>JAJMIL010000002.1:0-1200000 GCA_030583545.1 Debaryomyces maramus
TATGTAATAAATGAACAATTATGATAACGAATATAGGTATATGTTTCAATATCTGCTAAAAAGTAGTTGAAATAGCTCATCAAATTCAGATCGAAACTTATTCCATAAAAGTCGAATATGTTTCTGGGTAGATATATAGACAAAGTATACCTACAAAGATCCAGTGAGTAATTGTATTAGCTTGATCTAAGGTTATATCTTAGAGTTGGTAGAGTTCCCGTAACTGAACAACCTTTCAAGTTCTCAGAGTGAGTTAGTCACGTGAAGATAACTAAGGGAGGGTAACACCAAATCAATAAAAGTAGGGGATGAACTATCAACACAGCTATTTTTTATCTAACTAGCATGCCATGCATGTACTTCTCTGGCGAAGAGAATGATATCACTTTTGATGATACCAACAGTTGGTGTATTAGGGTAAATCTAACATTATATGCCAAGGTCCAGAATCATAATGAACAAAATGCGAGGGTCTTTTTGGATACTCCCTTATGTCAATTCTTGTTTACATCACCAATGCATTGATGACAGCTGAATTCAGGGAGATGAGTTGTGATGGATTCAAAAAGAGCTATCTAGCTCCGCTTGATAATGTGCTTAGAGGATCAGATTAACGAAAAAATTGCAAAATCACGATTTGCATCGAATTTTCCAAGGTTCCTTGTTTCTGGTTACCGGAATGGTCTTCCCGACCATCCGGTGCATATATTTGAATACCTAGACAAACAGCTACCGGTAAAAGAATAGGATAGGGACAAAGTATATAACGTCATCAAATCAAGACTCAAGGAGATCCATTTGTTGGGAGTTTTCCACAATGATTTTAGACCCTCCAACATCCATGTTTCTTTGTCTGGTAAAGTTTCCTTAATCAACTTCGGATTATCTGATTGCATAAATAATCAAGAGCGTAATAAGAACGACTTTGAATCTCTTAATGATATATTTGGCATAGAAAATTATGATGACAATAATGAAGATAATCAAGCTAATCAAAATAGGCGAGAGAACGAGGGTACTTCATCTGATGACACTGGTGCCACTGGTAGCATTGGTAGTGTTAATAATTCTTCTGATGAAGTAGTTTTTGATGAGATGGACTTAGAATCGCACGATACAAGAACAAAGAAGGAAGATTTTATTTCGAAAGTATTGCAACGGTAAAGAATCTATTTGATAATATAGGTTTCTTATTTTTCTTATATTTCCGACTTTCAATATAATATAGATTATCAAGACTACCCTAAGTGGAATCCTCTTTCTCTATTTTTTAAGAATTACACCAACAAGAAGACTACAGAGATACAGGTTGGGGATCAATTACATGTAGATCTTAAACTTATAGGAATTGAAATATAAGATATATCCAAAAATTTTGAAGACTAATCCGCAAGAATTGATATAGCAAGATATTTTATTCTCTAGTTGGCTATTTGTAGGTACACATAAGTTTCGGCCATCGGGGGGATGTATTACTGATCTAATATCCATATTGATTAACGAATCTGAATTTCCATAAATAAGATGAATTGGAGTTTTAATGTTCTTTAAGGGATATGAAATTCGACTAAATCCCGTCAACCCGAATATTGAATCATGGCACTTTTGAAACTTTTTAGATTTGAACCTAAAGACCACAGCCTTGACAGAAATTGTCGAGCATAAATGGGCATAGGAAGCTAACTTTCGAGCCTTTTTAATTTTTTTTGATTTCCAGTTAAACAATATGGTTGGCTGAATCAATTGTACTTCTAATAGATGTACAAGATGTTTTTCTAAAAAGTAATTGAGGATATAAATATTCTTCTTGAAGAAATAAAATTCTAGGAAACGATCTCAATAGGATATCTATAAATACAGAGAGCAATATTTGATCATTTCGGCTGAAAGTGTACCAAAAATGCCTTGCGAAGCGTGAACGAGTACGGCGCCCAAACCAAATGAGTTGTAGTGACTTCATCATATGCTGCTATGGCTTCAGGAGAACTGGTCCAAGCTTCAAAGCAAACGAAAGAAGTCGGAACCGAATTACATGAGAAGAAGCTGCTAAAACCCCGCTTAACATGCTTTGGCTCCAAAAATATTTGCGGAAAAGGTTGTATGGGAATTGTAGAACAGGAAAAACCAAACTTTGCTTTGAGTACCATCAACTTCACACTTGTTTTCGGTCCTCAAGCATTCATAGAATGAATACGTTAGTAGAAATTATTAATAGCTTGTTGAAATTGGAGCCTGAGAAGGATATTCCTGATGTTACCTGACCATATGTGGACGTTAGAGGCATAGCCAATGCCTAGCTCATATTTCAAGAAGGAAGCCAAGAGGCAACGATCCTTGTTATATAGTGGCAAGTTCAATTATCAGAAGATTATGGATATAATTCACAAGAGGGTCCCTAACGTGCTGCACGATTACCAATTGCTATACTTTGCTTTTTTTTCCCACCATCCAATATTGAATATACAATCTACTTCTCGTAGGTTTTCACAATAGGTTACATTTTATGTTAAGTCACAATCTTTTGCTGTTCAACATCAACAGACATTATAGTATAGCTCTAAATATACTAAGTTTATCTTACGTGGGCATATAGAAAATTTTAACTAGGTGCTGAAAATGCAACACCAGTTCTACATTTTTCACCGTATGTATTTTTTTTTATTTGTTGTATTTATATATCAATCTTAAATGCTTTCAGCTCTTTAATTTGGTGAATTCAAATGAGATCCTTTACATGCGACAAATCAGGCGTCCCTTTAAGAGGAGTCGCTGAAAACTTTGTCTGAACGAATACCTTTTCAATTCCACCATTCTTCTTGTCGAAAGCTTCATACAATTCTCCAAATTCTTCAAATGGAAACCTGTGGGTCAAAATAAAAGTAGGGTCGAAAGCTCCACTTTCAACCTGACTCATTAGCTCATGCCAATATTTCTGTACAGGTGCTTGTCCACAACCTCTTAAGTTGATTCCTTTCTCCATTAGGCCTCCGATTAAAAACTGATTTGCATAACCAACATAATCTGCCACCAATGATATCGAACCAAACTTTCTGGTGGCCTTAATGGCTTCATTTACAATTTCAGAAGTGTCTGTCTCAAGTCCAAGACCTCGCTGAATCTTGTGAGATACTTCATTCGTGTAGCGAAATCCTGCAGCATCAATACTTGCATCCACACCCCCTGGTATGATGGTAAGTATTTCTTTGACAACATCTTTAACATGATTTGAGTTGATTACTTTACATCCCATAGACTCCGCTTTTGTTAAGCGACTTTCGACCTTGTCAATTGCTATAACTCTTTTGACTCCTTTAAGTTGGGCCCATTTAGCTGCACATAATCCAATTGGACCTAATCCCCATATCGCCACCGTATCACCTTTCTTAATATTCCCACATAACACACTATGATATGATGTAGGAATAATATCAGACAAATAAAGTGCCTTTTCATCAGGAACTGCGTCAGGTATCTTCATTAAGTTGTAATCCGCCCGTGGTGCGCGCACATATTCGGCTTGTCCTCCAGCATAACCACCGGTGAAGTGTGAGTAGCCATAAATTCCACTAAAATTCGAGCCATACATCTGTTCTTGTATCTTTGAGGAGCTTGTTCTATCACACATAGATGATAAATTGTCTCTGCAGTAGAAGCATTCTCCACATGCAATCTGAAAGCTAGAAACAACCCTATCTCCTTTTTTAAAGTTTTTAACGCTCGGACCTACATCCTCCACAATACCACACCATTCATGACCAAGAATATCGCCTTTCTTCAATTCCATTATTTCTCCATGGTAAAGATGTAAATCAGACCCACATATTGTGGTACCAGTTACCTTAGCAATAACGTCAGTGTTATTAGTAATAACAGGCCGGGGCACCTTACCAACAGCTACTTTTTCCTTTCCCCACCATAATAGAGCTAGCATTTCATCATCAGATGCAATATAATCAGTGTCAACGACTTGTTCATTTTGCTCATTTTCAGGATTTTTTGTTGCGGCGTTCATAATTTCAAAAACTTTATAGATATGGTGCCAAAACACTCAAGTATTATTTTGTTTATATATTATTAGAACTTAAACAGCTTGCTAATTGATATATATGACAACTTTTCTTTTTGAGCAATGCGAAGTAAAATGGTGACATAGCATAGTCATGGAAACACTTGCTTGCATATATCTCAAATTCGAATGACTACTAGCTTGTTATTCGTTTCTTCAACTTGGTTGCTGTTTATGTCTAGGCAGCAATATAATATTCACATTTAGCTTTTAACACTCGTTAAAAATATTAAATTTCTAGGTTGTTATAGTCATCTTTTATGCATTGAATAGGTCCATAACCAAATGGCCCAAATGGTTGCGAAAAAAAGAGCGTTGGAAATAAAATGCAGACATTGCATAATCGCAACATTGCTTGCAGGACCCATCACTTTAAACGGAAAATTGTGCTTAAATGAGCTAAATACAAAAATGAAGTACCAATTTTGATCCTACAAGTTAAATTCATTTTGACCTTCCAATCGAGCCAGTTCAAATATTTAACATGCTCAGAAATAGTGCACATTTATCAAAAATGGTATAATATTATGCTTGCTGGTTTTGGAGTTCTTTTCCGTCATTTCTAAACACCTAATTGGATTGACTCTAGTCTGATATAACCCTAGATACACTGTGACGTCATCCCCAACTTATTCTACTTTTGGCCTTGCCGTGGCCTGGTTTTAAAGCAGCTATTAGATCTAAAACAATGTTAGAAAACAGAGCATTATATAAATAGTTTGCTTATTTCTTGCTGCTTGAATTATTCAAGAAACAAATAATCATAATGATGTCCTTTATCGTTATTTTAATTACCTTTGAAAAGGTTATATTTTCATTAGTCTTGCTGGCATCTGTTAATTGCTATCCCGTTGATAACCCAAAAGATCCTTTTGCTAACTTGATTCAGCCATATACTCCGTCTGGGGGTATTGGTACTGATGATAATAGTATTCCATATTATCATCCATTATCAGATTTTGATTACCAATCTCTTCTTGTTGGTCTCAACCAAGAGTATATTGAATTGGATCTTTTTAATTATGGACTTGCCAAGTTCTCAGAGAAAGACTTCGAGGATGCTGGTTTAACTACTGCAGATCGTGAGCTTATTCACTTTATGGCTATTCAAGAAGCAGGTCATGCACAGCTAATTTCTAATATGTTAGGAGAAAGCTCACCAACACGTTGTAATTACACTTACCCATTTAAAACGGTTCCTGAATTTATATCATTTGCTCAACAACTTACAAGATTTGGGGAGTCCGGGGTTTATGGGTTTATGAGTCATTTAGATTCTCGAGGGGTAGCATCATTATTGATAGAATCCATTACTACTGAAGCACGACAACAATTCGTTTTCCGTCAATTCCAAGGGTTAAGTCCCATGCCTTATGATTTTATCGTTGGAGTTCCACAAGCTTTCCAATGGACATTGTTGGCTCCGTATATCACCTCATGTCCTGAATCCAATCCCAAAATTGAATTTGCAAACTTCCCAGCACTAAAAATTATGAATAGTCCTGATGCTTTGAGTAACTCTACTGGTGCTCGCCCTGAGATTTCTACTGTTAATAATACACTAACTAAACCGGGAGCGAAAGTTGACTTTTTATGGGAAAGCCCTGGACTACCAGTAGGATGGGTTCCAGTAAGTCACACTACAAATATTAACTATACAAATGCTGGTATGTATAACGGAAGCACGACAGGAGTTTTCAATGGAAGTAGTATCCTTGGTACTGATTCAACTGAAGACAGCGGTGGTGACAAGCTTTACAGAACTAGTAGCCTTGCTACGGGTCCAGCTAAGTATGCAGCATGGATTTCTCAACTCAATACTACGTATACAGAACTTAACGATGTCAATCCTAACAATACTGCTTGGACGTTGCAGCCGAATGCAACGGTGTTCCCAAACAGCAATAATACAATCGTTAATGGTACAGTTTTTGTGGTTTTGGTCGATGAAGCAATACCAGTGACTCCATTCAATCTTTCCAAAATTAATGAGCACGTTGTTGCTGGACCTGCTCTTTATCAAGCTGGTTAAGTCGAATTATTTCCTCTAATCATTGAATTGATATAGGGTTTGTACAATCAAAATATATGAAGCTTTAGTATAAAGCAAGAAATTAGTATCAGGTATTATATTACCACCATTACATCCAATAGTTAAGAAACGTTCAATAACGTGAAACCAGGCTCTTCTCTTTTTAACTGACTCTATGTCAAACTAGTGAAAAATATCATACAATCATTACAATTATATTCATTCACTGTATGATGCACATAATTAAGGCTCAGAAATAAAGTTGATTCTATCTATATATCTAAAATATTACATAAATTCCTGCCGCTTGTTCGCGTTGTACTTGGTCTATTCGAGTTAAATATCTTGTTCCTCCGAGAGGATTATGTTCCACTGCTTTTCTACTCGTAGCTGTTAGTATAGTGGTGATTCTAACTTCAATCTACAATGGGTATTAACTGTAATACCCAAAATAGATAGAATTGTGCCTCTACTCTGTTTCGGAATTAGTCTACTGGTAGACAAGACCAAGTTTACTATCCCAAAGTCTACACCTCCAACCGTTACAAATTTTGTGCAAACTCGAATCCGCTCTATGCATGTGTCTCTATTTCATTTAAGGTTTTTTCTTAATTTTCTATATTTTAACTATTTGCCCCAGTCGACTATCGTGGGTAGACTTAGGTATGTTCTCGAAAGTAATTTGAATTGGAAGATTCACTTTCTTTTTTCTTGTGGGCTTTATTCATGTAGTAGATACGTTAGCATAAACAAATAGTTGTTACAAGATGTAGGGAATCAAATTATCTTGCGAAGTTTAGTAATTAGCAGATATACATAAAACCATGTAAATTCTATAAGTAGCGCAAATGGGAGTAACAATATTCCTGCTTATGCAATAAATTAAGAAGTCTGATAACGAATATCATCATGACGTCATTACAGTGTTGCAATAACTTGCCAAATTTGTATCAAGACGATTTATGAAGAAGGAGCTTATATTGTGTTTCGTATAATTCTTTCAAAGAAGAGCAATCAATAAGGGGTTAAATTAACATATAAATAGCTTTTCCAAATCAAAGTAGTATGACGATATAGCAGTTTTTTGTATGGAAGCGGGTTGCGTGTTAAATATGGTGTGAGCAAAATCCCAGGGATGGGGATAGTGGCCCAAATTGAAGATTATATAGGAAAATAAATTACAAGCGAGTCTACGGGAAAGTCACCAGTAGATATTTTATTCTGTATTATTTTGGAAATTACTAGATGGGCTTTTCATTACCAAACCCATTTAATTTCAAATTGAATTAAATTATTTATTCATTCTGTGTTTTAGAACGGATTATTAATGTCAACCAAAGGTGCTAGCAATACACATTTTTTAAGGAAACGGGTTAAGAAGGAGGATGATGATAAGTATGATAAAGAAATCCTGAAAGAAAAGAAGGCAAAACTTACCAAAACATCTACCAAAATAGGTGTTCTGAACAATTACCCTGCTGATTCTAAAGAAGTCTTAGGAAATAATTCCTTTGAAAAGGCGAAATCATTATTTGAAACTACAGATCCTGATTTATCAGATTTTATTAAGGGATGCAACGATGCATATACTTTAATTGATGTTGGGATGGCTGCATATCATACACTTGTTAAAGAAATAATATCTCAGAGATTATCTCCAAAAGCAGCACGTTCTATAATGAAAAGATTTATTGAGCTTTTTCTCAAAAAGGATGAATCTGTTGAGTTTTATGATCAATTTAGGCCACCTTCTCATTTCCCAAACCCTGAAGTTGTAAAAGAAACTTCTCAAGAGAGATTGAGATCAGCAGGAATATCATTTAAGAAAGCAGGATATATAGTTGCTATTTCCGAAAAGTTTTCAGCTAAGGATTATCCTTTGAAAGATGATGAAAAATTGGCAGATATGACTAATGAAGAGATAGCAGAATTATTGCTTGAACTTAAAGGGATTGGCCCATGGACTGTCGATATTTTCCTATTGCTTCATATGAAGAGATCAGATATTTTCCCTATACATGATGTAGATATTAAAAAGGGATTAAGTATACTTATGCAGAAAACATCAAGCAAAAAAGGGAAGAAGTTAAAAACTTTATCTATTAACGAAATGGAAAAACATGCCGAAAATTGGAGACCTTATCGAAGTGTTGCCTCTTGGTATTTAATGAAAATGTCGTCTCCAGAGAGGTTAAAAGACTACGTTAATGAATAATCTAGCTCGCTATGAATTTTAAAATAATTTTCAAATATCATGAGGTAATAATGCTTAGTTGACTGCTTATTTCCTTCATTTGCGATAAAGATGGGTCGCAAAATCGAATTTACATTTCTAAGCCGATTCGCTATTCCAACTTTCAATTGCACATATTATGTTACTCCGAGTTATATCATATTATATCATATACATAGCAGAATCCACATATTTTTCGAGAGGGAAGGGAAAAAAATTCGTACACAATTCTAAATTTGGTATATGTTTTAGAGTTGCAAGTTGAATATCTGCGGCTATTGCAATAAGATACTGCTAAAACAAACCAGATAAATATTGGACCTAGTTTACTGGAAGCTCTGCAAATGAGCGTTGTATTGAATTACCAGCTTTTTAACAGAATTGTCATACATACATCTGTAAAAGCAATTACAGCTTCGGTAAATGGTTGTTTGAATGTTTCTGTAGAAGCTTTTAATGATAATATTGTGCTGCGGATTTCATTACTCTCTATAAACCGTGATATATATTTATTTGCAACTTCCCAGTACGATTTGTCTCTGCTCTAAAATAGACAAACCCCGGACTTCTCCAAAACATAATTCATGCGACTCATTTTAGTAGAAAACGCAGGGGTGAAAATTGAATTCATACGGCTTATTCCCACATAGACAAGAAGTTTTTTTGGTATTCTTCGACCCACGATAGTAATCCGATTTTAATCTTTAAGATAAACTATATTTGTAAGAAATGGGGTAACGTCGAAAAAGAGGAAATCACAACTTACGTTAAAGTGATATCCAGTCTTCCGTGATTGCTTAATTACATAATATTTATTGGGGAAAACGTTTCTTGTTCACACTTTTTTCCTGCTTATGACGGACAAAGAGGATGCTTGTGTATTTATACTGTTCGGGAAAATGTTGAGGCCATCAGTAAAGATCAATTCCTAAATTCCAAAACCCGAAATAGCATATTGCTATTAAGTCCGAAACAACCGTAATCCGGAGATAGCGTAAAGCCCGATCAAGAAGATTTTTGCAGTGAACTGCGTGCTACCTAAGTCCAAAACTCGATTATATCTGTAAAAACCGAAGCAATAAGATGCTATAAGTCCGGTAAATAACTGAGTAGTGATCTGTTATGGAGTTTATTAGTATAAATATAAACCTTGGGATCTAACTTTTTAGATTATAACTCGAATTTTACTAGTATACAACATTAATTGTCATTTAATATGTCATCTAACAACTCAGTGAACAGTTTCAAGCGTGATCATAAGGGTTCTGCTCCTAGCATAACTGGAATCAGTCTCGAAGGGCGAGAAAACGTTTCAAGAATTCATACCTCTGGAGATGGTAATGAACTAGTTACTATAGGTGACAAAGTATTCTATAAGCACGAGCTAATGGCTGCATTCGGAGGTACACTTAACCCAGGGTATGCTCCACCACCAGTTCATGAATTTGCCAATGCTGCAGCGATTGGACTATGTGCGTTTTCCCTTACAACATTTGTACTTTCTTTGTATAATGCACAGGCCATGGGGATCACAGTACCTAATGTAGTGGTTAGTTTGTCGTGTTTTTATGGTGGTGCAGTACAATTCTTAGCTGGTGTTTGGGAAATGTGTATCGGGAATACTTTTGGTGCAACCGCACTTACCTCCTTTGGAACATTCTGGCTTTCATATGCGGCTATATTTATAGATAGTTTTGGCATTGCTGCCGCCTATGGGGAGGATGAAAAGATGATGAAAAATGCTATTGGTTTCTTTCTATTGGGATGGGGAATATTCTCCTTTATGTTGACGCTTTGCACTTTAAAGTCTACGGTTGCCTTCTGTGGGCTCTTTGTCTTCCTTACCCTGTTATTTTTAATCTTAGCCGCATCTGAGTTCTCGGGAAATATCAATGTTGGCCGAGCTGGAGGTGTGGTGGGAGTTATAACATCCTTCTTCGGTTTTTATAATGTGTTCGCTGGTGTTGCTAATAAGCAAAATTCTTATTTTACTGCTAAAGTAATTCCTTTGACAAAATAAAATAATTGCAGACGTTTATTCAAATGGCGCTCAAAAATTCTTATTTTAGAAATATTTAAGCATATGTATCACGATATATGTATCTATGTTACCATCTTTCCATTGTAAAATGGATTTTCGAGTTTTAGACTTAAGTCTGATGATGTACTCAATATTAAAAATCTTGCCTTGCACATATTGTAGCTAACCTAGTTAAGAAGACTACTATTAATGTGAATGAAAATTTGTATTATCGTGGAAATTTAGGAAGAATCTGATGGGAGCTTACTAACTACAACTGGAATTTTCAAATTTGACGTAATTCGTCTTTGAAGTCTACGAAAGATTAGTTTTTGTAGGAACCTCGCACTATTTCACAGGATGAATGTCTTAATATAGAACAAGGATCACCAGCTTCAACCATTGATTATGTGGAATTTTTGGTTCCATTATGCGATATCTAATATACAGGGTTTATTAAAATTCTAACGTATATTAAAGAGTTTAATCTTCATTCTTAAATTTTGGAAGATATAACGGTTCATACAGCATATACTGATACATCGGTCTCGAGTATAAATTTCTCAAATCCAATAACTCGGGTTTGAGATCTTCAAGTTTTGAAACACCAAGTAACTTCATGTCCCTAGATATCTCATCTTTTAATAATTGACATGCTTTGACGACACCTTTCTTACCATAGGCACTATTTGCATATAAGAAAGATCTTCCAAGTCCAACACCTTTGGCACCTAGACACAATGCTTTAATTACATCGCTACCCCGTCTAATTCCCCCATCTATAAAAATATCAATTTCGTTCTCTAACTTTTTTTCACGTAAAACTGGCATGACGTCCGCCAAAATCTCAATTGGCGCTCTTGCAAAATCAAGCTGTCTACCACCATGATTGGATAATACTACACCATTTACCTTGTGTTCTATAGCAAGTAATACATCCTCCACTCTTTGCACACCTTTAATTACAACAGGTAAATTCGTTGCTTTTTTGAATTTATCAATATCATCCCAGCATAAACCAGCATCTTTATATGAGAGAATGAAATCGTCACTAGTGGATTCATCGTCACCATCGTCATCTTGGGACACTTTAAAACGCAAATCTTTCTCTCTACGCCCGAATAACGGGGTATCAACGGTTACAAATATACCCTTGATTCCCCTCTTCTCACAAGCTTTGAACATCTCATAACTTGGTGCTCTATCCTTATTGACATACAATTGAAACCATTGAGAAGTTCCATGTTCTTTTGAAGCGTCACATATTTCGTCAAAAGAATATGACGCAGCAGTTGAAATCATCTGTATGATATTCTCTGACCCACATCCTTCAGCGATAGATAATTCACCATCTGGATTTCCAAGCTTAGCAGCGGCAGCAGCTGAACAGTAGAAAGGAGCATCCGTTTTAGTTCCAAGCAACTCAGTACTTATGTCAACTTCAGAGGTATCAGTTAAAACTTTTGGGTTGAAAAAAATTCTCTGGAATGCATGATTATTCTCCCTGAGAGTTACCTCATCATCCGCTCCCCCAGAATAATATGACCAAGCACTCTTAGGAAGTATGTTTTTCGAAATATATTCGAAATCGGATAAATTGAACATTGTGGATATTGGCGGCATATTTTCTAACCTCTCAAGTCTCTCCTCGTCGTGGTCTTCGGTAATATCTTCCGCTTTTTCCATTTCTCCAATTAGTGGGCCAAGATAATTTTCCGGGGTTAAATATTTATGGAAAACATCCTTGGCATGAAACTTGTTGAATATAAGACTAGCATCACAGCCAGCATATTTTAAGATGATGTCTGCTCCCCCTGGGTGTAATGTCAAAAAACTAGTGAGATCGTAAACCTGTCCATTGATTGCTACCCATACCTCATTAGCCTCGGAGTTGTGGCTCCTCAATTCTTCAACCGTGACACCCTCCTTCGATTGTTTGGAGTCTAACCAAATATTATCTTTCTGAGACACGATCGCCGTAAGTGCCCCCAATATGACAAACGGTGCCAAAATCTTCGATTTTTTTTCACTTTTCCAGTTCACCGGAGTCTTAAAACTCTTGGTGCTGAAACGAGAACGCAATCCGTCATTGAGCCTGGCCCCGGCCCCAATTCTCTGTCTAAGACTTACTGAACGGAGTCTTATCATTTCCAATTACTCTATTACAGTGTCGACACTTGCATCGTTCGTTAATAACGGAAATTTGTCTATTTAAGTATTGCAATACACCAGAAATTAACTATTCGGTTATCTTATCCAATAAGATTAGTGCTTGATGTAATGTGAAGTGCAATTTTTGATGCGGCACTCCGGATGCGGGTGAAGCACAACTAAAAGTTAATTGACAGAAGTGGGGGGCATATGTCGCTGTTATAAGTCCGTCTTGCTTTCGGTGTTATAAGACCGTGTTATATGCAGTCATTTAGATAAAAAGCTATTCAATATGTATGCAATGGTTTAACGAGAATCTTAACTATCCTTCTACCCCGCGGGGAAACCGTTAGTTATTTTCGCAGCATACCCACAAATCTTTTAATCTGTTGCTCAGTCTATTGATGCTCCACGAATATTATCTAGATGGAAGAGGAGAGTATATGTAACATTGTTGTGTAGAATATCCAGAATTACTGCCAAGAGGTTGTTTCAAGCGTCGCTACGAAGATACAAAAAGGGTTGGTGCCCATGTAGTTTTGAAGGTAATTTGTAGTATCAAAGCATGTCGTACACAAAGAGTTACCTCAAAGAAGATGGAAGACCGGACCTCTCCAGTAGATCTATAATAGATTACTTTAGAACAAGGCCTACAACGTTAATGAACATTCCTGTGCTCAAAAGCAAACGGTCTGTATGGGATACCTTGAATCCGATGCCGGGATTGAGCGAAATGACATTGACCAACTGGAGTTTCTACGGGTTGGGGTTCTTTGCGTGGACAGTCGACTCGTTGGATTTTTTCTGCGTGTCTGCAGCTGCATCGGAGATGGCTAACACCTTGGGGGTCGATATCAAACAGATTTCGTGGGGTGTCACGTTAGTGTTGATGTTGAGATCTGTGGGTGCCATTATATTTGGTCTCTTGTCGGACGCCTACGGAAGAAAGTGGCCGTTTATAGCATGCTGTGTGGTTTTCATTATTTTGGAAATTGCTACGGGGTTTGTTCAGACTTATACTCAATTTTTGGCCGTTAGAGCTTTGTTTGGTATAGCCATGGGTGGGATGTACGGAAACGCGGCAGCCACTGCCTTAGAAGACCAACCAGTAAAGGCAAGATCGATTTTATCTGGTTTGTTCTTGCCCGGTTACAATTTCGGCTACTTATTAGCCGTTGTTTTCTTCAGGGCTTTTGAATTCACATACAAAGGTGACCAGGGATGGAGAGCATTATTATGGTTCTCAGCTGGTTTGCCAGTGATCTTGATTGCTTGGAGATTGTGTCATGGCGAATCTGCTGCTTTCTTGCAAATAAAGGAAAAGCGCAGGTTAGAGGCGAAAAACAACGTAGAACCCAAAAATTCGATGAAGAAGTTCAAAGACTCAGTCGTCCCTCTCTTGAGGACTGAATGGCTTATGTTCATTTATTTGGTTATTTTAATGTCGGTCTATAACTTCATATCCCACGGGTCCCAAGATTTGTATCCCACCTTATTAGAGAAGCAGCACAATGTAGGCTCTGATAAGAAAACTGTTATCATGGTGGTCGTTAACTTGGGGGCCATGGCCGGAGGCCTTTTCTTCGGCCAGTTGACTGAATTAACAGGAAGGAGGCTAACAATTATTCTTTGTTGCATTATGGGTGGTGCATTTATTTATCCATCATTCTTTTCCAACAATTTGTCAACGATTACTGGAGGTTATTTTTTCCTTTGTTTTGCAACTATGGGAGCATGGGGTGTAGCACCTTTACATTTAATGGAATTAGTAAATAAGGAACACCGTGTGTTCTTAAGTGGAATAGGTATGTGTCAATTTTATTTGCAATTTTTATATTCAGGACTAACATAATTATAGTATATCAATTAGGCAATCTTACTAGTTCAGCGGCTTCTACTATCGAAGCAACTATTGGAACTAGATTTCCATTGAATATAGGAACCAGCGGTGATGCATATGATTACGGTAAAGTGATGGGTATTTTCTGCGGTTGTGTTTATGCTGCCTTGATAATAGCTATTTTCTTCGGCCCTGAAAGATTCCATAGAGAATTAATTTCACTAGAAGATAATTTCGAGAAAGATGATGAATACGAGAGTGATGTTGAAGTATACGAACAACATGACGTTGTTTATAAGGCTTGATTTTGAAACTATTCATTCATATTCATAATCTAAATTCTAATGCCAGAAGGTTATAACGCACTGGATTGCAACTTGCTTCTAGGTATTGAAACTTTTTTTGTTCTTCTATATATAGTCCTGAATAGGAAAAACATTAGTCATTTATTTGAATGCACGATTGATTTCAGGGAACCGACCTTTAGGTTGTGGTTTTAGTTAGGTATACTTCTATTAAAACTCCAAACACTTAAAGCAAATTTGAATGATTTCAACAAACCACAAATTTCGCATACATTTTGATGAGCGGGCACCATTTGGTCGCATGCTTTATTATTTATAAACAGCATAATAGTATATATAAAAGAGACCATGGTGAGTACACAATTAAGCATAATGAAATCATGAGAATTTGCAAGGATGCATACAAGTCTGAAATCGTAGCGTATGAGAGTTTGGTCACAGATCCCAATTTCAACTGTGCCTACATAAAACAGGACAGAGTATTTGGCCAGTTCTTTATCGATGGTTACTACCATACGTTGGGGCCGTTTGTCATAATGCGATTCCTAAATCAGAGTGAGAATCCGTTGCCCTTGAATTTGGAAACTTACAAGAGTGCAAAGTCCCAGTTAGACATAATCCACACAGTTTTAGGAACTGGGATATTTCATGGTGACATAAGTAAGAGAAACTTGTTGTATTCGGACGGAAAGGTTTATATTATTGATTTTGGGTATTCGGTTTACGGGGAGAAAGACAGCCAAGAGTACAAGGCAGAGACGGACGAATTATGGCACATGATTTTTGATCATTAGCTGGCATAGGAATGAATATAAATATTACCTTTATGAAAACCAAATACTTCTTGCAATTTTCATTATCAGATTCTATAATTTTGAAAGTATTATATCCATTTATGGCTACAAAATATGCAAAATTAATTACAAATACCTTTCCGCTTTATCTTACTCAGCTATAAAAAAATATACAAATTTGGAATTATCAAAGATTGTCTTGTCCATGACAGAATAGATATCCATACGCTTGTATCATCCAATATTTGAAACTGCTCGAGACTACCTTTAGCAAGTTATCAACTTTTGTTACTTATGGACCAGCTGGATACATCCTCCGCGTTTGTATACCTTTCTATGTAAAAGTTGGAGATTAAAAGGCAACTGGATACAAATTCCATTGTTGTAGCCAAGCAATATTCGGTGACCACGAAATACGTGGTTAATCCTTTTTCTGTATAGTTTGACAATTTGAAGTAGTTCATCTTTGCGATAAAACAGGAAAGTGTTCCATAAATACCACGAACCATTAAAAATGGAGTAGCCAAAAAAATTAAACTAATTGTATAGTGTTGAATTTTTTTCGCAAAAACGTGCATAGACGGCTATTCCTATTACAACGAGAGTCATGATCAAGAATAAGATTTGCCCAGTCCCCCTTAATGCTGTAGAAGCATTTATTGTACTGTGATTTGTTTCGTATTCATCAACTTTCAAAGAACATAGTAATGCTCCACCCACCGCGAGAATTACATTTGCAACTATTAAATACTGGAATACTATACCTTGGATTGTAAATTCTGAGCCCAAAAACTTTATTGGGGAACCATCTCGTCTGTTAAGAAGGGACTTTTTGAACTTATTTGCCTGAATGCCCAAACATTCTTCATACATATGTCCCAATAAATAGAACGACGAGAGTACTAGTATAAAGTATCCCTCAACACCAAGAACCAAATACCCAACCAACCATTTATAGTGTTCTAACCCCAATGTACTGAAGGCAACACCACATAATTGTGCTCCAACTCGGATTAACCCGTAAAGAAGTAAATGTGTGTATGTAGTCCAGAGCCCTTTTTGGATCACAACAATAGCTGCAACGATAGTATATAAAGTGTACACACCTAAAAAGACACTTGCAGCAATACCTTCGTTCACCGCCTCGAATGTCATAGCTCACAGTAATATATGAATGCTTGTATAGCCATCTTCTTGTTTATCGAAGTCTGTACCACCATCTGTATTTATATTCGTTTCTCCTATGGCCCCAGATCAGTTATTCGGGTTTTTACGAAAAGCTTATATAAGCGTCCTTATCAATTTAGTATACCACCTTTTGTTCTCTTGAGGTTAATTCTTTTTAATTTTAGAATTACGTAATCGCAAATCACAATTTGGAATATACCTGAACTTGTCTGTAGTAATCGAAGAATCTCCCTCTTAGTTCCAATTATGGTAGATATGACTGGTAGTAAATTAGACGTGATCGGTCCATTTAAGAAGAGGAATAGAGGCCGGACTGTGCGATGTCTCAATTGTCGCAAGCTTAAAATTAAGGTACGTTATTCCTTGTTAGTATACGAAAAGACTGTGGTGATGCTAACATCATAAAGTGTAATGAAGCTCGACCAGCATGCGAGTATTGTGTTCACAGGAATCGTGAATGTGTGTACCCTGAAATGCAACCCAAATTATTTCAACAGAGAAAGTTTATGACAGATGAAATACCAGGATCAAGTTACTACACATTAACCTTATCCCAGTCGCAGAAATCACTCAATTCTATGTCTAGCCTCATAGGTATATCATCTTTTGAATACCAGTTGATCTGTTACTACCAAAAACTATGTGAGACAGATTTCCGACCTCATAAGGATGCAGAGATGAATGAGTGGTTTATTGAGAGCCAGAGATTGGGTTACCATTCAGAATTGGTTCGAAATTGCATATATGCTATAAGCACAATGCATCTAGATAATCTTGACTTTTATGATACGTTCAAATTTCAAAGAGAAACTCAATCAACCCAAGCTTCCAAATTTTTGAATGCACATCATGCGATATTCGAACCTCAACAAGTACGAGGCTTCTTCCAGAGTAAGAAGCTTTACCGAAAAACAGTGAAGTATTTTCTTGGTAGCGTCAAGCAAACAATAGACATTATCAACAATATTAAGTCAGGAAACGGGTTGTGTTCAGGTGCTCAACCACTTGAAATTTTAATTTCAAGCTTAATTATTTTCAATTTGTTGCTGCACCATCAATCAATGTTTCTTCCTCTCATAGCGACTGAGCCGACTCAGCCTAATTTACTTTCAATTTGCATGGGAATGAAACATACGCAAAATATTATTCTTCCTTACATCGAAGAAACAAGCTTAGGTGTATTTTTTAAACGGGATAAGACTAAGATCTCTGAATTGCCCGACTTTTGCAATAGAATCGCCTTGATAGAACACCTCACCAAGTACAGACTCAAGTTAGAGGAGAAAGGCGAAATTACCCCATATGATTCCTTAATATATATCGATTCTACGAAGAATTTAGAAAACCTATTATACAAGTTAATTACGCTGAACAATCCTCATCTCATATGGGGATGGATCGGGGATCTAGATGATGAATTCTATAACCTTGCAAATAAAAGAAAGGCATATTTTGCATGCAAGATACTCTTTTACTATTGCTCGTTGCGTGTAAATGTGACGGGTCGAACAAGCTATCGAGGAAACACTTGGACCGATTATTGCCACTGGTTTAAAAACTATAATCTTGAGCGCTACGGTCACTGGAGAGATACCAAAGATCTGTCTCTATTTCAGCTCGTTTTCCTGTACGAATACGAAATAAAAGACTTGAGCTCATTTTTAGCAACTAATGAGATGAGCTTCTAGCATAATTACATTGTCAGTTTCCTAATTTAGCTTAGTTTTCGAGAATGAAACCATATATTTATTAAGCTCCAAGTGACATTGCACTACAAACAGGTATCTTAGAGACTAAGTCCTGTGAGACCAATAGTATAACATTATTTTGAATAATTAGCTCTACCACTTGTTCCTATTATCTAGTTTTTGATTCCTTTTAACTTTTTCTATTTGAATTTTTAGATATTCTTTGTCATTTTAGAATATTGATAGTACACCCTTATTATATTCAAATTGATCAAGATCTAATTTCTAATTAGTTTTTTTAAGTAATATTTAAATGTTAATTTTGCAACACCTTATATTCTAATTATAATAAACTGTAAATATACCATGGTTTTACAGTTTAGTGGTGAATATATAAACTTTTTTTGCGACCACTATGATCAGAGTAGCTTAAGAAGCTCCTAATTGTTTCTCTCCACTACAAGTATTACCACAACTAAGGAATTAGATAGATTTACTTAACCATGGAACTCATCTAAAACTTAGTAAATTTGAACCCGGTCTCCGATAATTTTTCCGCACTTTAAAAAAACCCCGGAATATGGTTG
This sequence comes from Debaryomyces maramus, assembly GCA_030583545.1. Lineage (NCBI taxonomy): Eukaryota > Fungi > Ascomycota > Pichiomycetes > Serinales > Debaryomycetaceae > Debaryomyces > Debaryomyces maramus. The sequence continues at coordinate 18,905 of JAJMIL010000002.1, forward strand.
TGATAAGGATCAAACTTCAAGTTTATTTAAATGTTGAATTTCCACGATCTACAAATAATTCATTCATAACCAAAGGAAATAAAATGAGCCAAAAAAAGAATATCGGAGTGTTCACAAACCCTCAACATGAATTGTATATAACAGAAATCTCTAAACCAAAAGCAGAAGATCTTGGAAGCGATGAAGTCCTTGTGCACGTAAGGTGTACGGGTATTTGTGGGTCCGATGTCCACTTTCAAAAGCATGGTCGCATTGGACCGACTATGGTGGTTGAAGGAGAACATATTTTAGGTCATGAATCTGCAGGAGAAATTTTGGCAGTAGGAAGTGACGTTCCGAATTTTACAGTTGGTGATCGAGTTGCACTTGAACCAGGTGTCCCTTGTGGAACATGTGCAGAATGTCTAACGGGCCACTATAATGGATGTGAAAAAGTTAAATTTTCATCTACACCTCCGGTATCAGGTTTCTTAAGAAGGTACATCAAACATCCAGCTAGATTTTGTCACAAGATAAACAATCTATCATTTGAGCAAGGTGCACTTTTGGAACCCTTGTCTGTTCTGTACTGTGGATTGAGATTAATAAATCTTTTACTAGGACAGTCTGTACTTATTTGTGGGGGTGGTCCGATAGGTTTAGTTACAGCAAAATGTGCAAGACTGGCTGGTGCCTGTCCAATTGTTGTGACTGATATTCAACAAGCAAAACTCGATTTTGTTAAGAAAGAAATTCCAGATGCCATTACAGTGTTAGTTAACGGTTCATTGGAAGAGAATTTAAAAAAAATTACGCAAAATGTAGGCATGTTCGACGTCGCTATCGAATGTACCGGAGTTGAATCATCACTTGAATTGGCGGCTAATTCATTAGCATTTGGAGCAAAGTTACATATCATAGGTGTCGGGAAAGAACACCAAAAAATTCCATTTATGATTTTATCTGTAAGAGAGATTAAAGTTACATTCCAGTACAGATATGCTAATACCTGGCCTACTGTCATCAAGCTAATGGAAAGAAACATTATTAATTTGGATAACGTGGTGACGCACAAATTCTCTCTTGAAAATGCTATGGAAGCTTTCCGTATTGCTTCCGATCCGCAATCAGGAGCCATGAAAGTAGTAATCGAAGACAATTAAATTCACTTCATTTAGACGTATAATTCAGATGATGCATAATCATAATGCACAATCTTGTATAATACTCTTAATAAAGAATCCTGCTACTAGTAATAAGTGATCCAATGTGGGGGGTTATTGTCTGACGAAAAGACGGCGAAGATTAATCAAGTTTTCGTTACATGCGCATAAAATTCCCCCACAGTTCCCCCAAAATGTGTAGGTTCTATTGTAAACGCGAAAGATGAAAGTCCGAAAGATGTTCCAAGATTCGATATAAAAGGACATAAGCTATTTTTCAAAACTTCAGGAACTTTTAGTTACTAAAACTAATTAGTATCTAATATCATGGGATACGAGGACAGATTAATAGAGCCCGCTCTAAAATTCAGGGCTTTCTTGGACAGAACTCCAAACTTTCATAATGTTTATGTAATTGCAATGATATCTTGTATTGCCGGCTTTATGTTTGGTGTTGATATATCGTCAATGTCATTATTCATTGGTGATGAAAAGTATGGCGTATATTTCGATCACCCTAATTCCACACTTCAGGGGTTTATTACTGCATCAATGTCATTGGGTTCCTTTTTTGGGTCTTTGGGTTCCGCGTTTGTTTCGGAACCTTTTGGTAGAAGAGCTTCGTTAATGCTTTGCGCTATATTTTGGTGCATCGGAGCTGCAGTTCAATCTTCTTCAATGAATGTTGCTCAATTGATTGTTGGAAGAATTATTTCAGGTTTCGGAGTTGGATTTGGATCTTCTGTAGCTCCTGTTTACGGATCTGAATTGGCACCTAGAAAAATTAGAGGAATTATTGGGGGGCTTTTCCAATTTTCAGTGACATTAGGAATTCTAATAATGTTTTATGTTTGTTTTGGGTTGCATTATATAAATGGCGTTGGATCTTTCAGACTTTCATGGGGCCTCCAGATACTTCCTGGAATACTTCTCTTCGTTGGATGCTTTTTTATTCCTGAATCACCCAGGTGGTTAGCAAAACAGAACTATTGGGAAGATGCGGAAATAATTATTGCTAAGGTTCAAGCTAAAGGAAATAGACAAGATCCTGACGTTTTGATAGAAATTTCAGAAATAAAAGATCAAATATTAGTGGATGAAAATGTGAGATCATTTACTTTTGCCGATTTGTTCTCAAAAAAATATTTATTGAGAACAATCACTGCAGTATTTGCCCAAGTATGGCAACAGTTAACTGGTATGAATACTTTAATGTATTACATAGTCTATGTCTTCGCAATGGCTGGTTATTCTGGGGATGCAAATTTAATCGCTTCTTCGATTCAATATATTCTATTTTGTGTTATGACTATTCCAGCCTTATATTTGATGGATAAAATTGGACGTAGACCTATATTGTTAACTGGTGCTGCTTTAATGATGACATGGCAATTTGCTATTGGCGGTTTATTGGCCGTCTATGCGGTGCCAACTGATAATGTCAAAGGTGATGATACAGTAAGATTGAGAATTCCTCCCGAAAATCATACTGCAGCAAAAGCTGTCATTGCATGTTGCTATTTATTTGTTATATCGTTCGCATATAGCTGGGGCTGTTGTATTTGGATATACTGTGCTGAAGTATGGGGCGATAGTGCCTCTAGACAAAGGGGTGCTTGTCTTACAACTGCAGCGAATTGGATGTTCAATTTTGCTATTGCCATGTTTACACCTTCAGCTTTCAAAAACATTACTTGGAAGACCTATATGGTATTCGCAACTTTTTGTGGTTGTATGTTTCTCCATGTTCTCTTTTTTTTTCCGGAAACAAAAGGTAAGAGATTGGAAGAAATTGGACAATTGTGGGACGAAAGAATTCCCGCTTGGAAATCAAGTTCCTGGAAACCACAAGTTCCATTTTTATCTGATGTGGAATTGCATTCAAAAATGGCTACAGAAGTTGAGCATATCGAGTATAGAGTTAAAGAGAAAAAATAATTTTGTGCTATACATATTTGTATTTTAAATAGTTACCTCTGTATATACTTAAATACAAGGGTCATACGCCTTCAGTATTAGCAAGTACAAAAAATCCCTAATCAAGAATTGAAGCTACTTATTGAGCACTTAATTTAGTTGAATGATCTATTAGGTCTTATTTACTATTGTATTTGGTCGTCCAGATTGTATAGAAGATAGATAGGATCAAATTTAAATTACTAGTATGGGTGAATCGAAATCGGTAATTTGCAGCCATGTTCCTCGCGCTAAATTTGTACACCAAAAAATGTTTGTTCTGCCTAGGTTGTTCAGCTTCCTAGGGTTATTTTTTTTTATGTTCTATTTTAAGTAATAGAAATATCTAACGATCTATTCTAGCATTTATTCGACAATTCTCGAAGTTATAAAAATAAGATAATTAAAAAAATATGAAATTAATGAATTAATATTTTATTAATGCAGATAGAATGATTTGTGAGCTCAAAAATTTAAGCGAATTAAGAATGAACTCTCTGTAGCATTTAGTCTATATAAAGATTTACAATTGAAAAAAAAAAAAGCTAAGATATTCCAAATCACTTTCCAAATTATTGTGACAAGCATATTTATTTATTTATTTTGTATTTTGAGGCCCGTTACAGCACTTACTTATATTATTCCAACTATATAATTTGAAAAGACATCGTTAATTATATCATTCCGCATTAATCTTCTTAGTAATAATGCTATTAATTTCGGTTTTGTTAAAGCTTGTACAATTCGATAGTACGGACGAATAATATCGGAAATAGAAGGTTCTACACCAATTTGTGCCAAAAAGATACGTGTGAAGCTTATTTTGTGTTGGATCATAATAGAATTGGCCCATTGTGGGTCACTATAATATAATGAGCTGAGCTAATTTGAAAAGTCGATTATTTTAATCATAATATTTTCAATAATTTTTAGTTGTATAAGGTAAAGAATTTCTGTAAACATCAATCAGAAGGTTATATCGAAAAAAGAAGCATAGATATCTTTCAACTATTCAACTAAGACGCTGCTCCTGTAATTGAAAAAGTTTTCATTATACAATTATGAACGTATATTGATTTGCCATATAAAAAAATGAGCTTAGCCATATGTCTAAATAGCCAAACTCATTGAAAACTGCATTACCACCAGTAGGTCTATCTTATTTGCTAACTTTCTTAAGTTCAACCATGACTTCTTGCTTGAGAACTGTTTGATCCATACCGGCTTCCTTTAATTTCTTGAGAGAGAAACCAACATGTTCTGCAAATCCCAAATGAGCAAATGCGAAAGCAATATAAGCCCAGACATTTGCCGAGTCTTCATTATAGAAAGTAGATAATTTGAGGTACCAGAGGATTCTGATAGCCAGGGAGTAATCTCCCGAAGAAAGAGATGCTTCTGCTTCTTCAAATGCAGTTGCTGTTTCACTAGTACGACCATTAATTGGTGTTTTTGTTGCTGCATCATCAAAAGATGTATCGAACGAACAAGGTGCTTTCTTGTTTGGAGCAATTTTTTTACCTGCCGGTAACGGGTCAGGTCTAGCTTTCACTGAACCTGGGACACCTTGGTTTATTTGAGCCTTAAAACTTTCTGGAACACTCGACATTATTTATATCAGTAAAACGGTTTTATATCTTAATTGATTAATATATTGGAAATTATTTACTTCAACTACGTAGCCAGTTTTCAAATTCGAAATTTTTTCAAATTTGAAGATACCAGTTTTGTATGCAGTACATAATTCAAATAGTTAAAGAGACTTTAGAAGCGGATATACAAGTCGTATGGTATCAACTCTACAAATATTTTGATTGTCCAACCAATATTCACTCCACTCGTATCTTGAAACATTTGTAAAGCATTATGTAATTTGTAATTTTCGTTTCTTTGATTAATCAGACATTGCAAAGAAGACCGTAAAACACGGGATAGGGTATTCCATATCTAGGTTACTTTGTGAGTACCATAAAATCAACGTTGAAAACATTGACGTATGTAATGGCCAATCAATTTTACAAATATGTATTTGCCAGTGATACTATGTACTAGTTGTTGAATCTCGAAGTGCCCTATTAATTGAGGGGCTTGAATATGGTTACCGGTTTAGTATTTAATAATTTAAATATAATTACTAATAGATGATTCTGATCATTAATAATATGTTGGAAACTATTATGCTAACGAACCTATATAAATATTATGAGGGTTATGAATACTGAATTGCAAAGATATATATTTACAACAAGAAAGTAATCATTATGTCTGCACCCAAGATCAATCAAGCAATTATTCCAAGATTTAAATATTCCAAAGGACCCAGCGGAATTAAGACCTTTTATGTTGAGGCAGGTGAGAAAACCAAACCAAATTTGTTATTATTGCACGGTTTCCCAACTTCAACGAGGCAATTTAGAGAATTAGTATTACTATTGGCACCCTATTTCCACATAATTGCCCCAGATCTTCCGGCTTTTGGATTAACTGAATTACCAGCTAATTACAAAGCGTCTTTCGACTCCCTCACTGATACCGTGGATTCGTTATTGCGTGAGTTATCTATCAAGAAATTTTCTATTTATGTCTTTGATTATGGTGCTCCAACTGGGTTTAAATTAGCCTTAAGACACCCGAAAGACATAACAGCGGTCATTACTCAAAATGGAAATGCTTATGAAGATGGTATTGGACCAACCTTTTGGAATCCAATAAAAGAATTATGGGCTTTAGAGGAAAAAGGTAAAGGAAGTTTGTCATCTACAGATAAGGCTAAATATGATGAATTATATGAAGGAATAACTAAGTTTATCTTCGGAATTGATGGTTACAAACAGCAGTATTTTGGTGGAGAAAAAGATACATCTCGCATTAACCCAGAGTTAGCGTATATTGACTACTACGCCTTAAAGCAGTCTGCCAATTCCGTTAAGAACCAAATGGATTTGATAATTGATTATAGGAATAATGTTAAAATTTACCCAGATTTTCAAAAATGGTTCCGGGATACGAATATTCCTATTCTTGCTGTATGGGGTATCAACGATGAAATTTTTATTAAACCCGGAGCTGAAGCTTATGCTAGAGATTCGAAGAACGTGAAGATTGTTGATATTAATGGAGGTCATTTTGCTAGTCATTCCCATGTTGGCGAGATTGCACAGGAAATCTTGACATTTTTCCATGAATACCAAATCATTTGATAGTTCTATAGCCGGTTCGAATTTAAGAAATTTTTTTTTATACCATATTATTGTGCGTTCTTCCTTTTTGGTAACTGCTGTGTATGAGAATTTGAATGTACGTTTAATTTTAATAAGTCATTTCATGTGCAAGCGACAACTAATAATACATATGATGCTGGTATATCTCTGACGCTGTTACTGATCTTCAGAAATTTTTCTCTTTATGCAAATGTTGACATAAAATTGACATCAAATGTACTACTGTTTATCTCTTCTTAATTTGTCTACAATAGTTTTGTAGTCTCCAATACTATTAAAGGAGCTCTTCCATGTTCCTAAATTCTTGAAGACATTCCTGTTACTCGAATAATCTGACATTCCTTGCTTTATGCGTTCCTGGGAAGTAGCTATAAATGTCCCATATCGATTTATCTTCTGGTCCAAAGGTTGACCTCCAATTAATACGAATTCGCAAATCCCATCATTTTCGCTATCTTTCTCGGGATCTGCACAATTCTCGCAACTAACTTCAACCCCGTCTCTATTGAATAAACAAGTGCTGTATTCTTCAACGGGAATATCTTTATTAATTATCAAGTTATTCCCTCGCAAAATATATAAGAAGTAATTAAATTCTTTAGGTACCTGTTGAGTTATTATAGCACCAGGCTTCATAATAACATGGTAGTAATGAATAGGGGTGTAAACCAAATCCCTCAATGATTCTACACCATGGGAGCTCCCTGATATAACTCTTATACGCAATTTACCATTTTGTTTCACAACCTCTGGGACTTCTTGACTCTTCAAGCTATGATACCCTGGATCTACTTCCTTGTATTTCTCAGGTAAATCAACCCATAATTGTAACCCAGATGCTGGGGATTCTTCATCCAATTTTAGAGGCACTTCTGTATGAACAATGCCTCGACCAGCAGTCATAAATTGCAAATCGCCAGGATATATTACACCTTTGGAACCGGTAAAATCTTCATGGAATATAGCTCCATTAAGTGCCAACGTAATTGTTTCATGTCCCATATGTGGATGTGGTAAAAAGCCTGTATTAGCTCCTGCCTCAAAATGATCCAACAACAAGAAAGGGTTGAATTTCTTGATAGGCAGAAGACCAATTGAACGACGGACTTTGACCCCCATTCCTTCAGTCCTTTCCGCAGCCTTGAGTATGGTATTAATAGTTCTAGTGGCCATATTATTTAGGTTTGCGTAACTGGTTAAAGAAGTACATGAAATCAATCTGGATTGATGTTCAGATCGGAAAAAAGTGGTTTTACGATCACGTGAATATATTCAAAACCGTTTTAAGAGCTTTAGGTGAACACGATGCAATATCAACTTCATAATATCTCCTAGGTTATATTCATATGGTTTAAAATTAATTGAGGTTTTTATTTTTGTGAATATGTGTAAATTCATTGATTTTGGTTGTCTACGCCAAAATTCTCCTAAAATGAAAGGTGTACGTTTATTTCTAAGTTACTGATTAACAACAAAAAAAGAACTATGCCTAGATTTGGATCCACGTTGTATGAACCAATAAATATCATCAGTATAACAGTCCTCAAAGCTAATTGTCATAAAGGTAAATTAAAAACTAATTCTCTCTAAAATAGGATAATTATTTTTCGAATACACTTCTATCTCAACACAAAACTACAATTCATAACTAACCTTCTTCCAATTAAGCTAATAACATTAAAAATATTACCTTGCTTTTCGTGCTTTAATTAACAAATACTATTTGGAGCCACTTTTCTACGTTTCACCTGAGGTTGCAAATTGAGGCTAATATACTACTACTAACACGTGATTCATTGTTGGATTAGCTGCAAATTTCTGACGAGTAGATGTAAAGCCTTGACGCCATAATAAAGTTGGTTTATTTTGAACGGAGCTTGACATGCTAGATGCCACATTAGATAAAGAATTCTAACCTGTATTCTTTGGATTCCTGCCAATTCTGGTATTTAAACTTAATCAAGATTTTGACTTTTTCAATTTTTAAAACTTTTTTCGATAAAAAAACAAAAGCAGTACCATCAAGAATATAATAGGGATGACAAAACTTTACACCAACGAACAAGATATTGCAAATTTATCCAATTACAAAGGTATGAAAATGACAGCTAGATCTGTTTCCGGACATAGCTCAAAAGGATATGTCGAAGATTCTAACAACTGTGAGAATAGTACTCATGACCAAGCGGATCTCAAATCTCCTAGAGTTACAACTCAAATGGCATTAGCTGTCACTAGATTGAAAGATCCGTTAACCGTCATTCAAGACTATCCTATTCCATTATTAAAAGACCACGAAATATTGGTCAATAACAGAGCAGTGGGATTAAATCCTATTGATTGGAAAGGAAAAAAATATGGATTTGGAATATATCATTTCCCATGGATTAATGGTAGGGAAAGTAGCGGAATTATTGTTGGCAGAGGTAAGAAGGTAAATAATGTGCAGATAGGGGAAAAAGTAATCATCAGCAGTACAAGTTATAGGGATAATAGGACAAGTACCTTTCAGCAATATACTGCAATCGACTCCAGATTAGTCTGGAAGTCTCCAAATTCACTTTCTTTTGAAGATGGTGCAACGATTGGTGTTGGGTTAGTTACGGCTGGTGTCTTGCTATATGATAGTTTTGACCTTGGTATATCGTCAAACCTACTGATTAACAAAGAAGAGAGAACAATCTTGATTTGGGGTGGCGCTACTGTCGTGGGCCTCTATGTTACCCAATTAGCTAGGTTTCATGGATTGAAAGTTATTTCCGTGGCAAGTTTAGAAAATGAGAGTTATATAAAAAGTTTGGGAGCCGACATTGTTATAAATCGTCATTTAGCATTTGAAGATATCTATAAAGAGATAGAAAAATATTCAAATAACGGAATTCAATACGGAATTGATTGTGTCTCGAAAGAAACAGCCTCAAATGTGATAGAGATTTTAAGTTTAGTGTCAGAGAAAACTTCATTAAAGCCCTTGTTTGCTTCAATTGTAGGATACCCTAAAGAAATTCCAGACACAATTTCTTTGAGACAAGTGACTATTAAAAAGTTTCATGAAGATCTTGAATTTGGTGAAATGCTTGTTAATCATACGACCACGCTTTTAAATAATGGGCATATTCAACCAGTGAGACATAAATCTTTCGGTTTTGGAATTCAAAAGATTGGAGAAGCATTGAAAGAATTAGAATCACTTGGTGCAAGAGCGGAAAAATATGTAGTGAATATTTTATAATTATAAGAAATATATATTAGAACTATTGAAATTACTGAATTCTATTCTTTTTGATTTCTTTTAAATCAGATTCAAATTGTTCTTGAGAAACACCAGCTCTCCACCTTAAGTTATAAGCTGGGTGCGAAGGTTTGACATAATTGGGCTCTTCTCCTTCGATTCCGAACAAGTTTTCCCTAAATGAAAGGCCTTCGCGAGGATAATCATCCCAAGCTAAACCACGTTTTCTTAATTCAGGAATTAAGTATTCTACAAGATCTTCGAAAGTACCAGGAGTAACAGCATATGTAAAGTTAAAGCCATCAACACCAGAAATATCAACCCACAGCTCTATTTCATCAGCAACTTCTTCTGCAGTACCATAAAACACTGGACCTAATCCACCCACTGTGATTTGGCTGGCAACATATTCTCTTGTTTTTTTGAGATTAGGAGGATCACCTGGCGATACTTTTGTCCAATTATCAACGAATCCTCGGACAGCATTACTACCAACGTCCCTCAATTCATCTTCATAATTGAATTGGCCAATATCAATACCAGTCCAACCACTAAATAAGGCTTGTGCTCCTTCGAGATCACCATAATTCCTTAGTTCCTTATATTTATTTTCAGCTTCCTCATGTGTTTTCCCAATAACAGTGGTTACCAATTGAACAAACTTAATCGCATCTTCTTCTCTATTGTATTTTTCTACCGAGAGCTTCTTAATATCATCAATTTTTTCCGCTAAGCTTTCAGGTGTAAAGGTAGTAATAAAAACCACTTCGGCATTTCTAGCTGCAAATTCTTTCCCGGATTTTGAAGTTCCTGCTTGAAGAATAACTGGAAGTCTCTGAGGAGTCGGTTCTGTAATGTTCGGTCCAGGAACTTTGAAATACTTTCCATCAAAATCAATTTGTCTAATGCGGGCTGGATCAGAATACATCTTTCTTTTAGTATCTAAAACAACAGCATCATCACGCCATGAAGATAATAGCAATTCATAAATAACTTGTAAATATTCTTCAGTTCTTTCATATCTTGTATCATGAGGAGGTAAGTTTTCACCGTTTAATAAATTTCGTGCTGCACTATCCAAATAGGACGAAACAACATTCCACCCAATTCTACCATTAGTCAAATGATCTAAGGTAGCTAATCTCCTAGTCAAATGATAAGGGGCTTCATTAATTGTACTGAAAGTGATACCAAATGCCAAATTTTTGGTAACAGCAGCCATAGCCGAAACGACGGCACTTGGTTCATTGATCGGCCATTGGGCGCCAGAAATAGCAGCAGCTTTAATATTGGAAGGACCATTGTAAACATCATATCCTCCTAATACATCTGCAATAAACAACCCATTGAATTTGCCCTTTTCTAAAAGTTTAGCTAAATTAGTCCAGTACTCGATAGATTTATAGTCCTTCGATTTGTCTTCCGGATGTTTCCACAAGCCTGGAGCTTGCAATCCGCTGCAACCCATGTCAAAAGCATTTATAATAAGTGGTTTTCTATTAGAGTTTCTTGTCATAATTGTCTAGTTCTTGAATTTTATTGGAAAAAGAATGAAGCAAGATATTCTAGTTGCAGCAGATTATCATTATTTTATTTTAAAAAATTATAGAACAGCCACATTAATGCTAATCGATCAAGCAATAGCATGATTTATTATTCGTTTTGCAATAACTTTTCTCAATTAGCAATGTGGGTTGTGGTTATAGCGGTTATTGTTATATTGCAAAGTGTGTTCCTTTTTTTAACTTTCGACTAAAAGTGTGGCTGCGCAGTTATTGCGGCTACTTTTTAGGTGCAAAATTTATACCTACAGTAAAATATTTAATCTATTATTTGATGTATATATATATATAGTAATACTTTCCTGTAGTCTATCAATAAAAAGTTACCACCATGATAAAGTGAACTTCATAAATTTATTGTACATAAATATTAGACTTTCATGCCCATTTTCCTATCAATGCCATAACTCCCGCACCGATTGTCAAACAAATATAGGCTAATAGCATTCTATTAATGCTAATATCAGATTTGAATTCAGGGGAAAATATGAAATCATATGCCATTAATTCTACCAAGCCATTATAAATCAATATTCCCCCACAGACTGCATCAAAACAACCAGTTGTAATTAAAGCAATTCGAGAGCCAGGTGGGTATGAGTTTCGTACACCAATACCAATGGCGATCGCAATAGGTGTTGTTAAACTGTAGCCTAAAGCCAATAACCAGGGAATATACTTTTTGTTGTCTGGCCAAGGAGTAGTAGCAAATCGAGTTCCCAAACCCAACCCTTCAAACATTTGGTGAAACGCTATTGCAACGTAAAGAGCTTTGAATTCTTCACCAGAAATAGCTAATGATAAGCCCACAAACACTGAGTGGAACACAATACCGAACTCTAAAATAAATGCATTGAAAATTTGTTGATATAAGTTTTCTGTGTCAGGCGTATTATTGATGAGCTCGCACAGCTTGTCTTCATCAATGGAAATATTCTGAAGCGATTCCTTTTCCAACCTTTCCTGCTCTTCGATAGCTTTTTTTCTTTTTACTTTTTCATGAAGTTTCTTGTGGGCTACTATATCAATGAAAAAAATAAAAAAGACACCCATGAGAGCAATTCCTTCGGCCCATGGATAGTCATCAAAAACTCCTCCTAGGCAATCGTCGGTTAACGCCTTATCGGCTTCTGCCAATAGATGAATGAAACCCGTAGCGATAATTATACCAGAACCAAAGTATCTTGTAATGAAAAAGCATAATTTGGGCAATTTAAAGAAGGGGTTTTCGTGTGCTATCAATGGAAAAAATGCCCCAGCAGCAGATACTGCTAATATCACGAAGACAGAAGATATTCTAGCACCAAAATCTTCACCATTATAATGATTCTGGGAATTGCAAACATCCCTTTTCAATAAATATGACGTCGCCATAGGATATTTTAAGTAAATTCTCTTACTCCAGATAATACTATTCGAATCCAAGCTTTCTAGTAGAAAAAGCTGCTGAATATATATGCCTAGAAAAATGAGAATAGACGACGACACAAAAAGATATGATTATTCTTGAGCAAAATATTAGGCTTTTTGAAGTCTACGAGTTGAATCGTTGTGATAATAACCTTTTAAATTGAATACTCATATATGACTCCTTGAATCACTTCAAGAGAAAATTTAAATTAATTGTTACGGAATAAAATTTATGGTTATGTGTGCAATAACTACAAAGGTGAGATAGTCAGAACTGTAAGCTGAATACAAAGGTGAGATAGTCAGAACTATAAGCTGAAGAGTAGGAAAGCCGACATTCGCAATTTTCCAAGAAATATTTCTCTTAGTTACAAGCTTGATATCCCTAAAGATCCTTAGGTATTCAAGGTTTTCAATACAAAGCGTAGGATATAGAATGATAACAACGTTCGCTGAAGAAAAATTATGGATATAGTCCTTCAACTATGAAAGTAATAAAAAGGTTAGGGAACACGAGGCTAGAATTGTAGCTACGCTGAAGCAAATTGTGACTGAACAGAGGGATCGAAGCATAAATTATAGATTTAGAATAATTTTGTTGCGTTTTACTCTATTCAAAAAAGACCCCGTTTTGCTTATGTAAAGAGCCCTGCGAATATGAAGTAATTCGAAAATTTTCAGAAAGTAAATAGGTAAACTTTATTAATACTCATGCTAGAAATACAATGATAAGAAGCATGATGCTAAACATCAGCAGGTTCCAGTTGTTCGTTTTTCTATATGGCTTTATTTTTAATTGCGAGGCGTCCCCAGGTGATGATCTAATTGAATTTCAAGACTGCCGGTATCAATGTGAGCAGATTATATGCTACAACACACCATATCATATTCTTCAAAACTTACTCTACAGAGAGAATGATTTACATGAGAATATTGAACTTGATCCATACAACGAGAATTGGAGGTTTGAGCAATTACCGTTGCCTTTGCATTTAAGACTTCTTCTTTGGGACTGTGAACTGAATTGTGATTATGAATGCCAAAGGATAGTAACAAAGGAAAGAGTTGAGAGTGGCGAAGAAATATATCAATTCCATGGCAAATGGCCATTTTGGAGAATATTTGGTATTCAAGAAGTGGTGTCAATGGCCTTTTCAATTGGTAATTTTATTGTTCATGCCGCTGGTTTTGTGAAGGTACTGAAATTCATGAAGACTGCTGATTCATCGTTAACGTATGAATATTCTGTACTTTTAATGTGTTCAATTATAACCATGATAGCATGGACTTGTTCTACCGTTTTTCATATTAGAGACTTTTTAATAACAGAGAGATTAGATTATTATTTTGCTGGCTTAACCGTCTTAAGTGGATTTTACGGAGTATTCTCAAGATACTTTAGACTTTATTTACCATCCCGTAAACCACAAAGGGCTTTATTCACATTGTTATGTGCTATTGCTTACATGGGTCATGTTTACAGGCTAGTTGATGATTGGCTGTATACATATAACATGCAAGCAAATATCACAGTTGGTGTTCTACAAAATATTTGTTGGGGTTTCCTTTGTTTTAGCTTGTATTCCGATTACTATAAGTTAGAAAAAGAAGAAAAAATTGGGGTTGTGGATCATACCTGTCATTTAAGATATATAACGCCTAGAAAACTTCTTGTCCCTAGCTTTTATACAAGATCCCCCAAGTTGTATTCCTTATACCCATTACTTTTATGTCTTATTGTTATATTAGGCATGTCATTAGAAATTCTTGATTTCCCACCCATTTTCTTTGACCTAGTTGATGCTCATTCATTGTGGCACTTGGTGACAATAATACCAGTCGCATATGGATGGTACGATTGGATGATTTGGGATATCAATGAAAATGTAGGGAAGGAATTAAAACAATTAAAAGAGAAGAAAATGAACTAGATTATGAAAATCAGTCACTTATTTATTCATCCTTAACTACAGGTATTTAGTCATATGCACATTTGCAAACACAAATAAATTAAAAATATAAAACATACTGTATTGAATAGAGATTAAGATTAAATTTGATGTAGTTTATCGTGAGTACACATCAATGAATTGATTTATTCAAAAGCTATTTATTTACAAATCTTACGAAATTTAATCACTTGTATCCTCTTCGGGGGCAACGTATGGTGGAGGCTTAAAGAACTCTTGATCCTTTTCAACAAATCTCTTAAAATTTTCTTTATCGTCCACATATTGATACAAGTATTCTAATTCTAATTCATGAACCTGCCTTCCCAACATAACCAAGGAATGTAACGGCTCACCAGAAGTATATTCTGATAACTCCTGTAAAGTTCCAGCTTTAAATGTCTGTTGTGGTGATCCTAATCTGGAAATAGCAACACAAGGTGTATTTGGGGTATACGCCTGTTCTTGTCTTAATTCTTCAATTTCCAATAATTGTGAAGCTGCAGTTTCTATGTTCATATATCTTGGTGGTTCATAAATTAACCTTCCTCTAGCCATATTTTCAATGCTTTGTTCCTTAACCTTAATATCCAACAATAATAGAGTATGCAACCCAATTCTTCTATTTTCCATGATCTTATTGTAAAATGAATCAGGCTTCCAAGTATCGGTAAAAAAGACCAACGAGACTGTTTGTCCAAACTGGTACAATTGTAACCCACATGCACCAACTGCATTCATAACAGAAGCATTATGAATTGCTTCAACTTTAATGTCCAACTCTCTTGCACGGATAATTAAATCTGTGTGGGTGGTTGCACCGAAGGGATCACCGACAACCAAAAATGCTATATCCTCTTTATCGGCGTCTTCCAAAATCTTGTCAGACCCACTTTCAACCAATTCTCTATCGGCCAATATAATCTCACGGCCATAGAACTTCTCTAATGAATCCTGATTAGCTGCCATTAAAATTGAAGTATACGCTTCTAAATAAACTCTCTTACATTTCTTGATAGTTTCTAATCCACGAACAGTGATGTCTGTTTCGTAAGATAAACCCAACCCTATTAAGTATAACATTTTTAGTTAGTTGTCATTAATATATTATATTCGTAGAGTCGTAAAAAGTACCGACATAATAAAAAAAAATTCTATTCACGTGAATAAACAAAAATATAAGAGATGAGTTTTACATCTGTCATCTAGACACCAATTATGTTACAATGGTGCCTTTAAAGAATGAACCGAATGAAGAGGGAGTTTCACTCGAAGGAGATATCAATAGTCGGAGGGCAAAGCTCAGAAGATCTGAGGATCAAGTACATCAAGATATCTTGAAGTATAATGAATTGATATATAGAGATCAAGACATTGAACTGGATATTCCACCAAGGCGAACAAAATTACGAACAAGGATGGGAAAAGACGATCGCACACGAAGAAGCAAACAGTCTACCAGAAGATCTTATTCTATAAATGCTCTGCTAGCACATAAGAATAATACAGTGGAAGATCCACCTAAAAGAAGTAGTCAACGGTTAAGACAAAGACAAGAACAATTTCAAGCTCTAAAGCCCAAATACTTTAGGAATTATAAGATGAAGGCTACTCCAGGTGAAATTTTGGAAAAGAATCGTGTGGTTGCACCCCCAACTTTAAGTGAAACCAAAGTTAACACATTTGAAGATAAAGTACAATTGGATAATTCATACCAGGATTTGGTGAAGATGGTTAAGGCAGACATGAGTTGTAATAAACCAGATGAACACGATGTGGGGCAAATCAGTTCTATTGATATTTCTTTTTATTGGAAACTATTTCACAAGAATATAGAGAAAGAGAGAAATCGCTTCGAAATTTCAAATATCAACTTCGATGAATCGAAACTATTTACTTCATATAACGAAAGTGTACCTTGCAGCGAAAATATTGATTTATTTTTCCAGTCACTAAGCTATAATGCATTGGATGATGAACATCATCAAAATAATGACGACATCCAGATGTCATTCAATAATTATTTAAAGAATAATATACCGTTAGCTTAAGATATTTTGATCATTAACCTATATACAAATTTAATATACGCATATAAACACATTACTCATAAGTCACATAATTTATCGATTACTTTACATAACAATGACTCCTCGGCATTTCTGAGGTGACCATTATTAACTATCATCAGTTTAGCTTTTGCATGATATTGACGGATAAGACAGAGAGCAAACTCTAAAGATTTTGATTCGTTATCCATAAAGTTAATAGATTCTTGTACAAGTTTTAGATTCTTTTTACGCTCGACCGGATCCCTTATTTCATAGAGAATTCTGTACACTGGGGATTGTTTTGAGTAGGTCTGTAGGCAATGCAAAATAGGTAATGATAGCTTTCCTTCAATAAGATCTTCCCCTAAATAACCCTTCATATGAGAATAGTTCATATCAACGAGATTTAAGTAGTCGTCACGTATTTGATATATTATACCTAGTAAGTTTGCCAACGGAATTACCGAGCTTGATTTGAATGTGGGCGAAAAGAGTTCCAATAACTTAACAGATAAACGGAATAATCCTCCTGTCTTATTCATGATCATCTGTAGATAATCTTCCATTTTCGGTAAATGGTCACGAATATATATCCCATTATCTCTCCAATATATATCTAGTCCTTGGCCATGATGCAAATTCAACATTTCATCCAGTAAGATTTGCAGTATTTGAAAACTTAAGTCTTTGACATCAACAGATCCATTATTAATACTATTGTAATATCTTGGTAAGTCATTTTGAGCCTTTTGCAATGCAATAAAATACATTAGATTTCCACAGTTAATTGTTAATGGTGTTCCATATTTTGTATGCGCTGTTGGTAATCCTCGCCTGAAATTTGAACTATCTTCAATATCATCAATCAATAATGAAGAGTTATGAAAAATCGAAATAACCTCGCCTATTTTATGTAATAACTCTTCATTTTCAATATGATAGTATAGTTCGTTAAATGCATTCAAGAAAGTTGAGCGAATATTATTATTGTTGGACGGTATTCCCTCAAGATAATCATAGGGTTCTAATATTTGTTTTGGGATTTTCTCATCATTAGCACCTTTAATCAATAAGTTTATATCAAAATCAGTATCCATAATATATCTATCCTATTGGATTCATGTAACAGGTATTTTTTTGCCATTCAAAGGAAAAAAAAAAAGTTCGACTTTATCTAGAAAAATTGTGCGTTTTGTACTAATCCAACTACAGAATTTCCTTACATATAACTATGGATAGGATATTCCAATGGGCATTAAGTATACCACCAGTGACTAGGTATTGGTCCATTGCAATTCTTACATCATCAATAGTAACTACATTTCGATTGGTTTTATCAATAACATTGGTATTTCTGGTTGAAAAAGCGTTTGGTTCTCAACCATGGCGATTATTAACTTCATTTTGTTATTTCGGGGAACTACTGTTAGAATTGATTTTAAATATATGGTTCACAATTCGTTCATCTCGTTATTTAGAAGAAGGTTACAGCACAAGGTTGTCGACATTTCCTAGTATTGTGGTCAACAAACTTACTCCTGATCAAAAAACGCTCCTCAAGTCGACTATAGAAAGAAATAAATCGATCGACTATCTATATTTTGTTTTGTTAATCTGTGGGTCCGTGGTTGCTGCTGTTACTTTCGGGCAATACAAGTTCGATTTTAGAATTCCAACTTTGGGTTCTCTTTTAGATGATATATTATTATACATCTGGTGTCGGAGTAACCCAAACCTAGAAGTCAATATGTTTGGATTTATTACTATACAAGCAGCCTATTTACCATGGTGTTATACCCTATTAAATTGGGCGTTGCTGAAGTATTTTATAAACAACTTTTTGGCAATAATTTCTGGCGACTGGAACCAAATTGCATCTGTTTTCAGTCAACCTTTCGTTTGGAGAACCGTGATATGCTACACATTAGGACATTTTTGGTGGTTTACAAGAGAGTTCTTATTAACTCAGTTTTATTGTGATCAAAATGATGAGAGAAGAAAGGTACGCTCAGAAACACCGAAAAGAATTGAACAACAATCAAAAATCAGTCCATATCAAAACATTTCACGCCAATTTTTTACAATAATTCTATTACCTCCATGGTACTGGGTGATATTGAGAAAAATACGAGAAAGAGACTAGTGTTGTGATTTGTAATATGTTTAGACGTGAAAGACTTTTTAGTATCTTTTCGGTGGATTTGATACGTGTTCCCATTTGGATAATCCGATCGCCCTCACGATTTTTATCTACGACTTAATTGGTAGCATAGAATAATGTATGGCTACCAACACTATTAAATCCAATTTATTTATTAATGTCGTAGGATTAAAACCTGACTTTCTATATTCCCTTCAAAAAAAAATGAGATGCATAAATACGAGAATTTGCTCGTAAATCGTCTACAGCTAAACTCAACAACAGAAACATGTTTTATCATGATAAATTGAAATAGCTTATCATACATATGGTAGCAAATTAGAAATGCTATCAATTATCAATCTTCAAATTTCTTTGGTCAAACATGTCAATTGCTGTCTTTTTATTGAAATTTTTTTCTGTATATGAAATATAATTTCTAATTTCTAAAAGTGAACGTAAAATTGGGAAAATATTGAAGATTATATTATAATCATTCGAAGAAAGATAAAGTTACGATAAATATAAATATGAAGGTAGTTAATCATCATCTTTGTTGCTTTTCAAATGGTGTTTGCCGAGTTAAACTATACTGAGAAGAGAGGATGTGGAAGTCGCACCTAAGAATGTTGACAAATTACGATGAGTTTGAAGAAACATCTTAAGCTCTTTACTAGATATAGTCTATTAGGTATGTCCAGTTAGAAAGATGAAAAGTGGTGTTTTTACATATACATCTATAGTATGTTGAGTATATATAGATTTAGATAATACTTGAAACCTCATTCTACGGAGTGTGCATATACTGGTTTGCGGTTGTAAGGGATTTTTTTTTTGATCTATAAAAAGAACGAAACGTATCTCTTTGAATGCTTATAGCACCTCCAGATTGCTGTTTCGTACGTTATGGAACCAGCTGGAGAATACAACCTTCTAAAAGTGATAGAGGAAGAAATCCTGTCTAATTCTGAAGATTTAAATCCGCAGGTCAATCAATTAGTTCAAGCATTCCTCAGGTATTTAAAAGAACCACGCTTCCAGTCACCTTTGACATTGACAGAATTATCCAAGCTATTTTCTAATTTTTATAAAGACTTAAATTCTTTGGTAATAAACCTTTACACTCAATCGAATAATGTTAAGAAACAGCTCATCTCGAGTTCAGAATACTTTAGATCTCACCCAGAAGATTTTGATTATCTATTAGCCATTGCTAATTATTCTTCATCTTCGGTCAAATTAGTAAAGCGATCTGATCCTGAAGCGGTTTTGCAATTAAGAGTTTTCAACTATTATAAGTTTCTTACAATATTTGTATCAATCGAGAAAGCTCAAGCAGGTTTATTTAATTCGAGTAATAATACAGAAGAAGGTATCCCATTGTTAGAGAAGATCTTTAAATTTGATCAGAGGGATATCATACTCCAGGAATTTCTTGATGAGAAATTGGAAGTATTAAAGCAATTAAAATTGCCTTTTTCATGTTTTATCGAGAATAATCATAGTGATAAATTAATATCATTCTTTGCAACGATAGCGGATTCAAAGACCGAGAATTCCACATTGGCGAAAATCAAAAAGCATTTTTTAGCATTAAATCAGAGTATAACTCCTTCTTCCAAATTGAAAGAACTTGTTAATATCCAAAAATCTTTAATCATCCTATTGTCTGAAACATATGGGAAAAACCCCAGCGGTGTAAATAACGATGATTTAATACCGTCCTTGATTTATATTATCATATACCATGTACCATTTTCATCAAGTGAATTATATTTGAACTTTACTTTCATAAAGAATTTTGTTAACCTCATAGATCCTTATAAAGTTGATATTAATTCTATAACATTGAATTCTTCGTTTTCGACATATACACCCACTGATAGATTAAACAGATCTCTAAATGGTAGTAGCAATGGAAAGAGAGGTAATCTATTCGAATTTCTTAATCTAAAAGAAGAAGATGAAACTAGTTTGAAGTCGAATCTGAATATCGATTTCTTTAATTCAGATAAAGATTTAGTTCATTATATTCATAACAGATTTTTAAATAACGGGGAATTGAATTTTTATTTAACTAATTTTGAGGCAGTTCTATTCTTCTTACTGAGCGTGACACTTAAAGAATTATTACCAGAGGATAGTACAGACAATGAATTATTGCAGTCTTCGTTGCATGAGGTGGTCGATAAGGAGCTATTGAGTCATTTTAAATTTCCAGATGGTAAAGCGACTGAAGATTTCAAAAACCAAGAAGATATGCCACAACAAATTTCATCACGTTCTCGGTCTAGTTCATTATTCAATACTATAAGCCATAAGTTAAATGATGTGGCAATCTCGGTTAATAGATCGAGATCGAATTCTTCAATGATAACTAGCCTAAAGTCGTCGTCTTTGTCTTTAAATAAGGAAAGTTTTCCTACGTTCGCAAATCATCACGAATCAGGACCTTCAAATGGATCAGCGTTAAATCCAAATGAAAGCGCCACTGTTGAAGGAAATAATAATATTCCTTCTCTAATGATGAGAAATATATTGGGGAGGTTTAGCCAGGTACTGGTTCCTCAAATTAAATCTGGAGTCGATGAACAAACCGCAAGCCTAAATAGTCAGGAAAAATTTGACGATAATTCCCAAGACAAAGAAGTGATATCAAACAGGTTATCTCCAAACCATTCCAGAACGAGATCATCGTCTTTAGAAAATCAAAATAGTATGGGAGCTAATCATCAAAAGAAAAGTTCAATCACATCAAAATTTACTAGTGGCGTTTCAGATTTTATGACAAAATTTAATGGTACTAATAATGGTTCATTTTCAACTTTAGTCTCAAGTCCAAATAAGAATACTTCCAATTTATCTTTACACTCTTCTGTTGATAGTCAAGCTGAAAACACAAATAATAATGCAGCTAACAATCTTCAGACACAAAATCACAATGATAGTTCTGTAACTATTCAAAATAGACCAGATTATAGTAGAAACCGAACTACAAGCCTTCAAATTATGGATAAGTGGTTTAATAATATATCAGCTAACACTAACCATAATTCAGATACACAAAATACCCGCCTGAATACTATGGATTCGATTAATTTGGAAGCGACTGATATCCCAATGAAAGAATTAACGAAATATAATGGAATGGACTTTGAAATGCTTACGATTAGTGATTTGAAACACTTGAAAGATTACTATGATAAATTATGTCATGAGCTCACTTCAGCTTCAGCTCCTAAACTGGAAAATGAAGAACCCATAGACATGGTTCATGCGGTAAATAACTCAGAAGAAAGCATTTAATTGTGTTGTACGCAAATCAAATATTTATAGTATAAATATATATATGTATGTATATACATATACATATTCACGAGTCATGTATATAACGCGATATTCTAGAAGGGATCAAATATTTTGTCTACCTGGTTGTATATTCTGCATTCCTACATTTTAGCACACCACCAACTAATTAATCAAAAACATATGGAAACCTTCAGGAGTATATGAAGTTGTTGTCTAACAGAGAAACGGCACTTAAGAAACGGCATTCAAGATCGTATGATGAAGATAACGATGATACGTTTGCCCATGAACGAGATGGCAAGAGAATAAAACTTGACAACTTACTACTGGGATTATCCTTGGATGAGGATGCCCACGAAATGAAAAACACTCATTCATTCATTGAAAACAAATCATTAAATCAACCACCACGGACAAATTACGTTCTCAATCCGAATCTAAAATTTAAGTCATATTCAGTTTTTAAGAAGACCTCATCGCCAACCCCACCGATTAATACTCCAACTGTAAACTCATATGTTGCGGAAAGGTTAATAAAACATTTTCATACAATTTATGATTCTAAATCATCTTTAATTCGCTGGTATAAGCCATATTTTCTTATACTTTACCACTTTCATAATTGGGTATTGAGACTTTTCAATAGATTTATCAGAAAATATAATAAAAAATTCAAAGGCAAACCAATTCGAAGTTTTCAGTTCTATTCTAGGATTTTAGATTTAATAAATCTGAAAGATATTAAATTTACGTATGATGACTTGTCAAATATATTAGCTCAAGAAAATAGGTTAGAGGCCGTAAGGGTAAACAAGCGGATAAATGAAAGGAACAATAGGAAAGGACATATAGAAGAAATAGAAGAAGACAATATTAATTATGAGCATATAAGGTATAATTATTGGGACAGTTTGCATGGGATGAATAAGGATTTAGAAATGATTGACGATTTGGTTTCAGACGATTCAGTTCAAAAGAATAGTCTCAAACTTTATGAAGTCGAAGACCATTACCAATTACATGAAGATTCTGATCTTGATATGGAAATAGAAAATTGTTGTTAGGAGGTAAGAATAGTACTATATAGGAATATATATTTAAATTATTAATGCTGTTCTTATAAAATGCTTTGTTCTTTATCTATTATCGATAATAATTTTATGGAAATATAACCACAATTTTTGTCGCGATTTTCAAATTAGAGCAAACTCTGTTCTAAATGCTCTTATCTATCAGCTCTGAAACCATGGATACGAAATATTCAACCCACGATATAACTAAATTTGACACAGTAGACTTTCCAAATCTACCACATGAAATCATCCTTGAGGTATTTTTTATATTGACACCTCAAGAAACTCAACTATTAATTGATAAGTTGAAGCAAATACTTAATTCCATCCCAATTAATTTAGACACTGCAATCAATAATGTTAAAATTCTCATTAGCTTCGCTTTTCAACGTCTTTACAGTGGTAGGCTATTAGTGACATCCGAATCCGAGTATAAAAAAGATACTGAAAACATTGATACAGTGCTATCTGTTGAGAATTTTGAGAATAAGTTCATAGATACCGAAGAGAATATAGTAGAAAATACCCTCTTTAGAAAGACAAGGCCACAGACGTTACAATTTAGATTTGTTCGTGATGTGAATGATTATTCACGATTTGTGGATGGACTATATTTATTAAACAGGATCTTTGAACAATTGGATACTAAAAATGAAATATCCAAGTACATTGGAGTTGCTTGTCAATTGGAATTATACCTCGACGGATATACTATTGCGGTGGAGTCCCCGACTGCGATATTGGTGGCTGTATTACGAACATTGACAAGTTTTGCTAACCCCAATACAATACTACGGAAATCCTTAAGCTGCAAATTCAAACGCCTTACAGTTAAATCGACAGATATCGGAAATTATTATGTCTCACAATGGGGTCAATTATTAGGACGGTTTTCAAATGTCACGTATCTAAACTTGTCAGATAATATCATCAGACTGGACTCCAATCCCAGAAGTGAAGGTGAACTGGAAATTAAGGTTGATTTGTTGGCAAATAGTTTTGTATGGCCATCAGTCTTGAGAGAACTCAATCTTGATAACAATTTGCTCACTTACATATCACGGGCCTTTGCAGAGAACTTGCCGAATAAAACACTCGAGAAGCTACTGATTTGTTCGAACAAACTTGTCTCGTTGGGTCAGCACGATTCAGAGGTATTTACTTTTAGAGATACTTTACCTCAATTATCCATCTTGAAATTAAATTATAACAATAATTTAATGTTCATAAATGAGAAGATGTTTGAAAATATCATTCAGACAGGTCACTTTAGGAGACTAGAAATCAAAGGATGCAATATTGATGAGCATAACTTACAACTGTTAAAAAATGTCGCTGTGAAAGAAGATTTTGATTTAATAGTCTAGTGTCGAGTTTTAGTTAGAAACAAATACATTATATCCTGTATATAACAAAACTCAAAATTATGTTGGTTGATCGTTTAGATGAAACCAATCTATATACCCCCAATTAAGGCTAATTATAACCATTGTCATCAAATGTTAGGGACAAGCCGTCTTATGATCCCGCGATTAACTACAAGATTTCGCAACGATATTTTAAAACGAAGTTTCCATACTGGTAAAAGCTTAATAAATGTTCCTCATAACTTTCTTGTACATAGACGGATGGAAAATAGTACAGTGCCACTGGTTTTACATGTCCATTTTAAGCTGAGAAACTTAATATCAAAGAGATTTAATTCGTCTCAAGTGCCACAAGCCAACAAGTCAACTGATCAGACAAACTCCGGAACAGGACCTCGTACATTGAAAAAAGATATAATAAGGCTATTTCGACTAGCCAAACCAGAAGTTGCAATCCTCATTGCGGCCTTATTATGTCTTATTACGACTTCGGCGGTGAGTATGTCATTACCGCTATTTATTGGTAAAATCATCGATACGGCCAAGTCCCCCAATTCCGTAATATCCGATTCGGATTCCGAAAAGCTGGAAGAAGACAAGGAGCAAGAGGATAAGATTTTTGGATTACAACCATACCAGTTTTATAGCGCCTTGGGTGTCTTTTTCTCAATTGGTGCAGTGACTAATTTTGGACGTACATATTTGTTACGTTCAGTTGGTGAACGGTTGGTTGCAAGACTTCGTTCCCGTCTTTTTCTGAAGATTTTGGCGCAAGACTCATATTTCTTCGATGGCACTCCTACCCAGGTTGGAATGAAAACAGGTGACTTAATTTCAAGGTTATCTAGTGACACACAAGTCATATCGAAGACATTAAGTGGTAATATTTCAGATGGAGCAAGGTCATTAATTAGCGGTTGTGTTGGACTTTCTATGATGTGTTTCGTGCTGTGGAAATTGACGCTTTGCATGAGTTTGATCTTTCCTCCTTTAATTATTATGTCATTATTTTACGGAAGAAGAATTAAGCAGCTATCAAGAATAATTCAAGAGAATTTGGGGGGTATGACCAAGGTAACAGAAGAAAAATTGAACGGATTAAAAACCATTCAAAGCTTTGCACAACAAAGACTAGTAGTTCATGATTATAATCAAGAAATCAAAAAGATTTTCCAGTCTTCGATGCAAGAAGGGAAATTGAGCGGAATCTATTATGGCGGTAATGGATTTTTGGGGAATATCACATTGATCGGGCTACTTGTAATAGGGACCAAGTTGATTGGCTCCGGTGAAATAACTGTAGGTGACTTAACAAGTTTCATGATGTATGCTGTATATACTGGCAGTTCTGTATTTGGATTAGGAAATTTCTACACCGAACTAATGAAAGGTATCGGGGCAGCAGAAAGAGTATTTGAATTAATTGAACTGAAACCCAAAATCACAACAACTTTAGGGAAGAAAGTAGATGATTTGCATGGTGATATCAAATTTGAAAACGTTAAGTTCAGCTATCCTTCGAGACCCGACTCGCCAATATTCGGAGGCTCAATTTTGAACCTAAATATTTCTAAGGGAGATCATGCTTGCTTCGTTGGTCCATCAGGAAGTGGAAAGTCAAGTATTTCTCAATTGTTATTACGATTTTATGACCCTGTTGAAGGAAATGTTACTGTGAATAATCACGACATCAAAAGTTTGAACTTAAATTTCTATAGATCGCAAATCGGCTATGTACAACAGGAACCATTACTATTCAGTGGAACTATACGGGATAATATTGTGTTTGGTAAAACGAATTGCACCAAGGAAGAAATCGAAGAGGCTGCGAAGCTAAGCAACTCTTTAAAGTTCATTAACGAATTCCCTGATAAATTTGACACAGTGATCGGTCCCACTACCAGCGGAGCAGCCCAATTGAGCGGTGGTCAAAAACAGAGAATCTCCTTGGCAAGGACTCTCATCAAAAAACCCGATATCTTGATTCTAGATGAAGCCACGTCGGCTCTTGATTCACAACTGGAAGAAATTGTCATGTCGAATTTGAAGCGACTTTCAAAAGAGCGCCAAATGACCATGATACTGATCGCTCATCGGTTGTCCACCATCAAGAACAGCGAGAGAATTGTTGTTATGAACCACAGAGGAGAGATTGTAGAGGATGGGCTTTTTAGTCAATTGTACAACAACCCAACCAGCGAATTTCATCAACTATTGAAAGATCATGAGAACGAATGAACCTACCGTTGAAACATTTTTGCGAATATATACTATAAACCGAGCCAATTATCATAGTACCATATAATTAGGATTAGATTTATGTAGTTTAATATATACAATTCTGATATAAAGAGTTTCACTGCAATCGTATTTCTATTTCTGGCACATAACATGGATAATAGAACTTTTTATCATTTTACGATGGTATTGTATATAAATACAAAAATATTTTGCCAATGTTTGCGACAGATGAAGCTCGGTTAATGATGTTTATAAGTTGCCATTCTATCATAAGTTATATTAATCATCAATTGTAATAACATTCCGTTAGTCATATTTAAGTATTTATACCCCAATTCTAAGTTAACAGATGCTAGATTCACAATCACGATTTTAATTCTAAATGTTATCAGAAAACAAGCTAGATAAGAAAACCGTTAAGTCGGGCAACGGCGTACGGCGGCCAAAGTCAATGTATAAGCGATTTACTCAATCAATAATACCGCCTCTCTCATTTTTGCACCTGGGAACCACATCCCCAAGCGATGAACATGATACGTTTGTTGATACCGAAGACAACTCAGAAACGAACGATGGTGAAGATACTGCATTACCAATCGGAGGACTGACACCTCTGAACAATTTTGTAAATATGTTAACGTCGATCCTGATATATTCTGGCAGAGGAGGTTTGAAGCATCTAAAGCGAAGTACCACATGCGAGAATAAATCGCATAAACCCGGTATCGCAGAAGTTATGAGTAAAGAAGATAAGTATTCTGGGTTGCAGGATAAGCATACAGATTATGATGACATTGTGGATTCAGAAAGAGAAGACGAGGAAGAAGGAGAAGAAGAAGAAGAAGAAGAAGAAGAAGAAGAAGAAGAAGGGGCATACGACGGCGATGAAGATGAAATGGAAGAAGAGAAATCGAGTAATTTAGAGCGGAAAAATGAGCAAGATCCGATAAGTTTACATGAAAGCGTGAAAAAAATTTTGTTGGATGAATATGATGATGAAGTTTCTATAAGGCCATCTGACAGAACACCTTTTCAGAAGTCGGTTTTGGAGAATTTTGATCCGCTTCGAATTGAACAAACCTACCTAATGAAATTAAAGGATATACATCTTCCGAATTCGTTTGTCGAATCTGAAGAATTTAAAGCTAAGAAAGAACAACTTAAATTGAAGGTTGCAGATAAATTAAAAAAGGTGTTTGAATTAAACGATGATGATTACTTTTATGGAAATTACAATGTATGGTTAGTCAGGGATGTTTTATTACAAGGTCATATATATTTGACCAGAGATAGCATCCTTTTCTTTACCTTTTTACCAAAAAGGTTCAATGCGATCAATACTGATGAGAGCACTGACAAAGGTTTCCAAAATTATGATGACTCATATGACGTTATCCAATCTGGTTCATTGGGTATGAAAACAGCGCAGTATGGTGATACTGTTTTCACTTCTGTAATTACGCATAGATATTGGGCAATTTTGAGACCTGAAACTTTGACCATATACACTTCGCCGAGCGATTTGTACTTTCCAACAACTGTTATTGATTTGAAGTCATGCATCAGTGCAGATGTTATTGAGAAAACTAAGACTGATAATGTTGGATCTCCTTCAAGACCTCCATTATCTCGCAATTCGTCGAGCGATACTATTTCAGCAGAAGATGAAGCAGAGTTTTCCAATATGTTGAATCAAGATGGGTATAGCACCCCTGTTGATGAAAATATCGAAAATACAAGCGGAGGCATTTGGTTTAGAGTTGTCACCAGAAAAAAGAAGTATAAATTTCATTGTGATAGTTTATATTCTGCAAGACAATGGGTAAATAATATTATTAAGGTTAGTTTCCAATTGCATAATGCAAATTCTAATAATGAAGTTATTATGAAAATTCCTGTTTGTAATGTTATGGGCTTGGATATGAAGGAATTATTTGAAATTACAAATGATACTGATTCCGAAGAGGACCCTAATAATGGCCCAAAATCCATAACTATACAGCATTTACAAGAAGATGACGATGAGGAACATAAATTGCTGGCACGTAGAATGAAGAAAGAATTAAAGAAGAGGAAGGAAAAAAAGGGCTCAAAAAATGAAGAAAACCAGTTCAATGGTCTTTTGGCTAACGACACACGATTGTTGTTATTTAAGAACGGGGAGAATTTCTATAACACTCTTCGAGAAATGACAAAGGATGGTCTCAAAGTTCCGAAAACGTCTACAGACTCTGATAGACTCAGGTTTTTTAGTAAATTCAAAGTTGGTAACCACGAATCATGGTCTGAAACAAGTGATAGCACGAAGAAAGATTCTAATGATTCATATTTCCCCAGAACAATTTCTACTCTTACTTCTGATAAACCGCAATCAGGTATTATAGATCAAATCATGCAAGCAAATAGGACCTCTACGAGTCCAAACTTTGATTTGAGTTCACCGGGTAGTTTTGAATTGCATAACCAAGTTCCACCAACTCTGCCGCAATCAAGGATAAAAAAATTAGGTAAAACCCTAGCCCCATCAAGCATATTTATGACAAAAGATAAATCGGAAGAGTATCCAACTAAAACCAAATCGTATCCCGACTGTTTGGGAAGCACTTCTCCAACCCATGGAATAGGATTACCCAGAAACCTACATCTTTCGGGGTTGAAAGATATAAATATGGCATTCGAAGCATCTCATAAAAAATCAGGAGTCAATGATAGTCAATATAATGACATAGAAAAAATGCTTGACAGAGATGTACCTTCTAATATTTTGCAATCGAAAGCAGAGGTTTTATCTCCAAACCTGCCATCTCCACCTGCCATACCCACACCATTAAATCTAAGTGAACCTGCAGAATCTGGAAACAATGATAAGAAGAAACAGAATAAATTAGTGTCCTTGGGTAAGAGCTTAAAGGCGATATCAATTACAAATAAATGGGGTGCTATTAACCATTATGAGCCTGTCGACGAGAATGACAATCACTATGTAACTGATGCCACAACTAGAGAAGTCTCTACAAGACATTTCCAAGAGCACTTTTCTTTCAACAACGAAAAAAAGTTGGTGGCCACTTACTATACACACATTCAGAGAGCGGTCCCAGTATTTGGTAAAGTGTATTTGGGTGCAAATGAAATATGCTTCAGAAGCTTACTACCTGGAGTTTCGACAAAAATGCTTTTGCCGCTTACTGATGTTGATATTTGTCATGAGGAAAAAGGGATGAGCTTAGCATATTACGGTATATCTATTATAATTCGGGGTTATGACGAATTATTTTTGGAGTTCACTACTCAAAGAGCTAGAAATGATTGTTTGACTATGGTATCGCGTCAATTGGAAAAAGTAAATGGCCATGAACATTGGATACAGGATGACAATGAATGCAAAGAGAATGAATTCAGACGTTCTACTCAGACCTCAATGACCGAGAATTCAAGGAAAGCAATCATGTCTTTGCGACTTGCCCAATCAAGAATTGAAAATGCAAGACTAAAGTTATTTGAAGATAAAATCAATGCGGCGGTAGGATTGCATGTACCTATTATCCTAGAAGATTCCCCTTTCTATAAAACAGAAATGCGTCCTTCGACTTCTTTCAATTTCACTTTGCTAACAATTGGTTCTAGGGGAGATGTTCAACCATATATTGCTTTGGGAAAAGGATTGGTTGCTGAGGGTCATAATGTTACAATTGCAACACATGTAGAATTTGAAGAATGGATCCTTAAGCATGGAATGTCATTTAAGCCGATTGCCGGAGATCCTGCTGAATTAATGTCTTTGATGGTTTCCCATGGGTCTATGTCAGTTTCATTCTTTAAGGAAGCTAGTACCAAGTTTAGAGGTTGGATTGCAGATCTTTTGACTTCAAGCTGGAAAGCTTGCCAGGGTAGCGATATCTTAATTGAAAGCCCGTCAGCCATGGGGGGTGCTCACATTGCAGAAGCATTAGGGATTCCTTACATGAGAGCGTTTACCATGCCCTGGACAAGAACAAGAGCATATCCGCATGCGTTCATCGTTCCAGATAAGAAGAAAGGGGGATCTTATAACTACTTGACGCATTTAATGTTCGAGAAAGTTTTTTGGAAGGGCATATGTGGTCAGGTTAATAAATGGAGGATTGAAGAATTAGGGTTACCAAAGACTAATTTATATAAATTGGCGCAGCTGAGGATTCCATTTTTGTATAATATTTCTCCAACAATATTTCCGCCATCTGTTGACTTCCCAGATTGGGTTAAGGTTACTGGTTATTGGTTTCTTGACGAGGGGTCTAATTCTGACTATGAACCTCTGAAGGAGTTGATATCATTTATGGATAAAGCACATGAAGATGGCAAAAAACTCGTTTATATTGGTTTCGGTTCTATTGTTGTTAACGATGCTAAAAGTCTTACAAGATCGATTGTCGAGGCTGTACTTGCTTCTGATGTTAGATGTATATTAAACAAAGGCTGGTCCGATACTTTAAGCTCCAGAGATAAAACATCAAAGAACGAACCAGAAATTGATCTACCAGAAGAGGTTTTTAATTCAGGTGCTGTTCCACATGATTGGTTGTTTCCAAGAATTGATGCTGCAGTACATCATGGTGGCTCCGGGACTACTGGTGCCACTATGAGGGCAGGGGTACCAACAATTATTAAGCCTTTTTTTGGTGATCAATTCTTCTATGCCTCGAGAATTGAAGGAATTGGTGCTGGTTTGGGTTTGAGAAAGTTGAACTCAGAATCGCTAAGCAAGGCACTAACAACTGTCACATCAGATACTAAAATTATAGAAAAGGCTAAGAAGGTCAAAGAAAGAATGAAAAGAGAGCATGGAGTTATGAACGCAATAGAAGAAATTTATTACGAACTTGAGTATGCTAGAAGCTTGATTGCTGCCAAACAGGCCGAAAATGCTAAACAAGAATTGAGATCAGGTTCCCAAACCCCAGTGGTGAATGAGGATAGTGAAGAAGATTCTGATATCGAAGATTCGGAAATTCATTCGGATGATTCAGAAAATCATGAATATCCGAACGAACACGCTGAAATGGATTCTATTGATGCAGGCACTGATGAGGCAACTATTGTCAAAGAAAGTGGTGAGACTAACCGTGATGAAAATGGGATACAGTAATTACATTATGGTATTAGTGACTGTATATTTTGAATCATTGTCGTCTGGACTATGAGTTATTATTATGTCTATTCTTTTATGTTCTTATACCTTTTATATGCCTACGTATTTGAAAATCACGTGAATACAGACAATTTGAAAAATTGAGTCATGATATGAAAGAATCAAACATTTTTATAGATTTATCTAATTTAAAGATATTATAATAGCAAAGGTAAATTTGTAATTTAGGATATATACTTCACATGTACTCAATCTGCAAACACTTGGTATTATATTGATAAATAATTCTTGAAATTTTAGATTCATAACATATTAGTAGTAATACCGATGACTTCGATACCAAACAAAACCTACAAGGATATTACACAAGAACAAAGAAGTACCAATTCATACGCTGATTTAGTTCCTGGTCAAACAATTGTGGAAATTCCATCATATACTTTAGAATGTGGAGAAGTTTTATCTAATTTTCCTGTGGCTTACAAAACATGGGGTCGGTTGAATAAAGATAAAGATAACGTATTCATTATTTGTCATGCATTGACAGGCTCATCAGATGTTCTGGATTGGTGGGGACCATTGCTAGGTACTGATAAAACATTTGATCCGTCAAGATTTTTCATAGTTTGCATTAATTTTTTGGGTTCGCCATACGGATCATGTTCACCAGTGACAATTGATAAATCGAATGGTAAGCCATATGGACCATTATTCCCATTGGTTACAGTTAAGGATGATATAGGTATTCAAAAGTTGATATTGGATTCTTTGGGAGTTGAAGGAATTGCCTGTGTTATTGGTGGATCAATGGGAGGTATGATCGCATTAGAATATGCAGCAACCTATAATGACACATCATATGTTAAATCGATTATTTCATTAGCAACTTCTGCGAGAGCATCAGCATGGTGTATTTCGTGGAACGAGACTCAAAGGCAGTGCATTTTTAGTGACCCAAATTACGACGATGGTTATTACTATGAGAACGAAAATGGAATCAAACCTGATTCAGGCTTGAGTGCTGCTAGAATGGCTGCATTACTTACTTATAGATCAAGAAACTCATTTGAGACAAGATTCGGAAGAAAATTACCATCCGTCAAGGAGCCAAGCAAGTTAGGGGAAGAAGAACGTAAGAAATTAGAAAAAGAACAAGGCATTAGGTATCCAAAGAATAAGGATGAGGAAAATTGGCTATTGCATAATGAGGGATCAAGATCATCCGTGAATAGAAGCTCATCGACGTCCTCTTTGTCGTCAGTGAAACCACAAACTTATTTTACAGCACAATCGTATCTAAGATATCAAGGTAATAAATTCATCAATAGGTTTGACGCAAATTGTTATATCTCAATTACTAGAAAATTAGATACCCATGATATTACTAGAAATAGAGTAGATTCCGACGAAGTACTTGAGGATCCACTCCCTGATTTCCTTTCTGGTTTAAAGCAACCACATTTGGTTATTGGTATACAGTCAGATGGATTATTTACCTATGGAGAGCAACAGCTTTTGGGACAATGTATCCCTGATTGCATTCTAAAAAAAATTAACTCTGCGGAAGGCCACGATGCATTCTTGTTAGAGTTTGAAATAATTGATAACTACTGTAAAGACTTTTTACAAAGTAAATTACCAGAGTATTATAGTCCTAATTCTGGAAAGGTCGAACTATTTGCGGATTGGAGTAAATATGTTACTGGTTCAGATAATGGTGGTAATTCAGTATTTGGTGAAGCCGAAAAGAGCATTACCAATTGGTAAAGCTGTATATATAACACATATGTGAATATAGATAAATATTACTAATAGATTAGATTAGTCAAGACTTCTTTTCATCAAAATTCTCCGATGTTTAGATTGCAAATTTAAAATAGTACTGCACTTAAAGCTCATTGAAAATTGTAAGTGAATTTCATTAACTCTTACCTAGTATCTAGTAGCTATTTGCACCAAACAACCACTTGCCTTATGCCGATAATCTCTTCCAATGATTTAGTCTTTAAAAGGTTAAGTAATATTTTTAGGAGCGAGCAGTTCTTACAAAATATAAGTATACTTACTACAGAGGGATTTAGACCTCTGGCAAATGATCCATCCATATCCAAATTTCAAACCTTTGAATTAAATGAATTTAGGGAGCTCCTGGAACTTCTAACTGTAGTTAGTGCACCAGAATTCCAAGGAGAAATAAGAATAGAGGCTACTCCACTGCACCAAGATGCTTTTGGTGTAGATATTGATGTAGTCGATACCTTCCAATACAATTCTACTAAGCAGCAGGTTATGCTTAAATTAACAAACAGTACATTTCAATCAATTCCAAACATATCCCATTTAAGAGATGTGAAAACTAAAAGGATAAAAGAATCCAAAAAAGGCCATGGGGCGGCAAAACATGTTTCGTATAACTACTGTATTACAATTCCGATACATCAAAAACGACCTATTTCGTCTCAGATAAGCTACGTTATAAAATCTATATTTTCAAACATCACTTTGAAGGTTTTCACTTATGATGCTCAAAATATTAAGTATTTGAATAATTCAACGCAGCATTCAAATACAGTTGTTGAGGAGCCATTTAATTCAAATATAGACCAAACCCCTTTATTTACTAGTATTGAACCTGATAATAACCAAGCCATATACGAGTACTTGGTGTTAATGCATATAAATGCTTCTCAATTATCTAGAAATGTCGACGAATATATTAGTACTTATAGAATTCCTGAAATGGCAATTGAAGAAAAACC
Organism: Debaryomyces maramus; assembly: GCA_030583545.1. Classification (NCBI taxonomy): domain Eukaryota; kingdom Fungi; phylum Ascomycota; class Pichiomycetes; order Serinales; family Debaryomycetaceae; genus Debaryomyces; species Debaryomyces maramus. The sequence continues at coordinate 53,448 of JAJMIL010000002.1, forward strand.
AGCACGCAAATTAAGGTTGTATAAAATGGAACTCATGAATTTAGATATTTTTAATTATTTAACGTCGAATTCTTGTATTTCGATAAGTTGTTATTCTGAGCATTCACATTTTTTAATTATGAAAAGTCTTCAGAATAATGAGTTAATACTTTGGGAATGTCAATAATTCATTATCATATTTTACATTCATTCATACACATATTCTTACTATTTACGAAATTAATATACACTATTTTGCAAATTTTAATTCAAATTTTTAAACAATTCATCGAATGACAACGCTTCAAACATATCGAAATCACCTTGTGGATATCCCTGATTGCCATATAGATTACCACCATCGAAATCAAGATTATTATAATTGGGAATATTGTTGAACTCTCCAATACCAGGTGATGATATTGTAGGGTCAGCTGGTTGAAACTTGAATTGGTTCGCGGATTGCATATTTTCCTTCTTTAATGACATCATATTTAACCATAAATTATCAATTTGATTATTTCCAATAAAATCATTAGAACCGAATTCATTAGACGAGTTGTCCGAATAAATACTTGCAGTATCAGCAGAACTGTTACTACTTTGTCTCTCATTTCCTAAAGAAGGAACTGAACTCGAAACATGCTTCTCGTGCCCTTCCTTTTTGTGTTTTCTCTTTTTAACTATTCTTGATAAAGAATTTTCGAAGATCTTTATTAATTCATCTAACATTGGTCCTGAAAATTCAATGAACGAGCTCTTAGTTCCGAGATTGTTCTCATAAAATTCATCTGATGAAACAATGTCCCTCAAGAAATTCTGGGCTTTTGTAACTCTCCAGGCATAATAATACCTACTGCTTAATCGAGATATATTGTCAAGGAATACATTACAAGCTTTATCAAGGAGTCTAGAAAATCTATCCAATTTTTCAAAATGCAACCTATATTTCTCATGATTCTGCATTTGATATTTATGGTCATAGGAAGACTCGAAATGTATGATAGTAAATTTCACCCTTATTAAAGTAGCTGTTAGAACAACGATTGCCTTGTGAATTGCCAGCACCAAAACTGGAGTCACTGCTAAATCCGAAGAATTCTTGAATATCAAGTGATCACATTCATATAAATCATTGTAAAAGGGCATGAGATCAAGAATTGAAATAACAAATATTTTTTTCAAATAATAAAAAGCCAATTCAAATTCATGTTTTTCTTCATAATAGTTGTAAAAATGGAAGAACAACGAGACCCGAAAGAAATGACTAGTAAAATATATTTTCATTTTTAAAGTTTTCTGGATTACCTCCGCCTGTGGTAGTTTTTCATCCTTCAAATAATCTCTGACATCGGAGTACTCCTTAACATAGAAGCCTTCTAACTCATCTAGTCTACTCGTTAACTCTCCCATATTAATATTTCCTTTCACATTTAAAACCATCTTGAGTATCTCACACATTGGCTCATATATTGCGTCAATTCTACCCATTGATTTAGTTACACTTTTTTCAAATTCAATGTTATTCATATTTTCATTTCCTGGTTTGTAGAATGGAACTTTTGTATCAAACATTTCTGAACTAGTAGTTAATGGATGTCCTAAGGCCATCGCGTTAGATACATCATTGATCAACAAAAGAAACCATATCTTCCGACCCAAATTATTCGTTTTCTCATCATTAAATTGGTCACCAAAATTATCCGGTTCTCTGTTTAAACCCATTGATATAGCCATTTGCACTAACATGCCTGTAAATACTTGTGAATCACCACCATCAGATCCATCTCCATCTTCGGGTGCATATTTATGATATTGTCTGGTTAAAAATGCTAGTTGCATTATAGCCATATTCACCTTCCTAAATAGATCGAATTGGTTTAAACAAAGTTGAGCGACATCAATAACATCTATATTAATCGGGTTATTAAGCAAGTACTTATATTCTTGGGCCTCTGGAGAAGGGTCATTAGAGTATAATTTGGCTTCATTTAGGGATGTAATATTTGAAAACAAGCTTAAATAGCCGAATCTTATAATAATCAAAAGTTGTCCCAAATAAGCAAAATCTAATCTCTTCACTACCTTTAATTCATCAACTTTCTTGTCAATAAACTCTTCTGGACCGATAATATTGGAAATGAAAGATTTGAAATATGTTTCATCAACAACAGGAAGGAATGGATATATATGGGTGAAAAATCTTTGTACAAGCTTCCAAATTGCTTTCTTTGTTGGAAGAACGAGTTTAATTTTTTCGATAAGTTCCAATTCATCATCAAGGTCCCCGTCATAAAACATGTGTCCTAATGACATGGCATTTTCATTAATCTTATTTCTGACTTTTAAAGTCTTTCCTAATAATTGATTCTTTGATTTAATTTCTGTCTTCTTCCTAGTAGTTTTACTGTAAAGTTCATTGTCGTTTATCCCATCTGCATCTGAAGCTTTCTCAATGAATTGCCTATCAGACCCATCACCTTTGTCTTCAAATTTTAGCTTGCATGGCTTTTTACCATGTATGAATTTCCATAGCATCGTTAACACGGGGTCAATTTTAATTAAGGCTAACCATGATAAAGGACCGAAATTTTTTCGTTTCAATGGTTCTCCATCAAACAAGGGCGAATACCCCTTATAAAAATTTATAGTATCATTAGAAGACGCAATTGGGTTATTCTCATTTAAGCCTTTGTCTTCAAGTTGTGGTAAATTACCATTTTGTTTTGGCATATTTTCCCGCTTTACTTTCTTCAGATTGTCCCCATTCAAATCTGATGTAGAAGTTAGGGTTTCTTCAAGGTTTTTAATCTTATTCTTCAATATCTGTAGTTCACCATGAACTATTTCATCCGTGTCAAATCCCTTGGTAGGTATATTATCAATCCCTTGTACATCATACAGACAATCAGGATTGCCATACTTAAGGCATGTTGAGCAAGGGATTCCTTTATTACACTTCACTTTCCTTTTCTTACAAAAGGTACACACAACGCTTATTCTATGTCTTTTTCTAGATGTCATAGTTATTCATTATATTTCTTCTGATCAAAGACATTCAATAAAAAATAATAGCAGTTAATTTTAAAAAAGTTGTGAATCACTGATATAATTTTGTGTAGAATTTTTTTTGCCTTCACAGATTATCATCTCCTTGATATCTTCGACCCCGTGTATTAAATAGATAAGAAGTTGAATGGAGCTTAATGACATCTAAACAATTTAAATTACAATTAATACAGAATTCGCTTATTGAGTTAGGATATTCCCATATATCTGAGCAATTAGTAGAAGATGTACAAGCAAGTGGACCCCCAATATATCATGCTGCTAATAATAAAGAATCTACTGATTCTCATGATAAGTCAGAAAATGAAACCAGACTGGTAGAATTTATTGAATGGTTTTATGGAGAATTGGAGCTTGGGAATTATGCATCTATATTAGCGTATCTAAATTTTGCTACCCAATTTGAAGAAAATCCCATGAGCATTGATAGCTTGCCGCAGGTCACTAACAAGTTCAATGATATTGATTTCCTAAAGTTATTGAATCTAAATTCATCATCAGATAAGCCCATTGGTAAGGTATGTACACTTATTATTAATTATTTGCTTAAGAGGGCATTATTTTTGGAATGTTTAGTTGTTTTGGCATTTCAAGAAAGTGACAGTTTTGATGAAACTCAACTAAGCGGAGATATCTCGAAATATAGATCTACCTCCATATCTGTACAAGATCTTATTGTATTGTTAGGAGATGAGTTGTGCCCAATATTAGATGAATTACAAAATTCTGTAAAATCAATAAACATAAATGTAATAATTGGGTCATTATGGAAATCGAATCCAGAACTCATAGGTGACTTGACGAGAGAAAAAGAATCAAAGTTGTTACTTCCATTAGTAATGTCGTCTCCTTTAGACGTAACTGATTTGGAAAGATTGGTATTGAATGCACGAGTTGCTTTGACCGACACCCCCACAAGTCAGTTAAGTCTATCCAGCAGTATACGAACAATAAGAAATATACTTATCGATAGTCATATTTCCACAATATTTAAAGTAAATGGTCGAAGCCCTATTGACCACCAACCTACATTTGAAATTCCTACCAATTATCTAGACAAACTAATTGACAATGCAAGTGCATACCAGAAGCAACAATCTCCATATTACTTACCACCTAGAATTACTTCTCGGAAGCAACCTGAACACTTCCTTGCGCCGATATACAATGAAATTAACGAAAATTATAAACAGAACTTCCCTTCCAATCTAATTATTACCCTTCGTAGCCATTCTGACGAAGTTTGGATAGCTAAATTTTCCCCTCTGGGTAAATATCTAGTTACTGGATCGTTAGATGGAAGATTGATTATTTATGACGTATTAAACCAATTTGAAGTCCTAGCAATTTTAGATTCGGACAGTGAGGGCATCAAAAGCAGACAGAAGAGCAGCAGGGCTATAATATATTGCTGTTGGGAGCCAAACGAACAGTATTTAGTAAGTTGTTGTTTAGATACAGTCGTGAGGGTATGGTCAGTAAAAGATATCGGGAAAAATAATAAAAGGATTACCAGGTCTATGGACTTTGAGCAAGATAATAAGTCCCATGGGGCTTTTTTGAAAACATCTTTTACACTTGGAGATAATATAAGAACATGGTCATGCGAGTTTTTGCCAAGTACGTTAGCAACTATTACCAAACCTCAGTTTATAATAGGATCTCCAGATAAAATGTTGAAGGCATATGATATTGAGGGACAAGAAGTTTTTGATTTTTATAGTGATACCGAAGAAAATGGTCGCTATCATGATGAGAAAATGAGCGATAATGAAAACAAAGAAAGTAATGATAAAGTCAATTCTTCTAATGGTAGCGAAAGTAAAGACGGGTTAAGTTCATTCCAGAATAACTTTAATAGAGTTAATGATTTGACAATTACTCCTGATGGAAATTTTTTGATTACTGCAAATGTTGATAATCAAGTTTATTTCTATACTATTCCCAATCTATTAGATCCAAATTCAACCACCACAAGAATTGCAACAATTAGTCTTGGGGGCAGATTAACTTCTTGTTCTGTTTCCTCAAATGGAAAATATTTATTGCTTAGTATAGCACCTGAAGAACTACAAATATGGGATATTTCTACTTTGAAATCATCGGAGAAGCCAATCTTAAAGAAGAAATTAATTGGGCATAGACAAGATGACTACATAGTAAGGTCAAGCTTTGGGTACTTAACCAATGAACAAGAAGAGTTAGCGATTAGTGGGAGTGTTGATGGATTTGTATATATTTGGAAAATTGAAACAGGACAATTGATAACTAGGATCAAAGGACACGATGCGTTATGTAATTCTGTTGATTGGAACAAACATTTTCTTCCAAAGAAAAATGGTAAAGATTATGGTAAACTATGGTGTTCTGTGGGAGACGATAAGATTGTAAAAGTTTGGGGGCCACATGATTGGGAAGCCGAATAATCGTAATATAATAAAATGGCTACAGGCTCGACTGGTTCAAGCTATACTTGACCGGCGAATGCGATTTCTTAAATCTATCAAATATTGCAAGATATATACGATTATATATATACTATTTAATATTTATTTAATCATAATTCATCATGTTTTGCATCTTCTTCTTCAACGATAGCACCTTTTGATTCCTTTAATCCACTAGCATCGATTTTATGACCACCTTGTTCTTTGACAAATTCAATTAAGGAATCTAAATCCCTTGCTTTTTCGAAAACAATAGCTTCTCTGAGACCAGTCTTGCTATCAATCTTACCGTTTGCTGGGTATAACACTAAAGTTGGGTAACCTGCAATATCAATTGGGGTGGTTACATCATTAGCAGTGTGATCAAGATCTGCAACAACAACTTTAGCATCTGATTCATTCGATCCATAAAGTCCGGCTAATTCTTCCCAGATTGGAGCTAATTTCTTACAGTGTCCACACCATGGAGCGTAATACTTGACCAAGACATCTTTGGAAATGTCATTCACAATTTTTTCATGGTTATGCGCAACTAATTTAACGACAGATTGGCTAGCAATTTCTTCCTTTGTTGGCAATGGTTCTGATTTAATAATTGGTTCAATCTTACCCTTGAAAAATTCTTTAACGAACTTTTCAATAACCTTAGATGATGGACCCTTAGGATTTTCTTGTTGGTTGATACCGTATTTCTTATTTTCTTGGATATTTTGAATGGCGAAAAGAGGAATGATCTCTGGGTCCATGTTTAATGCCTCAGCATGACGACCAAAAGTGTTTGCGTCTAAACCAACAAAGTTTATTTTACCTCTGTATTCCTTACCTAATTTGTTGAAGATGCTCTCGACTTCTTGACGTTGTTCTTCATTATTATAGAAATAATAACCAAGTGGCAAAGGAGAAGTCATATACATTAAGTAAGTATCTCTGTTGATGTCACCAAAGTATGGCACAATCTCGGTCTTGATGAAAGAGGATAAGCTTTCTTTATCTAAGGTGGCGGAAAATTCAGAAATATCGTCTGGGGAGTCTGGACGAACTAAAAAGTATTTTGGTGATTTCACTTTGTTCAAGCTTGCCTTTGGGAGCTTAGACTTTAATGAGTCAACCAAATCCTTATTTTCAACTGAAATGAAAGTCAAATCTTTTCTTTGTTCATTGGCAATTTGAGAGAAGGTCTCGTTAGCATTAGTTTTGTCTTTTTTAGCATTGTAACTTTCTGGTAAGACTTGAATGATGTAAGGCTTATCTTGCGAATCAATCAAAGTGGACAATTCTTCGGCTTCAACCGGAGTAGAAACAGCTGGCAAGGATTGCTTAATCATGTAATCAGCAATTCCTGCGGCTTCCCTTGGTCCTTCATAATCTTCTGGTGTGGCTTCTGATCCTCTCATAATTTTCAAACTTGGGTAGCCTCTAATACCATGCTCCATACACAATTCCTCTTCGACGGTACAGTCAACTTGAGCCAATTTGATATTAGGGTGGGACTCGTTCAAAGTGTCGGCAGCACCGGCAAATTCTGGTCCCAACATCTTACAATAACCGCACCATGGAGCAAAGAATTCGGTTAATACCAAAGGATTAGCATCCATAAATGATTTGTATTCTGCTGAAGTTAATTGAACAACTGCTGAATTTGGATCAGCAGTAGCTTCTCCGTCGGTAGGTCCACTGGCATTAACTACCGATACAGCGGCTAATAATGACGCTAAAGCTTGAGTTGAAAATCTCCAGAACTTCATAATTAATTAGGATCTTGGTTTGTTACTTTAATAATTTGAATTAGAAAGAACTATAAGTGAAACTGAAAGAACAGAAGGTCTTTTATAATGATTTATAATATATGTGAAAAGAACGCGCTGTTTGAGAACACGCTGTTAATAATTTAGGAGTGCATACAATGTCGGTATCAGTCTGGCTGCTATACAGAGAACCCAATAGGTGTTGCTTAGGCATTAGATTCGAGCAGGAGTATAAACAGCATGAATGGAAGAACTGGTATGTATAGCTGTTTATTAGTAAATTCCAAAATAAAAAACGGAAAAGAAGTATAACACAATCATCGGCGGACCATTTAGCTGATTGCAAAAATTTGCCACTAGCTGTTTTTAATGGGCCAGAGAGAAAGAAAGAACATGCTGAACAAGTATTAGGAAAGAAGGCGGTAGGTGATAAAATATAAGTAACTGGTTTCAGAAATTATCGCATATAGTGATGGAGAAAATATATACCGGCAATCGTCTATAAATTTAAAGTCTTTAACGAACTGAAATTTTGTGGTTTAACACTTACAATACATAAAATCGAAATAAAACTAATATAGACACTTCGGCTTTATTTATAGATAGTGTTTGAACGATAAATCAAATACCTAGATGAATTTCAAGAATGTGGGCTTCGACATTTGTTATATCAGCATAAATATATTGTAAGTATATCTATAAATGAAGAAGACTCCCGGCGATAAAAATGTAAGCTCATAAATAAATAAAAAATACCTGGAATGTAACCAAAACATGGGGAATCAGCAATCCTAAATACCGAAAAATTCTTTCCAAGTAGACCACAGGTCCATTTCCACGTCGTAAATGTAAGCCATCGAGTGTCTCAATGAACTCTGCAAGTATTGAGGCTGGAAGTCGTAGATGAACATTACTAGACCCCAGGTTAGTACCGCAAAATACTTCCACGACCGGTTGTAAATGGTGGACTTCAACTTCTTTTGTTGATTACCTGTCAACTGGTGGAAAGGAATGGCATCCCCGTTAATCTTGTATGACGTAGGTTGGGTACAGTTCAAGTAGTAATCAAGCAAAATCTTGCCCAATGCAATCATCACTCTCGAAAAACAGTACAAAGTAACCTGGTGGGTGATCCCCGGGTGGAAGTAGTCGAAGTGCTGCGAGTACACAATCCAGGACCCAAAAGCTCCCGCGATAAACTTGATGAGTGGCAACTGACCTGCTCCCATGATCTTTTCGTTCATCAAAACCTTCACCGTGAACTTGTATATTATCGCGAACACCGCCAACACCTCTGCGTGGTCCTTGGTCGCTTGCAAGATTTGTATCAACCGTGGCTTCATAGGTCCCGACCTATATAACAAATTGATTACTAACGCATGCGAAAAACGAAGCTTACCCCCGTAAACTATCCCATTTCTGGACGATCTGAGCACCTCCAAGAGCGGACGATAAAGCGGATTGGTTAAAATACTCATTAGTGTTTGTATAAATGTTGATCTATCTTGTAAGTCTAGTGCCTCTCTTTACGGTATTTGTATATCGCTCTTGATTCTTTTATACGAAACGTCTAGCTGTATTGTAAACACTGTAGAAGATCCACTATATGACTGTACTACCAAACACTCATATTAACTGTATATACTTTTCGGTTGTTGAAAATGTGTGGAGTGAGCCTAATCTATATACAGGATGTTATCTAGGCCGGTTCCTATATTTTTCAGACCTAGAATTACGCGAGGTTCGGGAAGACCCATCGTAATTATAGGCATGGATTTCGCTGCAATTTTTGGCCAGTTATTGCAATAATGGTTCTGACAGTAGGAATAAAATACCCATGAACGAGTAAAAACTGGTGTTTCGGGCATCTAGGTCACGGATTTTAGCACAAAAAAGCCGTAGAGTGGTAACAACATCTCTCTCGCTATTATGGAAACTGTCATTCTGGCAGCGTCCATATGGTGGCCCGTGTGTGACCATTTGTAGCGTACCTTTCGGTGTAGACAGCTAATGCAGCACACACTACATAGGCAGAAAGTTACACAAAACGTTTAATGAATTTTTGGTGAGAAAAAAAATTTCATTTTCTCCGACTAAAAATTTTTATAGAGCATAGTCAGATAATCAGGTATAATTACAATTATCAGGATTTAAGCACAAATATACGTATTTGGCAGGAAGTTTTTGAATTAAGCAATAGAAGATTCAAACTTACGATAATACACGATTGTACTTAGGATAAACGTTCATTAGGTACATCGCTAACACTCAAGATCAAAGAGATATTAGTCTAGAGTACCCGCCACTCAAAAAAGAAAAAGCAACACATCCGTATATTAAACACCAAACGCATTCTGCGAGAAGTTACATTTGATATACCACACGTCACACCACAGTATAGCACCATTATACTGATTTTACCGAATTCGAGCCGCAAGAGAACCAGAGGAAGTTGAGTAGATAATCGAGATGTCGTCACCTGTTTCATACGCTAACATCGCCAAGGGGCAAGTTCCAGAGCAAGAATTGCATGAAGTTTCCAAGGAGGAAGTTTCCGGGGTTGAAGTTGCTTCTCCCGAACAGCCACAAGAGGCCACCAGCCCTACTGAGTCCACCGAAGCAAAGGAAAAAGAGGCTGCAGCTGCCAAAGAAAAGAAGCCTTTGGCACCAGCACCTGTGCCAAGCAAGTCAGCTTGGGGCGCTTCTGCTGCAGCAAACGCAGGTAAGCCAGTTGATGAACACAAGTGGCCTACTGCAGACAAGGCTAGTTTGTCAGAACAGCAGACCAGCATGAACCAAAAGCAGCAGAAGTTTATTAAGCCAATCACCAACAAGTGGGTTCCTATTAGTGCCAAGGTCATTTTACCAAGTGGTAGAAACAACAGCCAAAAGCAAAAGCAGAACAAGAAGAACAAGAAAGGCTCTAATACCCAGAAGAAGCAGCCTAATCAAAACAATCAGAATACCCAAAACAACCAATCTACTAATTCAGACTACCAATCGCCACCAGCCCAAAACATAAATAGGAAAGACGGCCAATTTGAATCGCCAGAACAGTTTCAACAACCACAGGATGGGTTCAAGCCAAGATTTAACGGTCAGTTTCAAGGGCAACCTCAAGGACCTCAAGTCTCTTCTCAACAAAAGAACATGAGAAGATTCAACAACGGTAATGTTGGCAATTTCAAGCCAAGATTTACTAACCAACCACCTCAACAACCACCACAACAGCAACAGCAACAGGCATCGCCACAACAATCAAATGGATTCTACCACCCTCAGCCATTTGTTCAAAATCAAAACTTCCAAAACTTCAACAATCGTCAATTCAGACCAAACCAATTTCGTCATCAAAATAATAGAAGTTTCCACCAACCGATGAATGGATCAAACGGATTTATGAACGGAGTGATGGGATTACCACAACAAATCCCACAACAAATTCCTCCACCAATTTCACCTAAACAAGATCCACAGCAAGCATTAACTCAGCAAATTGATTATTACTTTTCCTTAGAGAATTTGATAAAAGATATTTACTTAAGGAAGAACATGAATAGTCAAGGCTGGGTAGCATTGTCATTAATTTTGAACTTCAAGAGAGTTAAAATTATTATTAATGGTATACAAAATAGTATCGAAAATAAGGAGATCAATTCGAGCGAAATTATCTTGGATTCGTTGAAGCATTGTGAGAATTTGGAAATTAACTATTTAAATGGTAAGAATTTAGAAAGTGCTGACATTGATGATATTGAGTTAAGGGTTAAGGAGAACTTTGAACAATGGTTATTACCAAGTGAAAATTAAATATATTCAGATATATTAACTGAGAGAGATATCGATATACATTCGAAATTTTTATTTGCATCCTTCTTTTCTTATTCTCATAGGATTAGATTATTATCTACAAATGATACTCGTCACTAATTATTATTATTTCCTAGCATTATAATTTATTCATTGAAAACATATTCCATATTATCAAAAGAAAAAAAAAAATTTTGTTTCTACTATAAAATTAAAAAAAAAATTCTATTATTGATTTTCTTGTTATATTATGACTTATTTCTTATACATAGTTTCAATAGATCTCTATACAAAATTAATAAACCAAAATGACAAAAAGAGACGAGCGAATCTTCACCACACCACTGAAAGCTTATTAAAATACAAAAAAAATCCCCCAAATCCACTTTAATGCTCAATCATGTTTATAAAACATGTTTATAGCTCAACAGCTACTTATTTCCTCTCCATCGGTTCCGGAGAGAATAATTGGAAACATTATCTTGCAACTCGAAGTCGACTGCTTCCTCATCAGAGCGGTCAAAACTTTTAGAAGATTTACTGCTCAGCTTTAATTCTTCGACTATCAGCAAATTTTTAATGATTAATTCGTCTGCAACCTCAGAATCTAGACGTTTTAGGTCTTCCCGGGGTATAATTAGAGGCCATACCCATTCCGCACAAATTGCAAAAAACATAAGCACACCTGGAAAGCCAACCGCTCCTTTTGTTAAAGTAATTCCAAATTCGAAACCAAAAGCGATTAACTGAAGAATTAAATACACGTAAAACCATTTCTTGTTTGGAAGTGCATCAATGTCTCTGAAAACTTGTGGGCATGTTGGATCATTCTGAATGTAATCCGAATCCAAGAAGATATATCTTATTCTATTGGTGATAATATTACCATGTAAACCAGTGATGCCCATGATGAAAAATAACCCCGCAAGTAAGGCTTGCGGGATCAAGCCAAGAACTACTAAGAATGGTCGACTCATCATCAAGAATGTTAATACACCTTGAGCCGTATTTGTGACCCTTTGTTCAACAACAGATAACACTTCACCTGTTTGGTGATTATGAACAACCAATGACTGAGTATGCAATGGGGCTTGTGGTATAAGACCATTAGGAGCCGGTAATCCCATTATTCCGGCAACACCTGTAGTTATACCTAGCAACGTAAAATCCCAATGAAAAGAGGACGGTTTGGTCAATGGGAATTCTTTCAGTTGGCACATAAGTGAAGAAACATTATGGTCAAAATAGAATAAAAAAGTTAATAAAATGGCAAATGGAATGGCTAAAAATACATCTGCAACGGCAATATTGTTAGGTGGCCAAAAGTGTATAAACCACCCATGAGATCTTCCATCGCCGTGGTATGTTGGCTGAAATGACTTGGTAATAGGCAATTTCTCTAATTCTGTTTCTGACAAACTCCCTCCAAAATGAATAAACCCTGTGAAAAATATAATTGCTAGAGGAACCCCATAATCGCTGAAAATTTTTCGGGTCCAGCCTTTAAAGTAATGCAAATTATTTCCAAAAATGCTACTTCCAACCCCAAATATAACCATTAATAAACTTATCATCACGGAACAGTAACCACTTTCAAGACTGGAATGAAATTGATTATTGAGTATTTGGACCCCCTTTTGCAAGTATACTACACAGATAAAAAACCCAAATACGTCACAGGAATACAGACTTATAATTTTCAAGTATGAAATCAAATTACCAATTGCAATAATGAAATGCATAACCATTGACCAAAGATAGACCCAGCACATGAAAGGAAAATACGGTGTTCCTCGTGGTTCTATTAGCTCATAAACAGTGTAGCTGAAGATTGATATAGGTCCTGTAACCCCAACCACGCATAATGGTTGGCCTGAAAATAAGCCGAAAACAACCCCTGCAATTGCTGAACTCATCAAAATTTCATTCACCCCGTACAGATTATTCGTTTTGTCGAACATATCCTGAGCAAATGCTATTGCAGGTAATAGGTTTGTGAAAAATATAAATACTGTAGATGGAATAACCCGATAATTCCATGCATCTTTGAAGTCTGATTTATAATACGGTAATCGAGTTCTTATGTCATTATAAATACCATATCCCAAGTACCTAAAGCTATTAGTACTAAATTTCATGGTTCATAAATCTAGAATGCATAGTATTATGTTCATTTTCTACAAAATGATAGAGATGCTGTTCCTAGGTATAGAAATATTCCGGAAGACTTAGATACCATATTATGGTACGGCATACAACCTATTGCGAATTAAACGTTCCATTTAATTTATTTCAAATTATTTTATTAATCCCAATCAATCTACTCAAAAATCATGTAGGTAATGTGAATAGCTTCCTGATCTTACATTTGCAGTATCCTATAATCATCGTCCTTCAATGAAGAGTACCCAGAAGCATACGTATAGGCAATTTGCCTATTTCTCTTGACATTTCTTTAAAGTGCTAATACGAATATAGATTCGCCAGCCCAATCACAGCCTAGTGTTCTCAATTCAACAGATCTATATTGGGATATAAAATTTTCTTGTATATGCATAGAATTCTATAATAGTCGGTTATACCGTAGTACATAGACAAGTACTTGGAACAAATGGACCAAGATTTAGTTGGCCGTGTATATAACGGTTTAGTAAAAATTGCTAATTCTGAGTTAGGTCCCTTGGCCCAGTTGGTTAAGGCGTGGTGCTAATAACGCCAAGATCAGCAGTTCGATCCTGCTAGGGACCACTTTTTTTTTCGTGCTAACGGTTCCATATTTTGCTAATCTACTTCAAACCATACTAAATAGAAATTATGCTGTGGAATGAATGTTGATAATTTTCTTGTGGTACATATAGGGGCTGGCAACCATTCATTGACAAAAAATACTAAGTATAAGAAATTGATTAAACAGGCATTACAGAATGATTCGCCCCATGCGTTGTTAGATGCTAGCCAAATATTGGAAAGGTCTCCGTTGACTAATACAGGATATGGCTCTTCGCTAAACTTGGTTGGCAATGTTCAATGCGATGCAAGCTTCATTCATGCTAGTAAGAATAACGATTCAATGACCTTGGGTTCCATGTACAATATAGTCAATAGGTATCCAATCACAGAAGTTACGAGATGCTTTGAACAGTTGGATGCTTTGTATGCCCAAGAGTTCAGATCATTTGGGCTCACCAAGCCATTGCTATTAGATCACAACCTGGCTCAGTTATTACAACAGATAACAAACACGGGCAGCCGTCTCGAAACCGACTCGTTGATCTCAACGAGAGCCCAAAAAATATATGATCTCTATAAAGACAAATTAACTGCTAGCTACACGTCGCGACCGGTGGTTGGTAACGAGGTCCAGGATACCATTGGATTGATCCACATAACCTCTGATTCTACCAGCATTGCAGCATCATCGGGAGGAAACTTCTTCAAGTTCCCTGGTCGAATCGGTTGCGCAGGCATAGTTGGGGCATCCATAGGCTACAAGAGGCATAACGACGTCTCTATTAGCTGCTTGTGTAGTGGAAACGGCGAGGACATTCTCATGATGAACTTATCAAACCAAATAGCCGACCGCATGGTACACAGCGCCAGCAGTGAATACTGTGAAACGTTGGAGGATGCCATTCTACAGGCCAGTGCTAACATGCCCCTAACATCCGTCAATGACAGCAATGAACCCATCTTGTATGTCGGGGCCTTGTGCATAATACACCAGTTGGCCACCGGCACGAAGCACTTGGTGTACTGCCACAGCACCGAGTCGTTCTACTTTGGGTTCAGGACAACCACCCTGGCACCCGAGGTGGTGCTAAGTCGTCTTGAAAACAACAAGGTCGGCAGGGTGTTCGCCAGAGGCGAGTTCAGGCTCTAATAGCCGCATTAATACAATAAAAACATACATTAAAAAGGAAGCATATAAAATACCCACCCAACTTTAGTAAAAAGTATATATATTTATATTAAAAATACATCAATTGTTAATCTGACCTCCGTGGACAGCCATATTCACTTTACTCAAACTTAACGGGAAGTGGCGTGGACTTTTTGGAAAGCACCTTTTTGTTGTTGCTTGGAAACCTTGGCTTGGGCACCGGCAGCAGCAGACTTGGCCTTTTCAGCCTTTCTGGCAGCCTTGTCGGCCTTCTTGGCTTCCTTATCTTTAGCTAACTTGAAGTCTCTGGCAGCCTTTCTGTCAGATGGCTTTTGAGATCTTCTTTCCTTGATCAATTCCAAAGAAGCACCGACAATGGCTCTTTGGTTCTTGACGGTCTTTCTGCTTCTTCTCTTGGCGGTTTCTTCAGAAATACCTTTCTTGTGTTGTCTTCTGTACAAAACAGTCCACGAGATTCTTCTTGGGTTCTTTCTTTGTTTGAATAAAGAAGCGGACTTGGACGATTGGAATCTGAAAATCTTAGAGTCTCCTCTAACAAATAAGGTACCTCTACCTGGGTAGATCTTAGCACCGGAAAATGAGTCAACTTCAACCTTCATTATAAACTGCTGATGTTAGTATTGTGTCCTGCTTTCCGTCAAACGCTACGACTGATGTTTCTGACCTGGCTCACTTTCTTTCAAAAGTCAAATTTTATATCTCCTTTGCCAAATTATATACGCCTCTCGACATTCATAATTCTACTTAATTCTTGAACCACTCAACATCCAAAAAATTGTTTATCGTTCTTCTATTTGCTCCCTGTGTTTGTCTGTGTCGAGAACTATCTGTCGTGGCCGTCTGTATCGTGTAAAACATACCTATTAATTTGTTACGGTAATAATACTTGATAGCGAATAAAAATTTGTCTCTGTTATAAAATTATCACTAGTAAAAGGTGCAATTTTTCACTGGAGAGTTGTCCAAACTTTTGAACAAACTTACACAAAGCCCAAAAGCCTTAGGGCCACCCCTAGTTAACTATGAGCTTTGTGTCATCTTGGTATAATTGGCAAGAACACGCCCGTCTTAATGGCCGCCAGCGCTGGAGCTGGCGGGGCCCGGGGGAAAATGGCAGAAAAATGGCAGAAATCGGCGCAAAATTAGGGTGGTGTCATGTGATCAGCGTGACTGTTGCCCTTGCTCAAAAATTTTCACTTTCGTCCCATGGTGAGTCTCAAGAGAATAAATTTTCAGGCATTGGTAGTCTTTTTGTTATAACATACATTATTGCTTAATAACCTCAAGACCGGAGTGTATTATTATATAGAAACGCAGAGATGGTCCGTATCTTTTTTGAAGTGAATGGGTGAATGGCGAGGGCCAGAAGTGGAAGCGTGATGGAAGATGGAGGGACGGAGTGATGGAGTGATGGAGTGACGGAATGATGGAATGATGATGTGGGAGATGAAAACACAAGTGGCCCCAAACGTCCAGCAGCGCCTTCCCGCGTACCCTAGTGCATTCGCCCGGTAGCACAAGCACCATACTAACAGCAGTAGGCCCCAAAATCAAAGTCTAGTGAAAACATCAACGCCAAGTTGGGTTTAGTTATCAAGTCTGGTAAGTACACCTTAGGATACAAGTCCGCCGTCAAGTCTTTAAGAACCGGTAAGGCTAAGTTGATCATCATTGCTGGTAACACGCCAGTTTTGAGAAAGTCCGAGTTGGAATACTACGCCATGTTGTCCAAGACGCAGGTGTACTACTTCCAAGGTGGTAACAACGAATTAGGTACCGTTTGTGGTAAATTATTCAGAGTCGGTACCTTGGCTGTGTTAGATGCCGGTGACTCCGACATCTTGACTTCCATCAACTAAATTAATTAAATTTTCGATTAATGTATATTAATAGACGGATTTCAATTACGTGACTGTAGAATGTATATATGGAGAGGGTGGGCGAGCTAGGAGTGAGCTAGGGGCTGGGCCTTTGGCGCTTGGTCAACTGCTCCTCGAGCTCCACGATTTCCTGCTCTTCCTGTGCGATGAGCTCGTCGACGTCGACGTCGTCGTCGTCCGCCGGCTCGCTGACGTCGGACGTGGTGTCGCGAGACCGCTTCATGGGGCTGCGCTCGAGCGGACTGCGTTCGCTCAAGTTGATGTTGTAGAACGTCAACTGCTCCTTCTGCTCCGCGACCACCTCTTCGAGCTCGTAGATCTCGTTGGCCAAGTCGTTGTACTGCTGGTGGTACCCCACGACGTCGCTGAGAAGCGTGCTTTCCGTCTCGTTTCGGTTCTGCTGGATGAGGTTCGGGTACCGTCTTATCAAGTCCAATATGGTCTCGCAGATCTCGTTTATGTTGTTGGACAGGATTACGGCCTCGGGAATCAAGTTGGCGTTAAAGACCTTCTCGGGCGAACTAGGCGTTTCATTTGTCTCGTGGGGCTTCTCATTCGAGTCCTTGACGATTTCCGGAATCCTCACCGCGGTTCGCTTGGTCTGCTCTGGCGCCACCTGCTGCCCATTATTGATGTTTAGATTCGTGTAGTCATTAAAACTGTAGTCCACGTAGTATGATTTCCCGTCAATTCGTTCGGGTCGCATCTCTAGATGATACCGTATCGCATCTTGGTCAGTCTTTTCATTTCCCTGTACCACCGGCTTCGTCGCATTCTTGACTCGTGCTGGCTTGTTTATCTTATAGAGTGCTTGTTCATGTTCGGCTGCGTCCTTTAGAAGCCGCGTAATTGAAGGTCCTTTGATGAATGAATTAGTAAATATCCCTGGTGATTGGAAGTTTAATGACAGTATAGATTCACACAGCTGCTTGGTTCTATCTAAGAAGTAGCTCAACGACGGCATCTTCCTTACTCAATGTGCTGTCGCTGCTTATCTATTATACGGTTTGTTTACTTTAGATTCATAATTATATTTGATTTTTGGGTCCTGCATATACTCCTACTTCATCATCTTCCATCAAAATCACTGTTACACCGTTTACATAGATTAGTTTACATCGCTAATAATGACGGTTGACTTAGATCAATATGCTAAGCCCGGGAAGGGATACTACCTTGCATTGGGTCTCGAGGGGTCTGCAAATAAATTGGGCGTGGGGGTGATAAAGCATAAGTTGGGCCAACTTTCGTTGGATAATAGAGCAGAAATCTTGTCCAACGTAAGGGATACCTATATAACACCTCCAGGTGAAGGATTCTTACCCAGAGATACTGCACGTCATCATAGGAATTGGGCGGTCCGAATAATCAAAAAGGCATTATGTGAAGCTGAAATCAAGGGGTCGGATCTCGACTGTATTTGTTTTACTCAAGGACCAGGTATGGGAGCTCCATTACAGAGTGTTGTCATTGCCGCCAGAACGTTATCACAATTATGGAATTTACCATTGGTAGGCGTCAATCATTGCGTCGGCCACATCGAAATGGGAAGGGAAATAACGGGTGCTGAAAACCCTGTGGTACTATACGTAAGTGGAGGAAACACACAAGTTATTGCATACTCCAAACAAAGATATAGAATATTTGGAGAAACCTTGGATATTGCCATTGGTAATTGTCTTGACCGTTTTGCTCGAACATTACGAATCCCCAACGAGCCTGCCCCTGGCTATAATATTGAACAAATGGCTAAGAAAGGGAAGCATCTTGTCCCCTTGCCATATACCGTCAAAGGTATGGATTTATCGATGTCAGGGATTCTAGCTCATGTAGATTCTTTGGCAAAAGATTTATTTTCAGATAATAAGAATAAAAAGTTGATCGACGAGGAGTCAGGAGAAATAATCACCCCAGAAGATCTATGTTTTTCACTTCAGGAAACTTTATTTTCCATGCTTGTTGAAATAACTGAAAGAGCCATGGCCCATGTACAAAGTAATCAAGTTTTGATTGTTGGGGGTGTAGGTTCAAACGAAAGGTTACAGGAAATGATGCAGCTTATGGTAAATGACCGAAAAAACGGTTCAATATATGCAACCGACGAAAGATTTTGTATTGATAATGGTATTATGATTGCTCATGCTGGGTTACTAAGCTATAGAATGGGACAAACAAATGAGTTATGGAATACTGTATGTACTCAAAGATTTAGAACTGACGAAGTCTTTGTCAAATGGAGAGATGATTAAGTTAATAAACTTACCATTATTTGCGTTTTTAGTAATGTAGTAAACTATTAATTTGGCAATTATTCTTACAGTTTAATATTTATTGACATTATTCTGTACTGATTTATTGGTAAATTACCAACTATTCTGCCATATATTAACGTAAATTTTTAAAAGACTTATCTATACTATTCCATTATTTTTAAGTCAGATACGGATTTTATATTTATGAGAGATCATTTGCTTCTTTAAGAATTAGTTTATTTAGCACTTGATCCATGTAGTTGTTAGAGTTATGTGGATTATTCTTAATTGAATATTTTGATAGCGGATTAAAGCCTGGGTGCTTGTTTGGCTTGTTAATTAATTTCTTAATAGGAAGACTTTCAACATCAATGATTTCTTCCCCGAAGTTTCCTGGTTGTTCTTTTGGTGCGTCATATTTACATTCTCTCAACAAGCTAGCCAATTTTCTGACTTTTGTGCCATCCCATAGAGTTGCACTTTTTTTATAATCATGTTCAACCGCAGACTCAGCACCTTTGAAATCTTCAAAATCTACAATACCTGTATCATATCTGCTATTTCTTTTATTTGGAAGTATTTCCGCCGATTTGACAGTTCCAAAAATCTTCATTAATTCTTGCAAAATTTCAGTTGTAAATAGCTCTTTTATTTCTGGTTTATGTTTCCATTTAACGATTGTTCTCTTTATCTGCGGTTCACTATCTTTTGCTGATTCTAGCACCGATACCTTTGTAAACTTGAGCGGTAATTCGCTATATGAAACGTATTTCCTGGAATGATCATTATTTTGTTCAGTCTGTTCTATTATTTCCTTCTCCTGTAACCTTCGTTTTTCCAAACCTTCTTCTTTCAACTTTTCCAAATTATTCTCCCACACTCTTCGCTCCGTGAATTCTCGACTGGTACTATCAAATACTCCGGAGTTATTAAATTTATGCTCCTGTTCAGCTCTTTCCAATTCTTCTTTGAATGCCCTCGTTTGTTCCGATAAAAGCTTCAGTCTCTCGACCTTATTAACCTTGGACTGTCGTATGTTATCATATTTAGATCTCAAGCTATCATTGGTTAGGATCTCATATATTTGTGATAGTAAATGGAACTTCTTAGCAGCATCTTCGCCAGGGTTTTTATCTGGATGGTATTGCAAAGCTTTGCGTCTGTACTGTCTCTTGATTATATTTTCATTAGAGGACGAATCTAATTCTAAGAAATCGTAAAGATCAATATCTCCATTGACTATACTATCTATTTCACTGGACATTACTGCAATAACCTAATTATCTGTTGGTAAAAGCAGATTTCTATCAAAAATTATACGGTTTTTATATGCAAACCAGTCGGAAAAGGTTATATAGTATGGATTTTGCTAGTTTACCATTCTAAGAAACTTTTGATTTACTATTTCCAGAGATGTGTAAAAATGATACGATATATGTATAATAATAAAAAAAGACCATGCATCTCAATAATTTAGAGTCTATTTTCATAAAATGATGAAATAAAGTAGTAACTATCGATGATAGTAAGTAAGCAAAATAAAAAAAAAACAATAAAACATAATAAACAAGTTATGAGGATATCTAATATGTAACATTAATAAAATACCTCTAAGTTTCTCTTCCACATCTACCTCTAATAGTTTTATTTTACAATCCGACAATTAATCCCAAATGGTCGGGATTACTTCAACTAGGATTTGATCGATCAATAAATAAATTACTTGAAAAGATCTTAAGCTTTAACGGTTCTTAAGCCATGGTTTGATCTGAAAATAGCGTCACCTTCAGCGTAACCTCTACCTAAACCGAAACCGACACCTAACCAGACTGGGAAGGCTCTTCTCTTGAACAATAAAACGGAGGCTAAAACACCACCACCGAATCCCAAACCGGCCTTAATTAAAGTATTTGATAAGACAACATCCCACTAGAAATTATGTTAGTAATTGTTCCTCAAATCATTTCCAACTTTTTATGTAGAGTCTCAATATGCCTAAGCGGTAAATAATGGTTCTCATATTATCGTTTGAATATTTTCTGTAATTGATTACATACCTTGTCATTTAATAAGCTTTGGGAAGGAGTTGCAAGTTTTTGTTCAACAGACATCTTTCCTAGAAATGCGTTAGTACTCTACCCATTGTATATTATAGCAAGCTTGAAATACAGCGATACCGTAACCTCAATTCCGTAGGAATCAGCGTTGTCGGAGAGCGCATAAAATTGGTTTCAAAGAAAATGCCACTTACTTTATTTGAGATACGATATATATATTATTGATATTGTATTTAGCAACAAGTCAATTTAGAAGTGAACTTCACTGAATTTATAAATGAAAATTGGTTGGACGAGAATTGAAGACAAAAACTCAAAAAGTTACACAAACCTGATTTCTATTATGGACTTTTGTTCAATGAAGCGTACGTAGTCTTGTTGCAATTACTTGTGATAACGAACGTAGTGGTATATCCTGTTGACTGTCACATACTTATTTGAACTTCTATAGAAAAGCATTCGTATGAACTTTATTTCCATGAAAGGAGGTATTCAATATACAAAAAAAAATGATTTCGCCCAGGATCGAACTGGGGACGTTCTGCGTGTTAAGCAGATGCCATAACCAACTAGACCACGAAACCATTTCTTAAAATTGAAATTTCGCTAAATCCATATACCAGTCATTATATAAATAAACCTATAGATACTCTAATCCATGATTCTAGGAATCCTATATCAAATTGAATCGATTATATTATCTAGCTATATTAAATATTATCTGTGTTTCAAAGAATATTCGAATCGGTAAACAATAGGCCGTTTAAATGAGCGATAAGATTTTGTACACGGTCAGTCCCGTACGACCAAACTATTTTGAAACACCAAAATTATAATTTATTTTTATGACGCTAGTATACAAATGG
This sequence comes from Debaryomyces maramus, assembly GCA_030583545.1. Taxonomy (NCBI): domain Eukaryota; kingdom Fungi; phylum Ascomycota; class Pichiomycetes; order Serinales; family Debaryomycetaceae; genus Debaryomyces; species Debaryomyces maramus. The sequence goes on from JAJMIL010000002.1 coordinate 75,454, forward strand.
CATAGAGAATGAAGGACAAAAGAGGGAGGTCTAAGGGCCAGAAGATTTGTATGTCATCTGAACCTTCACAAAGCCCAGCTTACGAACAAAACGCCAACAGACATACTGATTCTACCGATAACAACAAAATATGCCAAGGGCTGGACCTGACTAGAGGTAACACCATAAGGTTTGATCCCGTACAACCAGACAAGAATGAACTCGTGGTACCAACTCCAGGTAGTGATAGTAGAATGATACGTCGAATCAAATCCTTAAGTAAGGTTGATATTAGGTCACCTATCGTACCTCGAAACTCTGTTCTTACCCCAGGAAGTTATAACTTTGGACTTGATAGAACACATAGCGCAGAGTTATACCGTGGTGGAAATACCGAAGAATCATCTTTGAACACGTCACGAACGAATCCCACACTTGGATCAAGACTTCTTAGTGGAGTGCCAGATAAGTTATACGCAATGAGAAACTATTACAATGATTTCACGACCATTGATTGGGCTAAGGCATTCACTCTGACAAATAGGTTCAATTATGAGCTACTCCATAACAAATGGATAGTTGATAATAATAATAATGCAAATGAGGAGAATGAAAGAGTAAATATCCCATTTTATTATAAAACTTACTTGGTTCTTGGGAGATGGGTGCTTATCATCATCATTGGATTTTTGTTTTCATTAATAGCGTATCTGATCGATAAAATTGAAATCGTTCTCGTTGGGCTAAAGCATGGGTATTGCAAATCTAATTGGTTTGCAAGTCAGGTTTCATGCTGCGTCAAGAATGATACTAACCTAAGTACTACTCACCCAAAACTGGTGTCTAAAATACCTATGAATATTTTCAAATCAGGGTATATCTTTACTACAAAGCCTAATAATATTAATGGTGTCGATAGATGCCCTGACTGGATTTCGTGGTCTACTTTATTTGAACATCACCCGCTTGAGAATATACGAGTAGATTTCATCATCTATGTTGTGTTGACATTACTTTTGGCATACTTAGCCTGTATTGTTACTTTAACTACAAAAATAAGCAGTAGATTGTCATACTTGTCGTCAAAACGGAAACTTCTGGATAAGATTCCACAATCGGATGATGAGAATTCTAACATTGCTTCTGCAAACCAAAGGAATGAAAACAAAGATAATACACTTGGTTGTGACAACGATTCAGATGGTTCTGATAATGCTCCAAGGGTTATGTATACAGCCTGTGGGTCAGGAGTTCCAGAAGTTAAAACAATTCTTTCCGGATTTGTTATTCGTAGGTTTTTGGGAACATACACTTTATTTGCGAAAACAATTGCATTAATATTCGCAATTGCATCAGGTATGGCCTTGGGGAAAGAAGGTCCTTATGTTCACTTGGCAACGGCCGTAGGAAATATAATGACTAGATTTTTTCCTTACATTAACAATAATGATTTCATGAAAAAGCAAATCTTATCCGCCAGTGCTTCATCGGGTGTAGCTTTAGCATTTGGGTCCCCATTGGGTGGTGTTTTGTTTATTCTTGAAGAGATAAATCATTATTTACCATCACATCATTTGTTCCAAGTATTTTTCTGTGCTATAATTTCAACTTTGTTTTTGAAGTTTTTAAATCCGTATGGAACAGGAAATACTGTTCTATTTGAGTTAAATTATACTTCCGATTGGAATACGATTGAATTAGTATTTTTCGTTATAATAGGTATTTCAGGTGGTATATTCGGTGCTCTATTCGTTCAGTTCGTTGGTTGGTGGCCAAAAAAATTCCGCCAATTGAAAATGATTAAAAACCATCCAATTGTTGAAGTCTTCTTCATATCATTACTTACGGGTCTTATCACATTCTGGAATCCATACACTAAGCAGGCTTCATCTGAATTAGTATTGGATTTGGCAACTCCATGTAACTCAAATGGAATGGATCTGACATTATGTCCAGAAACTTACGAGCAATTTGTAAGAGAGCTAGGATCATTGTTATTTGCGTTGGTAGTTAAAATAGTCCTCACATGTCTTACGTTCGGCTTGAAACTTCCTTGTGGCATTTACGTTCCTTCTATGGTTATAGGAGCCTTATATGGTCGTATGTTTGCCATGTTTGTTCAATGGTCAAACTACAAATATAATTTAGAACTAGAGGATCAGACGGTCAATGCCTTTTCAAAATCGATTATGAGATATATTTGTACTCATGGTTCGTCAAATAATGAATGTGTTGATTTGGGAATTTACTCAATGATAAGCGCAGGCGCATTTATGGCTGGTGTAACTAGAATGAATATTACATTAGTCACAATATTGTTTGAATTGACAAGCTCATATACATATGTTTTACCGATTTCCATATCAATTGCGGTTGCTAATTGGATGGGTGGTTTAATAGAGAAGAATTCTCTATATGAATCATTGTTAATCCTGAATGATTATCCTTTTATGTCTCCCGAAACTGAAGCACTAGATCCATTTGTTAATGCGGGTGATGTAATTACAGAAATTGATAAATATGAGCAAGATGATGATGACGAAGATTACTACTATCGTCAACCGACAAGAAAGATTAATGACAATCCAAGTACGAATACGGATCGTTCTACAAGACCACCATATAGAACCAATAGAAATACTGATTTCAATTCCCTAGAACCTGTTGGATATTCCATGGACCGCGATAATGAGAAGTTGTTTATAGATATAAGTGAATCACCCTATGTGGCTGCATCAGTCTTACAATCGAAGTTAATTCTTTTGGCTGATAAGTCTTTGCTTGATGGTTGCATTCCATTGATTAAGAACGGGGTATGCGTTGGACTAATTTATTTCTCAGAATTAGAGTTTTGCTTAGACAAATTAAAAGAGTTTTGCTTAAAATATGACATTATGGAAGATATTTATTGCAAATTGTTGGATGAAATAAAGTATCCAATAAATGAAAATATAATGGAACCATTGAACCATAATTTAAGTATTGTGCATAATATTACTGAAATACCTACGAGACAACAAGTCGAAAGCGATTACTTTAACTACGGAGCTACGTCGAATGATTATTTGCTTCTTGATTCTAATTGGGAAAATATACAATCAATTCTAATAGAGTTGTCTAACTTGACATTTTATGTTGATTATTCCCCGATTTTCCTAAATTATGATTCTGAATTAAGCTTGGCTCACTTGATTTTTGATAAAATTGGCAACAGGGTCATTGTTTTGTTAAAAGAAGGTAAATATTATGGTCTCTTACAAAAGAAAGTTTTGATTGACTATTGTAGGAGAAGTGAAGCTGCATAATAGCTATTCTTTAGAGTTTATTATTTGCATTATTATTTATGAATTTACGTTTCTATATATTATATGTCTAATGAGATGGCAATAGTACAACTGATTGAAAAATTCCTTGAAATAGTTGATATTTATAATCAACAAATCATGATCGACGAATAACTTCTCAACTTCGAAACCTGGTAATTCAATCTTCTTCAATAATTCTGTTGTCGGTCTTAAGTATTCATACTCGTAGGTTTGTAAAGTTCTGACGCTATTCATCGTCTGATACTTCCTTTCATTTAACTCGTTTATCATGTCATTATAATTAAAAAAAGCTTCAAATAAAAATTCATTAATATGCTTCATAGTACAATCTGAATATATATCATTTGAGCAAACGTTATAAATCTTACCGTTTCTATAGGATAATAAATTAACGACTATCCGAACTAGGATTTTATTTGAATCATAGTTATTCTGAAAGAAACTCAATAAATATTGGCTGATTATACGAGGGACTAATTTATTATTATCATAGACTAGTTTTCCCAAGTTTGATTCCGTTGTTTGAAATTTCTGTAGAATTCGGAAGAAAGTTTTATCAACTGTCTTATCAGTATTAATACTGAAGTTGGAAATCTTCATGGCTTTAATTCGTAATCCATCATCGGAATTCACCTCATTAGTATTATCCGACTCTTCTTGCAAACAGTACAAGTCTTTTATCAAATCTTCGCAGTCAGATTCAAGTACATCGTTAAACAAATTCAAAAACATTAGTTTGAGTTCCATACTTTTATTATTTTTAAAACATGTCTCAATTATCTCCATAAATGTATTATCATGAAATAAATTACCAAGGAATTCTTTAAAAACCAAGACAGTAGCGTTCGGTAAAATGCTCTCAATTGTCTTTATGACAAATTTAAGGATTGTGTCGGAATTACCCTCTGGGTAGCTACGCAACACCTTCGTAAAAAAATCATCTTTGAAACTTGCAAGACATGATTCTTGGAATCCTGGACTTAGACATTCAACAGTTCTGATGAAGGTATTCAAATATCGCTGGTACTCATTTATTTTAGTCAAATCATCTTTCATATACGCTTGATGAAATGCCATAAAAAATCTGTTATTAAAACATTTCAGTATGTCCGAAAATTGTTGCAACCATTTTCCCAAAAGTGGTTGATCGTCCCTGCTTAACAATTCGATTAATTTTAAATAATAACTCTCAATTAATTCATCCTGACAATTCTCTGTGAATAGTAAACTAAATACTAAATCATAGAGAGGTAAGTATTTCCAGCTGTCGAGACCTTTTTCCGAAGTTACCTCGCTTTTGGCCGCTAAAGTCTCAATTGCAGCTGTATCATGACGTAGCTGCTGTAGCCATTTTTCCAACATACATGGAAACTTATTATATACTTCTAAGACAGTTGGTATAAAGCTAATGATAAAGTGCAAATGGTGTATGTTCAATTCATCATAATTAGTGTAATCCACAAGGTATATCCCCAAACACTGAGATATTCTAGTCATGATATTGGTATTTCCTAAACCGCGCACTAATGGCAATCTGGTGTACTCATTCGGTTCTATTAATAAACCCTTCACTAGTCTCTTAAATAGAAGAATTTGCTGATCGAATAGACGTCTCAGGATCTTGGAGATTCCAAGTCTGGCCAATATGTAGTAGATATCATGCTCAACGAGTAAAAGTACGTTGCTCTGAGTTGATTCTATATCGGAACTATTCAAATCAAGTTGTCTGTTTATATTTGACAAGCATTCATACGTGACATTGGCTAATTCTGGTGAATTGTCCTAACTATTAGTATTTTGCATTGCAAACCTATTTTATCTAATACTTACCAGTTGAATATAATTGGTCAAGCTGTTCTTAGCGCGGACACAGTAGAATTCTAAACTTGAATTCTTGTGCATTGCCTCTATCGGTTGGTTCAGAGAATTCCTCAAGTCTGTTGCCGATTTTAAATAATAGTTTGTATTGTAAAACATGTTTACTTCTTTACTTCATTAGTTTACTTCACTAGTTGGGCCCAAACTTACATTGGTAGTTTGTGCAATTTCAAGATAAAAAAAATTGCAGCCATTTTGTGGTTACCGAATTCGGCGTGCTCGCAACGACCAAAACACCTTTGAAACACCAGAATCGTTTTACAGCCAAACTCAGTACTATATAACAAGAATACAATCCCGATAGTAATGAGATAAATTTATATTGAGAATATTTTAATTTGGAATGTCTAGTAAGAATTCATCCCAAAAGTATAATTCCAAGGGCAGGGAAAGCCAGGATCGAATTATTTATAATCGATTCGCTGATGGATCGAAGAACATATATCCCGAGTTAAATGGGGGATACATGAAGCTTTCAGAGATTAATGAAAATAGCAGTGGTCTGAAATCATCCAACAATTATAACAGCCACAATAATAATAATAATAATAATCATAATAATAATAATTCAATGTCTAGACGAGGAAATGCCCAAAATCAAAAAATTACAAATCTTGTCAAAGAAAATGACTATTCCAATCATTATATCCATAGTGGTCAGTCCCCAATTAAACACGTCAGAAATATCCAGAATTCAATGGAGGGATACCCGAAATTGCAAAAATTACATCAGTTGAAGAGAAGCCAGACACAGCAGTATGCTGTTAAGCCATATGGTTGCAGGGTCGAGTCCAACATGATTATCCGTACGCTAAAATCCTGGATTAGCGAATACGGGTTGCAATTCGATGTGATAATGATAGGTGCCCTTGTGGAAAATCAGTTTATTCAACCATTGTTATATCAACTACCTCTCTATAAGCTTTGCGCCAAGCCAGGGTTTTTATTCATCTGGGCAACTACCCAAAAGATCCAAGAGCTAACAAAATTTCTTAATTCCGACGTTTGCAACAAGAAGTTTAGAAGATCAGAAGAATTGGTGTTCGTTCTAATCGATAAAACATCCCCATATTATCCTGGCGATTCTACCAATGGTAAACCTTTATTCACCAAGCATCAATGGCATTGCTGGATGTGCATTACAGGCACCGTCAGGAGATCTACAGATAACCACTTGATACACTGCAATGTTGATACAGACCTACAGATTGAAAACAATGAAACGAACAAGGGTATGAATGCAGTTCCCGACTCCATCTATAAGGTGGCAGAGAACTTTTCAAACTCAAATAGAAGATTACATATCATTCCTTCCAGAATCGGATATAATCTCCCCATAAAACTAAGGCCTGGCTGGGTTATAATGAGTCCCGATGTGTTAATCAACAATTTCGATCCATTAACGTACGAACAAGATATGTATAACAAATCCATGGTCAAATACAAAACCGTTAACAATTCTCAGAAGCCCCAATTCTTAATACCACAAACTAATGATATAGAAGAATTGAGACCCAAATCACCAATTAACATCAAATCGTAACTACTAGATCTTAGAAATCCTACCCCATGAGTTTATATATCTTAATAAAATATTGCTCATATAGCTATAGTATCTACATGTCTCTCTTTTGTGAATGAATATATTGACTAAACAACTATGTTAGTATTCTGGTTAGAATAACTATTGTTAAAACCATTAATCTTGTATTATATCAGATAAATTGATGAATGTTGGAAAAAGGAAGTTATCAGCATCGTCAGTGACTAAGAGTGAGCTGAGTTAAGTTATCATCATAACATACAGATTAATGAAATCATAATTTGTGTTTTACTTACGTTTATTACCTATATTGATAAAAAGACATAACTGTAGTACTGAAAAATTGAAAGCTGCTTTTAATACGACGAGCAGAGAAAATTTGTTTGTTCCGGGTAATCCCTCATCCGAACGAGTAGGGTTCCAAGTATACTGAGTTTTGGTTTTGGCCCGGCTGCATCTCTCCAGGAACTTAGTATACCTGTAACTATGCAAACGTACCCATTGACTCATACCGATCACAGGCTACACGCAGCACGTAAATATAGGCCCGAAACCTTCTAGCGATTAAGTCAAATCCAACAATCACGAAAACAGCCACGACAATGCAAAATACAAATACCCGAGTTGCGACTCTACTGACTAAGCAATTTCAATGATTCGCCAAAAACAACAGTGCAACAGTGGTGCAGGTTGGCACCATACAATGTGAACAAATATGTTATGTAGATTCTGTTTTGCCAATGATTAGTATCATGCCCTAAATTACAAGTTGCCTTAGAGGGGTTGCGCTTCATCTGGAGGACTAATTTTAAGATTCGACTCTCAATAGCCCTTAATGACTCTCACCCTGTTCTCATTCGACCCTACTTTAATCGCTGATGCAAGGAACTCGCCTGCATGGCAAAATACATACTCCATATTTATCTGATGGTCCTTGCGTAGCTATGTACATCACCAATTGTTGTTGGTTTTTGAGTGCCGTCTAGCTACACGGTCTGCAAATTTACCCTACCCGTCAAAAAAAAGTTCGTCGGAATCTATCGGATAAATTGTGTGGATAAATTATGGAGATTTTCGGAACCAAATCCAACCGACCGATCTGGGGTACCGACGAACCATAGACATATTAGAAAGCATTTTTACAAATTATTTTGAACAAGCATTAGAAATGCCTTATAGCAATAACCTTAAGCAACGGTCATGTAGGTAGATATATATATATATATATATATAGATAATACTATACAATTATCAAGACATAAAGGTTCTTACCAATGTGTGTTCCGACCGATTCAAAAAGCTGGAGTATTCTCCCGCCCCGCTCAATTTTTTTTTCTACGCCGGGTTAGTAATATAAATAGCGAAGTTTCCCAGGTAAATATATGTATCATTGCTATAATGCTTGGATAATAATATCATAAAATTATCAGATATTACAGATATAACATATTTTGAAAATGGGATTTGATAAAATTACAGTTAAACAACCAATTGTTGAAATGGACGGTGATGAGATGACCAGAATTATCTGGAAATTCATCAAAGACAAATTAATCCACCCTTACTTGAACGTAGATTTAAAATACTACGATTTAGGGATGGAATACAGAGACGAGACCAATGATAAAGTGACCACAGAAGCAGCCGAAGCTATTTTAAAGTATCAAGTTGGTGTTAAGTGTGCAACCATTACTCCAGACGAAGCTAGAGTGAAAGAATTCAACTTGAAAAAGATGTGGTTGTCACCAAACGGTACATTAAGAAATATTTTGGGGGGTACTGTCTTCAGAGAACCAATTGTCATTGACAATATCCCAAGAATTGTTCCCCAATGGGAACAGCCAATTATCATTGGTAGACATGCATTCGGGGACCAATATAAGGCCACCGATATCATTGTGCCTCAAGCAGGTGATTTGGAATTAGTTTTCAAGCCAGCAGACGGTTCTGCAGCTCAAACCTTCCCAGTATATAAGTTTGATGCTCCTGGTGTAGCATTAGCCATGTACAACACCGAGAAGTCAATCCAAGACTTTGCTGAATCGTCATTCAAAATGGCTTTAGACAGAAAGTTGATCTTGTTTTCATCAACAAAGAACACCATCTTGAAGAAATACGATGGTAAATTCAAAGATGTCTTCGAACACTTATACGAAACTAAATACAAGAAGGCATTCGAAGAAGCCGGTATTTGGTACGAACATAGATTAATCGATGATATGGTCGCGCAAATGTTGAAGTCTAAGGGTGGCTATATCATTGCTATGAAGAACTACGATGGTGATGTTCAATCTGATATCGTAGCCCAAGGTTTTGGCTCTTTAGGTTTAATGACATCTGTTTTGATGACTCCTGATGGAAAGGCTTTTGAAGCAGAAGCTGCACACGGTACCGTTACCAGACATTATAGACTCCATCAACAAGGTAAGGAAACCTCCACCAACTCAATCGCTTCTATCTTCGCTTGGACTAGAGGTTTAATCCAAAGAGGTAAATTAGATAACACTCCAGACGTTGTTAAATTCGGTGAGAGCTTAGAAAGGGCTGTTATTGAAACTGTTGCCTTAGACAATGTCATGACTAAAGATTTAGCTTTGGCCCAAGGTAAGACAGAGAGATCTTCTTACGTCACTACTGAAGAATTTATTGATGGTGTCGCTAAAAGATTGAACAAAAATTTAGGTATCTAATTGTTTGAGTCAATGGATAGTATTGTATACATTAATGCATGCTATTATACATCTATATATATATATATATATATTTATCTCTATAATAAATCATCATCTTCATAATATTATATGTAGTCGTGTCGGATCAAAAAATAGTTCACTAAAAAACAGATGAAGTCTAAATAATTCATACGTTATAGAAGATACTGAATAATTTATCAATAATGAATGTGGGATCAATCTTGAACGATGACCCGCCTCCATCTAAAGAAGGAGATAAATCTCCAACTAGTGGCTCTAGTACAAATTATCAGAGACATTCAATTGTTAATTTATTAAACGATCCTGCGCCAAATAATGAACTGGAGAAGAAAAAAGAAAAAGAAGATAAGTCAAACGATAAAGAGGGCCAAGCTATAAAGCCTACAAGAGACGTTACCCACTCTGTCGCCGCTTCGAAGCGTTCCTCAATCGCAGATATAACTAATGACGATGATACGGATATAGATAAAAAGGATAACTTTACAGCAGAGAATGCTCAAGCATCAGACGATAAGGACGAGTTTAAGTCTGTTACAGAGAAACAGGAGGATGAATTAACTAAAATAAGTAAATTAAAGTCTACTAATAAACCAAGGCGATACCCTGAACCTCCAATATGGGCTCAAGAATGGATATCTTCTGGGGGTCAAGGAGTGTCAAATGGTACAAACTCAATTGAAATAGGGCTGTCGAGCTTGTCTGGTAAACCAGTTTTTGATACTACACTGACTGTGAGCGTTGATTTGGAATGTTCAGTCACTGGTATTATACCACCACCATCAGTTACGAGAACCATTGCGGAGTGGATATATGCTAATTTTACAGAAATCCCTGATGAGCAAAGAAAGTATGTGGAATTGGAATTGAAGTTCGGTACGATAGTTGATAAAAGAGCGGGTCATCGAATTGATATTAATGTATCAACAGAATGTATATTCACAGATACTTCGAATACTTATTTTGACATGGGTGTTCATGAAGTTGGATGGAATGATATGTGTAAATTTTTGGATGATTTGGAAAAAGGTTATCAAGAAGAACTAAGAAGAGCATCAAATAATAATAGCCTGGTACCTAAGAGAAAATTCAATATGTTAGAAAGTGATATAACTGATAACTTTTATCAAATCACTAACAGAAACGAACAGCCTAAATCTATTCGTGTTTCTAAGGATAACTTGTTAGACCCCCCACGCTACACTGCAATCAACAAACAAAGGTTATCAAGTTTGTTTATCCATAACCCATCGTCAATGTATGATTTAAGGCTATCTCTATCTTACGAAAATCCCATACTTGACAGTAGCATTGATGGTATAATTAAGAAAAACCAGCCTACCCTAACTAGAGTTAAAAAGCGTAACTCATGGACTCACAGACCTACTGTAACACGGTTTGATATGACCAGAGTTTTAATGCCGAGAGAACTGAAAAACAAAAGTGGGAAAAAGATAGTAGAACAAGATCAATCTTTTGAAGTCGAATTAGAAATTGATACACCAGAATTGTTTAATGGATTCGATAAATTCAAAAGTGGTATGGATTCCATTAGATTTGAAGAACTAGTTGAAATTTTTGTAAATAACGCTAGATGCTTAAATAATAGAGTGACCAAGTTAGCAAATAAGTGAATATACTATGAGCTTGTCATTTTATTAGGTAAAATAGTTTGTATTATATGTAACAAATAAACCATCGAAGTAGAATAGTTTAGTCACGTGAATTTGTTGATCGTTATTGATACGGTTTCAACATCGAAAAACATCACATATGATATATGTAAGAATACATCTAAATGGATATACAATGATAGTCCTATTATATCTGCTACTCTTTATGGGTGTGGCATATTTAGTTATCTACGGAATTTTAATATTCTTTTCTCATAAACCAAGAGAACCAACGATAAATGAACTAACTTATACAACTAATGATTCCACAGGTGAGCGCTATAAATTACCACCCAGAATTAATTCAACTAGTTCGGAATATAGAGATGAGGGAATTGAGCTAAGTGTTGTAATTCCTTGCTATAACGAGACTCAGAGGTTGGGAAAAATGTTAACTGAATGTGTAGAACATTTGAAAAGTAACTATATGTCAAATTTTGAGATTATTATAGTTGATGATGGTTCACTGGATAAAAGTGATGCATTTGCACTTCAAAAAGCGGAAGAATTGAAATTAAAACCCCATATCATGAGAGTTGTTAAATTATCCAAGAATAGAGGTAAAGGTGGTGCTGTAACACATGGTTTATTGCATTCCAGAGGCCGATTCAGTTTATTTGCCGACGCTGATGGTGCTACAAAGTTCAGCGATGTCGACAAATTAATAGCTTTCTTGGATTCAATTGATAACAATGAGCCAGGTATTGCAATTGGATCTCGGGCTCATATGGTAGATACAGACGCAGTAGTAAAACGGTCTTTCATTCGTAATTTTTTGATGTACGGCTTGCATATGTTGGTTTATATATTTGGAATAAGAGATATCCAAGATACCCAATGTGGGTTTAAAATGTTCAATTTTAAATCGGTTAGCCAAATATTTCCTCATATGCACACTGAAAGGTGGATTTTTGACGTCGAAGTGTTACTATTAGGTGAACTACAAAAGATGAAAATGAAGGAAATCCCTGTTAATTGGAAGGAAGTCGATGGCTCCAAAATTGATATCGCAAAGGATTCAATTGGTATGGCTATTGATTTAGTGGTCACCAGATTGGCATACCTCCTAGGCATCTATAAGCTTAACGAATGTGATAGGTTAAAAATCATTGATAAAAAAAGAGATTAAATAGTATACAGTCTGTATATACAGCATACTTTAGATATACATCGTAATTCATTATGTGCTTTGTAACATATAAATTTGGTATTACTGCAAAAAATTGCAAATATTGAAGATTTCTAAAAATAACATTTTTATATATTTTTTAATGTAAATATACATACATTGTGTAAAAATAGTCGTGAGCTTGATAACTTCTTATATTGGATTATTGATATGTTATCTCTTATAGAAGCTTATACAAACATTCAGGGCTTGAATAGCCAAGTAATATGAGTATCTTAATTACCGGAAAAAGTTTATGAGATATCTATCCGATATAGTGTAACGGCTAGCACGGTTCGCTTTCACCGAGCAAACCCGGGTTCGACTCCCGGTATCGGAAAATCTTTTCTTTTTCCTATTCGGGAATTCCAAATTGAGATCTTGCATGGCCAAATGCAGCGTATATCTGAAAGGCAATCGTAAATAGTTTCTACATCCGCCTATTCATACAATACAATATAGCAATTGCCTTTTACAAATGTACGAGCTACGCACCAAGAATTAAGCTTACTTAACAATCATTTACAATGCAAGGTACCTAAATGTTTTGAGAGGCAGTCCGAAAAGTTCCGTACCTAAGAGAAATCTGAGTAGCGAATCACCTGTTAAAATTGTCGCATATATTTCCGTAGCTCATTATAAGCGATACCAAGATTTTATCGTATGATAGATTGTGCCCAAAATCTTCTGGTCTCAGCAATTTCGATAAGAACTAACGAGAGTAAAATATATAAATGACAAATATATTATACATATGTATGGCTGTTATCTAACGAATATCCATATCAGTCTTAACGAAAATAGAAGTTGTAAAGCAAGAATTGAAAATATGTAAGGTCTTAAGCAAGGGGTTTGCCACAACCCGAAATAACGATTCCGATTTCCTATAAAATGCTGCATGATTCTAAATAAAGCTAATATTCTTGTCAATATATGGCCCTTATGTCTAATAGTATAATTATTACACGTGAACGCACAGTGGAACAAATCTAAAAATAGTTACATCAACCAGCAGGTAGATAAGAGGATTGGACTATATATGACAGCATAAAGAGAACAAATTACAAAAAATTGTAATTCCAATAGAAATCAGAAATGGCACCATTACCAACAACTGAAGGTGTATTGAAAGAGCACGAATTCTATGATACAGGCAATAAAAAATCAGTCTTATCATTCATACAGGACTACGATACCAAGGAACACCCACATAGCAGCAATTTCTTGGGTATAATACTAACAGTAGTAGTACTTTTAGTATTGGTGAAGAGAAAGGCATGGATTCTGCAAAAACTTGAATATCTATATAATTCTTAATGTTCGCTGCTATAGACTTCATATCTAGTTAATCATTCGCATAATAATAGGCTAAAATGCTAATTTATTTTATTTAAATCAACATTCAACTTCATTAACTCGATATCCCATATGTTCCAATCATACCAAATGATGGGTGGTATGATGGTGAATAAATGCCAAATTGCATGAGCATCGACTAGTCTTAACCAAGGAGTAAAATCGAAGATCTCAAATGACATACCAACGACTAGCCATATATTTAACAACACTGGTAAGATTGGGATGTACTTGGTTTTAGATATTGCCAAAGGGTTGAGCTTTGATAAAATCTTTGTTTCAAATGGTAGTAATTGAATTGAATTATTGTACATATGGGAATTCTCTTTGTATAGACGGTTAATTTCTAAGGAATGCATAACCCACAACACTATAGCAGTTGCGCCAAAGAATAAATTGAAATATGTATTGTACGTATAGTTCCAATTCACATGTAGCTTGAGGCAATGCAACACAAATGTAGCTCCCAATACCGATTGATAAATATGCCTATGCTTTTTTCTGCTTTCTGTAAATAGACGGAAATATCTTACCGTTATAGCATTAAAGTTCAAGAGAATAATCATAGCCGCACAGAAATAATCTAACGTTTCCGTGACGGCGGTATCTCTCATGTGGAATAAGGTACTGAAAAGCCAACCGACCAATGACCCACAAATTAGATACAAATACTGCTTGTACATAATACATGATTTGTTGGCGACTTTATAATTCTTGTTATACTGAGTCAAAACCTTAGGTAAATTGATCCAGTTGATATAAAAATTGCCTAAAGAAAATACCACCAGCATGATTTCGGTAATACCAAATAACCGATTAAATGGCCATTTTCCATAAAATTGAACCATTGGCAATCCCTTTAGTTGCCTCTGGTTCGTGATAAACTGTTGACATTTATAATTACAATCCAGTGAACAGTCCCACCGAAATACGCTTCTCGTGATCCAAGAGAGCTTATAATTATTCCTGAAATCCTCCACGCTATACTCCGGCAAATCAGCAGGTTTCTCGCTGGATACCACATCACGCTTCAAAGGTGGCGGTTTTATCGGCTGGACAACTGGTTGAAGTTTTTGCTCTTCTTCTTCTTGTTGTTGTTCGATTTGTTCAAAAATGTTAACATGATTACAATCCATTAAATGTTCACACTGGGCAAGGCAGTCCTGAAATCCGGGGAGCCGATCCCCCTCAGATGCATACACAGTTGTCGCTAGTAACAACAAATAAGCTACTTTCATTGGAGTTTTCTGCTGCTATGCTATGCTCCGTCGGTACATTATATTCCATTCACAGTGAAATATTATAGCCAAATCTATATGCAGATGAAAGTAGTGGGTGGCCCATATTCAATGCTTGCAACATACCCATACGAAAAAGCCATGAAATACAAGGTCGATATATATAGAGCTAAAGAGATGAGTTTCGAGAGCTATGCTTGCATTATCAAATACCAATGAAAATTAGTTTGTCAAGGAAAATTAATGGATTAAAAATTAGTTCTAGAAGCAGGCTCTAATGAAGTTTTCAGAGATTATCAATTGGAAACTGCAACCGGTAAACGCAATGTAAATTGTAGAACATCACGCTCTAAAGGTTTCTTGTTGCTATGGAATGGGATACGTTTCTGTAAGAATCAAGGGACAATTACAGGTCATGTGGGCTCAACACATACTACAATCGATTTACCTACTGTAGGCTTCTAGGCGTTGGCATATCGGAGCAAACAAAATAGTGGAGTATTGATAGCTAAACAGATTAATAGCCCACAGTATTGGTAGACTCCGATTCTCAAACAGTACCTGCAAAACCTCATGCGGGCTTCCTTCGTTGCTTCTCTCATCAACATTCTTCCCTAATCGAGTATGCTTCGTCTACATACTTCTCCTGGGGCCATTAGTATAAGGTTGAGCAGCGAGGGTCTTGCATTCATAGCAAAGGATTGCCCTGCCAACTGTTTTAGCCACTATCGATTCCTTGCTAGCTTTGAGGAAAGTGCACTGGCTTCGCACAATTGCTGCTCCGAAACTCCCCCATCTCCTTTTGCTTTTAGCTATCAGGTCACTTAGATAATATCTTCGTGCAGTATATATTGTACTCTATATTATTTCAATAATTGGTCCACCATTCGTTATGTCAAAGAGGGTTATTTCTAGTTATTGTCCTACACGTGAGTAAAGATAAGCAACCATATTAGGACTTAAGCATCCTATAACTGGTAGTTTTCAAAAATTGTTGAAAATCGCCCTCCTATATTAGATATGTATACCAACACTTAGTTGACCATGTCCGATGTAACTTTTTATTCTTCTCTCTTGTGTAAGAGTGAACTAATGATGCCATCTTAAAAGTTGTGCTGTTTGACGGCTCCGTAAATCGAAATGTTAGCAAATAAAAGAGCCGCAATTTCCAAATTAATAAAGCCGCACGGCCCGCATAATTTTTTTTTAAAATTTTTTTTTTTTTCAGAGGGGAGGTACTAAATACTATATAAACATAAAAAAATCTTGGATTCCCGTTGAAATTTTTTTCTATAGTTATAAACAAGTAGGATAACTAGATAAATTGCATTTTAATTCATATACTATTACCTAGAAAAGTAATAGCAATATTGGTATCATTATCCATTTCATTTCTTTCAACTACATTATAATTATCTTAGTCCCGGACATTATATTTGCCAAATTTTTTAAGAATTTCTAAGAATTTATATGACAATTCGTAAGTCTACTCGTCCTCGTACATTAACGGAAAAAGTCAAGCCTATAGGGAAACCAACTAACAGTTTAGAACCTGCTAATAAGAAGAGAAAGCTACTTGAGGAAGAAGACGCAGACAAGATTGACCCAGTGGAAAAATTACTTAGTTTAACGAATTTAAACAATGATATTTTAAACTTGGACGAGCCCTCGCCCATGAGCTACATTAACCAGACTAACAATACAGAACAGATTTCGTTAAACTTCACCAAGATTTTGAACGATAATTTGAGAAGATGCTACTCTAGGTTAAACCAGAATCCACTTGAGGTTTACAACAATAATTCAACATTCGCTCTTTTGAACAAACAACACACACCAGAAATAAACACCGACACTACGTCTAATCATCATGACGCTCCTTTTTTCAAAAACGTGAACTTCAATTCTAATTCCAAGTCATACACTTTTGATGACTACTTGGAATACGACGAATTGACTGACACCGATGAGTCCGATGAGGATAAATCACCCACCACCCCTATTGCATTACCTGCACCTTTAAATAATAAGATGAGCTTCCACTATAGGCATAACGATAACTTGAACTTATCCTTGAATCATCCTGGCAATGAACCGCAAGATATTGGTAAGATTTTGAATAAGAATTGCATTATATCAGGTAAGGCTAGCGAAATGGTTAGTACTGGCAATTTTTTGATTAACGATTTCTTCTTATAGTTTATATCGAGACGTATGTCCTTCAACTGTTGTCTATTGCTCTCTTGTTATTATTTATTGTGTATTTTTATATTTCATCTTGTATAGTTAATTTAAATATTTTTGATTGTGTATATCTCACTAAATGAAATGGCAATCTAATAGTAGCCAGTTGTTCAATTTTTTTTTATTTGATCACTATGAGTTTAATAGGATACCTTTACATTTATTTATTCGGTGGGATAACATTCATTCCCCTTGTTCTCATCCTGTTTATTTATCTCCACCCTAAATTTGAAAATCAGGTTGAAAATGAATCAAAAATCAATGTTGGAGAATTAGACGAACAGGAGAATTCAGGAATAAAATCTTATAAATCAGGCTGGATAACTGTAACACAAGAATATCTTGAATCAATTGATGACATTTCATCAACTACTCAATCAATCAGCGAATCAGCAGAAAATAAATCGGCGTATTCTTCATTATATAAGTTGGTGAAGAATTCAGAAACCGAATCAAATGTACCTGAACCTATCAATCAACCAGTTGAAGTTTCTAATGACGCCGCTATCAAAAAGTCACACAAGAAGCATAGATATTATGCTATATTGAAGCACGGTAACTTATTCTTATACAAGAATGAAAATTTAAGTGATGTCAAACATGTTATAGTGCTATCAAATCAAATCATCTCTATGTGGCCAAGGGATCTACCTGATGGTCAATTATTTACGAAAACTTCTGCAATTTGCGTTATGAAACGAAACTGGGAGAGAAAGAGACGCCTTTCAGAAGATTTTGAGAATGATATAATTACTATCAATGATGTTTTAACGAAAAATTTAACACCTCCATCGGGATCCATATATATATACTGTGATACGAATATTGATAAAGAAGACTGGTATTTGAGTTTGATTCGGGCTACTAAGACAGACTCGGATACAAAAAATTTAAATCCTTCAATTTATGCAAAAACCTTACACTTTGAAACCGACAATATGATTAATCTAATCCAATCTTTGTATAGTTCGGAAGGACAATTACATACAAAATGGTTAAATGCAATTATTGGTAGATTGTTTTTGTCCTTGCAAAAGACAGAATTTTTACGTGAGTTCTTGAAGAAAAGGCTTGATAAGAAATTAAATAAAATTAAAAAACCAGGGTTTTTGGATACATTCAAGATCGTCAAGATTGATTCTGGAATTGCTGCACCTTCTATAACATGGCCAAGTTTAAAAGAGATTAACCCTAATGGGGACCTTATTGTTAAATTCTTTATTCATTACCATGGTAAGATGTCATTTCAAATTGCAACAAAGGTAAACATTAATTTAGGTTCTAGATTCAAACCTAGGGAGGTTGATTTGTTACTTTCGATAACAATAGAGAAGATAGAAGGCCCTATGTTAATGAAATTCAAACCGCCACCATCTGAAAGGCTTTGGTATTCATTTGAAAATGAACCAAAAATTACTTTAAAAATTGAACCAATTATAAGCTCTAGACAATTAACTTATACAATAATTACCAACTCAATTGAGAAAAAGTTGAAAGAAGCAATAAAAGATTCGTTGGTTTTACCTCATTGGGATGATTTTGTATTTTATGATACGACTGATGAAATTTATAGAGGTGGAATTTGGGACAAAGAAGTGAGACAGGATGAAAAGGATGAATTAGAATCCGAGATGCAAGAATCACTTCATGAAATTGAAAACCAGCAGACTAAGGAACAAAATGGATTGCAAGATGGTTCAGTTGATGATCCTGATTCATTTATTCCTGAAAGTGAAATAAAGTCCAACTTGGATCCTACTAGCTTATCATACAAGACTACGAATAGAACATCTTCTATAAAATCTTCCGCTACATCCAATTCAAAATTAAGGATTTCTAGTACTCTCAGTGATATCTCGAAGAAGATGAAAAGGCAAAAGTCAAACACTACGCTTAGTGTAAATGAAGATAATTATCTTTCTGATGGCTCTTTAATAGGTTCTTCCAAATCAATTGACCAAGATTCTGGAGACAAGAATAAGACGACGACTATGAACACTTTAAAGAAACTTGGGAAATGGTATTTCAAAGAAGATAGACCCGGGCCCGAGAATGAAAACTATACACCACCTGAAATGATTCTGAATAGAAGAAATGGGAAGAAAACAAATTCAGATCAAGCTAGGCATTCGCAAAATCAAAATATCCCTTCATATGAAATGTTCAATAAAGATATGAGTACAAATGAATCCATACATAAACAAACTGATCCAACGGGTAAGTCAAGAAGGGGCTCAAAATTGAGTATGAGTAGCATTGAAAAACCCTTAAATCTTGATGATGATTCAGATACTGTTATCGATGAAAGCCATGAAACTGAAGCTATACCATCGAATATTTTCATTAAACAGCCTAGCCTCTTAAATGCGGACCAACCAGTAACAACTAATGATTCAACAACTATGAAAGGATTACCAACAAATGCAAGCATCGCTTCGGAAGAATCAAATGCTGATGTTAACCCGCTTCCTCACAAGAATCGAAAACCTCCTCCTGGACCGCCGCCGAGGACTCCACCTCAATTACCTTCGAGACCAGCAAAACAGTTGAATCTTGAGAAATCAGAAACAGATACAAATAAGGCAGGCTTGAAACACGAAGCAAATGTTATCACAATAGAAGGAAAGCCAAACGTATTAGATGATCGAAATAATAATGAATTTAACCATGAAAATTATGGAAATAATGACTATTTAGATAGTTTAGATATTTAAATTATATATATGCTGCCCACCCACCATACATTTGACATAGTTTTTCAAGAGACGAAGCTTCCTGAATGAGCACGTCTACCTGCCCATGAATATTCATAGGCAATCCTTCGTTCTCGTCAACAAGACCTCTAATTTTTCTTCGGACTTTTCTTAAATGATCCTGGGGGTTTTGTTGGGTCTTCCAATCTAACAATGGATCATAAATCAAAGTTTCTAAGATGTTCATTAGCGATGCTTCATTTTCTCTTAAAATTGAACCTGTTACTTCACATGTTATTCTAAATGAACCTTCGATCCCGCTTATACCCATTGCATCAACCAAATTTTGAGTTAGCCTAAACGGCACAATTTCAGGTGTTGGAAGTGTTTTACCCTTTTCAAACAAGCAATCAAAATCAATATGAAGTACAGAACCAGTTTTTTTGAAGAATAAGACATTTTCACAATGCCTATCCCCAAGTCCAATTATATAACCGACTATTGACATGACTGCGGAAGACCTAGTAAATGATGTTCTTGCAAGATACCATGATCTGGGATCTGAAAATTGATTAATAAACCAATTATGCAAAACAGGTGGTGTATCTCTGCAAATATTTTCAAATAAATCAATTAAATTAACTAACGCACTTTGATCGGAAGATGATTTACTTTTAACCATCTTTTGAGCTTCGTCAAGTTTCATGAAGAGCTTCCTATCATTAGGAACTTGTCCCATTCGTTTCCGTTGATCATTAATAACTCCTTTCATTGTTGCAACATCTTGCACAAATTCAATAACACCCATATTTTCTGCCAAAGGTACTACCGAATAATTTGCGATAGAAAGATTCCTATTTCGAGCTTCCGTACTAGCAGATAATAATCTATTAATCATAGTAGTAAATTCAACAACCTTAGCATCCTTTCTTGTATCATCCTTTTTAACCATGAGACGATAGGTCAAACCATTGGAACCTCTAATAAATACCTGTCGAGGCATTTGTAGAGAATGAAAAATATTTACCATATCATCAAATCCTTCGAACGTAACACTAGACGATTTAGGAAAAGCAGTGGCAAAATTCTTGGTATGTTTAACAGACGGCAATCTAATTTCAAGATTTGATCTGACCGGAATCACTAACGAATCATAGTTTTCACTTAGGTTTGCAACATCAAAATCGTTCTTAAGCGACATTCTTCGGATAGATTTTTTGGGAATCTTAAAGCCAGCAAGTTTAATAAGGCTTGTGAATAATTCCCGAGCACTCTGAAGATTAGATGCCATTATGGTATCCGACGACTGTAGTTTTTTAAGTATTCCAGAAACTCTTTGTTTTCTTATAGAGTCATTCGAATTTAGATGCGATAAGACATACCACAAACTGTGCTTCGGGTATGCCTGAACTAATTTGTAAATGATTCGGAACAATAGCTGAGCTGAAGGGTTATGCGTGTGCCCGATTCTTGAAAGGATTTGTGTTATTGATGTGTACCAAACGTAAACCGGTATAATGTCGATATAAGAACTAATATCTAGAATAATTTGGTTTAATATCCGCTCAGCTTCTTTGCTCTTCTTCAGTTTTTGGGCAAAATCAAGCCAAATAGTTATGAATTTAGGCAAAGCTTCAAAAATAAAGCTGGGACCTAATGCCAATGCTTTTAAGAAAAATCGAATAGTTTGCTGTTCACAGAAACCACTTATATCAGCCTGGGATTCCATTATCTTATTGTAATATTTTCCCAAATCATAGAAGGGCTTTTCCCAACTTCCCTCCAATTTGTAGGCTTTTATATATTCGGCAATAATTGTTGCAGAAGAACTGTGGTTTGATTCATCCAACCATTCAGCATATTGTAACTGAACACTAGCTCTTTGATGCTTACTTTTGAATTGATCATCAGATATAATTTTTGCAAGTGACTTGATTGCTTCAGTTTGTTTCCCTTCTGCCCACAATAACTCTGCATATTCAATATTTGCACCCTTATCATTTAGAGCCATCGCATTCATAATACACCTGGTTGATATGTCAAGGCGATCATTTCGTCTGGCTACCTTAGAGCAGAAAAGCAAAATATCAGATATTTTATTTTCATCCTGATTAATCATATAAGCTACGCGATGCATAGCCAAAATTTTCCATTGAGAGTCGAATCCTTGATCAATATTGTTAATTCTTTCTCGCAATATGTTCTCGTTCTCTTTATTGAGAGAATCATCAATCAGGCGGAAATTAGAAACAATTAGAGACAAATCAAACATTGTGTGTAACTGGGCCATTAGAATTGAATTTCTAGAAAACGACGAAGACATGGAAGACACCAATGAAGTACCGACCGTTCTATAAATATACTCCATGTATTGTTCAAATTCCTCTGTCTTGGTTTCATATAAGAACTTCAAACCTTTGGCAAATTGATAGTTAGTTAATGTTTCAACGTCCTGCGGTTTTCCAATAGAATCAGTGATAAAGACCCATTTGTCGATTTGGCTTTTATCGCCAGAAATGACAGCTGCTTGAAGTCCTACCATTGACCAATCGAGTGGAATACTTTCCAAATTATCAAGGTCTATTTTTGCCGCCAATGTAGATAATACTTCGTTGTACAAGGCATGGTCACTCAAAGACTTCAAAAGTTTTGTATTATTTTCAATTTTATCTCTTTCGTTTCCTGTTTCACTTAAAACCTGGAATGATTCTTGAGCCAAAGACCAATTCTCATTATATTGAAAAGTAGATAACTTTTCAGCCAAATTATTAGTAGAAAATTTTTTCAATATACCTGCAAGAGCATCAAAATCATTGATATTCGAGTACATACTTTGTAATGTACTCACTATATTTAGATTATCTATCAAGTAGGAATCATCAACCCGTCCATCTCTGTAGCACTTTTCTAGATACAAAATGGTTCTCTCGTATGAATCGCATTCTGCTGATTTAATAGCGATTAGATCCATAGGTATATTTTCCAAAAACACTCCGATAAAATCAATATTCTTCTTAAGTCGACTCGACTCTACTTTCAGCAATTGAGAGTCGTTCAAATATTGAGTTGCAGCCGAAACCCATTCATTGAAGTAATCTAAAACTTCAAATATAGACTGGTAGCAGGATTTTAACTGTTCCACCCAATCAGGTGGGAGCGTTGAAGAGTTTATATGTAAAATATGAAGAAATTCTTCCTTTATATCAGATGTACCACTAGTATCGCCATTAATGATATGACTTAATGCAATGTATTTTAATAGATACTGACATACTGATATGTCTTGATTACGTGCTAGCATCGAACATGTCTGAAAAATAATATATTTATTTTCATTAGGCTTATCGAATACACTCTTTAGTGGTCTCTTAAGCAAATTGGATGTAAAATCGACAAGCCATTTTTCATGATTGGCTCCAACTTTGTAGTAGGGAAATTGTATTGGTTCAAACTTTGACATAGGAGAAACATATTTTGAGGATAACAATGGTGTTAATGTGGATTTTGCAACATCACTAAACTTTTTCCAAGTTTCGGCCAAAATGTCTTGACTGGAAGGATCCAATACGCTGTTATCTAATCTCAAGACTTCTAAAAATTTTTGCATGGAATAAGCAGAAAATAATTGTTTTATTGGATCATTTGAAGCCCAAAATAGTTTTATAACTCTATGTTCCATAAAATGTCTCAAGAAATCTGCATTTTCTTTATAATCGTGGAAATCATTTATGATAATAACCTGGTTTTTTATTGTTTTTAAGTTGAACTTATTAGAATCTAAAGCACCTATAATCGCAAGGGCTTTAGCACAACAAGTAGAAATTTCAATACTATCATTTTTGAATTTCGAAGCCGTATCTAACAATGTTCGGATTAGGTCCGAAATACAAGATTCAAGT
The DNA here is from genome assembly GCA_030583545.1 of Debaryomyces maramus. Lineage (NCBI taxonomy): Eukaryota > Fungi > Ascomycota > Pichiomycetes > Serinales > Debaryomycetaceae > Debaryomyces > Debaryomyces maramus. The sequence goes on from JAJMIL010000002.1 coordinate 99,162, forward strand.
AACGGATCTTTGAATTCTTCACTCTGGCATCGTTCTTGATATTTCTTAGTATAGTTAATAAGGTCATCCAACGCTTGTTTTACGACATATTTATTGCTTGTTTTCAAACGTCTTGTAAACTCCGGAAAATAACTAATTTTTGACTTCGGCTTCATCAAATTTCGAAAACTAGAATCAAGCTTGTAATATTTATCTAAATTTTCAATGAACGGGACAGAAAAGTAATAGAGAGAGTATTTATTGTACTTATCTCTCAATTCAAGAAATAACTTTCTCAATATTTCCACACCAATTAATTTCGATCTATGTTCTAAATTGTTGAATTTTTGGAATATTAGCGATATAATAATATCGAATAAAGATATCAAATGATTGGTCTGTAGGTTCTGTACAAGTACATTCCAACATCGAATCGCTGGTAATTCAAAATCAGGATTTTCTAAGGTCGCTTGCAAACAGGTAGATATTTGACCTAGAGCAGAAGCTGCGGCTGCTGTGTTTTTGCTTATAAGAAATTCAATCGCTCTTAATGAACTGACCTTCTCTAAATAAGGCTTAGTTCCTTTGATATGATGAACATTTTCAGAAAACCGCTGCACTAATTCTAAAACATGGTCACCCAATAGATTTTCAATATAATCAAAATTTCTTGATATATTTTTCTTATTACCACCATTCTTTAATAAGTTAATTTTTGATACATACTTTAATGCATTTAGAATCTTTACTTCATTTTCAAATTTCCCCTTATCATCAATCTGAATTTGAAGCAAAATAAACCAAGTAATTTCACCAATACTTGATATCAAATCTTTCATTGACACTGTTTTATATTCTGGACTCACATTACTTAGTACATTGATTATATATGACTCATTAATAGTATCATCCTTGCATAGATAGGTTGCCATTATTCTAGGCAAATTTTTGGCTATTAATTTCCACTTCGTCATACTAGAAGCATCTGCAATTTCTTGAATAAAATCATATTTATAGTACTCTAAGAACCTTGGAGTTGTATACTCTTTAGTCCTATTCAAGAAGTACTTTTTAGATACACCCAATAATTCAGTAATCTTTTGTAACATTCGTGGTTGTTTAACGATTCTTTCAGCAATACTTGGCAAAAATGGCGACAACAACTTATATGGTGTTAAGCACTTCGTGGCTGCAATATTTAGAAACTCATTGTAAACCAAGTTTACATGCTGCTCATTTGATTCACCAAATAAATCAATTAACTTAATAAATAAAACACATAGCCATTCCCCTTCGGAAATTATCGCTAATTCACTCAACGCTCTAATAGTCGACTCTGCGAAATAAATTTGACCACTTTCATCGTCGAATTTAATTTGAGAGACTTCTTGAAATATTGTACGGAAATTCGCTTCAAGAATTTCGTCTTTAGGAGAAATTAGATATAGTGGTAAAATCCTAGCAGCTTGTAGCCTAACATCTCTATTGGTATTTTTGCTTAAGCAAACCATGACGAACTTGAAAGTTATATCTTCATTAAAATTATATCTGGTTGGAGGTCGAAAAGACACAAATAACTTGAATATGCTTAGCAACATATTGCAGCACAACAAAGGATCATTCTGTATCATGTCTATCTTTCGACTTAACAAGAAGTCGCAAATGATATTTTTATAAAAGTAGGCCATGTCTTGGTGGTCCGTCACGTACTTTCTTATAGATGAAATGGCCTCATAATACGTCTTAACCATAGGGCTATTACCACACTTGATACACTCTCTAACCTTGAAATGATAATCACCACTGATTAAACAAGGATAATGCCCCAACGAGGTGATGAAAGTAAATAATGTAGACTTGTTGTCAAATATCTTTGCTTTGGTACTATCTTTAAGATCATGCTCTATCATGGAAGAAACCCTGTCTATCCATGAGTGTAGGTCAAGATCTTCGTTAATATCCACTTTGAACGGTTTTAATTTAACTATGAAATCTAGTAAATCGCCTGCAAGTCTAGCATCATGGTTCAATTTGAAGGAATATTCGTTTAATTCTTCTTTTAGCGAATCCAATTCATGGTCATTAAAAGAGGTAATAACATATTGGCTGGTTTGATAAAAGCTAAGAATGTTTATACTGTTTATCGTTATTCCATAATGATAGTTAATTAAATGCAAAGATTTTACTATGAGTTCAGGGAATATAGCAGACTTATTGATGATGGAAATTATAAATGAATTTAACTGGAATGAACTTATAAAGGATTCCAAACATTCATTCTCTCGACATAATTGGAATACTCTTATCAAACTATAACTTATGGATCTGTTTAATTTGATCAAATGTAAATTATACATATTTGGTGTATTGTTATCAAAGGATTTAATATGATCAACAATCCAGTTTATTACCAATGATATTTGGGACCAGTTTACAGATTCATTAAGAATTAAATTATTCGTTAAACTCAAGACTAATATAGACTTAAGGTTGTCTAATAATTTTAAATTGATATCCGATTCCTTAGTTGCAATCAATTTTAAATCAATCAGGTTTAAGATGAACCATAGTTTTCTAGCGTATGATTCAAATTTTAACTCCATGCTATTCCCGTGAAGTAATAGTTTAGCAGACATATCAAAATCATTTAAAATCGAAAATAAATGTATTGCTTTTGCCATGGTTACTGAATAGCTAGAATTAAATCCGTAGGAAGTGTTCGCAATACTTAATGATTCAAATAAGCTGTTCAAATTTTCTTCAAATATGTTTATTAATTTCAACTTAATTTGATACTTGTATCTGAAGTTATGCAAATGGGTGGTAACCAAATTAATTATTCCAATGATAAAACTCTTTACCAAGTTCGTTGATTCATTACTATGGGGATAAGCAGTTAAATAGTTCAATCCGAACAGTATGGCCCATTCGTATAAGGATTTGGATTCGCCATTAGTATCTTTATTCTCAAGGTGTAATATTTGTGAATTGTCCATACTAGTGACTTCAATATTAAGCAAGTACTTCCTCCTAGACAAGACCAATTCAATAGTGTTTATTAGTCGCTTCAATAATTGTATGTTCTCTATCAAATTTGCTTCATCTCGTTGTTGTAAGACCTGTAACTTAGAATTAGTAAATCCAAAAAGGTATAAAATTAGTTTCTTGAAGTCAGTATTATCATCATGTGCTATATTTCTATGAATATCATCTAAAAATAAGGTAAGCTCTGACAGACTGATCTTTTGATAAGCAGGAACCGACATGTAATGACGTTGGAGTTCATTTAATAGAATATCAGACTATCAGATCTATACGCGCTGATTTTATAAATTTTTTTGTCTACAAGATTCATCAACAATACAAGGTTTATTAGACAAAGTATAATTACATATAACATATATAAAGAAAATGCAGATATTATTGACAATGTGTCATGGATTTATGTGTTCGTGATCGAATTCCGCCAGGTTTCGTACCAGTATGTAATGGAACCATACTTAGTAGCAGAATCTTCTAAAAGCACAATAAGTGGAGTATTTCAAGTTCATAATACGTGCTACTTATCGAGGGGCATTATTGGCCATAGTTGATGGACCTTTTGAAGAGCAAAATATGTGGCTCTGGGGCATGTGTTTCATAATGGGCCCATCCCAACGATTGGGTAATACCCAACCCTCTCCATTCTTCCTCTTGCAATATCCTCAAGGTTCCAGTTTCAGGATTGAAGTAGTCTTGTGGTATAGCTTTTAACATGTTCTTCGGTAACATGACATGCCTGTATTCGTGAGTATCGTCGCTGTATCTGGGGCTATAATGGATCATATCCTGAAATTCAAGGATTCTAGCTCTTTCGCTATCTGTCAAGTATCTTGGTTTGCTCATTGTTATCGTTCAATTATATATGATAGTGATAGTGTTGTTAGTATCAATGATTGTCTGTTCGTTTATTGAAAATTAAACGTAAAAATGAACGCGTTGGAGACTTACGTAATCTACCAATGGTTTTTCAGCCAAATGTTATTTAAGCTCTTATCTTTCTAGATTATCAAAGGACTATGGATGAGGTGCATTATGGGGTCAAGTCAAACAAGCATGAAGAGAGAGAATTGGTGGATTTATTGAAAAGTGGGTTTAGGTTGATATTGTTGCCGTTCGGCGAATTTAAACGTCACACGAATAAGCTAATATTATCGAACTCAATCGTATTATTGTCAAGCGATGCCCATAACTTTTGGCCAACATTAACGAATCAAATAACCAATAAACATTGTCGGTATTATTGTTGCATGGTTCCTTACGAACTCCTCAGCCTACCGCAACAAATGTTTAAATCGAACCTTAAGGAGTTTGTTGGAAGTTTACCACCAGATGCTCACTTATCGCTAATACTACCTTTGACAAATGACATAAGGATTTGGGAATTTTGGACTAATGTGAAAATAAGGAACGTATCAGTTATGTTGTATTTAGGAGAGGATGTAGAGGACGAAGTCGCTTCAAGATGGCATACGGAACCAATTTCCTCGGTAATGCTATCGACTTCAAAATTTTTACAGAATAAGTTACCAACATTGCCCAGCCATTTACAAAAAATATTAAATAAGTTTATTATAAAAGCACCACCTGCTATAATTCTCTCATCAGAGACGGAACCAATACCATACTTAAAAGCCATAAAAGCATATGTATCCAAGGTACCAATCGACTCCACATTAGATATTTTGATAGATCCTTTGCAGCCATTGAAAGACAACCTATCATTAGATATTTATGACATATTTGAACGCGATAAAGTTAAGTATGAACAGTACGAGAAAGCAATACATTCAGCAATAAGTGATATGTCTTTGCAATCAATTAAAATACTTGTCATTGGTCCTGGGAAAGGACCACTAATAGAAAAACTTTTTAAAGTAATAGAAAAACACGAATGCATTTTTGAAGTCGATGCTATAGAGAAAAATCCTAATTGTTTCTCTATTCTAAAAGATAAGAATATTAATATTTGGGAAAATAGAGTAAACTTGATACAGGGTGATGTTAGGAATTGGAAAAATGTAAAATATGATCTAATAATATCAGAGCTACTTGGGTCATTTGGATGCAATGAATTATCACCAGAAATATTACAACACTTCATAAATCCTACTACAACAATGATACCACAAAGCTATGAAAATTATTTACAGCCTATTTATTCTCCGCTTATTTCTAGGCTTTCAAATGATAATCTCGAAAGGCCATATTTGGTAAAGCTTAGCTCATTCTATACTATGAGTGATATACAAAAAGTTTGGAAATTCGAGCATCCGACCAGACAAAATACACTCAAAGAACGTAAAATCAGCTTTCAAATTCTGAGAAATGGTAAGATAAATGGATTCCAGGGAGGTTTCATTGCTAATCTTTACAGTGATGTTCAAATAGGGATTAACCCATGCTTAGCTGAAGGTCACTGCGGGTCCTGGTATCCATTTCTATTTCCAATCTTCGAGATGTCTTGTAAAGCAAATTCAAATATATTCCTCGAAGTTAGGCGATTTGTTGACAATAGAGTATGGTATGAATGGACTATTAATGGAAAGATATATAATCAAGATGGAAAATATTATTCTATAGCTTCATAATCAATATCTTAATCTATCCACACTCACCAAGTCGTTCTTCAGCGGCTCTTCCCTTTTACTTTCGCCACTTGGTTCATGTTCATCAATAACTTTTTTTCGAGAATCAGTATTCTTATATTCCCTAGAATGCTCATGTCCTGATATCCTTGACTTATCTCTTAAACTTCTATTACTATCGTTCTTTCTATCGTCTTCATGTCTACTTCTTGTGCCAGAAGATCCACCATGTCTATGTCTTGAACTATGTTTATGCCTTGAACTATGGCTGTGCCCTGAACTATGCCTCTGCGGGGATCTATCCCTCGATTTGTGCCTTTCATTAGAGCTTCTTTCTCTATTAGATCCTTCAGCCGATCGAATTCTCTTCGATTGTTCATTTTTTATTCTCTGTAACGGATCATTTTCAATTTTTGAGTTCCCACTCTTAGATGAACTTACAGTTTCTTCAAATCTGCTTCTTTCATTAGTTTCAATGTATTTATTACCACTAAGCATATTTTCGACTTTCCGTTTTCCTAACAAAAACTCATTATCCATATCATTAAACTCATCATTAGAAGCAGTGCTTGTATTGGTCTTAGAGTCATTATACATCCAATTCAAGTTATTTAATTCTCGTTTTACTTCGATTGGAACGTCTGTATTAGTATCGCCGTACTGCAACTTAATCAAGTCCTGCTTCTCCTTTTCGAGCTTTAATTCATCATTTTTTGCCTTTATCTTTAAATGCTCATTTAGAGCTTCTTGCTCTTGTTCCCATAGCTTCTTTTGGTTCTTTATTAGACCAGGATGCCATGATTTTTTTAAATTTAAGTCGCCGGGCATTATTGTGGATTACAATTATTAAGATTAAGTATGTAACATCTACAATAAATTTAAACTGATCATCGCGATGAGTTTGTGTGTCATCAAAATGGTTTATTGTATAGTATTACTTATGCTATATTCATCAACTATACACATATATACTGTCATATATACATATAACAGTTGACTGAACCTATTGCTTTACTATATAATAATAAATGTTCACATTTATAGCGAATACTACTTCTTAGAAACCGTGAATCTTAATATTCTTCTTTGGCAACTGCAATTGAGAAATTAAGAATTCACTAACTTTAACTCTTTGATCACCTTGTAATTGGATAACTTCACCTAATTCTTCATCCTTAACGATGTTACCGTTACAAGCAAAGTCCTTCTTCAAGACTTTTAAAATCTTCTTCAAATCATATTCTTGTGGTAAACCTTGAACAGTTGTTAACGTTTTACGACCATTACGCTGTTGAATACGGATATGAATGTAGTTTGTTGGTTGAGCTTCAGAATCACCAGTATCGGCGAAAGGGTCTATATGTTGTTAGTATGCCACATTTTGTTGATCGGGTAAATACCTGCATGATTTGCCGATTAATACTCCTTTTCCCACGTTAGATACATACCAAAGGCGTTTAAGTTTTGGATAGTTGACATAAATAGGAAAAATCCGAGTTTTTCAGTAATAAAATCTGTCTATTTGTCAAAATAAGTGCTAATACAAAGCAATTAATTTTATCAGAAAATTATTGAGTTCTTTTCATGAGGAGTTTTGTGTCACATTTGTAATTATTACGGTTACCCGCCGTTAATGAATACCTTCCATACACTTCTGTCGATGGCTCAAGAAGGCATAGGAGATTAGCATTGCAGGGTGATGTTTATCCGAGTTATAACCCCCAATACATAGAGCATAATTTGATGGCTAGTCCATTGATATTCTTCTTCGTCATTGGCTCTTCTTTTACAAGCAATCTCACGAGTAATCTCATTGCTCAACACTTCTACAGTACAACAGACTAAGGGCTCTATAGCCAAACACTCAATAGCGCAATAATCTCTATACGTTATCAGAGCTTAGGGGAACCCCGGCATACCCTTCTATTAAATCAAGACTAGGTAATTTTTTTTTTTTTTTTTTTTTTGGTATTTGCGCATTATCATATGCCTGTGAAATTAACTTTTCTCTGACCGTTTTGCCATCTTTAACTAGTAATCTCTGATATTTTGGGTAGGTATTTATTCTAACCCATCACATCCCACTGAACGACATTTTCGTTGCGTACTTACATACGTGGATCAATATAATATTAACCGTAGTTTATAAAGTTTAAAAGGAAATATAAGAGAAAAAATTTTCAGGGGCCGATCAACTTATAATTGGATGGTGAAATCAACTTGTTGATTAGCTATTGTAGAATCAAGTATCGTGCAGCATAGTCGTAGTCAATAATAGTAGGGAAGAGACAAAAGGGTGGGGGGGGGGAGAAATAGTTGACTTCGTCAAGCGCGTTACGTAATCTGGATATTGGGAAATTCAGAAAAACTCCCAGACATGAAAGATTATTAGGAAAGTTTAGAAAGTGTTGTTATTGCAATTATCCATTACTCAATGTCTGATATAGCTAAGAAGAATCAAGGTGCCAAGGAACCATTGGCTGGTACTAAGAAAACAAAGGGAGCTGCTCCTCAGAAAGCGGAAGCTAAGAAATCAATCCCAGGGCCTGTGAATGAACATGAGAAGAAAAAACAAGCTTTTGTCACCAGGTCTATATGGTCGTTTGTTATGCTTTCTTTCTTCATTGCTCTTGTATCTTCCGGACACTTTCCATTGGTGTGCATCGTTTTGGTTTTGCAAGCATTTACTTTTAAGGAAATTATTAGTTTGACAGCTGAACCTGCTAGAGATAAAAATCTACCATACAACAAATTATTGAACTGGTATTTCCTCTTTTCAACGGTTTATTATTTGGACGGTAAGAGTGTATTCAATTTCTTCGGGGAATCGGTTTATGATTATAAAGTCTTGTCGATCTTAGCGATCCACCATAAATTCATTGCCTATGGCTTGTTCATTGCTGGATTTATTTTCTTTGTTGGATCATTGAAAAAAGGATATTACAAATTCCAATTCGCTCAATTGTGTATTACGCATATGACTTTGATCTTGGTTGTTTTCCAAAGTCACCTCATTATTGATAATATTTTGAACGGGTTGATCTGGTTCTGCATGCCGTTCATGTTAGTTACCGTCAACGATATTTTTGCTTATCTTTGTGGTATTACTTTTGGTAAGACTCAATTGATTGCCATATCACCAAAAAAGACTGTTGAAGGTTTTGTTGGAGCTTGGATTTGTACTGGTGCAGCCTCGTTAGTCCTTGCATTTCTCTTATCCAAATCTAACTATTTGATTTGCCCTGCCACAAACTTGACTACTCATGCTTTCAATCACCCAGTTTGTGATCCAAACCCTGTTTTCATTCCTCAAATCTACCAAGTGCCAACCAACTTAGCTGAAGCACTTAAAATCGACACGATCACTTTGAAGCCAATCTACATTCATGCATTGAATTTTGCTACATTTGCCTCTTTAATCGCTCCTTTTGGTGGCTTTTTTGCCAGTGGATTGAAAAGAGCTTTTGGTATAAAAGATTTCGGTGACACCATTCCTGGACATGGTGGTATTACTGACAGACTTGATTGTCAATTTCTTATGGGCTCATTTTCTTACTTGTACATTCAAACCTTTATTTCTATCAGTCATTTTAATATTGGTAAATTATTACAATTAGCAATTATGAATTTGACTATTCCACAACAATTCCAATTGGTTAAGTCCTTATTGAAATATTTGAATAATTCGGGGTTCATTGATGATCAAAATTTGGCTAAGGTTTTCCAAATTCTAGACGTTCATGACCAAATTTAATAACTTTGACTTATATTTATATGCCAACAGTCTCTGATTCCATTTAGGAAACAATATTAATTCTCAATACAGTGTCTAAAGATATATGTACTACAATATATAACTATTTTATTTATCTCAGTCTCCTCGTATCCTTAGATTCGATTGATGAACAATCTCTTTTTTTGCATAACCGAATCGATATTTGGAATACGAATTTGTACTAATACATAGATTCTTCAATTAACCAAAACGTGTTACTAGATTAGATATCACCACCAGCATTTTCGCATATTGGATTCTCGTTATTACAAGTCAGTTCCGATACTGCATATAAATTCATCTATTTAATATAGTGAGGATCCTAATTAGGAAGTGCGACTAGCACCAAATCCTGGTGATTGCCGCTTAAGGAACGACCAGTGTTCCATGCAGCCATTTTTTGCAATATATTCTTGATTTCACATAATAACCAGCTCTATTCAACTGGTAGTATCTTAGAAGAGAAGAAGTATAAATGGTCGAAGATCGGCATTAGAATGGCCTTATTCTTAATTTTCTTTTTCCATTCATTAACCCAGTCACTCATTAATCACTACACACTCTTTCAAAAAATGATTAACTTTACCTACTTTCTTTCATTCTTTTTCCTAGTTCAAGTTATCATTGGTGCACCAGTTGCCAAGTTAATTACTAGGGTACATACTGCTGCTCCGGTTACCAAAACCAACACTTATACTACTGGTACCACTACAATCAGTTTACCACCAGTTGAAATTTTTATCTCGAATGGTGTTACATACACTTTCACCATGACAGATCAACCAGCAGGAACTCCTACTACCACAACATCAATTCTTAATGGCAACAACAATAACAACAACAATAGCAATGAGAATGGTGGGAATACTGGCAATGCAAACACCCCGAATGATGCACAAACCACTGCTCCATCAGATAACGGTGGTGATGCCTCTCCTACCGCAGCAAACACTTCTCCACAAGCTTCGTCTTCTATTCCACAAAATACTAATGCTGCTACATCTCCTTCTACTACCAGTACACCCGAAACGTCTAGTACCCAGGCAACCACTTCGCCTAGTACCACTGATGCAGGCGAAACTTCGACCACCCAGGGTAGCACTACTTCTTCAAGCTCAGAACCAAGCTCCTCAGGCGATTCCGGTTCAATTTCTGCTCCTACTGCTATTGCCTATTCTCCATACAATCCATCCGGTTGCAAAGACGCTTCAACTGTTGAGTCTGATTTGAAATTAATTTCTGGTAAAGGTATCAAGAAAATTAGAATTTACGGGTCCGATTGCGGTTTATATGATACAATTTTACCAAAAGCAAAGGAATTAGGCATTTCTGTTAATCAAGGATTGTGGATTACAGATGCAGGTGTTGATTCTATTGATGAACCTCTCTCTGAATTAATTGAATATGGACAAAAGAATGGTTTTGATGTTTTTGATTTTATTACCGTTGGAAATGAAGCCGTCAACTCAGGTTATTGCTCAGTTTCAGACTTAGTAAGTAAAATTAAAAGTGCCAAGTCAAAGTTGAAGGATGCTGGGTATAAAGGAAAGGTTACCACATCCGAGCCTCCAAGCACTTTCATTAAAAATTCAGAATTATGCACTGATTCTAATATTGACTTTGTTGGTATCAACCCACACTCTTATTTCGATACAGTCATTGGTGCAAATCTTGCTGGATGGTATGTCACTAGTCAACAATCTGCCACAGCAGCTGCTTGTAACAACATGGATGTTGTTATTACAGAAACTGGTTACCCTTCGAAGGGGGATTCAAATGGAGATAACACTCCATCAGTTGAAAATCAAGAAATTGCTCTTAAATCCATTATGAACAAGACAGGTGGAAAGGTTACAATTTTAAGTGCATTTGATGACTTTTGGAAACAGCCAGGACCATATGGTATTGAACAGTACTTCGGTTGTCTTCGCTTGTTCAGCTAATTTATTTAACTTCTGTAGCATATTTAATTCTTGTTTTTTGCATTAGTATTGTACATGTCTATATATAATACAAATTCTTTCATAATAATACATTGTATTCTAAAAATCTATAATTTTATCCGGGAAATATTCATCAATTAATTCTAAGTAGTAGGGCTTTAAATCCTCAACGTTATACTTTTTATCGATCTTAGAATATAAATCATAAGTGTTAAAGGACTTAACTGCCTTTAACATTTCTTCGTCGTGCTCATCCATTAAATAGTCATACGCATATTCTTGGTGCCACGGGTAGAACGAATGATATCTTATCATTGCTAAAGCTTCAGGCGGTAAATTTGAATTTAATTTTGCTACGTGATACATATACTCATCATGGCCCCAGCTTAACATCACTTTATCCAAACCACAATTCTTTGAATAGATACCGTATTTAGTATTGTATAATGGATTAAAAAAATCGGGGTTTCTTTTAAAGCTATCTGGAAAAATGATCTTTCTCAGAAACTTACAACCCACTGGAAAAGTATCACCAACAACATCCCATTGCCCTCTCGAATCAAAAAAATACAATAATTTACCTAAGTCATGAATCAATCCTACTAGTTGAAACCATCGAGGTTTTTTGTCTCTTCGTATAGCTTCTGCTGTTTGCAATGCATGGTCAATTTGCGATAATTCAGTGTCTGGGTCACTATCATCTAATAATTTGTTTAACCTTTCAAGTCCCTCCCAAATAGTCATTCGGGCTCTTGTTTTTGTCTTGAAGTTAATTCGTGCTTGGATATTATATGCTACTGTTTGTTTCTCATGTTGCTCTTCATAAAATTGTTTAACCCTGTCACAAGCTAATTCATACTGTCTAAATGCTTTAGAATCAATTGACTTATAATATTCAGACTCCTCGGACCATTCATGGCCTTTATCTTTTTCTATAGTGTCTTTTTTATCACTATCCGAAGATTTGCTTCTAATATCTCCTTTTATTTGGTTAACTAAAGAGACATCATTATCCAACTTTTCAAGAAGCGGACCATCTTCTATCTTTGTTATTTTGGGAGGTATTATATCCTTACTTATTTTACTCATTAGCTCACTTCAATATAAATATACCCAAGTAATAATATCAGTGTTTAATATTTTCAGATTATATTGTGAGGTCGCAAGAATATAAAATTTTATTAACACAAAACTTGCCGATTGATAAGACTTCACGAATTAAATTATCAAATTAGTACCTTTATTACGAATATACAATATTATATATTTTACAGGTTAGAATTATGATTACAGCTCTTCGCTGTTTTTCTTAATGGGATCATCAGTTGATCCATAATGACTGTCTTTATCGAATTCATTTGTTTCAATCTCTTCAACTCGTTCAGGTTTATCTAAACCAGTGAACGGAGTACTTGTCACTTTAGAATAAGTGTATTCAAGGCCGAGTCTTATTAACAGGACACAGAAGGCTATTAATATTCCACCGAATGGGGCAATAACAAATGCACCGAATGGACCCCAATCGTCGCTGTCGTAAATGCCATTCCACACTAGTAAAAGTTTTCCTCCCTCTTTGGCGGAACCATAATAGACAGTTCCAAAAATAAACACACCTAATAAAGCACCTAAACCACCACACATTACATCAATACCCCTTAAGAACCAGAAGTATGTGTCACTCAAGCCCAAGAAAATAACAGGAATTATAGCAGCAGATACTAAATCCGCGATTAAGTATATTTGCAAAATATCATTAGCTACTTTAATAGCAAGAACGATAATAGGAATCATAACCAAGAACACTAAAACCCTTGTATAATTTATATGCAATTTATTGCGGAAAAAGTCATTTGAAATAGTGGAAACCATTGCCGATTGTAATGAATCAAAGGTACATGTTGACAAAGAAATGACGAATATTAAAACGAATGCAACTAACCATCCTGGCATCTTAGCTAACAAGATAAAAAAGGCATTATAACCATTCTCATCACCTTTTTTTAAATCACCAGACCAAACCGCCAAAAATCCAGTAGTACCCACCAAAGTACAAATAACAAAGGTAACAAACGAAGCAATAGAACAACCTATCCACAAATCCTTATTACTACGACTTGCAAAAGTTCTCAACCAGAAACCTGCCATAAAACAATCGTTTGTTACAATTGCAACAAATAATATATAAAGCAATTGCCAGCCCAATTTGTTAGCCTTTAATAAGCCTGATTCACCGACTTTAGAGGTATCAATATGAATATATGATCCCATACCAGCTGCACAGATTATAACCAACAATAGAACAAATACCCCTTGAAAGTTATCCGTAACAAAACTTACTTTAAATCCTCCGATAGAAGTATATATCGAAGTCACAATACATTCAACAATAACAGCAGCTAGCGCATCCAACCCTGTTAAAGTTTCAATAGCTGTTCTGATTGCAGAGAGCTCACCAACCATGAACAAGAACATAGTCAAACAGGTGAAAAACGATAAGTATAAGGCAGTGACTATACCAAATCTATGTCTTACCCATTCGGTCAAAACAAATCCTTCAGGACATTTTTTTCTAATGATAGGACCAAAGAAAGCAAATCCAAGTATTGGAATTGCTCCAGTAATAGTATATACTAATAGCCCATGTAATCCAGATATGTTACCTATTTCGGCATAGGTTGTTAAAATACCACATCCCATGGCTAAAATTGTTAGTAAATGTAATAAAGACGACGCTATAGAAGGACTTCCTCACGCAAGTATAAACTTGATCGAGTTCAAACGGTCTATTCTCAGTTTCTCCATTTCATTCTTTGGCGAATGTCAAAGAAATGAAATCGAGCAACACCCGCTAGTCTTATCGTTATATGTGTTATTGCTTACGAGTTATCCATAACGAAATATAAGTCATCTATCTGTGAACAAGTTCATAATTACTCAAAGGCACCATGTCCACCGGTATATACGAACAACAACCACTATAATTACATACCTGAAGCAATGAAATTCAAAGCCAATGGAATTCCTCGTTGGGTCCCATTTGAAGATAAAAATGATTTTGCTTGACTAAACTTTAACGCAATAAAAATTCCTGTCGCTAAAAGAAAAGCATACGTCAAATATATAATGGCATTGTTACCTTGAGATGACAATTGTACCATAGTGATATATGATTATAGTTATATATCTGTAATATATAATTGAACATAATGAAAAAATCTGTCGATGGCTTCTCCATTAGTCCCAAAGAAAATAAATGCAATTTAATATACGCTTATGGGATACAAGTTGTATGCGCTTAAGGGGAATAATGTCTTTTTTTCAGTTTAAAAAAAATGCTCCACGGCAGGTTCGAACTGTCGACCTTCAGATAACACAGAAATTGAAAATCACTATGAGACTGACGCTCTGCCAACTGAGCTAGTGAAGCAATATAGCGAGGAAAAGTTTATCCAAATAAGTATGTAAATTGAGACGGTGAATGTAGTATCCAATAACCATAAAACTGATACAAATGTGAAATATGTCTAAAACATGCCAAGCTGCATAAAAAGTTCGAAGTCTCGAAGAAGATTAATTCCAAGGTTAGAAAATATAAGTGTAAATATAAGTTCAATAGCCAATCTCTTTAGCCAGTAAGAACAATGTATATGTACATTACACAAAATCAGTCTTATCAATCGAATGATAATTTGATTTAGTTATGTCAGTTCAATTCGATTGTATCACGAATAACGATCGGTGCGCTTGCCTTAATAACACACAGTGATATACATATATGTATTCAGTTCAAGTCCCCAGAAAGCATCGTATTCTTCAATGCGTCTGTGCAATATTTTGGGCACTATTATCGGGAGGTCCTATATTTGGATTTGCTGCTTTAAAACCCATTTTGATAGACGAAAAAATATATGAGGAAGTTTGTGATAATTCGGGTAATTCCACTAGCTTAATTGACCAATTTTCGTCGTATCACAATATGTCAGGGACTTTGACTTATCAATTATTTGAGAATTACTTGTCGAGCAATATGAATAACCCTGATGCCAAATGCTCTGCACAAGATCTAAAATTAAATTTAATATTTACTATTGGAGCGGTGATAACCAATGCTTCTGCTATTTTTATAGGTAGAGTCTTGGATATATATGGTCCCAAAGTCTGTGGCTTCATTGGTGCTGGATTGTTATATACCGCTTGCTTCATATTCATTTACGCCAAAGAGATACAAAATTCTACAATAATGTATTTTGATCCGTATTTGGCTGGCTATTGTGCAATGGCACTAGGTGGTCCATTTGCGTACATGTCATCATTCCATTTATCTAATACTTTTCCTGAGAAATCTGGTACTATCTTAGCATTCTTAACTGGTGCGTTCGATACATCCTCAGCTGTTTTTTTACTATACAAGTTGTACTATAATAAATCCAATGGCCTTTTCTCGCTCGATAGATTTTTCAAGATATACATGTTTGTTCCGATTTTTATCACTTTAGCACAGATATTCATTATGCCTAACAAATCTTACTTGGCTCCCCCGGATCCAATTTTGTTAGGGACGGCAAATAATTCATCGGAAGAAAATAACACTGGACCTACAGAGACCGATCCTTTGTTGAATGATCAAACCCCACCCCAATTAAGAAGACGGGACTCCATTGGAGATGCATTAAAACAACATTATGTACATGAGAATGATGACTCTCAAGATGATTACAGAGGTGGGGTGTTTGGCATTTTACATGGCTATTCTGCTGAATTTCAAATAAAAACCACATGGTTTTATTTAATTTGTGCATTCACAACCATCCAAATGCTCAGATTAAATTATTTCATTGCTACTGTTGATACTCAATATGCATATTTACTAGGTTCCGTTGAGAAATCACAAACTTTGGTTAAATTCTTCAACAGTGCCCTACCTTTAGGCGGCGTTCTCTCTATTCCTTTTGTTGGTTATTTCTTGGATCATCATTCTACCCTTAGCACGCTAACATCTTTGGTGGGTATTTCGGTAATATTTGGCTTGGTTGGGTTGATAGGCGAGTTCTATTCTGGCATTGTGAATGTCTGCTTATTTGTCATGTATAGACCTTATTTTTACACTACAATTTCGGATTTCTGTGCAAAAATTTTTGGGTTTGATACATTTGGCACAGTTTATGGTGCTGTATTCTGTTTTGCTGGTTTCTTTAACTTTTTTCAATCAGCTTTGGATTCTGCTACCCATAAGCTCTTCCATATGGACCCTCGACCGGTAAATATCACTTTAACTATCATAACTCTGATAATTGGTATCATTACAATTGGCTATGTCCAACGTCAAGCTAAGTTCTACAAGGAAAAGAAAAACCTAAATATTCGATCTCTATCTATTTAATCTATATTTTATCCTATTGTAGCTTCTTGTAGTGCTATCTAATTCTAGGCTTAGTATGTAAAACATCACGGTGCGACTTTTTTTGTGCGGTGCAGCATAAATAAGGGTAGCAAATTCGAGAGTCTTGCGTTGTTCATGCTTAAAATATTCGGTATTTGCTATAGTTTAATCACAAATAATAGGTGAGACGGTAATCTGAACTTCACTATCAACTACATCAGTCTGTTATATTACTCAAGTTATATTTTTCCTTTCGTTCGGTCAGTGCATTTTAATTATGACATCACAGTTACCTTTATCTGAACTGAAAATTAAGGATGGTCGGACTACGGATATAAGTGATCGTAATCCAATGCCACCACATATGTATCGTACCCCAAGTAATCCTAATTTGTTGAGAAATAGGAGAAAAGAAGAAGTTGAATCTGACAATGGCTTGACTAGAACAATACTGAATACAGAGAATACGACAACAGATAAATCCGAAGATGACTTGATAAAGAGAATTACACATAAATCTGATGATTACAGATTCATTCGATTTAGAGTTCCGGAAAATTTCGATGAATCAAGGTTTACGAGAAGTAGATATCAAAAGAGAGTCTCGTTTGATACTATTAATCTTAAATACTCGAAGGATAAATACGATTTCCTTGATAATGACGATGATTATGTACCCTACCAAAGAAAATATGGTACACTAGATGGTAAAAATTTGGGTGCCTATGATAATATTCGTGGGAGGGAGAGTATGAGATCTCCCTCACCAAATCGATCACCAATGCCTTCACCTTTGAGAAACAATCTAGATAAGTTTTACATCGCCCCTCGTTCCGATTACCCAACAAGACCAATTATTACTCACAGAGGATGTACCTACACGAAGTTTCATAAAGACTTTGAAAGTTTGTACTTGAAGAAACTATACAACCAAAAGGATGGGTTTTTGAAGCCCGTTTTGCCGCTGAGAACGATACTTGTTTACATCAATGCAAGAAAACATACCTGGGTTGCATTGGATTGGATATTGAGTAAGTTCATAGAAAATGGTGACACTGTTATTATTGTTTCCGCCATTACGGAGGACTTTTTATCAATGAATAGAGCATCGATGTACAGGTCACCGCAAAGGATGGGTTTCCGAGATAATAAACAAAGAATTCGAATGAGACATAAGCCTGAATATGTTAAGGTAATTGCTAAGAATATTATGAGTTATGCAATGCATGTTGTGAATCCTAATATAATATCTAAAATTTCTATAGAGTTGGCAGTTGGTGATTCTAAAAGTGTTTTGAAGGAAATGTATAAACTTTATGAACCGAATTTAGTATGTACTGGATCCAAGGCAAATTCGAGGATGTCGGCGCCTTTGAAATCATGGTTGTCATCAAAAATAACTGACAGATTAGTTAAGAATTTTCCATTACCTGTTATTGTTGTGCCGGCCATGAATATGAATGATTTTGAAAAACAATTAGAAATGGATATTAATTTGAGATACAGCACCGCTACAAATGCAATAGACCGTCATAATTCAATAAGGAATAATGTCTCTTCTACTGCTGGCAGTCCACAAGAAAAGACAGAGAAAGAATATTCCAGTGTTGATGATGAAGAAAATCTGTCAAGCGATGCGTCGTCTATTGATTCAGACCTGTCCGTCGATAGTGAATCATATTCCGCATTCAATGAAATTTCTAAAGTATATGAAGAATATAAAAGAACAATAACTAAAAACTTGAGCCAAATAAAAGAACAGCCAATTGATGAAAATTATTTTGCTAATCAGTTGAGGGTAATCTCTGATGAATCAACATATTTGTGTCAAGAAATTCGAAATATAAATCCTGGCTATCAAGGAAAGGGTTCTAATTTAGCGAAGGCTATTACTGGTTCAAATTCATTTGGTATTATTCCCTACAAAGCGAAATCACTTTTACCCCCAATTGAAAACCCAAAGACCAATGATTCGGGTTCCGGATTATCTTATAAAGAAATGAAAAGGAACTTGAAATTGAATACTATGAAGAATAAACAGGATCCACCTCAAATTAATATTCAAGGTGTATCTCCTTTAGATGGCCGCTCCGCGGAATCACTTCCAGGAAAAACGTCGTTAAGGTTTGCAGAGTTAGAGACACCTTCACGGGATGGAAAAGCTTCCAGTAAATCTCACAAATTAGGGAAATCATTATCGCATGAAATTGATTCTAAACCTACACGGCCAAGGATTGAACCTACTAAATCTACTCCGGATTTAACTACAGTTTCAGGGTCCAATGGTAATCAAAAGAAGAAGAAGAAGAAGAGGTTCTTGGGACTCTTTTAATAAATATTGTACATCAAGGAGAATAAATATAGATCAGGTCGTGTATCACCGATAACTTAAAGATACTCTAATCGTAATTTATAATGTAGTTAAATATATATTTCCATCACTGATGACCAAGAATGATATACTAAATGAGGTTGATAGTATCGATAATAGTGCTTGTGGTAAGTTTTATTAATATTATTCATGCTGAGTTTTTTGACACAGGATTTAATTTAGATATTGATGAGCCAAATAATCTTTTTAACGAAGACTATGGATTAATCGAGTATAGAAGTGAAGTGCATTCATCGTCTGGTCGACCAAATATCGATAAATCAAAAGGTCTACAAGAGTTCACACCCATAAGGAATCAAATAGGGCAAAGTGAAACGCAGCATTATTCATTTAGTGTGAATACTTCTTCTGGGTTAGGTGAATATTATGAATTTTTGATTTTTTTAACAGGTAATATATGTTCACAACCGGATAATTTAAAAGTTGATGACCCAGGGCTTTCAGTGTATTATTCGTTTAATTCAAGTATGTTTAATGATTTGGAAATAAGTCAAATGGTTTTATTCAAAAACGGATATTTCCAAGCATTGGCCGATGTACCCATATCGCAAAATGATGAGAGTGCAGATTCAACATTATACATTGCAGTAAGAGCACCGGAGAATACAAACAAAACTGCTATATGGACTTATGAAGTGGGTGTTTCTCAGAATGACTTGGTTTTCCAATGGGATGATAGAAGCTGGGCTTCACTAGTTGATACAGATGAAAATTCAGCCCTAATCGTAACAGGTAACTTAACGGGACAAGATCTGACAAATTACACTTCCTTAAATGCCACTAATTCCAGATACTCACTTTACATTTACTCATACGAATTTAAAGATTACTTCCATAAATTCAATAGTAGCTGGTGCGCCGTTAGAAATGGACCATCATTATTTTCAACTTCACATTTCGAAAGTCATTTTACTAGAAGAGGTGGTGGGTTGCAACAGCAGTTTTATGTCCCCGGATTGAATAGCTCAACGAAGTATATTGCCTACCTAGTTTCTGATTTCATGGGTACAGATTTCGGCGGAGCACTCTATCAACCATTCGAATTTGAGACTTTAGGTAATGATGTTTGTGAGTTAATCTTTGATTTAGATTTTTGCGACCAAATTGCGTACTCTGTCCCGAATTCTGAAGACCGATCGAGAGATGATGTAAAGCAATTGTATGACGACAGAGCCAAAACCCTTTTCACAAATTTTTCAAAAGCATTACAACAAGTCGCATGCAATACTACAGATAATGCAAAGTTTTCACCTATAAGATCTTGCAGTGATTGCTATGACTCCTACAAGAACTGGTTATGTTCTGTCTCTATTCCCAGGTGCTCTACTAGAAATGTTACAGGATATAAACATAGAAAGCCTGATGAATCGCGCAATGATTTTATAAATGAAGTAATTCAACCTGCATCAGATTATTTTGAGATGTTGCCATGCGTTAACGTTTGTCATGCTATGGTTAGGGATTGTCCCGCATCATTCGGGTTCCAATGTCCAAGTCATAACGATACAATTCGTTTATCCTATTACTGGGATGATGGTGGTGATTATGCTACTTGTAATTACGTTGGAAATGCTTTATCAAAGACAAGTAACACCATTAAGAATTTTGTATTCAATTGGTGGTCATTAACAGCGGTGGTGGTAATAAATGTTCTCTTGTAAGACTGACTTATAGATTAATAAAGAAATATTTTTTTGCATACACAACCGTGTAATGGAGCGCGTTTAAATTTATTGATTTAGAATTCAATTGAAGAATACAAATTATCTTCAACCGTAGAAAATACAAGGAATATGGCCAACAGTAGAACCAATGAGAACTTGCCTTGGTATGTTAACATTGTGGAAACATATATTTGGGGGATTTTTTTTTCCTAATAGTTAATACTAACATTAATCAGGGTTGAGAAGTATCGTCCGGATTCATTAGATGAAGTGTTTGGACAGCAAGAAATTGTCGATACGGTTAGAAAGTTTGTTCATGAAGGCAAATTACCACATTTATTATTTTATGGACCACCCGGTACTGGTAAGACTTCGACAATTATTGCATTGGCCAAGGAAATATACGGGCCCAATTATAAAAATATGGTATTAGAATTGAATGCGTCTGATGATAGAGGAATTGATGTAGTCAGAAATCAAATAAAGAATTTTGCATCAACTATGCAAATCTTCAGTAAAGGGTTCAAACTAATTATTTTAGATGAAGCAGATGCTATGACATCGGTAGCTCAAAACTCATTAAGAAGAATTATTGAAAAATATACAAAGAATACGAGATTTTGTATATTAGCAAACTATTCCCATAAATTAAATCCTGCTTTGATATCAAGATGTACTCGTTTCAGATTCCATCCAATTGGCGAAAGTGCAATACAAGGGAGACTCAATAACGTTATAGTGAAAGAAAATTTAAATATAAGCGACAAAGCACAACAATCATTATTGAAGTTGTCTAATGGTGATATGAGACGAGCGCTTAACGTACTACAAGCTTGCAAAGCATCACTCGATCACGATGGTGCCGAAATTGATCGAGACATGATTTATGAATGTATTGGAGCTCCTCATCCACAAGACGTTGAGTCTGCATTGGATTCGATACTAAAAGACGATTGGACTACATCATTTTTGACTCTTGATAAATTCAAGAAGACAAAAGGATTAGCACTTATCGATTTAATACATGGATTTATTGAAATTTTAAGCAATTTCGAATTAAAACAAAAAACTAGAATCGAAATTTTGAAAGGCTTATCCGAAGTTGAATATGGAATATCTAAAGGTGGAAATGAAAAAATTCAGACTAGTACCATAATTGGAGTTATCAAAGATGCATTGGAATTTGAAAATAAATAGTATTTATTAGTAAATATAATATCTACGCTAAGATCATACCTGTTTTGACTGTTGTTAGTATTGTAAATGATGTAAATCAATTCTGTAATTATAACGTGATAATCATCTAGCTTAACTATTCTTCTCATGAAACAAAAATTATCGAAGAGCTGGGTTTATAAAAATAGAGCCTCCAGGGCTCGTTATAATCATCTTATCCTTAGTTATATTACTGAATACATTATTCATTAAATAAACGTACTATTCACTATATTGACAACTATGTATATATTAAATCAAGAATAAGTTTATCATAAACGAGTGGAAAATTTAAAGTGAAAAATTTTCCATGTTACTCGCTTTAGATCTAATAAAAATATTAACATAGAATTTAATACTATAATTTTTTTTAGCCAATTCATATGCGGCATAACCTGTATTTGTCATATATAGGGTACCAGTTTTATACTGAAGTGACATTAGTATTTGGATCGTATTTTGAGGCTAAATACATAGTAATTTTGGGTGTTTTTATTGATTACGCTACATTCAATGAACCTTTTTTGTAATCCTTAGTATTTTATTGGTTCTATACTAAGACATGGGTATACTACATGTTATACTTTAGGTACTATTCTTATAACCAATTAAAATCTATTGTAGGCTTACTTAGACAATACTTCTAACTTAGTAAATTTCTCAATCCAAAATAATCTGCTAAATTATTATTATTAACTGCTTGAATTTCAAGATAGTGACGAATATTCACCAACTTTAAAATTAAGAGTAGAATTCAATTCATTGTTGTTGTCTATCATGAGTACTAATAGCAACTCTATAGGATATTCTTCCATTTCAAGACAAACAATGCTGCAGAACTCCAACTTCAACCATTCACAGAACCTAGATAAACAAATAGATAATAACAAAGTACTACTTAATTCTTACTTGCTTAAGCGAACAGTGAAAACACACCAATGGAAAAAAAAATGGGTTGTTTTAAGAAACTGTCAGTTAAGTTATTACAAAGATTCTTCGGAGCACAAGGCTTCTAAAGTGTTTAATGAGAATAACTTGTTATCATTTAGTATTATCCCTGACAGCAACAAGTTCCATTTTGCCATTTATACAAATAATAGGGTCCTACATTTTAAAGCAGCTGAAGAGGCTACTTACACGAAATGGATAACTACCTTAGAAGAATATTTTGATGACAAAAATAACAGAAATGATGATGCTGTAAAATATCAAATGATACAGAATCAAAATGAAAACCAAACACAATTACCCCCAAATTTATCCGCAGAAGTGGAATACTCTGGTGATGATCAATATTTGTCATCCGGGATCTCCGATTCACCATTAACCCCCCGCATACATGGTACTTCCTCATTTTTACCACTGCCTTCATTAGCTAAACATCCCAATGAAGAAGATGAAGATAATGAAATGTTGAAAAAGGTAACTATCTTAAACCGTGATAGTAATACTGATGAAGATGAGTATATTCTTGAACAAGGTTATCTAATGAGACTTCGGAAACGATACAATCAATGGAGGAAATTTTATATTATCCTTACCAATAAGAATTTATATTTTTATAAAAGTCAAGAAGACATAAGTAATTCTCATGTCTACAAGTTGTTGCCGGTCAACGATATTATAGATGTTATTGAATTAGACCCTTTGTCAAAATCAAAAATATGGTGCTTGTTAATAATCACACCTTTGAAAAGATTAAGGTTTTCCGCTTCAAGCGAGACAGATATGATTAAATGGCTATCTGCATTAAAGATTTTAACGAAGAAAAGGATAACTTAGGCTGGGTGAATTCATTTTTAATTTTTAGAAATCTTCAAGCTGAGCACTTCTGTAGTTAAAGTTAGATTAGAAATATCTTTTAGAGTACGGCTTGCTCAAACATTAAAATGTATAATATGTATTACTATATTTCGAATAATACTTCTTATGTTAATATTCATATTCGCTTATTGATCTAAGCAGTTGCACTCTTTATTGCAAAAAATCTCACTCTTCCAGAAAAAAAAATCAAATTGCTGGGTTAACTCATTCCTAGTTCCAGAATATCGATGAATACATATACGCTGTTCCTTGATGAATAATTATTCGGACTTAGATATCGATTCGGATAGTTGTTTGAATGATAGTGATAATGATAATGGTAGGGGTAGTGATGAGCGGGTAGATGAAGAGGACGCAGATTATTTGCCTGACAGTGGAACAGGAAGCAAGGTCAAATATGATGCGCAAAACAATACTCAAAATAGTGATTCAGAACTTATGAACACATTGACAGATTTATTTCCTGCAGTCGCAAGGAGTGAACTAATTGCACGGATCGAATCTACGAGAGACATTGGAATTTTAATTGATAATCTATTTTCAGAGCAAGAAAGTGCTCCTCCAGAAATAAATGAATCGAAAAAGTATCCCAAAGGTGTTTACACATTGAAGGAAATATTTCCCAACTATGAGTTAAAATTTCTTAACAGGTTGTTGAACGATAATGGAGGTGATATAGAAAAATCCACGGCGCATGTTTTACAGGGAAATATTGAAGACAAACACACTCATTATTATGATGAAAAACGAAATGCACTCTCAGATCAAAGAGACAAGCCAAAATCTTCATGGGATGCAATCCAGTCAGATGCAACTAGAATTGAAGACTTGCTTGAGATCACATTTCAAAGGGCTATTAGTTACTTGCATAAACATGAAGGTAAATTTTTTGAAGCTCTTATAGATATAATTTATAATTATAATCCACTGAATTCTACAATTTCTTCAGAAATATCGTTGGACCATCAATCTTCTATCATCTCACCTATTCCTAGAGGTGGCCGAGTTCAGGGAGCTTTGCCCTTATCATCATCAGTTTCATCCACAAGTCCAACAATTACTAATAATGAAACATATACATATGATGATAATAGTCCAGAAGCTAAGGAAATGAAGGCTATATATTTGGGGAACATAGAATTTAGGTCGGTTAACGAACATTTCTTTGAGAAGGCACTTACATTTTTCAAAGGAGATGTTGTCAAGGTGATAGAAATAGCATCTTTGTTGATCGACGAAAATGCGCAACGCATAACTTTTAAGAGAGACTTGATAAATAATAGCATTCATAAGAGTAATCTGAAGAACCATGGCTCTACGAAAAGTACAGGTCGGAACAAGCTTCTGAAACAATACAAACTATTCAATAGCACATTTCTGAATCTGCGTCATGATAACCCTCATCATAGCAAACCAAATACCGCTGTGAATAGTTCCTATTCTCGCTCTTCCATTCTGCACGAAGAAGTAACTTTGAAAAATGAAAAATTGAAA
Source organism: Debaryomyces maramus (assembly GCA_030583545.1). NCBI lineage: Eukaryota > Fungi > Ascomycota > Pichiomycetes > Serinales > Debaryomycetaceae > Debaryomyces > Debaryomyces maramus. The sequence goes on from JAJMIL010000002.1 coordinate 124,455, forward strand.
TTTGCTGCGAAAACTAACACTCTAGACTTGCATAATTTAACAGTATCTACAGCCCTACAGGCCACAAATCAAGCATTAGAAGAATGGTGGAATGTCGAATTGGGCCAGCGACAGGTCGATGGTAACCTCGGTAGGTTTGGCTTCAAAGCCCAATTTGTTAGTCCACTTAATTTAGTAACGGGAAGAGGTATTCATTCAAAAGATGGAAAAGCAAGGATTCTTGCTGCCGTTAGAAAATATTTAATCGACAACAATTACGTATTCGAGGAGCATTCTGGGAGATTTGAAATTGAAGGTAGACGCAAATAAAGTAGTACTAATCTTAATGATATACTTTTTACTGTTTTAGGAAGTCTACGCGTTCATCGACAATTCAAAACCGGGTAATTTCTTTATACATAAAATTAAATGAACGGTTGGTTTGTATTGAATTTGGGCGATTAATTTATACGAATAGATATTTTTGTACATATCGTTATAATACGGATTTTAAACAACCTAAGTAGCTAAGTAAATAAAGGCAATAGAAAAAACGAAGACATTGATAGCAATTGAAAGCATTTTTTTTGAAAAGTTGAACGTTTATCCCTTGTGTGTACCGAACAAACAATATAACCATAATTTAAGTGAATTTTTACAGGATGGATAATCCAATACTAGCCCCAGATAATGATACAGATATTCCTCGTAGAGGTGATATGCCGAAAGACTCGGTATATCAATTGGGGTCCCCAATCCAAGAAAAAATAGGGAGCTTTATGAATAATACTAGTAATAGTGAAGATGTTCAAAGTGAACGTGAATTAATAAACGAAGAAGATGACGACGACGATTTCAAGAATATCCTTAAATTTGAAGGGAATCCTAATTTTCAGGAAGAACATGCATTTGAGGAGGTATACAAGCCAAAAGTAGAGGATGAAAATGAAAACGATACCGAGGTTGAAACAAACAAGTCTATTGGTTCCTTGCCACGGATGCCTGGAACATACGATTTTTCAGGGTTGAAAAGTAATGATGATCAGTATAATGAATTGACGGAATCCTTAAATCATGATGAAGCTCGGAAACCTTCTGGTGAAAAAATGGAAGAGCCTCAAGGTGAAAGTGAAACCCAACAATATAAATCAACTTTAGATCCAGGAAAACCAGTACACAATCTTCCACCGACTAGTTTGAATATAGACTCAATCTTAAAAGACCAATTGGAAAGTAATAAAAGTGAAAGTGATCTTAGAAATGAAATATCAAGTAATACGACAAATTCTTCAGGAACTCCTAATATTTTGAAGGATGATACCTTGGATAGAATTCCTACGAATGACAACGAAAATATCGATGACAATACTATATACAAACCAGAAGCGAATGGTAAAACATCTGATGTGTCTGGTTCAAATCAAGGTTCCAATGATGATAATGTAGTTGATACTGGTAATTCAACTTTGAATGCATCCTCGAAAAAGGATGAAAGCGGAATATCTAAAAATTTGAATAATCAAACTGAAAATAATACAAAGCAGAGAGACATATCGTCAGGTTCAGTAATTAGAACTCCAAGATTAACAGATTCTGCACAAGCTCATCAATCATACCACCAAACACCAGCAATAACACCGGTTATGAATCAGGGAAATAAATTTCAAGCCTCAGGTTCAGGAACTTCCTCTCCCCGGGAAAATCTTGGTATGGGTGTTAATAACCAGACTCCTACTTCAAGCACTTCATCACCAAAAACAAATGGGAATTATTTCAATTCCAATTCAAGAAGAAGAAAAAGTGGTAATAAGGTCAAAGGCGTGTTTTCAAATATATTTAGCAAGAACAGAAGCAATTCTAGTGTTGTTTCATCGCCAGAAGCACATTCAATAAATATGAAAATTAGTACACCTTTCAATGCCAAACATGTTGCGCATGTTGGTGTTGATGATAATGGCTCATATACGGGATTACCAATAGAATGGGAGAGGTTGTTATCTGCTAGCGGGATTTCGAAAAAGGAACAACAACAGCACCCACAAGCAGTAATGGATATTGTTGCCTTCTACCAAGATACAAATGAAGATAATCCAGATGAGAATGCTTTTAAGAAATTCAATCACGACAATAGCTCCTCGAGTTCTTCAATTTATAATGCGACGCCGCCAACAACTCCAAGTATGCCACCACCTCTTCATTCAACTCCATCGCAACCTGAATCCAGACAACCCCAAAGGCAGGAGTCGCAAAGATCACAAACATCGCTCCCCCAAGTCCAATCAACTCCTAAGACACCAAGCAATGGTTATGAAAATCAATTCATTCCAAGTAGACCAGCACCAAAGCCACCATCGGCAACATCATCTTCAAAATCGATAAAACAAACTTCCACACCTATCGCATTGAATACTACATCTCCTGCATCGCTGAAAAAGAGTTCTTTTATGAATAGATCATTTTCTTCAAAATCTATTAAATCTATCAAGGGCACCAGAAAGATTTCAGAACCTTCAAAAATGTCTCAGTCGATGGCTACTACTTCTGATAGCAGTGGTATTCCGAAATCAAAATCACATAGTGACTCACTTTCTTCCCAAAGCCAATTAGATACATCAAAGGGTCCGACAACGGCTCCTATCTCATCTAGTGCAAAATTTAATAATCAAACTATTATCGAAGAAGAGCAAGATAATGATTCTAAATTACATAATCCAAAGCAAAGAGATCCAAGAGCAGATTTTACGGGCCATAGAGCGCCACCACCACCACCATCCTCTGCTTCGAAGAATTCGGATGAAGCTGACGCTGAAAAAGTGATAGACAATAAAGAGAATGATGGGCCAAAGAAAAGTAACCAAAAACCAGTTAGAGATGCTAAGCAAGCTGCATTGATTGCACAGAAGAAGCGAGAGGATAAGAAACGCAAAAACCAACAAATCATAAACAAATTACAATATATATGTAGCGAAGGTGACCCAAACACTCTTTATAAGGACTTAATTAAAATTGGACAAGGTGCATCGGGTGGTGTTTACATTGCTCATGATGTTAATAACCGTTCCCAGACTGTTGCAATCAAGCAAATGAATTTGGAACAACAACCTAAAAAGGAATTGATTATTAATGAAATCTTGGTTATGAAAGGCAGCAAACATGAAAATATTGTCAATTTCATTGACTCCTATCTATTAAAGGGAGATTTATGGGTTGTTATGGAGTACATGGAAGGTGGATCATTGACTGAAATTGTTACCCATAGTGTAATGACAGAAGGTCAGATTGGTGCTGTTTGTAGGGAAACTTTGAAGGGATTGAAATTCTTACATTCCAAAGGTGTGATTCATAGAGATATCAAGTCTGATAATATTCTTTTGAATATTGACGGTAACATTAAGATGACTGATTTTGGATTTTGCGCTCAGATCAATGAAATTAACTTGAAAAGAACCACAATGGTTGGAACACCATATTGGATGGCTCCAGAAGTGGTGTCGAGGAAGGAATATGGTCCTAAGGTCGACATTTGGTCCTTGGGTATTATGATTATCGAAATGATTGAAGGTGAACCTCCTTATTTGAATGAAACACCGTTGAGAGCTTTATATTTAATTGCTACAAACGGAACACCAAAATTGAAGGAACCTGAAGCATTGAGTTACGATATCCGTAAATTTTTGAGCTGGTGTCTACAAGTTGATTTCAATAAGAGAGGTAACGCAGACCAACTTTTGAATGACAAATTTATTCTCGAAGCGGACGAGGTTGAATCTTTGTCACCACTCGTAAAGATAGCAGCCATGAAGAAAGCTACTGAATCAGAAGAGTGATTGTATTATTATAGACGTTGTATAATTAATTATTACGCATATTTATATTTACCTTTTTGCTACATGTAATTTACATCTTCCGTTGAAAATAAAACCATCGACTACATCAGAATCCAATAGAATTCTGTAGAGCTCTTCGGTGGCTAATTCATGCATTTGCTGTGGCACGGTGGTCACCCTTGTTCGCGGGTTCTTCATGCACGTCCTACAACTCCGAATCAAAACGGACTACCATAGCTACTACCTGTATTGATATTGGCCAGTTCTGTCTAGTGCCAACGTAATTGGCGCCGTAATTATGGCGACAAATTTTCCAGCAAGGATTGAGGCTCACTGAAAACATGGTCTCAAAGAAAAACGCTTGCTGTGGTATTAATTGCTATTATCTACGAACAACACATTCTATATTAATGTTCACACCCAAAAATCTCGATAACTATCGGATAAACTCCTCTATCCACATTAGGCCTGGTCCGGTAAAATCACATAGTACCCCAGCTACCAACTACTCTATCAAAAAATACACCACTACTATAAGCAGCAATTATAATCTAGCCACGTCACGGGCTTCGTAACCTTATTGCCAACACTTCCCCCCCTTTATATGATCACTGTGAGCCGTATATAAGAAGACAGAGATTCCCTGTTTACTAGAAAAGTATTATAATAAACTTATAACTTCTATTATTATACAGGTTATTAAAACTGATTCAAAGAGTTAGTAGTACCTTCTAGAAACATTTCTAATAATATTGCTACATATTTTACTACAGATACAAAAAAATACCAATCAATATTAAGACATGGCTTCATCACCAAAACAAGACTCATCAGCCATCGCTGATGATAAACCAGAATTTCAATCGTATTTGAATAACGATGGGATTGATGAATTACAACCAGCTATGAGAAAACACAGGGTATCGTCGTTGTCGTTGTCCGATTTAAACCAATGGCAAAACGGATTGACCAAGTTGTCATCTTCGACTTCGTTGAACAAGTCGTCGTCGCAAAACTTGAAGAAGGTTGATTCTTTGGCCAAGTTATCGAGAAACTCGTCGATCATCAAGAGAAAGAAGAAGGGTGTTATCGACCACGTTAGAGTTGCATCGTACGCCTTCTGTTTCGATATCGATGGGGTGATATTGAGGGGTCCAAACACTATCCCAGAAGCAGTAGAAGCTATGAAGTTATTGAATGGGGAAAACAAGTACAACATCACTGTTCCTTCGATCTTCGTCACCAACGGTGGTGGTAAGCCAGAACAAGTCAGGGCGGAAGATTTATCCAATAAATTGAACTGTACTATCACCCCTGAGCAAATCATTCAAGGTCACACTCCAATGAAAGACTTAGTGAACGTTTACAAGAACGTGTTAGTTGTTGGGGGTGTTGGAAACGTTTGTCGTAATGTTGCTGAATCATACGGATTTAAAAATGTGTATACGCCATTCGATGTGTTGAAATGGAACCCAGCGGTTTCTCCATACCACGACTTAACCGAAGAAGAATTGAAGTGTTGTAGAGACGTCGATTTCTCGAAGGTCAATATTGATGCAATTATGGTATTTGCCGACTCAAGAAATTGGGCTGCAGATCAGCAAATCATCTTGGAATTGTTATTGTCTCAGAAGGGTGTTATGGGTACTGAGTCTAAGACTTATGACGAAGGTCCTCAAATTTACTTTGCTCACTCCGATTTTATTTGGGCTACCAACTATAAATTGTCAAGATATGGTATGGGTGCGTTGCAAGTTTCGATCGCCGCTTTATATAAGGAACATACTGGTAGAGAATTGAAGGTTAATAGATTTGGTAAGCCACAGAAGGGAACCTTTAAATTCGCTAACAAGGTTTTGAGTAGCTGGAGACAAGGTGTTTTAGATGAACATTTGAAGAAATTGTCTATAAATGATCCACATGCTGATGAAGCCGATATCTTGATCAATGAAGATGGTGAAGAAATTATTAATCAATCCAAATTAGAAGCCGGTGATGATAATGAATCCGACGACGATGATACTTATAATGAGTTATTAGCGGTTCCTGGTAAGCAAGACAAAATCATTTTGCAATTGCCTCCAGCATCAACGGTGTATTTTGTAGGAGATACCCCAGAATCCGATATCAGATTCGCCAACTCCCACGACGATTCGTGGCATTCAATCTTGGTCAAGACCGGTGTATACCAAGAAGGTACCGTTCCAAAGTATAAACCAAAACACTTGTGTGATAATGTCTTAGATGCTGTCAAATACGCCATTGAGAGAGAACATGAGATGGAATTAAAAGAATGGAACGAAACTGCCGGTGATGAAGATGATAAGAGTTCTAAGGTTAACTTTGCTGACTTAATGATGACTCCTTCCGAAAAGGAAGAGAAGACCAAATCTTCTGAAGGTGTTGATGACCACGAAGCAGTGGAACTTCCAACCGGTTTGAGTGAACAAATCGACAAAGTTAAGGATGTTCAAGTTTAGAATAGGTTTTTAAGAAAATTTAATACAAATTTTAGCTGTATATACTTCTCTTTAATACAATTTCCATTATTCTTATCCAGTATGTCGAGAAATCCTGTCAACCCTTTCGTATTTTTCGTAATTTCTACAGGGAATTTTCAAAGACGAACAACCCTACATGTCAGAATAGACTATTTTGATATTTTAGTACTCCAAATACATTCATTCGCTTCTCCTAACAGTACTTACCAATATTTGTATGGAGACGTTTGTTATATCTATAATGCATGACCTGAATATTTTTCATTGAAAATTCGTATTTGATCTACAATTGTTGATAACGCTTTGATAGATTATAGACACATTCAACAATACAGAAATATTTAATAAACGAATTTAAATTATTCAATAAAATATTATTATGGCAACCTGTATTTCAAGTCATATTTGTTAAGGAACTCATAACTGGAATCAAGTTTTGAAGCACTTAATTGAATTTCAAAACACTTACCTCTGATAGTCTTCAGGTTTTTATTAGTATCAACGCGCGCGATCTCAAATATAAACAAAATAAAAATGTACAACTGTTTATTCTTAATATATAATTAACAACAGCCATGGATACCGAAACAGAAGCATTTAGAAACCAAATTCAAGGTATCAACAGCAATGTATCCATACTATCTTCGCAGCAAGATTTTGAGGAGCATATGAGAAAAATTAACGAATCTATCGATAACCCGACGTTGATGAGCGAAGAGATCAACTATCAAAAGGAATCTTTTTCCAAGTTAAAGTTTCAATACCTTGAACAAGAAACTAAGGAGAAGTTTTTGCGATCATTATTTGATAATCCACCTTTATCCGTTGGACATGACGATATTAATAACTTGCAAAAGAAGAATATGCAATCAAAACAGTCGTTGAAGGGCTTAAAAGCATCCATGGATAGCAAAATGAAAGATATCCACGAACTTTCAAGGGATACTATTCAATTAAATGAAGAATTCGAGTACAAGAATAATGAAACTAATAAGATTTTGGAAGAATTTGAGAGAATGGAAACAAAATTAAACCTAGTAATTGACGACCAACCAGATGACATCAAAGAAATAATTAAAAGCTTGATTGAATTATCACGGGATACTAATGATAAGGATCTAACTAAAATAATGACTAATGCCAACGAAAAGTTAGTTGAAATAGATAACCGTAAATCACAATCAAATAAGGATTATCACTTAAAAACCCAGTTAAACGAAAACCAACAACAACACATCCAGAAATTACACGAAAAACTAACTGCTCTAAGGGCTAATTTGCAGAATTTCGATCATGGTGAAGAGCCAAGCGATAATCAATTTTTTGCTCAATGGGTTAAAGAAATGAACGAAATTTTGATTAATTTAAACGAATTGTCACAAATACAATTTCAATTTGATAATGGGAATGATCTTAAGTTAATTGTGAATAATTATGATATCGTCTTGGATTCAAAATTTGATATTTTGAATACTGATGCACTCACGGAATTTGAAGAGGTAGTAATTAAGATTAATTCCAATAACAATAAAATGGCAAACTTTCTAGTATTAATAAATCATATAATAAACAAAAACTGAGTTGTTCACTTTAAAACAAATGACTAGAAATATTGACAAATCCTATTCAATATCATAGAATCTAAATTTACTAGACTTGGATTACGAAGACTAGATTCAGAACAAGTACGAATAATTTGCAGTCTAGAGATATCTCCACGGTTCACTGCACTAATAGTAGGAAAAATATATATGATTATATAAGCAATGATTCCTCGGTTTAAATAAATTAGATACAACGAATATTCACTTCTTACTTATAACTAATGTTACTATGGTCGAAATAAATACTACTTCACCGGCTACGTCAGATAAGCAGGAGATAATAAACAATATCCTCAGGTTAGCACAAGAAGAAAAAAAGAAAGGGAATAAAGCAATAACGCAGGATAAATTAGATAATCTTTCAAATTACGTGTTAAACTATCAACGAAAGAATACAGACAACAAGACCGACAAATACGATAAATATAAAAAGGAGTTCCCTGTCCCTGTTGAAAAGCCATTATATTCACCATTGTTCGATAAATTCATTGTGGAGAGAGTAAACTCACCAGTACAAAAAAAAAAGACAAAGCGAGCTTTACCTTTTGAATTTACATTTAAGAATATTGAAAGAGTGATAATTGAAATTTTAGAGAATTTAGCCAATATCCTTGACAATTTACATTTATTTTCGAAATTTCCAATGTTCCCTTCTCGATTAGCTGAATTATTAAAGCAAACCAACAAGTTATGGGTGTTGATATTAGTTTTCTTGATTAGGAAAACCATATCGCAATTATTAAATGTGATTAGAAAAGAAAGAAAGGTAAATAGCGAATTATCGATTTTAAATCTGAATAAAAATTCAAAATTATTGACATACAAAGATGATAATAGTGACGAGAAAAATATCTTTAAGAAGTATGAAAAGGTATTAAAGGACTTGAAATTCGATAAAATGATGCTTGTCATAGAACTTATCGGTAACTTCTTAGATATGGGATTCAATTTAATCGAATTATACGGTATACCAGTGCCTGAATGGTTCATGAGTGGCTTGAATGTTGCCAGCATGGCTATGACTATTTATAGAATGAACAAAGATGATGAATACATTGATGATGACATAACTGAAGATTTAATATGAGCAATGTGTATAGGATACATGGTTTTATAGTATTAGATATCCCATGATACACTTTTAATAGCATTCAATTACGTAACACCAAGCATGTTTCTTTCATAATATACATTAGTTAGTAGTTACCTGAGGAATTAAATTTTGTAAATTTCGTTTTTATTAAAATAGCAAATTTTCGAGAGTTGGTGAAATATGGGTGCGGTAGAAAACAAAATAACAATTTTTTATCTACAACCTTTGCTTCATTAATCAAGAGTGACCTACTATTCAATAGAGTAATGGATATTTCTGGATTATTATCTCATTACCAAATACAACGCAAGAGTGTTGATGATGAGTTTGAAGCGATTAGAAATATATCAGCAATTGATATTATTAATGATTCAAATCTAAAGCTTTCTATTTCTACTACCACTAAAGATGATCTAAATAATTTGAGCATTTCACAATTAAATGATAAAATTAATGAGAATGAGAGCACTTTAGGACAATTGAATAACTTATGGATTATCAAAGGTTTAATTCAAGAAATAACTATATCTTTAAATCCAATTGAGGAACCAAATTATAGATGCGATAAATTTGAATTGCAATCCATCATCACGAACTTGAGTAAATTAAAACAAAAGCTTTCTCAATTTGACGGTTCCATGATAATCATCAATAGTTTGAATGATTCTTATGAAGATTTGTTGTTAAATACTGGCGAACAACTTAAGTCAAATTACGATATGATTTTCCCAAACAAGAATACATTCGTTGAGAAAATAGCTAATAATGAAATTGAAATGACATATATCGAGCTACTTCAAATATGTAAAGATTTCGAAGAACTTAATCCATCGTTTTCGATGAAATCTTTGAATCATAAATTACAGTTACAATTGGATAAAATATTAGATCAATTAATCAATCATAACAGGGAATTGAAGTTGGATCATCAAGCTAGTACGTACAGGTTGTCGATTTCTGATATTTCCGTTCATTTTGATCAATATTGTCATTCACTTATTGCGTTTATGAATTTTATAAATCTTTTTAATAATCAGTCATTTAAAAACTTTTATCTGTCCAAAATTTCAAATAGTTTGACCAACAAGATTTCAGAAAATATTAAAAAATTAGTCTATCATGAGGATAATCGCTTGATTGATATATTATTTGTTATAATTAAGCTTTCTAAAGATACACATTGGTCTCTATCTATTGAAAAATCATTAAGTTCCGAAACTGACATAAATAATAAATTAAATGATTTATACTTAGACTGGATCATTGACAAATATATTAACAAATTAAGGAATTTTTATACTATTGATTTTGATAATTTAGTAAAAACATTACATGACGAGTACAATACTGAAAAAGAACAAATTGAAGCCAAAGTAAGTAAAAAAGAAGAGAGAACAGCAGTCTCTAAAAATAATGATGCAAATAAAGATGATTGGAATGAATGGGATAATGATGGTTGGGATGATGATGAATTACCAGAACTCGAGTCACAACCTGAGCAAGAACAAGATGAATGGAAAGATGATGGATGGAATCAGGAGGAGTGGGATGGAAAACAACATGGCAATCAACAGACTAGTTCCGATGATATAACAACAACTAAAGATAAATATAAAGTCTCAGAAGTCCCCAGAAAATTAATGGAAATAATAAATGGATTCCAAGCAGAATCCCAAAAAAAGGATATCCAATTTCTTGTATCAGCTATTAAATCTTTATCCATTATTTCCTATCCATCTCTAAACGAATCTTTCCTTCTATATAATGACTTGCATTTTTTGAACGATCATCTTAAGGATGACCGCTTGACAAGATTCTTGAATATCAATCTCGAACAATGCACCCAGTCATTATCCAATGAGGTGATTTTGATTTTGTTGTCAATAAACTTGTGCCATGATGATGTGATTTCTGAATCAATCAATTTGGATAATTTCATATTAGACAATGAAAATGCAAGTAAAATAAAGCTAATTGACAACTGGTTCAACAAAATGAATACATCGAAGCTTAAAGGAACAAACTGGAAAAGTTACAAGAAAATAATTTCTAATGTTATCGATTTGATTTTGAATTGGTTAATTAATTCTATTGTCTCCATGTCAGAAATAACCGAATATCAATCCATGAAATTGACAAACATAATCGAAAAAGTCCAACATATTATCAATACAAATCTTATTTTTATTGACGAATCAAACACTTCATTGCCGTCTTACAATAAATTGAATAATGTATCGTTTTTGATTAACAACCACTTAAAGGATATAATGGATATGTTTTATCAAGGAGAGTTTTTCGACTTATCTACAGAAGAATTGATATCAATAATTGAAAGCATTTTTATCAAAAGTGATCTAAGAGATAACTATATCAATGAGATACTTGATATAAGAAATGTTGACAACTAGTATATATAAATATGAAAATAAAATAGTTAATGCATCAGCTCTATTGAATAACTTTACCGTCGTTGATTTTTTTACCTGTCTTAGAAATAGTTTCATAAACAGTATCGTAATCTGAATTAGTAGTGATATCAACGGTTTGCTTTTCTAATGAAATGTCAATTTTGGAATCACCATCTAACTTGCTCAATACTCTATTTATAGCACTTGAGCATCCAGAACATGACATTGTTACGTCAAAATGGTATTGGTGGGACATCTTTGAATTATGTTGTGTTTTCACTTTCTATGTAAATATATTGATAAAACTTTTATCATAGTCCATTTTAACCACCATTGCCGATTATCGAAATAATCTGTAATTTACAACTTATTAAACTGTAACTTCAAAAACCAGAAGGTCGACCAAGATATCTAATACATTACGTTGAGCTTATATGTTTTCCGGCTTGCTTGGATGAACCCATAAATGTAATGAAGAATTATTCGGTGGCCATAATTCTACCTTTTTGAATCTTTCTAAATTATTCAAGTATGTCTTCAACCCACCTACCTCCATATTCCAAATAATAACTATTCCTGCCTTGAAGAGAGATTCAAACAGTAAAGCATTTGTAACATGATTCATAAGGTCATTAGTAAAACCTTTAATGATAAATATTCACTTGAGTCGTAAGTGTTAGTCAAATAAGTATTAAATTATACCAATACTTGGCGACATTACTGCAACAATTGCAGCAAAATAAAATACGACATTTATAGATTTTTTTTTTGAATATATCAAAATCTGATAACTTTTTTTTAGATTGATCTAAAAAACTCGGTTATTTTTTATAGAGAAAATAGCATATTGTATTGGTATATAAACAAAACATTCAACATAGTTCTCAGGGTATATCTAGATATTTAAACAAGGTGGTGGTTTACTGCTTGGAGCTATTGATAACGAAACGAAGTCCAAATATTATTTGGAATAAAATAATATGGATTTTCAATTGCAGGAAGAAGAATTGGTTTATAGGAGAACTGGAGAGACTTACGCATTATTTGGAGAACATAATGCAAGCATCAATCTGATTAACTCACCAATAGTGGCAAGTAATGAGTATGAACATAATCAATCAGAAATGTTATCGTTCTTATATAATTTATTATACGTTGAAAATTCTGCCTTATCTAAATCAGAAATTTTAAGTATCTTAAATTCATTGAAGTTGAGAGAAGATAATTTGCCTTTTTCAATAGATAATTTGGACAAAACAGATTGTCAAGGAGTTTCATGGCCACCTGGGTCAAGAGAAAAGGTTACTCGTGATAGAGCTAGACTGCGCCAATCAAACTGCTTTCAAAATATTTTGGGATCTCGCCAAGTGATTAGAAATGTGTGTGTTTTTTTAATATTCTCCCTTCTGAACCTTACTAACGAATCTAGCATTTTAATATTCGTACCTATAAAACGAGGACAAGCTTTTATGAATTCTATAAATTTTTGAGTAAGTTGAAACTTCACGGAACGCATTCTCAGGCAAAAAACTTGGTTTGCTGCGGTTCAAAATTATCCAATGGTATATTTTATGCACTGAATCACTTACTTGAAAGTACTATGCCAACGATTAATGATCCAAGTAGCATTAATGACTCTCAGACATATTTCAAGATTAATAGAGTAACACCAGATGAACAGTTAACCCAGAAACGGAATGAAATGAAATTGGATTGTTTAATTGACTCCAGATTGTTACTATATAATTCAAATAGTAGAATTTCAACTATGGCCTGTACTAATAATTTTCTTGCCTGTGGAACTTTTGAGGGAGGTTATATTCTACAGAAGATCACAAATTCTGTCAATTCTGAGTTGGTTGGCGAATTTAATATATCTAATGATCCCAATGCAATAATAAATCATATACTTATCAATGATGATAGTGAATTAATAATTTCATCCAACGACAATTTTTTGAGAATCATAGATATACCCAAAGCTTCAAATCGCCTGCTTAACTTTCAATTCTCTATTAATTGTCTGTGTGTGAATCCCCATAACCAGCATGAAATTCTCCTTACTGGAAATTGCATAGATTCGTTCATTATAGATAAAAGAATATCAACAGTAAACCTCGAATCAGGTTTGCGATTTCGAGGCAATAAAGATTATGGTTTATGTTGTGATTGGTCTCCGGTTAATGAAAATTTGCTTGTTACAGGAAATCAGGATAGCAGTATAAAATTATGGGATAGGAGACACACTAGTGAAAGCTTGTATTGTTGGGATAGCGCATTGGGACATTCGCCAATGCAAGGCGGCCCAGTTAGCAATTGTAAATTCAGCTACAAAGGTGACTATTTGGGTTGGTCTGAACGTTTGGATCATGTTGGCGTTTTACAAATGACAGACTTACTGAAAGCTGAAGACTATTTACTGCGAGTTCAATCTATTGATTTTTTTGGGAAATGCATTGGGTTAGATTTTGCTCCCGATGAATATGGATACGGCGAAAATTTGATTATCGGTGTTGACGATTGTCCTTTGGGTGGTATCTTGAACTATAAGCTACAAAGCAAATGTCAATCTCTAGATTTTGATTTTAACTTTTAATACTAATTTAATGCATATATTACCACATTTCATCAACATTTTCACTTACTTGTAATTCCCCTCCGATTTCTTTGATTAAATTATCCAAGTTGTTAATTTTCCACAGTTCCTTGCAGATATTAGCAATGATTCGTACTTTGTTCCTACTTTTTGTAATTCTTCTTTCGAAGTCTCTAACTTCGTCTTCGCCATTTGTTATTGGGACATTTTGCACTAGTTCATTCAACTGCATAATATGGTGTTTCAATGATGTATTTTCATATTTACTTAAGTTGTTCTGCCAATAATTCGCTAAACCTTGAATATATCCTATTATTAAAAATCTTTGGAACCCAGTCTGATAGCCATATTCTTTACCTTCATGATATTGTTGTCTTGTTGAAAATTCTTGACCCTCTTCATATCCTTGTTTATAATATTCTTCTTCAAGATTCAATACTGTATCTATATCGTAGTCTATGTTACTCATATTCTTATTTTTAAATTTCTATTCTAAATATTTATTCATCGATTAGATATATTTTAATCGCACCCATCTCATCTAATTTGAAGCTATTAAAGAAAATAGTGCAATGGATAACAATAAACAAGATGAAATAGATGTATTGAACGATGACCTACCTGGGAACAATAAGAAGCTGAAGCAGAAGCTTAAGAATGATGTTCGATTGAATTATGATTCAGACTCTTCTGTAGAAGATTATAAAAAGAATCAGGAACCAGTACAACATAATAATGAAAATGACTCTAATGACGATATGTTTGCAAGTGATGACGAAAGTGAACGAGAGAAGGAAAATGGAAATAATAAGGATTCAGATATTCTTAATTCGGTAGAAAGAGATGACTTTGATGATCATGGCGATGACAATGAAAAGTACACATCTAAACCACTTTATTATAGCCAAAAAGAAGATAATAACAAGGAGAATGATGATGATGATGATGATAGTAATGATACTCCGGATTCCCAGGAAATGATTGAATATTATAAAAATATTGAAAATATGGAAGACAATAACCGTGCTGTTGTTGCAAATAAGGGTATGATGGCACCTAAAGTGGAAGCATTTGATCTTGTTGAAGAAGAAAATGAAGGAAACTTTGATAAAGATGGTAATTACGTGAGAATTGAAAGTTCGGATAATGAAGAAGTTTGGATGAATTTGAAAAAATCGGACATAAAACGGGCTAAGGAAGCACAATTGGATAGAGAAAAATTAGATAGACAAAGAAGATTACAGTCATCTGAAGAACAGATACAGACAGATACGTTATTAGCTAATTTAATTGATTTATTAGAACCAGCAGAGACTCCTATGGAAGCATTAGCAAGACTTGCCCCTCGAAAGGCTTCAAGGAACACGAAAATATCAAGAAAAAAGGATGAAGCTGAGAAAAATAGGAAAAAATTAGTGATTGAACTCACAGATTCATGCGACAAGTTAATTAATGACAAGGGGATGAGTGATATTTACGATTTAAGTAGAGAAGAACTAATGAGGAAATATTATCTAGAAACAAACGTTGAATTCAATCGAACATCAAGGGGTGTCAAAAGAACCAGGGAAGATTCAAGCGACGACGAATTCGACTATGGTGAAAAGGTTTGGGAATTCAAATGGATTGGGCAAGACGAAATTAATGGACCATATTCGGAATACGAAATGCATCATTGGTCTAAATCATATTTTGAAAACAACGTAACTGTAAGGAAAGTGGGAGAACTTCAATTTAAACCAATCGGTGCCGTCACTTTTAATATTGATATATAGATTTCAATCATTCGAGTAAATAGTTTTGCAAAGGAAATTTAATCTCCTTTGCAATACTCTCCACCATTGTCGAGCTGATATTGCACTTCCATCTTATTTTAGAACTTAATATATCTAGAGCCGTTGTTCTTGTCAATAAACCCAATGAAACTAGCGTGGCGATTTGACTATTTAAATCAATGTTTGAATTCAAAGTAAACTTTGCAAATTCTTGCTCTTTCTTAGCGATTTCCCTATCTGACATTTTATCATAGAAGTCTAAAAAATCCTGATTTGATTCATTTAAGGATTCTGACTCGTTACGATATATTACTGATATAATTGCTAGAAGCCTCTCTAAATCAAAATAATTTGGAGAAAGTAATCTTGCATTAATATCATCCTTGGATAGTTCACCTTTCCGTATTTTTGAAAGATTCGATTTCCTTTTCTTTCCTTTAGAAGACTTTATCCTCGAAAAGATATTCAAATCGTTTTTTGGTTCATTAAATGATGCTAGATATGATGCAATAAGTATAAATTTAGAATGGTTTGGTAAATCAGTTACATTTGTAGTGTTTGATGGCATATCTTCTCCACCAGTCCCATAATCCCTAACTAACGAGTTATTAATTATTGAATTGTTAATGAAAAGATTCTTGTTCTCACGGTAGATTTTAATAAATTCGTTTGGTTTGTATCGGCCTTCGAGCACAGGCCTAGTAAAATTTGCCCATAATTTAAAGCAAATATCTATTAGCAAATTCATATTTGATCCAGTATAAGCAAAGAATGAATCTACTATAAGTTTCGAATATTTTCTCCAGAAATCTTGTTCGACTTCATTGTCGTAAATTTCACTTTCGAAGTGACAGAATTGATTGTCTTGCAATATCTCTATGGCCTCATCTTGTGTATATGGTGTAAAATAAAGGCGTGGTACTGAATTCGTAGCTATCTCCCTAGGATCGTCACTTGATACAATAAATATGATACTTATATTCTTTATTTTTGATTGTTCTTGTAGTCTTAAAAATCCGGGGAATAAATCATTAGTAGGATCCATACATTGATCAAACCTATCGAGTACGAGAACATGCTGCTCTTCGTATCTTGTTTCTTCGACGAATTGTTCTAGTGCAACAACAAAATTAGCAAAATTTTCACAGAGCTTTCCAACATTTGTCACTTCGATTCCCTTATAATTGAATACTTGATTATATTTCGTCAAATCAACACCACTATCCATTCTAATTCTTTTCAAACATTTCTGAAGTAATAGCTTTTTAGTAACGCATTCGTCGCATCTTATTATACTTCGTTTCACCCCTAAAGCTTCTAAATATCGCTCAATGGTATACGTCTTCCCAATAGATTTGTAACCATGAACTATCAAAGAAGCAACCAGTGTTTCTACTTCTGTTGAAATAAATGCATTCAATAAGTCAATTTGAGAACCCCGGCATTTTACATTGTTTTTTATTATATCTAGATCATTATTAGAGAGGGACATGACACTTCTGTATATCGCTAATATTAATATTGGCAATGTGACAAAAATTAATTTATTATGTAGCGATCTATTGACGCGACCCAAAATTCGATGCCTACATTAACGACGTAATAATTCTTGTATATGAAACTAACAAAAACTATACATATTTATACAATTTCTTCAATTAAACCTCTAAGTAGCTGTAAATTGAAAAATTCTGCAATGTTGGCAAATGTTTGAAATCTTTTCTCTACTTCAATATGATTTAAAGTCTCTACCCATTTCCCTGAGCATTTGCAATATTCACTTAAGTTATCACTTTTTATTTGGTGACACTTAGAACACTTAAGATCCTGGACATAAAACTTTGTTAACAACTTATTGTATTGCGCAACTAATTCCTCTTCGATTGCAACTCTATTATATGTTTTATGGCAATTATTACATTGCCAAATATTTATTTCTTCATCACGACAAAAATCAATATCTCTGATGTAGTTGCAATAATCGCATATAACATGTGGGATTTTTAGAGAACTACTTGGGTTCTTGAAAGACGACTCATCGCTAAACTCCTTAACATCAAAAATGGATAATAGTTCTTTCCTCAATAATCTTACTTCTATATTTCTTTTCTTGGAAAGACCAAATATCGCACATAAGAACTTAACCAATTCCAAAGTAGGATTCTTCATATTGTAATGGGAACCAGGCTGCTTGGGAAATTCATATTCTTCTTTTAATTCAGGATTAATAATTGACTCATTTTGGCGACGAGCCAACTTTTCAATTCTCTTTTGCAAAGGACGCCTAAATAATTCGACTACACCATTCGTAATGCTTTCTTCTTCAGCCTCGTTAGAATCTAGCTTCTTTTGGCCTTTCAATATATGAGCAATTTGAGTTACTCTAGGGGTGCCTGTTTGAGTACCAGGAATCAAACTCTCATTCTTGAACTTGGTTAAAGAATCTAGAAATATTACTAGCCAATCTTCAAATTCATTTTGGAATATGATTGGTAAAAATTTCTTTATTTGCCATTTATTTACAGGCACCAATGCTTGGACATCATCGTTTGTAATTTCGTTACAACTTCTACCACCATAATTAAATTCATCCATCCATACTAATAGATCCCAGTATTTAACAATTCTCAAATCTAAGAAATTGAATAAAGCTTTAGACCTAGCAGCCTTTAAAATATATTGACCATAAGCATATGAATTCTCAATGGAAACTTTGGTTGTTTGAATTAATAGTTTATTTCTATTTGCGAAAATAACTTGTGCATTCATTCTTTTAAATTCACCAATTAATTGTAATAAGGCTTTAGTTGTCAAATTATGAACATGATAATGCAATGCATGATCATACAATAGTGAATCCGTTCTTTGTACCCAGGTAACCAAATTATTCATCATTGAATCAGCATTGTCGTTATTTTTCAATGCATCATCCCACCAATTTTTTACCATTCCTCTTAATATACTCAATGCGGGAGTTGAGAATGAATCTTCAGCGATTGTTGCAGCACCGTTGTTATTATCAAACTGAATTGCATCATCAGCTAAATCTGTCCCCTCGGCTTCATTAATCAACGAACTTGTTAAAATCGTATTGATAGTTAACGTGCCAATTTCTACCTCTAAACATGCAGTTTCATATATTTCTGGATTATTAATAGTTGGGAATTCAAGGTTTTCAAAGTCTTGTATCTTGTCCATTTCAAAACCACCATGGTCTGGTAGAGGTTTTGAAGAGAGCCATAAGACTATATTACTCTGGCTTAGTCTTCTGGCGTACTCTATATCAATTAGGTAGCCCATATTTTCTATTTGTAAGTTACACAACGGGATGTTACCATACTTGGCTAGTGAAATTAGCTTTTTAATCCAAGATGCTAATACAAAGTAATGATTAATGACTCGCTTAATAATTAATGATTGCCAACCAACAGCTGGTAATGAAAGTTCACCAACATTCATCTTTATAGTTGGGAAATTCGAAACTGACTTAAGTAGATTCAATAATTTGTTTGTATAAGGTGATTGTATTGCAAATAAAGCCCTATTGCTTCGACTTTCATATATTTTGCTAATGGTATTGTCCATTTTCTTAAACACCTTTGCATTGTCGTGAAAGTAGGTGGTTTCAAAATTCATATCTTCTGGATATTCAATTATATTATACATTTTACCTAGCTTTTCTTTCTTCGCTTCAAATATTTCTTGATAAATTTTGTTCATATTTGGTGGTAGTTCTTGAGCACTTGACGAAGGCTTCAAAACAAATATTGAAGCTGTATTATCCCAAGACTTGAACAAGATGAAGAATTCGTAACTATTGGTAACCAAGTGTAAAAAGTATATTATATCCATGCCAAATCTTTTCAAATAAGAATCCCTTTCTACTTTCATTAAATCTTTCACGTTAAAACCATTCTTGAGACCCTTTCCAAGAGCCCCGACTCTAGTATCATCAAATTTTACTGTATTCCCTAGATCGATGATAGCCCTTTCAACTGCTCCAACTTGGGTTTCATAAAGCCCTAGAATATTTGAATCTTGAAGTAAACTCTCAACTTTTGTGGATTCCTCGAGATATGTTGATTCAGGCATCGTCAATTTGTACAAATTAGTTCCATCGTGACCGTTTGGTAAAATAGCATTCGAATTTTCGATTTCACAATTCTTTATGGTTTTCCTAGGAGATAGCTCAGTTTTAAAACTGGCATAGACCTTCTTGGGAATATGAAAAGTAAAAGTATGGACTTTGTTACTAGCCAGCACGTATACTTTTACATCACCAGGGTTGGTGGGATCTAGTTTATATTCTAAAATCTCCCAATCTGATCCAGCGATATTTTCTGCTTGTCTACGAATAATCCCTCCAACTGATGATCTATTGGATGTTTCGGCATTAGCTCCAAATATCTTCTTTCTTCTTTCTCTATTCTTAGCTTGAATTCTCCATTTAGCCTTTTGATAGTGCAAAAATCCCGCATAGTCATCTGTCATTGATGGGCATAACCCATTCAATACTGCGTTATTTCTCTCCTCTTCTTCTGAATCAGACACATTATTAACTTTATTATTTTTTCTCTTCTTGGATGTAACTTTGCCAATTCGAGTTCTTGGTGCCCCTGGATTAATTTCCCCAAAATCTTCAATATCTTGAATCGATTTAATCTGCTTTTGCATAACTTCACTTTTCGTTGTTTGACCAAAAAATGAGGAAATTGACGATTGTTGCTTACTGTCTTCCTTAATGTTGATCTTTCTTTGTAACCATTCAGGATGGGGAACCCTTGGAACAGGATTCTTGACATCTTGTAGAGCTGCTGGGATAGAAATTATCTTTTGAACAACTGATGCTAAACGTTCATAATAATAGTTCCAATCAATTACACTTCTTGGATCAAAGTTTTCCAAAGACGGGTCCTTTAGCCATTTTTTCAAGAAGTATTCCTTCTTTTCTGATGAGAAAATTGAAACAGGAACCGCTCTCTCAGTAACTGGACTTCCGATTGGTTTGGAACTAATAATATATTTACAAGCCAATCCCGCATCTTTTATCATCTCTTCTCCTAAAAATTCACCTAATCTCTTAGCAGTTGTAATTGATGTAGATTTTTGATTGCCGTATTCTGCTAAACTCTTAGACATACTTCTATTCTCACAAATAAGCTCAATTAAATCCTCATCCTCTAACATTCCACCCTTAGTATCCAAAACATCTAGCCAATTATTAGCCACTGTAGCTACTGCCTTATAACAATTTTCTAAGCTATCACCTTCTAAAAATAATTTAAAAATATCTGATTGAAAGTTTTTGATCAATTGCAACTCACCTCTTCTTTTCAACTCAAATCCTTTCAATTCTGCTAATGAACCATCATCATTGAATACAGCATACCGTTTTTTCAAACCTTTACCTTCTTCTTTTGATGTAGGCAATATCATTGCTTTATATGGACCGTCAACCTCAAAAAAAATTGAGTTTTCTGACCTAGTCTTATATTTAAAAGTGTTTGGATCAACCAAATCCTGGTATTGGTCATTTGTGAACTTATCATGAACTAGATAATTCAACATTGAACATGGATATTCAAGAAATATTTTCTTGCCATCTTTACATTTGAAATAGTAATTTTCTGGAAAGGATTTAGGCAAAATACACCAAATACCATCCGTATCTAATTCTAATGGCCTACCTAGCCTTTCGACTAAGGATCTTGCCATTTGGATAATCGTAGCCCCTGTAAGACAAGTAATACCAGCCATTTCCATCGAATACCAACGAGAGCCTTTTCTCATAACGTATCCGTAGAATGAATTCAAAATAACTTTGTGAGCTAACTGCAAGGAATCATACAATACAACCATTTTTTTGGCTTCATCTTTGGCAATTGTGTCATGCTTATCAATGTTAGAAGTTTTTCCTTTCCAAACTTTGGCCAATGTCTTAAATTCATAACGACGATCCCTAAAAGATCTGACAGTATTCACATAAAACGGGTTTTCACGCTGACAAACAATTGCCTCTCTGTTTATTGTCTTAGATTGCTTGATTCTGTGGTAAACTTTTCTCGAATAATCGCTTAGCCTCTTTTTAATTAACAGAGCTTGTTCAGAATACGACAATTCATCAAAAGTCCTAGGAGGTAACCACAGTTTATGAGCGGGAAATGTCTCATTTTGCAATGTTCTTTTAATCATTCCATATTCGTTCATTTCGGCTGGATAATATTCACCTCTCCAAGACCAAGGTAACCTACGATCACAATTCTTGCCCGGTCTATTAAAGTCACAAGCTGCACAATCTTCTTCAGATTTCATAGAATCCGGTTGTAATCTATTCGAAGTCATAATATTAGGATACATTGAAGCAACATCAACATGAAAAATCAATGGGTTTTCATTTCTTATTGGATTGTCCCGGAGATTAACCAAGCTTGCCTTTATTTCTTCATAAATTTCATTATAATTTTCGACATCTTCCAATTTTCTATTATTTTCAACTTCAATACAAAACTTTAAGGCATTATGCAAATCTCCTAATATTTCATCCACTGCTGTAGGATCGACCTTGAAATCGTTAGGTAAATCGCTACGAAAAACACCAGCTTCCAAGGATTCAACGTGCCCACCAACGTAGGTTTCAGATTCAAGTAAATGTCCCTCATAGAATCTTTCAATTGGTTCTGTGTGTTTATTCGGTAATATGATATTATTCTCGTATGCTTGAACCATCAACAACATTTCACACAAAGTACCCGTACCTTTTCTTAATACCTCATCCGGGTTTAATGGAATAATTGTACATAAGGAGAAGATGAAGGGGTGAACGTATTTGTAATATAAGTAATAGGTTGCAACAGCATCAGAAACAGAATATTCAGATAATAGCTGGGGTTTCTCATATGCGTAAGGCGTCATCAACTCGGGATCTAATTCTGTGGGATTATATCCTAACTTTGCTGTGGTTACAGCTTTCAACCCCTGGGAGCCTTGAGGTAAATATGAATCTCTTTTAACCCATCTGAAACAGTCCATGTGTACACAATATTTTGATTTATACTCACCATCATTGTCCTTAGCAAAGCCAATTTCTTCAAACATATCCATATCATGAAAACTAGTCCTCTTTTCCACAAATGGCCAATCGAAAAAATCACCATTAAACGTGGCTATGACAGTAGGCCTTGCATCCCGAATATGCTCAAAAAATCTAACAAGAACCATTTTTTCATCAGGTTCATTGAAAATTGTAAATAAACCTGGATATTCTGGCCTTGGTGTATACTCAAAATCTTCAATATCTTCCGAAATTATTTCCCTGTTTGTGATAAGAAACCCTTCACCATCAATCATATATGAAATCATCATGATTTGGTCTGTTTTTGCATCAGGAAATTTAAGTGGAGCTTTTGTAGTTTCTATATCGAATGCTAAAATTACAGGATCTGCAAATGCAATTTTTTCCTTATCTTCCTTTAATGTAACTTCTGAATGCTTAACATAAATGTCATACCACTTTCCCACTCTGATATTCTCATCAATCGAGACTCTAACATGATATGGGACATCATATTCTCTAATATCATCTATTAAAGTGGAAGGATCAGCAATTTGTTCAGTGTTTGTATCAATAAAATTAGTTTGGATCTCAGTGCCACCATTGATATTATTTATGTTGTTGAAGTTCATCACTTGATATATATCTCTCGTATCACGCTTCATTTTATTATCCTTGATTATTGGATTAAGGAGCCGCCTTGCATTTAAAAGGTCCGTTACGTTATGGAAGCTCAATTTGATCAAAGTTTTCTTCAACCCAACCAAATGATTTGGTAAAGATAAATCCTCCTTCAATACTCTTGTCAAATTTTTTAAGCTGCATACTTCCAATAACTTACGAAGCATCTCTTCGACTTCTGACTCGTGTCCTGGCATAACCACCAAGTAGAAGTATGGGTCGTACTGAAATGTTGTCTTAAATGATCCACCTTCCTCATCTAAAAAATAATAATCGACTCCTGAATACCCAGGTAAATAATCATCTGTTGGTATAGTAGTAGCATGCATATTAATTAACCAACCTTTACGTGGTTTGGTACCATCGTGTTCCCCGTGTTCTAATCTATCGAACCCCATTACAGAATCCAATTTGTCAATTCTATCGACTAAATCTTTTTTTTGTATAGCATCATTTAACATGGGATTGTTATCAACCGTACTATCAATATTCATTTTATTGTGGGAGGTCTTGTTCTTAAATTCTGATCTTACGGTCGAGTTCTTCACATATCCTCCTGGTCTATTACCATTATTATATTTAGAAGGCATTTTATGGACAAATTTTTTTTATCATAAGATACTTAATGCAAGTAGTACCGGTAGAAATGATAGTGTATTCCTTGTGATCTTCTGATCAATATTAGGACTTTAAATTAGTTTAACGTATCGAAGTATATTAATTAGACTTAAGAGAATCAAACTTCTGATGATCTTTCTACGCGTCTGAGAATTTTAGACAGACTACGCGTGAATAAAGTACACTTAATATCTACACAATTGAATTATAATAAATACAAAAGCTGTTTGCTGGTTATATAAATGTTGAAGGCTAAGTCGGTAAAGTTTACTATTAGCAAGCTAATCGATCTATCTACTCATGAAAAGAACAATGATAAACTGGACGACAACAGCGTATACAAACAAAAATTGTATTCTAATTTTTCTTTGCTTGCTGGAAATACTATTACTAGCACTACTCCCAGCTACGACGTTGGTACTAGGTAATACCAAGAATTTTAACGACCTCATTAAGAATAGGGATAAACTAGTAGTGAAAACAAGCACGACACCGTAGTATACTAACCAGCCTCCGCCAATTAAGTGCTTCCAGCAAAGTAAAACAATAATCGTAACATATTTGTAGCCACTGAAGCTAACGAGGTCCCATAAAGAGCTCTGGGTGGAACAATTCAACAAGTAAAGACCAACCTTGAATATCAAAATATCAAGAAATGAGCATGCCAATGTTTGAGAAGCCAAGTACCCAAATAACTGAGGATGAAAATCACCTTTTAAACCTTGGAAGACTGCCCATAACAAAATGTATGTAATGAATGACATCAACGGGATGTATAAGTCTGGGGCATTTATATCGTGACTTGGAGGTGCAAATGTAAGGCTAACTGAGGATCCCGAATTTCCAGTACCTTC
Organism: Debaryomyces maramus; assembly: GCA_030583545.1. NCBI lineage: Eukaryota > Fungi > Ascomycota > Pichiomycetes > Serinales > Debaryomycetaceae > Debaryomyces > Debaryomyces maramus. The sequence continues at coordinate 149,445 of JAJMIL010000002.1, forward strand.
ATTGGTTAACCTAGTCCAGTTTTTATTTCTATAAGGGAACAATATTAACATTATTTTCTTTAAAACATAGGAATTACTAATTTTAAAATAATAATTAGGATCTCCTGTACCCGATATGAAAGATCCAAAATTTTGTTGCAAGTATTGATTGGATGAACCAAGACTGTTTTTAGCTAATTGGGCAGCCATTGACGTCGCTGGATCTTGAAAGAAGTTGGCATACGGTCCTGATTGTTGTGCTTGTGGTTGTTGGCCCACATTACCATATTGTTGTTGTTGTTGAAATGATGGATGTTGAGGTTGAGGATGCTGTAAATTTTGGGGTGGAAATTGTTGTTGTTGTTGCTGCTGTTGTTGTTGCTGCTGCTGCTGCTGCATATTTACAGCGTTACCATATGGTGTATACATGATTTAATACAACAGAATCGATGGCTTGATGACAGCTATTGAAGTAGACTTCCATTCACTCAGCATCACTTTTGACATGGTGAGAATACTGCCTGTTTCTAGATTTCCTCATTTGGTAATAAGTGACTTTATGTCTCCTTCGCAGCAATGATAACAGATTGCTACTGAGCCTTTTGATCAATTATACTTTGATCGAATTAATTTATTCTGGTTCAGTATTATAAGATAACTCAACAAAGATGGCAAAGGGAAAGGTCTTAGTAGTTTCGAATAGGTTACCAGTTACAATCAAGAGATCCTCCAATGGAGATTATGACTATTCTATGTCTTCTGGTGGTTTAGTCACTGCATTGCAAGGGTTGAAAAAATCAACTGAATTTCAATGGCTTGGGTGGCCGGGCCTAGAAATCCCTACCAATGAACAGGATAGAGTGAATAATGACTTGATGGAAAAGTTCAAATGTACGGCTATATTTTTAAGTGATTCAATTGCTGATTTACATTATAACGGGTTTTCTAATAGTATTTTATGGCCACTATTTCATTATCATCCGGGTGAAATGAACTTCGATGAAAATGCTTGGGCAGCATATATTGAAGCAAATAGGAAGTTTGCAACCATAATTGCAGAACAGGTTGATGATGATGATATGATTTGGGTTCATGATTACCATTTGATGTTATTACCTCAAATGTTAAGAGAAGAGATTGGCAATAGGAAAAAAAATATAAGGGTTGGGTATTTTCTTCATACACCATTCCCTTCGTCTGAAATTTATAGAATATTGCCAGTTAGGGAGGAAATTTTGATCGGTGTTTTAAGCTGTGATTTAATAGGTTTCCATACCTATGATTATGCGAGACATTTCTTATCCTCTGTTTCCCGAATCGTTTCAAACGTTACTATATTACCAAATGGAATTGAGTACCAAGGACGATCAATTGGAATAGGTGCGTTCCCAATTGGTATCGATGTGGATAAGTTTACTGAAGGAGTAACCAAGCCTAAGGTTATTGACAGAATCAAGCAATTGAAGCAAAAATTTGGTGATACCAAGATTATAGTTGGTGTTGATAGGTTGGATTATATTAAAGGTGTTCCACAAAAATTACATGCATTTGAAATTTTTCTTACGGAAAACCCAGAATGGATAGGTAAAGTTGTGTTGGTTCAAGTAGCTGTTCCATCGCGTGGTGATGTTGAAGAATATCAAAGTTTGAGAGCAACTGTGAACGAACTAGTTGGCAGAATAAATGGAAGATTTGGTACAGTTGAATTCGTACCAATTCATTTCATGCATAAGTCTATTCCGTTCGACGAATTAATCAGTTTGTATCATATATCCGATGTCTGTTTGGTTAGTTCTACAAGAGATGGTATGAACCTTGTTTGCTACGAATATATTGCATGTCAACAAGAAAAGAAGGGGGCGCTTGTATTATCTGAATTCGCTGGTGCTGCCCAATCGTTGAACGGAGCAATCATTGTTAATCCTTGGAACACAGAAGAACTAAGTGATTCAATAAAAGAAAGTTTAACTTTACCAAATGAAAAGAAAGATCTTAATTTTAAGAAATTATTCGATTATATTTCAAAATACACCTCTGGATTTTGGGGTGAAAGTTTCGTAAAAGAATTAAGAAAATATTCCTGTGAAAAGAAACTCACAGAAATAAAATAAACATTTAGACAATATACAGCTTTTTCGAGACTTATTTATATGTATAGATATTCTATATTAGATTATATGTCCATGTATAAAATGAATTTGTAAAACTTTTCACTCAACAACGTCGCTAAATATGTTCTCCATTGCAAGACCTGAAATACTATGACTCTCTAAATTCGCTTTGGTCAAAGGGTTTACCAATTTCCCATTTTCTTTATCTTTATCATCATTGTTTGTATCTTGTATGAAAAGCTTTGGTGTTTTACCTATCGAATGTTTTATATTGGTAGACGTATTACTGGATAATTCTTTACTGGGTACGTCAGCAGTTATCACCTGAGGTCTTATACCTAATTTTGAGAGCAAGGAATTGTTTGCATAAAGGTAGGAACTAGCATCTGATAATGGTGGTTTTGACAAAATCGTACTTTCAGAATACAAAGATTCTTCTGGTAACATAACCTTACGACTTCGGAATTGCTTGTCTTTAGATATTTCCTCCCGTGGCTCTAAAATCTGCGATTCTCTTGATTTATGACTCCTAGTTTTTTCCATCTTAGGTGCCCCTCTATTCTCTTTCTCTTTGTAATGGCTAACATCTTCTTCGAAATTCTTCGCCAGATTGAATGCAGACATTAAATAAGGCAATTCATCCGATAACGACGTTTTTTGAAGGAACGCTGATGTTGATAATGAAGATACTGAATCCCTTCTCCCAGTGACTGATGATTGTGATTGTTGTAAATTTGGAGACTTTGTAATGGAATGAATAAGCGGAGGATTATGTGATTGTACTGAGGAGGAAAGCATTGAGGAAGAAGCCAAGTCAGATTCGTATCCATAATCTTCCTCATAATCATCTGAGATTTCGTTGTCTGAGGGCATGCAATGCTTTGTTGTGCTTGCAGGCGCTAAATGATTATGTGAGTGTGTTACGTCCGTACCTATATCAATGAATTCTTCCTCCTCTTCACTCTCACCGTATTCTTTCTTGTATAATGCAACTTGTTGTATTCTGTCTAACTTGAATGCGTCAAACATTTTCTCCATGTCATTAATAACCGCCAAACACTCATATTTTGACGATAAATCTTCCGTTTCAATTGCACTATTCAATTGCTTCAATAAGCTGACAACAAAAGTTTTATACGTCAATGCAGTAGAATCATCATCGTCATCAACCGAGAGCATTGATTCTAAGTCAGTGCCGATCGTTATTAATTTAGCTTTCAGATACGCAACAGTAACTTTGTCAGATAATTCGTCCTTTAATTTAATATTCCTTAATGCCAATGAAGTCAACAAAGTTCCACTATCCAGAATATACTCCAATGGCGATAATGTCCGCAGGCTTTTCGTGATATAATCCAAGTCTATTGATATCCGGTGAAGCTTCTTGTTAAATTCGTTACAGTCATTTAAAACCTTAAGGGAAATATTGTTATTAAAATCCTTAATCTCAATATTGTTGTTTGAATTGAAATGGTCAGTCGAATTAATGTCTAATGAAAGAAATGCCCAATTTTTCAAGTTTAGTTCTATTTTTTCTAAACTCTGCAATAACGTTAGGGATAGTTGACAGAGCTTGGATACTTTTCTTTCAGTTAGTGGAAAGTTGTGTATTATATGAATCAATTGTTTCGTCTTCTCTTTCTCCTTGTTCAAATCCGGATCCCGGGCCAATGTTAATATGGGATCTTCATAGGTTCCTATCTCGGTTAATGACATTAAAAGAAGGTAAATGCAGAAGTAATGGTCTCGTTAGGAAAATGAAAATTTTAAATGCTAAAAATGAATATGTATTATGAAAATGCTTTTGTATTTGGCCCTTATGTATGGAGTTATAAATAATGATGTAGTAAAGTATTCCGTTAAAGCCATAATAGAGATCTACAACTTCAAAATAACCTATCGAATGTTTTTGCTTGCCATTTCTATATGCAGGTCATTGAAACACAATAACTATTGTAACGAAATAATCTGTAAATTGAAAACTAACTATATCAGACAGTATTTAAACTTGTACTTTATTAATCTTTAAACTCTCCCACAAACTGCGTATTTATTAGAAGATGTAGCAATGCAAGCTCGCGCTAGATTTTTATACAAGGAGAAATGTGAAATTTATGCTAGTCCTTTTTCCTTTAATATTCTTAATTTAATCGTTTCGTACCATTCATCAATATTATTGTTATGGTGTATAGCTACAATTATTAGCGTCATGTTATCAAATCCTATCCCTGTAATATTGTTGGCCATTCCGACACAATCGTTTAAAATGAATTCGGTTATGTGGTGAATTTTCCAGTCCATGCAAAGCTTTTCTCTTATAATCTTCACCAACTTGCTGTTAGTATAGCAATCCCAAATACCGTCGCATGCAAGTACGAGGAACTCAGGCTGTTGTAAATATTCTAAATCATAAACAAGTACGTCTGGCTCCACGCTGACTTGGAATAATTCCGGCGGTAAATGGACCAATCCATTTTTGAAGAACTTCTTATTTTCCGCCACGTACTTGTTCTGACTACTTGAAAAATTAATATAAGGCAACTTAAACTTAAAGTCACCAAATGCTCTTGATAATGCTAATATTTCGTTCACTCTTCCATTTACAACATATCCACCGCTATTTTCGATTCGGACCCGTTCTCCCATCGTCGAGGGCTTGTGGTCAAACGACAACGTCTTAGATGCCCCCCCATTCAACGACATGATACATCTTGAGTCCCCTGTATTAGCTACAATGATATACCGGTTGGCAACAATGGCAGTTATTATTGCAGTGGATCCGCAGTTTAGTGCCTCTTCCCTCGGCAACTCGCTATCAATTCTAAAAAATGCATCCCTTATGATGTTCATATATGAACTAATGTTACCCTGTTTCTTCTTCAACACGTTGTTCAACTCTCTAAATATAATCGTCGGCAATTGATCACTTATAATTTCGGCACAACTCTTTCCGCCGTGTCCATCAAACACCCCAAACACTGAAAGCGACTCATCTTCGTTAATTTTGACGTTATGTGCGTCTTCCATACTCATTCTGTAGCCCTGCATCAGTCCTATAGAATATGAGAGTGTGTCATAATTCTTATGCACCAATGTCTTATCTTCAATTGGGTGTGATAATAGTTGTCCCATGTTTTGTTTATGTTAGAGTCTAGGCTTATAAATTCTAAAAAAATGCAATCTCAAAGGATTCCCTCCATACACTTGACAATTTCACTAAATAGCAGACAATAACCTTATGCAGAATCACTATTCAATGGTATCCAATTAGTGTATTCACCTCTATTGATAATTTCTCCAACCTTTCGCTTTTTTGACGCTTATCAAACAAGAAGGAGTGAGACAATGTCGGTTAATGAGGCACAAAAATGTCGTACGCAACTATATATAAAGCGACCCCAAGTATATCCCACATTGCAGAAAAGATCGATTTCTATAACCATGAAGTTTCCTGTGATCGATAAAGACTCCAGAGATGGTGATGTGAACTACAAACCCCCCAGCTATTTTCCAATTGGGCCAGAATTCAAGAAATATAAGCACAATCCTGTCTTAACCCCCAATCCTGATAACGAATTTGAAAATTCATACACGTATAATGCAACAGCTATGGTAATCGACGATAAAGTATTTTTATTATACAGAGCCCAAAATCAAGATAAAATATCTTCGGTGGGGATTGCGTGGTCTAACGATGGTTACAAATTTATGAGATATAATAAGCCGGTACTTAAGCCTACAGAACCCTACGAAAGGGGAGGCTGCGAAGATCCAAGAATCGTGAGAGATCCCGTCACAAAATTATTCATTATGACATACACAGCCTACGACACGAAGGATGCCAGGTTGTGTGTGGCCACATCGGAAAACCTCTTTGACTGGACCAAGTATCCGCCTATTATTTCGCCAGATTCAAGTTGGCATGACATTGCAATCAAGTCTGATGGTACGGAATTAATTAGAACTGGATGGCTGAAATCAGGAGCCGTGTTTGCTAACAAACACAAGGATGGTAAATACAAAATGATTTGGGGTGATAGCGCGTTCCACTTGGCTGAATCTACTGACCTCATCAATTGGCAGTTAACTTCGAACGATTATGCCAAAAATACTTTTACTAAAGGGAAATTCGTTTGGCAGAACAAGTTGATTGAGCCAGGTGCTGCTCCTATTAAATTGGAGTATAAAGATTCAGGGAAAAACCACTACGTGTTATTTTACAATTCTGCCACCACCGGCGGAGGTGAATTCGACACAGATACCTACTCCATTTCCCAGATGTTGATTGATTACGATGACTTATCTGGTCCAGTAGCAAGAATGGATGAACCCTTCTTGGTTCCACAAGACAAGAATGAGGTAACAGGACAAGTTAACAAAGTTGTTTTTACTGAAGGAATTGTTCAATTCCATGGTCAGTGGTTTTTGTATTTTGGCCAAGGTGATTCCGATTTGGGTGTAGCTACCTGTGATATTTAAATTTGAAGTATGTTATAAATTGTTTTAGTTTGTTTCACAGTAGAAAATTTTGAATATGGTTTGTTTAAAGTTTCATGAATGTAAGAGAATGTAGGCTTTTAACCCTGCTTAATTTCGTTTCTTTTTCATCTTCCCCTATCTAATAAAAAAATATTATCAAGAGTATCCGTTTATGTTATCAGCATAAATACCTATGTGGAATTGGTTCGGAAATTTTTTGCAGCAATATATTAGAAATATTCTGGCAATCTTTTAAGAGTAAATGTTCTGAATCTATAATATTCTGGAATACACCTTCCTTCCGGGATATCTTTTTAAGCCAATAAGTAAGATCATACGGTGATTTCTATATTAATGGATATTTACTTGGTGGTCGTGTTGCTATCAATATGATTATTATCTTATCGCAAGGGCAAAATGAAGCATGATATAGCTAGAGCTAGAAATATCTGACAGATTAACAGGCATGCCATTGTTCGAAGATAGGACAAATTCAGATAGACAAACCATACGATGTCCTTTATGTCTAAAACCAGAATTATATAACAACCAAGATTTGGTATGTTCCAAATGTAATAATGATCACTTAGAATTGATACGAAATTCATGCATTGAAAATGATTCAATGAATGATATAGCTAGGAGCAGAATCAACGAAATATTTGAATCATGCAGAAACGTTAAAGACTTTGAGGTAATTCATGATGATATTGAAACAACCCTTAAAATACCACAACCTTCTACTGAATCCATTAAATCACTCGCATTACAATTAATAAAGCTAGACATAATAAATACTGATCTAAAAATTAAAAACATTGATAAGACACAACAAGTGCTAGATTCAAGGGTTAGTGAATTAAAGACGCAGATTGAAAATAGCCAAGGTATATTTGACACAAGAAAAAAAAAATTGGATTCTGCATGTTTAAAATTATTTGAAAAGTACGAAGTCACAAATCAAGATATAACGACGAACATTTTAGAATATAAATTTGAAAAAATTAATCAGATTGAAAGGCAATCTCTTCAATTACAACTTTCCAATTATAAAATTTTAAAAGAGCTAACTTTCAGCTCAAGAAATCCTAAATCTGGCAATCTAAACTACATCACAAAGTTGAAATCTAATAGACCTAGTCGGTTTTTATTCCATGATAAACCTATTCTTAAGATTAATGATTTTTTTAGCTATAATAATAAGCTACCACAAATCAATGAATTCTTAGAGAACCTTATTAGGTTGCAAATTCGCCTTCAAGATATATTCAGAAATGATTCAATTCACTTACCATATTTAAAAGAATTAGTGCATTATTTACCTGATTCAAAATTTTTTGACCTAGTACAAGAGAAGGAGAATTTCATGACAAATGGTGGAAAGTTAGAATCAGACGAACATGATGAAGTAGATAAGAAAAGAAATTCCGAAAACCAAATCATGAATACTAATAATGAAAGAGTGATTAAGTTGGGCTACAATATTGAATTGCCTTTATCCTCCAAAACTATAAATAGCCAATTGAGGAGAGCCTCTTTAAATAAAGTAGAAGAAGAACTGTCTTCACCTCCACCAAAGGTAGAGCATAATACTAGTAAAAACACGGGATCCCCGATTAAGAGTTCAATAAGTGGTAAGAAGATGATTATAATACCTCACAAGATCTTAACGAAACCATTTACTAAGTTAACTACGAAAGAGTATTTAAAATTCTTGCTGATTATTGTGAAAATATTGGTAAATTTCAAATCTTTTTTCCATAGTACCATTGATTCGATACCCAGATCGAATAAATCATCGTTAACATTATCAAATACTATCAATCAATTCAGGAATTATAATGAGGACAAGGACAAGGACATGGACATGCATAATTTTGAGAAGATCTTGGAAAAGGTCGAATCGATGGATCAATATTTTAAGTACAAATTAAGTTGCCTTCTGAATTCAAAGCTCTTGAACGAGAAGCCGGATATGTCCATCAGTAGTTTACTGGCCCTCTGCTCGTTAAATTCGTTCAACATGCATTCAACTTCGAATTTAAATTCAGGCATAGACTCAGATATATCAAAGAAAAACAGCTCGATTCATCCCACGAACAAGACCAGTACCGAACGAAATGGAAAACTAGTCCACCTCTATGGAAAATTCTTCAACGAAAGCATCCATAAGCCAAATGATCAAGAAATATATGGAAACATCAGTGAAACGAAAGACTACGATAATCAGCTTACCCATAAAGATATCAATACTGACTCACTCAACCAGTACGAATTGAAAAACATCATGCAAAGTGTTTACAAGCTTATGGCCAGTGGAACATCTCGTCAGAATAGAAACTTGAAATTGACTGGAAAATCAAAAACGATGAATGCTGAAGCTATTAGTATGATGGCCCAATCCAAAGTACAATTAGACGAATGGGATGTAGTAAGTAAAATGTACTAATCCACATAATGTGTAAATTTAAAACCGCTCTGTGTAAAATATGTCATACCGAATTTCTCAAAAATATCCTCCCTTCTTATCGAAGGGTGATTGGAAGGAAAAGGATAGTATATAATACCTAGCATTAATTCCATTGAATACTATATTCTTCACTATATATCATGTTATCTGATAAAGAATTGTATGAAATAAATAAAAAAGCCGTAACCGAAGGTTTTAAAATTAAACCAAGGATTAATTATAATACTGTTGGTGGTGTCAATGGACCATTGGTTATTTTGGACGATGTGAAGTTCCCTCGTTATAATGAAATTGTCAATTTAACATTACCAGATGGATCTAATAGAGCTGGTCAAGTTTTGGAAGTTAAAGGTAGCAAAGCCATTGTTCAAGTTTTTGAAGGTACATCAGGCATTGATGTTAAGAAGACAAGAGTTGAATTTACTGGTCAAAATTTGAAAATTCCTGTTTCTGAAGATATGTTAGGGCGTATTTTCGATGGTTCAGGTAGACCAATTGATAAAGGTCCAAAGATTTTTGCAGAAGACTACTTAGATGTTAATGGTTCCCCAATTAACCCATATGCGCGTATTTATCCTGAAGAAATGATTTCTACTGGTATTTCAGCCATTGATACGATGAATTCAATTGCTAGAGGTCAAAAGATTCCTATTTTTTCAGCTTCCGGTTTACCACACAACGAAATTGCTGCTCAAATTTGTAGACAAGCCGGCTTAGTGAGACCAACTAAAGACGTCCACGATGGGCACGAAGAGAATTTCTCCATTGTATTCGCTGCTATGGGTGTTAATTTAGAAACCTCAAGATTTTTCAAACAAGATTTCGAAGAAAATGGTTCATTAGAAAGAACATCATTGTTCTTGAATTTAGCAAACGACCCTACTATTGAGAGAATTATCACTCCTCGTTTGGCTTTAACGACTGCCGAATATATGGCGTACCAAACTGAAAGACATGTTTTGACTATTTTAACTGATATGTCCTCCTATGCAGATGCTTTAAGAGAAGTTTCTGCTGCCAGAGAAGAAGTTCCAGGTAGAAGAGGTTATCCAGGTTATATGTATACTGATTTGTCTACCATCTACGAAAGAGCTGGTAGAGTTGAAGGTCGTAATGGTTCAATTACTCAAGTTCCAATTTTAACAATGCCTAATGATGATATTACACATCCAATTCCAGATTTAACTGGTTATATTACGGAAGGTCAAATTTCTGTTGATCGTCAATTGGATAATAAAGGTATCTATCCTCCAATTAATGTTTTGCCTTCTTTATCTCGTTTAATGAAGTCAGCAATTGGTGAAGGTATGACAAGAAAAGATCATAGTGATGTTTCCAATCAATTATATGCTAAATATGCGATTGGTAGAGATGCAGCTGCCATGAAAGCTGTCGTTGGTGAAGAAGCATTATCTACTGAAGATAAATTATCCTTGGAATTCTTAGAAAAATTCGAAAAGAACTTTATATCCCAAGGACCTTATGAAAATAGAACTGTTTTCGAATCGTTGGACCAAGCTTGGGCATTATTAAGAATTTATCCAAAGGAAATGTTGAATAGAATTAGTCCAAAAATTTTAGACGAATTTTATGAAAGAGAAAGAGAAGACGATGATGATGAAGAAGAAGAAGAAGAGGATGCTGATAAATCCCACGATAATTTAATTGACGCTTAAATAAATTTAGATCATTTATATTTCTTTATTTCATCTTATTTTCTTTGTTTTAACTTTGTCATCATTCTATTTTTTTTTGTTTCTAATCAATAAAATATAGTAATAAAATTTACTTTTTAATTCTTGTATTCGTGAATTAGTATAACTTCAAATTGAATCCTTTTTTTGAGTACAGAAATACTTATGTTTACAATCAAGTATAATAATAAATATATATTGGACTTTTTAAAAAAAAATACATATCTTTATACAGTTTCCAAGTAATTTAAAATGCCATGAAGAATTATAAGAACTTTTTGAAGAAAGAGATACTACTATCAACAGCATATAGAATTTATGCAGATTTAGCTTCTTGTTCTTTTCTCAAATTACCAATATAATTAATTGCAGAACCAGCTTTAAAGAATTCAACTTGATCTTTAGACATAGTATGTTTACATAAAATTTCAAATTCTGAACCGTCTCTCTTGGTTACTTTCATTCTTAATGTACCACCATTATTACCTTCTTTAGCAAGCATATCTACCAAGTCAATAGTGGATAATAAGTCACATGGAGAAATCTTATCGTAGTCGGCCTCATCAGCAAAGGTCAAAGGTAACATACCTTGTTTCTTTAAATTAGTTTCATGAATTCTGGCAAAGGACTTTACTAGGATAATTGAACCACCTAAAAACTTTGGCGATAATGCGGCGTGCTCTCTTGCTGAGCCCTCACCATAATTATGTTCAGCCACAACAACCCAAGGACGGTTCTCATCTTTCCACTTCATCATTAATTCAGGAATGCCATATTGGTCACCATTTAAATCATAAGCTTTGTTAACTTCACCTGTGTCTTTATTAACAGCACCAATTAAAGTATTATAAGAGATATTTTCTAAATGTCCCTTATATTTTAACCAAGCACCAGCCGCAGAAATATGATCAGTAGTACATTTACCTTCAACTCTTAACAAAACATTGGTATGTAATTCCTCACCAGACCATGGTTTAAAAGGTTCTAATAATTGCAATCTATCTGATTCTGGGGAGACACTTACAGATACTTCTGGTCTTGGTTGTGGATTGGATTCTGGATAAAATTCATCACGACCTTTAATAAATCCTTGACCTGGTAACTCTTCACCTTGAGGTGGCTCGAATTTGAAAGATCCACCGTTTGGTAAATCGATTGAATCAGTAACAGGATTGAAATTCATGTTACCAGAATATATCATTGCAGTTACCATGTCTGGGGAGGTTAAAAAGTTCATGGTGTTTCTGTTACCATCATTTCTTGCCCTAAAATTTCTATTAAAAGATGTGAAAATGGCATTATTATCCGTAGATGTCTTAGGAACATCAGTTCTATCCCACTGTCCAATACATGGGCCACATGCATTGGCTAATACTATAGCACCATTATTTTCAAAGGTGCTAATTAAGCCATCTCTTTCAATAGTTGCTCTAATTTGCTCAGAACCAGGGGTGACAAAGAAGGGGATCTTTGGCTTTAATCCTGCTTTCTCGGCTTGTTTGATAAGGGAAACTGCACGAGACATGTCTTGGTATGAAGAATTGGTACAGGAACCAATCAAACCAGCACTAACTTTTTCTGGCCAATTTTCTTTGACAGCTGTGTCACCAAACTTAGAGATTGGTGTGGATAAATCTGGTGTAAACGGACCATTTACATGAGGTTCTAAATCAGACAAATTTATTTCAACAACTTTATCGTATTCAGCTCCCTTATCAGCTCTTAAGAAATTGTAGTCTTTGTTGGCAAAATCTGCTGCTTTTGAGATTGGCTCTCTATTAGTTTGAACTAAATAACGACGATGAGCCTCTTGGTAAGGAAAAGTGGAAGTAGTTGCTCCGATTTCAGCACCCATATTACAAATAGTAGCCATACCAGTACAAGACAAACTTTCTACACCTTCACCAAAATATTCAACAATATAGCCAGTACCACCACGAACCGTCAATACACCAGCTAAGTGGGTGATCACGTCCTTTGGTGAAGACCACCCCGATAAATGACCAGTTAATTTGACACCCAAAATCTTTGGTGCCTTCAATTCCCAAGGCGTACCCGTCAATGCATCAACTGCATCAGCACCACCAACACCAATAGCAATGGCTCCTAAACCACCAGCATTTGGTGTATGTGAATCGGTTCCTAACATCATCAAACCAGGCACCGAAAAATTTTCAAGAACAATTTGATGAATAATACCAGAGCCTGGCCCCCAAAATTGAATACCATATTTTTCACCGCAACTCTGCAAGAAGTCGAAAACCTCCTTATTCGTAGAAATCGATTTAGTTAAATCATCAGCAGCACCATCTTTTCCGACAATCAAATGATCACAATGAATAGAACCCGGGACTGCCGTCTTTGACATACCACAAGTCATGAACTGTAATAATGCCATCTGTGCTGACGCATCTTGCATAGCGACTCTATCGGGGTTCAATTTTAAATATTGTTCACCTCTGATATTTGAAAGTTGACCTCCACATGAACCTAAACTATCTTCTGGATCAACTAAATGAGAGTACAAAATCTTTTCAGCTAACGTTAACGGTTTATTGCCAACAATACTTTTAACTCTATTCAACTTCTCTATCAACTTAGCATATGGTGGTGTTCTTGATTGATATTCTTGGGGAACTTCTAATGAACTAGAAGATTTCGCTTTAGTAGCTAATTTTCTAATCCCATTAAAGGTACGATTAGTCCCTAAACATCTCCTGGCACTTAACATAGTATATTAGTAGTTGTATAAAGCTTATCTATTTATAGGTGCTGTTCGTGTCAAATATTTTGAAATTTTTCAGTAGATTCATCGACCAATTGTTTAGCTTCCAGTAATTATGACTCAGAAACGAACTTGTTATCGTAAAAAGGTTCATAACCAAAAGATTGATTGCAAAAAAAAAAGGTCGCGAATCACCTATGTAAAATATTTCTTAACGTACATTAAAACACTATAAAGTCATTAACTAATTTCCCTTGGTTGGATCAAACAACTCAACTTCCAAGCTCTATCTTCCTCTTTTCTATTTAATTGGCAAACTTTCCAGAATTCTAATAGAATTAATTCTTGTAATGAAGGAGCTGGAATGATACTGTATTCTTCCAGTTCAATAGATTTATTAGCACCCATTCCAAGTAACAAACTGCTTCTTCTATGTTCTTTAGATGATTCGATTGAAGCATCAGTGTAGGGTATTTGTAGGCTTTCGATATCAGCAATTATTCTAGTAATTTTCAAATATTTATCGATGTTGATGATCTTTTGGTTCAAGAAAGAGTTAGCCTTTCTATGATTTGGATTACCGTCCGACACAAAGGTCAAGTCTTGTAAGAACAATGAAAAGTAAGGAACAATTGGGATGTTGTAGTCGTTGGAGACTAAGAAGTTTCTCAATTTGCTTCTATACACCGTGAAATTCTTATCGGGATGAATAATACCTATCAAGTATTCGTACAACTCTCGGTATTTGTCTGATAATTCATCCCAAACTTTCGTTAATCTAGTTGTCAAATGAGACTGCAAGGCAGTGATAATGGCAGCCAATGAATTAAAGTTTCTCAAATACAAGCATGATATTGCTACTTTTAACCATGTTTTAATAATATTGACTCTCATTTTTTGGTTTATCTTTGGTTGCAAAACGGATTCCAAGACGTATCCTGACAAGCAATTCGTGAATAACAAAGACTGCCTGATGTTAGGGGCTAATTTTAAATGCGCTCTCTTAGATGTAAAGTTTTCATTCAATAGCTCCTCAGGTTTTATCGAACAAAATATATGTGATTCGATTAGAGTTAATTGTTTGGCAAGTTCTAAACCATTAAAGTCCAATAAATTGGGTCTATAGTTTGAAAGAACCCAACTCTGGTCACAAACATTATACCAATTGCCCAAAATGCTTGATAAACTTAAAGGAGTGAATTTTTTAGCACTAATATATTTAGGAGCGCACCAACTTCCTCCTAAAATCGCTCTAAATGTCAAATTAACTTTTTCTATCGTTACCAACTGGTTCCTCGTTAACAAAGAATTTGATGATGAAGTTTGGTTACCAACACCCAATGGTAGAGGTAAGGTCATTGATTTCAACGAGCTTGACGTTGAAGACTTAGTATTTATTCTAGATAATTCGTAACCATCAACCATTGAATAACGTGAAGAAAGGGTACCATCTGCAAAACCTCCTGAACTTTTTCTTTTCAGCCTCGTAATAGTGATACTTCTATTAATTAATTGTTTTTCGGTTTTTGGTTTACGATTACGCTTTTGGTTTTCAATTAATGGCTTGGATGATAACCTTGCGGCAACTTCTAACAACTTCATGGAATCCAATGGCAAATGTATTGAAATACCTTCATTAAAGAAATTGACCAATGTAGTTAAGAAAGAATTATCAAGCTCATGATTCCAATAAGACTCTAACCATAATTGGAACATCTTAACTATTAATTTTCTTCTGTTCTTGAGACGCATTTCCTCACTTATATCAGATTTGTTTCTCTGATTCGTGTTAGTCATATCAAATCTGGTAATCAATTCCTCAATTAAATCAATTCCGTTAGCGAAACTTCTAAAACAAATGAAAAATGTAGAAACAAAAAAGTATTCTGGTGGAGAATTTTCGTTCGTGAGAGTATAAACCAAACCTTTGAAAGATGCTCCTAATAAATTACCATTACTGTCAACTAATAGTTCATCTTTAATATTGTGTCTATCACTCGTGGGAGCTCCCTTATCACCATTGGTAAATTGCTGGAATTCAGGATTAGAACTAAATGAGCCACCAGTATCGGCTTGCATTGCATTATGTAACATATTTTCTCCTCCTGGTGTTATAGCTAATTCACCGGTTTTACCAGATCTCATCATAGAATATCTATTAGAAGCCTTAGCTTGTGGTGGTTTAAGTGACTTCAATTGATCATTCTTGAGGAAATGTGACTTGGCAATACCAATAGAACACTTCTTTACAAATTCTTCAGGTTCAACCTTCATCTTAGAATAATCAGGATATGCTCGTTCGGCATTTAATTTGAAATCACCTGTGACATCCAATAATTTTCTAATAGAGGCAATTGTTTTGCTGATAGATTTAATCATCTTTGCTGCAATTTGAATTAAATCACCACCCTCTTGGGTGTAGTAATAATCCTTCAATGGTGTGCTTTGTACCCCTTTTTCATTTATCAGATTCTTCTGGTCTTCATTAGATTCATTCAATGTTTTCACAATTAAACTTTTAACCCCTGATACTAAATCACTTACCAACGATAGTAATGCATCCAATGATCCATCTAAATCAGCAGGTTTTTCTGAAGAAAAGTCAGAACCAGTTTTTGAGATAAATAACAATTCCCTCAATAATAATATTATTTGATGAGTTACGCTCTCCAAAATATCACAGCCAACTGAATTATGTTCAATTAAATCAAGTCTTCCGATAATTAATCCCAAATACGAATATAATAATCCATTTATTTCTGTGATCCTTTGCTTGGCTTGCGGAGGTGTTGGTAAGAGCGGATAATTATTCATATCATTCTGTAATTTCTTTTCATTTTCTCTCTTAATAACTTGTCTACTTTCAATAGACCAAACCAGTAAGAATAAAATGGCTTTCTTTGTGACTTGAAATACCATCAAGGTCAAAATTTCAATCTTATTGAAATTAGAGGTACCTTTAAATTCATTTGCCTTTACCATTAACTTATACCAATCTGCCAATAAAGACTTTCTACTCTTTCTGACCACTTCCCTTTTCGTAACGATCTCATTAGTTCTTGACAAACAATCTGTTTCCTGTAACAATATTCTGACTCCATCTCTGATTGAATTCACGTTTCTAGTTGAAAAAGTATATTTTCCATTGCGATTTTTATGTGACAATGGATTCATTAAAAACTTCCCACAAGCATGAAATAATGGCTTAAGGTAAGCATTATTCGGTATTCTGCCAGTATCCTCTTCGAGGTCTTCGTTGGATCTTGTTTCATCCGCATTATCATCATTTACAGCAATTGCAAAATAATTCATAGGAATCCATCCTCTTTGTAACGATTCTACCAATGTAACTTCTCCCCAGCCTGAATCATCTATTGTATGAACAAATGCCAAATCATCTTTCTCGAATGATAAGCAGATAGAGGCATCTGATTCTAATTGTAAACTAGATGAATCAAAAGCATGTAAAGCTCGTATAAATAGAGAAGACAAGTCTTCTTCGTCAACTTGTGCTACCGATTCTGTTGAGTCGGGTATACTTTCGGTGCCATTATCATAAGAGTCATCAAGGGTAGAATGAGTTGTGTCCGCAGAAGTGTCAGCCTCTTGGTATAAATTATGTTTAGGATCTAGAACAGAATCTGTGCAAGCGATATTTAACCCACCAGAGTAATTTTCCTTTGGGACCTTATCAGTAGTTTCTCCGACTGAGGCGATGATCATATTCACCTTTTCTTTTTCTGAAACGTGAGCCATATCTTGGTCATTTGGAATCAGTTCAAACTTTTGTAGTAAGTCTTTTCTTACTGGAATTTCATTATCATTAAGAGTCTTTGAACTTGACTTTCTAACTACCTTGAGTGGTGAAATTCTTGACCCTCTAATGTTGATGTAAGAGCTTTTACCACTGACACTTTTTGAAGTCGAAGCACTATTATTCTCGATATTTTCTTCACTATTTTCAAAAACAAAGCTTGAAGAGCTGCTGAGAGTCGCATTATTCTGGTTATCACCGCGAGGCATGGCTAAAGAATCAGCATCCACATTGTCCAAATTGCTTTCTTTACTTAGTATGCTTGATCTATTACTTATGGTGCTCACCTCCGATATCTCTGCCGGACTGGCCGCATTATATTCTTCCTCTTCTTCCTCTGGTTGCGATTCATTGATCTTTTGGTAATAGCTGCTTGTGCGATTATCGGAGCTTCTATTACTATTTACACTGAGATTATTAGCCTTTTCAATATTTTGCTGAAATGAGTTCATAAACAGGAACGAATCACCAGATGTGGCCATATTGGATTGCTGTAAAGTCATGGACAACCTCTGGAACTTCGAACTTAATTCCTGTTGTGGCAACAATGGCGACTTATTATTTGGATTCAACAAACTGTTGTTCGATTCCAGACGTTCAAACATCCCATCTGATCCCACGACCGGTGTTTTGTCCTCAATTGAATCTCTAAACTTTGGAGGTAAGCTGACCTTTGGGGTTGCGTCCTCATCTGCTCCCGTGGCCAATACAGTGTCCTCATTCTCCAACATACCCTCATTGCTCTCGTTCTTGAGCAATGAATTATTAATTGAGCTGAAGCTCATTTCACTATCGTTATTAGCAGTCAAATAGCTCTCCAATGTCTGGGCACTTCCTTCCTGAGCCATTTGATGAATGTTCTCATATGAGACATATTTTGTACTCTCTGTCCCATGGCTACTGTCTCCCAGTGAATGACGATCATCAAAACCATCTTCCTCGTTTTCTTCTACTATATTTTCCTGTTCGTTCTTAAATCCAAAATCCGACTCGATAGGTGAATATACACTGGACGATGTACTAACATGCTTGTCCATCGGGATATGTGGTGCTTGATACATATTGATCAACTATATTAATTTATTTTCGAAAGGCAAACCGAATTATCTTTCTCTCCCTATAACTTTAATGTTCGTATGTAGTCTTGTATTATTAGGAGTTTTGGTCTTCTTACGTGATTTTTTGTTAAATCGCGTGTAGTTTTCAAGAATTTTTCGTCTAAAATCTTCAAACGCGTGTCGTAAACAATTTTGATAGCCTTGCAATACTTTCAGCCACCTACTTAAGGTTACTGCGTGTTAATTGGGCTCGGCAATATCATTTCCTAGTTTGTTAATTCTAGACACAAACGTTTGACAGCCGTGCATGTTTGAATACGCAATGGGCTAATATCAGAGTAAAATGTATATAGAATAGGAGTGTTCTAGAGTCGTTCGCCGTTAGTCGATAATCCTGTATTCGAAACGGGAGACCAAACTATCCAACGTTACTACGTGCCAGACTCTGTGGTAGAAGATTACGAAAATAGCCCAGTGTAAAAAAGAAATTAGATTCAAAAAATATGTTTGAAAAATGATGAGTTGCCGAAAGCTCTGTGGAGGATCGAACTCGCACCCATGTCGAACATAAAATGGTAAGCTCAAATCGTTTGCAGCGTTAGGACCTTTAGCAGCAAAAAATAAGAAAAGATTAAAAACAACATGTAGTCATTGATGTAAGGTTACCTGGTAGAAGGTAATACGGGTATTGTTTTTCAATAATAGACGTTCTTCTGAAAGGATTGCTATTTTTTGAATACTGTCGAGCGAGATGGGCGTTGGCCTTGCTTTGGCCTAGGTGTGCTGCGTATTGAGAGTATGAAAAGTTTTGAAAAAAAAAATTAAAATTAACCATAGATAAAGAATAACCTTTCGATAACAGGCATATCATGGCACAGTATACCTGTACTACGTGTTCAACGTCCCAAGATGAGGGAGAAATGGTAAAGCATTTGTCTTCAACAAGACATAAAACTGTGAAATACAACGAGTTAAATGAAGTCATCGAATGTGAAGAGTGTGAAGACTCGAACATCCATCAGCTTCTGATCCTTAGGTTTGGGTTGACTGACATGTCTCTCTTGTGTCAGTTGTGCCTTTCTAAAGAGGAAAAGCCGTCGACCCAATACTCTTTATCCAATGGTTCTTTATTGAAAAAGATTTCCCAATATTACAAGTTCAGAGATATCGAGTGTGAACTTTGTCTCTCAGAACAACGGTTATATGTGGGTAACAATAAAGCTAATGGAGACCAGCTCATTGTTTGTGCAAAATGTTTACCGCAAGTATCTAATGAACAAATTACCTTCGTTAGTGAAAATGATGATAAATTTCTTTATGAATTGCTAGGTATAAAAGAATTTGTTCCTCCATCCAACCCAAAGAAGGGAGGCAAGGGCCGTTCGAGAAAGGTTGGAAGAAAAGGTGGAAGATTTACCAAAGGCGATGGGAAACCGAGTGATAAACCAAAGACAAAAAAGGATATAGAAGCGGAAGAAAGAAAAGCCCATTTTTTTAATGCGAGAGCTAATTCCCATGCAATAAAGTCTGGAAAAACTATACCTGCAGTTGGCTCGGGTAGTTCTAGTCCAACTCCTTCTAAATCTAGTTCTAGAGCCCCTACTCCAAGGTCTTCAACTCCTGTACATCCCAAATCCAAATCGAAACAAGCTGGTTCAAAAGATAAAAATCCGAAGTACCCAAACTCCAATAAAACAAAAATTCCAATAAACAACAAAACCATCTCTTTAAATAAAATGGAGTCAAATGGTCCAACATCAAAACCACCGAAAGTGAAAGCGACAGATAATTCAAAAGCTCTGTCGCAATTAAATATCTCTATGGGTCAGCTAACTGCAGACTCCAAAACTAACGGGAAAAAAACCAAGGGCAGTGTACAAAATACTAATCCTAAGAATGACAAGTCAAGTAATAGAAAACCTAACACTAAAGCACAAAATAGGGATAATGTTGAGTCAAAGGATAACCTGAAAGAAAGAGATACTACCAAGAATAATTCTAACCATAGAAATGTTACACCTGGAAAGGTCGATAAAGACAAGAACACTCAGAAACCAGAAACCAAGAAGACGAATAATATCAAAGATAAAACAAATCCGAAAAATAATGGGAATGGTAAAAATATAAATACCCCATCACTGGGAAACAAAAATGTGCAACCTAAGGAGGAACACTTATCGCTTCCACCTAATATCAAGAAATATGAACCATCGGTTGATCCAAAATTATCGTACGAATCGATGCAATCATACTTTGAAGAAATGTCATACAACCTATTTCTCGAAGAAAAATTAAGTATGCAATCTAATCATGGTTCGTTTGTTCAATCTGACGAAATGGCAATTGAATGGTATGCAGACCAAGATAAAAAGCACAAGCAATTCAAACTTAATATTACTTTGACTGATGATATCATAAATAGGTTTGTTTCAAAGAAGATGCAATCTCTTAAGAAAACTCCTTTTTCCATGAACCAATCGGTTTTCTTGATTTTGGGCGAGGATATTCCCTGGTATGGACAAATTGTCACGTCTGATAGCAAGAGTGCTAGCAAAGGACGTCGTGGTGGATTAAAAGTTTTAGAAATCGTTGTTGAATTGTATAAATGGAATACTCAACCTTTACCGCTTACCGTAAATGTAAAATGGTTGAAAATATTACCTGTGTCTATTCCAGTTAGTAGAGTCTTCATGGCAATGTCCAGAATTGAAAACCCTAAATTCGTTAAGATGATACTTGGTAAAGATCCAATCAAGCAAATTGTATTCAAAAATTACTTAAAGTTCACAAAAGACACATTTAATGATTCCCAAAAGGTTGCAATTCAGTCTGTTTTAAATAATTCAATTACTGTATTACAGGGCCCACCAGGGAGTGGTAAAACTTCGACCATTTATGAAATTATTTTACAGTTGTTAGACAATTTAAACACATATCCTATTTTAGTTGTTGCAGCCTCCAATATTGCAATTGATAACATTGCGGAAAAATTGTTGGCTAAACATGGTCGTTCAATATTAAGAATAGTTGCTAATGAGAAAGAAAAGGAGTACAATAGAGAGCATCCTTTGTCATCTATTTGCCTACATCATAAGGTATATGATGCGTTACCAATGGCAATGAAACAAACTATTGATGATATGAGAAGGTTCAATGGTCCTAAGGTTAGTCAAAACCAATACAAGAAACTATTAACTAAACAGATTGAACTCAGTGACATCTTTACTGCACAAGCTAAAGTGATCTTTACAACTTCTGTGGTTGCTGGTGGAAATCAATTGAAATCAGTCAAAAAGCTACCTGTTGTAATTATGGATGAAGCAACGCAGTCTTCAGAGCCTACTACATTAATTCCATTATCTATGCCTGGAGTTGATAAATTTGTCTTTGTGGGTGATCAACGACAATTGAGTAGTTTCTCACAGGTTCCAAACTTATCATTATCACTTTTCGAAAGAGTGCTTTTGAATGGAACCTATCGTACTCCTCACATGCTTGATACTCAATATAGAATGCACCCAATGATTAGTGAGTTCCCTAGGAAAAGGTTTTATGGAAGCCTACTAAAGGACGGTATTACGGCCGATGACAGAGTTTTAGAAGGAATACCAACGAACCCTGTTTATTTCTGGGACACCAAGGGCACATGTCAAGAAGAGAGAGTCAGAATTAACTTTCGAGAAGACCGAGGTTATACATACTCAAATAAACGTGAAATTGATTTTGTCACCAAAGTTGTTTTGAAATTGATCTACGACAAAGGTATCTCTAAATCGGATATTGGAATTATTACTCCATACCGTGGCCAAAGAGATTTAATTTCATCAATTCTTGTTAAGAATGACTTAGTTAATCCTGAAAAGGATGACATTCACGTTGAAATTGATAGAGATGATATCTACAATGAATCAAAACCGGTCACTATTCACACTGTATCTGATATTATGATTGCCTCGATTGATGCTTTCCAGGGTCGTGAAAAGAATTTCTTAGTCATGTCCTGTGTTAGATCGAACAAGGAGAATAAAATTGGTTTCTTGGGTGATGAAAGAAGATTGAACGTTGCTCTAACAAGAGCTAAATATGGTTTAATCATTGTCGGTGACGTAGACTGTTTAAGTAAAGGAGATTCCTTGTGGAAAGAATATTTGGATCATTTGGAAAATAATAACTCAGTGTTTAAAGATGATGAATTCTCGTATTGATTAGTTTTTTATTTCGATCTAGATTTTATAGTATAATAGAATGATTCCTAATTGATATTGATGGAACGAC
Organism: Debaryomyces maramus; assembly: GCA_030583545.1. Lineage (NCBI taxonomy): Eukaryota > Fungi > Ascomycota > Pichiomycetes > Serinales > Debaryomycetaceae > Debaryomyces > Debaryomyces maramus. Next base: position 172,050 of record JAJMIL010000002.1, read on the forward strand.
GTAGTAACTAGTTTTTCACTACTCTGAAATGGATGCGAAAAAAAAGAATTGGCGACAACTGCAGGACTCGAACCTGCGCGGGCAAAGCCCAAAAGATTTCAAGTCTTTCTCCTTAACCGCTCGGACAAGTTGCCTTATTCTGGGAAAAAAGTTTTCTTTCTACATTTTCATCTAACTAATCATTGGTATATATTACAGATTGCAAAATTTAGCAAACTTATTTAACGGGTCATAAAGTAGATATATTCATAAACAAAAAAAAAACTGTAAAACTAATAACTAGTAGCTAGTAACTATTGTTCCAATTGACTTTCAAAGACTTTAACTAAGCTATCAACGTCATCACCACTACCAACAGAATTATTAACAATATTGTTGATACTCACTGTAGGAGTTACGTGAACACCAATTGTTCTCAAGTATTTGGTGAAGTATTTCAAATCTGCAGTAGCACCATTACCAGAGTTGCTTTGTTTTTCTTTTTGAGTCTCTAGTTTGATAGTCAATTCCTCTAACACTTTTTCTTTGGAAAATGGCAAAGATAACTTCCCGAAGACTAAATCAGATATCTGTGAATAAATTTCATTACGATTTAAATTGACATTAGCAGTATCATAAAATAACTCCTTGTTTTGAAAGAGCACCTCCGATAAATTCCAAAATGTCATATTCGTGTCAACCTTCTTATCCGAAACCTCTCTCAATAACTTTGCTATAACTAACGAAAATTCATGAAGGAGATTTGAATTAGTATGCCAAGGTTGTACAACGTTTACAAAAACAAATTGAAACTTATAGGGATGTGATTCTTGGAGCTTTGGGATAACTGAACTTTTTAATTTTAAAAACAACTTTGCACTGAAAGGGCAATTGTAATCCAAATATAGGTTTACAATATGTGGGGTGAAGGATTTGGCATTCACCAACTCACGAGATGAATGGTAGTAATGAGTTGAAGAAAACTTTGGGGATATCATTGATGTATCTTTAGTGTGGTTTTGCAATTTAAATTAAAACAATTCTTATGATCGGGTTGCTTTATCTATTCCAAACTAAATCTGTCCTAAATTAAGCCTGGCGGCGGTGGTGGGGGTCGATGGTGGGGGCTGATAGCGCTTGAATAATTGAATTTGCCACACTATTTCAATACTCGCTTAATATAATACTGCTACTTACTCGAAATAAATCTACTAATTGACTTTTTTAGCAACAATTATAAAAGCTTAAAGGTCTATTAAATCGAGTATATTGCGATCTGCAAAAACTATAAAACTTAAAAACTATTAATTTCACCTTCAAATAAGTCCTTTCTTTGTCGGCGTCTTTTGGATACTAATCCCAAACTTCCTATATATCGGACTATTAGTATTTATATCCTCATCGGAGCCTGAACCTTTAGGTGGTGTATTGTCTCTTCGAGTTTGCCAATCTTGAGTTCCAAAATCCCCCAGGAATTCAATTCCGTCCTGCTTATACCTTTCGGCCATTATCTCCGATAATAACCTTGGTTTCTTCATATTGCTATTTTCAAAATCCATACGTCTCTTTGCAAACGACAGTTTCGTGGGTGTTCTCAAATTTTCATCGGTATTTCGCTTCCCTGGTGATTCTTTACGGACAATGGAATCATGACCTGGCCATTTAATTTCGGGAGATTGAATTTTAATATCTTTATCATTAATTTCTACCTGGTTAGGATCTTCGTGGGAAATTAGAAAAGAAATATTTCCCTTATCATGACAATCTGATGCCATGTCAAAAGAAGCTTCTTCATTTTGAGGTATATTCGTATATTTCTTCAATTTCTCTCTTTTCTTCTTCCTCCTATGTCCATCTTTCGTTTTTTTTTTTTTCTTATCCTTCTTGGAACTCTTATCAACTTCTATTATATCTGTATTCATATCTGGAAAAGCGAAATTAAATTTATTTTCTTCGCTTAGTTTGGACTTCAACAAATTATATCTTTCATCATCCTGCTCTTGGCTGTCTATAATTGGATCATCGTCCAAATCGTCCAAGGTGTTCACTGTAATAATTTGTGATCTACTCTTATGCGGACTTGAGGAAACAGAAGTAGTATTAATTGGGCCCAAATCATGTAAGGTTTCAAATGTAGATGATCTTGAATTAGGAGGCATGGAAGTATATAATTGCTCCTCCTTTGCTCTGGATCTTGATGTATCTGGAGGAGGCGAAAATGATACTGATGGTGATGATGATGATGAGTTAGGGTTTATTCTTATGGCTCTTCTAGATGACAGGGGATTGTAAACATATGACCTTCTTACTCTCTCTCTGGCAGATGAAACTTTTGGCAGACTAATTTCTTCATTTGGTTTAGGTGCATTTTCACCTAATGGTTCAATTGATTCAAGCTTTGGTGCTTTAACATGTTTTCTGAATGTCTCTTCTCTCCCAACTCTTAAATTTCCCGCGAGTTGTAGTTTTTTATCATTTAGCTTTTTCTTGGCTAAATCGGGATCATTCTCCTTCCCTGTATTCTCATTACCCACGCCATATTTAAAGAGCCTAAATATTCTTCCAAATATCGTACCATGATTGTTATTTTTGGAAGCCACTGGTTCGTCTTTCAAACCATCTTCCAGGAACGTCTCCATTAATAAGACCACAAGTTGCTTACTGAAAATGTATTAAAGTATACTCTTTATTTACTATTTTATTACACATTATTTGAGGTTTAATTAATAACAGCCTGTATATAATTTTCATATACAATTACTTCTGAAAAGACATATAATGCATAACGGATTAAAATAAGTAGTACTTTAGTAGATCAAACAAGGATGATCAACTTGCATTTATCGAATAAAATTCCGTGGAATTTTCCGTCATCATTAATTTCAAATTCAGATAATTTTAGTCTATCAGTTTCAGAAAGTTCATCATTAGCAATTTCATTCTCATTAATGAAATCATCATAGTCATTCTTCAAAAACAAGTGGACCATATCATCCGAACTTTCCTCAGGCGAACGACTTAAACCTAACCTTTTACATAATTTTGTTTTAAGATCCTGTAATCTCAAACCTGTAGGCAATAGTAACACGAAAATATCATCTTCGTAATAGAATTTGACTTTGACTTTTGGCTGCTTGTTCTCCACGTTGTTTACGGCTGAATTAGAGGTTATGTTACCAGCTTCATTGTCAGTACCTGTACTAGCAAATGTATTCATAAGGTTGGTGGATGATGAAGATAATGATCTATTTAAAGCTGAATCAGATGACGTTGGAGTAGATGTTCTATGTTGTGTTCCCGAATGATTATGAAAATTAGAATATTGGGACATCCTGTCCTGTTGATAGTTGGATTTTTGATTTATAGGCTTCAGCGATCTTCTCTCTTTTTTATTGTTAGAATCCGAAATTTCTCTATCAAATCCGTTATCCAACACCTCGAATAATCTTAATACTTCCTCGGATTTTGAAATATGAGGTGGTAAAGCAATCAAATTCCGTAAGTAATAATCTAATTTTTCTCTTCTTAACTTGGAAATACTATCATTAACATTAATTAAAGGGCCTGGGATAGAAGGAATGATTCTCTTCGAGTTTTCTATTTTTCCTGCTTCATAAGGGAACAATTCTAACAATTTAACCTGCAAATCATAAAAATCTTGATAATAACGATAAAGATAGCGAGTTTTACCATTACTTAGCTTAGCGATAATTAAGTATTGATAGCGGCCTTGATCTAACTGATATGAATCAACGGATGCCTCTAATACAACAGTGTTTGAAGAACTTAATGAAGATCTATTTGAGCCTGTAGCGTTTTGGGATTCCTTTTGGAAAAACTGAGTATTGGACGAAACTGGAGGTGTTTGGTTAGAAATCGAGCCTAATGGAATAGTCGATGCCTGATATTTTGCTGTTTGATCCTTCCATTGTTCAACAGTTGGAATTTTAAAGTCGTTTATAACCTTCAAAGTATCATCATTCATATCCTGAGAATTCATAGGATTGACTAAATCTATGATCTTCACATACAGAACAGGAACCAAACCTGGACCTCCTAATCTATTAATTGGTTTTGCAATAAACCATTCGAACTCATGATGTGCACATATAATTAAATTTTCTCCCGGTATAATGTCTAACTCATCCTCCCTTTCCGCCTTGAACTCATATAATGTCACAGCATAAAGAGTTTGATTAGAGTTTCTCTGATTAGTGCGTAATTGCTGTTTTGGAGATGTATTAGTAGTGGCTAATGGCCTTGATCTATTAAACACCTCAAAGTAGCTAATTGGTACCATCCCCTTAAGGTGGGTCATAGGATTAGTTGCTTCACACCAGCCATCATTTTCAAGTTGACCGTTTTCCCCATCATCTGATAATACATGAAAGAAATCTCCCTTATTAAATTTCAACTCTCCTGGCCCTTGTGGTTGATAGTCATATAATGCCTTAATCACTTTTTTAGGCGATTGCAATGAATTGGCACTTTCCAGGTTATTAGTGGAATGTGTAGAACCAACCCGTGAAATAGAGTGCTTTGGTGATGCAGACTCGTTTGACAGCCTCTTGCTTCTTCTAAACGATTTGATCATGTTTTCTAATAGCTGTTACTGAATTTTGTTCTCTCGATCTGCTATGAATTTAATGTGAAACCTGTTCTAGTAAAAAAATTCCTATCAAAAAAATTAAGTCGTGTACTTCGCCTACAGGGTTGGTAAATTTATGTAACAGAATTATGCCAATAATTTATATTCACATTAATTCATTTCATTTCCGATATTCAAGCGTTGCTACTATCATAATCTCTACATGGCTTATCCAGATTTACAGTTAATACATATTCAGGTCTACTTGTAGGATAGGGAAGTCTTAATGGTAAGCTAAAAAATCAGTTAAACTCACGCGTCGATCATCAATTTTGATAAAAGGGACACTAGATATACGCCTATATACGTCGACTACGTAGTTCGTAATACAAAAACGTCGAAGGATTGTATTGTAAAACAGAGCCTGGTACATAAAAAGTTTTTCTCAGCAGGCACGATATGTTAATTTTTTCCCAATTAGGAAATATAATCAGAAGGAAGGTTCCTGTGGAATGCAGAATAAAACTGTATTTATGGCGGAAGTCATTAACACGATAGAATTTCAATTTTCTATCACGATGGCTGCTTAATTAACCATCTGAAAACGCGTCTTGCACCTGTACTAGAGGTCATGCTTAGTTTTAAGCTGTACTAAGCTCCTGCATTTCTAAAATATGGTTTATCCTTTCTCCGATAAACTAATTGTCTGGCAGCCTTTAGAACTGAAAATTGAAAATGTCACCATGCTCTGATATTTCATCCAATGAATCTGGTGAAGAATCGGGTTTATCGTCAGCTGAGCTTGATGCCTCAGATCGTTCATCAGATTTATACTTTTTGCGCAGGATTCTCTTCACCGAATATTTTTTTTCAGCCTCCAATTGTTCAAACTGTACTGTTAGTATATAGCTGGGAACATAGTAATACGACGTGAAGAACACATACCTGTCTATATTTGGCGAGATATATTTTTAAAGCTTCTGCGTAATTTTCAAATCCCAATGTATACATGGACCACAATATGTCCTCACCGTTAAGCGTTTTCCTTTTTTCCATCCTACATTTATCTGAGGCCTGACTAGTTACAAACGATATAAATTCAGATACACATTCTTGTATACATTCTTTGGATTCTTTGGAGAGTTTTGCATGTTGTGGTAGTGCCTTTTTCATTACTCTTCCAACTACATTTGTTAGTATGGTTCCTCATCATTGCATATAATCGACTTACCATTCGCAATGGGTAAAAACCTATCTTGCTCCTTTATCTCATACTCTGAATTGAGCAAATTGAAATCCATTTTCTCTTCCATGTTTTCACACGTTGAATTCTAGATATAAGTTTATACACTTCGAAGGCGATTTAAGTGGTTTTATCTACAAGCAGGTAATTGCGACCTCGGAGTTTGCAATTAAAAATAGGAAACCAGTATTTTCATTACATAAGTGTTTATATTAGATGTTTACGAATATTTATAGTAGAAAAATATACTGGATGACAGCAAATCTAACCTGGTGGTAATTGAGAAGCATCAACAATATCAGCAACATCAATGCTGTCTTCGTCTTCCATAGCACCATCCAATGGAGTTCTTGGTAATGCCATCATACCAGATCTTGCAATTTCCAAAATACCGAATGGATGTAATAATTGAATAAAGGATGAAACCCTTGATGGTTTTGCACTCAACTCAACAATAACATTTCTATCTGAAATATCGACAATTTTACCACCAAATTTTTCAGTAAGAGTTGAGATATGCTCTAAGTGGTTGTGTTTTTGTCTTAAAGCTTCAGATGGTACTAGGTTATTTGGATGGAAAGCTGATTCAGGTGCACTCAAATCAGGAATGGAGGCAGCATCATTAGTATGTAATTTATGAGTTGCGATCAATTCTTGGAAAAATTCTGGTCCTAACAACGAAACTCTGGCTAATAACAATTCTCTCTTGATAATTTCAGCATTCGTATAGTCCAAAACGGCATATACTGGGACTAAATCTTCGATTTGTCTCCTGGCTTGCTCGACAACTGCATCTTGACCAGCTAATACAATAGTCATACGAGACAAATCCTTGATTTCAGTGCTGCACACAACTAATGAGTCAATGTTGAATCCTCTAGCTGCTAATGTACCAGAAACTGAACTCAAAACACCTGGTTCGTTCTGAACCAAACAGTTTAAAACATGTTGCTTTCTAGGGGCCTTTGATGGAACTGGCGTCTCATATAAGATAGATGAAACTGCAGCATCAGCAGACCATGTTGGTGTTTCCAATGTTGGTAAAGGTGGTCTTTTTTGGTTACGGTGTAAGGCCTTGTATGCCAACGCAGACGTAGAGCTCGACGTTTTTGTCCTAGAAAAATTTCTAGCAATATTACGGCCACTGATACCACGCAAGGACGATGAAGCAATCATATTCCTTATGTATTCTCGCGTATTAATAAGATTCCCTATTTTCTATTTTATTCTTGTAGTAACTTTTCAGGCTAATTTATTCACCGACAACCGATGATTCATCTCAACTTTTCGCGACATTTTTTTGAATTATTTTTCACGACATTTACGGTCCTACGGGTTCCTTCTTTGAAGATTGTCTGCAAAATTCAAGGATTGACGGAAGTCCTCCTACAGTTGTACAACTATAATAAGAAAATGACAAATGTATATGACTAACAGCTAAATAGCTAATATACAATAAATATGAGTAACAAAGTTAACAAATAGTGACGCTGGTCAATATCAGCTCACTTTTGTAATGATGCGTGCTATTTTTAACAGCATTGGTAATCTATTAATTATCTAGAATAAAGCAGTACAATATGATTAAATCTCTCACCTTGTAGCAATAAAATTTCAATTGTGAGCGAATCAGCCTAATTATGCAAATGCGAAGAATAATACGTTAGATAGCAACACAACACCTGTACTAATTGTCGGAACGGACGTACCGCCGGTAGCATGATTGGAGTGGCCCCCCGCCAACCCAGCTGCTGCACCAAGTCCCGCTCCCATCCCAATTCTTCTTCCTGAGCTTCCATATGACGACCCTGTCCTTCCCCCCGAGCTAAACCCGCCAGATCTGAATCCACCACCAAATTTATTTTCTATTTCTGTATCGTTATTTTCGTATATTGAGTCCCTTTCAATGATAGCTTTATCGGACAGAATATCTGACTCAATCGGAACTGAAAATGCCTGTACTTGCATACACGCCATAAATACTAAGAAAGCCCTTGTTAAATACATATTTGTTTCTTAAGTATGAGTAAGAGAGCTATAAATCTACGATACTTAAGCCTGGTTTTTATATCAACTTTGACTCAAAAAAAAATTGTTCTCATCTCGTAAAATGATTGAGCCTCGTCATGATTTTTTGTATACAAACACTATGGAAAATGACCCTTCCTCAAGCCTATATACCCCTCGTACGAATCTTTGACGTTCAACCATGTAGATCTACCGATTCCACCTTCAATCCCCTGGTCACAAATTCGATTGCCCCACCAATTTAAGGTAGAAAAATCATATTGAACAGTGACAAATATAAGCAAGGCACTGAACGCGACACCTGCTGATAATGCACTGGTCAAGATATAATTATATTTCTCCCACCACAAGATGTAATTTTTCTTAATATAGTACATAAAGATAAAAGAAAGATAAAATCCTCCGGTAAAGTACAGCAAGTTGTAGGGAGCGTACATCAAAAAGCCACCGATTATAATGGTAGGGTGAAAATATCTTGTTAGAATTTTGGGACCATTTTTCTTAAACCAATAGCATGGAAAAACTAGCAAAACACCTAAAAGGAAGCACCATTTTAAAACTGGGTATAATCCACTGAAAACTTTTGCTGGGCCTATTTCTCCATATTGGACGCTTGAAAAGAAGAATGTATTCGCTCCTGGGCAGCTGAACCTATTCTTTTGATGAGGATCACATATATTTTCGACGTTCTTTATTTGCCAATTTCCAATTAATAGAGCTGTGAGAATGCTCAATAGAGTAGATATAAGCTGGCCTTTAAAAATTGCTCTTGGTGGTAATTTTGTATAATGTGCCAACTTTTGATCAGTAATGTAGTTACTAGCTTGACTATCAATATTGTATCCATAGCTCTTGAGCGTAATTAATGCAATACCTGAATGTGGTATTGTATACCCTACAATCAATTCAACTAATACATTTAATCCAAAAGTAAATCCAGTTACCGACGCGATCGCCGTCATAGGGATTAAAAATAAGAAGTTGATTAAAATTGTGAAAAAAATCCCCCAAATTGGTGTTTCTGTTGGGTATAAACTTACACACGCTATGGCAAACGTGGTACTCACTAAAAGAATAATTAAAAACCACCAATCTGGAACTTCCTTATATTTGGACATCATTTTGCAGTGGGGATCGTTTTTATATCTTCCAAAAATATTGCCTTTATCAGACGAAGATTCTGTAACTGAATGCCAAACATTCACTAAACTTGATTTCATTGATTCCCATTCTGTTATTATATGGAAAAGTATTGCAAATGGATATAAACAAAAATATGCACCATAAAGGACCAAATTAGCGGCACTGAAGTACGGTGGACCATAACTTTGATATTTTTCGTTATCAAATAGATTATTTTCGTTTAATATACTATGGACAGTATAGGTTGTGCCCTTGTTATTAAATAATGCATTGGAATTGATTGGTAAATACCCTGTCCATTTATTGTTTGTATAATAGACTATTAGGATGACGAACAACGCTAAAACCGACCCTAGGTATTGATTTGCATATGTATAAAATGGAAATGTTAGACAACCCGCGGAATCGAGGATATTCCAATCAAATGTAGGTAACGGGTTTAATCCTAGGCCAGACTTAAAACCGGTCACATTATTCAAGTGTACCAGGGCCGGGTCTATCCATGTAGGCCAGTTGAAAGTTGATAAAGCTGTAAAGATATATGAAGGAAACCAATTATAAACAAAGCTTATAATGAAAACAACATAGAAGAATGAATACCTTGATATTTTCCATCCATGTATGGGTGGAGATTTCAGTGCTTCCTCTCTCATTAAGGCTCTATTCAATGCAATGGTAGGTAATATTGTAGGCCATATTGACTTAACAGGATAAATACACACTTTCCTCATAATCCCAGCGAATCCAAACCCTAAACACTGGGTCGATATAGCCAACAATATTTGATAAGTCCACGATACCCATTTAAGGCCGTAAAATCTATCAAGCTTCATAACAAATATATTGTAAATCAGGTATGGTGTACCTGCAGAGCACAGGTAAATGATTGTACTTAACATCATTTCTTTGTAAGACCAAGGACCAGGATTTAAGTTTATCTTGTATCCAAAAATATATACTATCTTGTCATAAGGTATCAACTTCTCCCATAATCTACCGCTTGGAAGGAGCAAAAGTTGAATGGTATGCAGACCAAGAGATATGGAGGGCAATCTGTGCACAAACATGTTATTAATAAAAGAGCCCACTAATGTCCAGAAAAACCCTATTACATAGGCTCGCAAAGTCTCTATGGGCATATTAGGGTCATCTATTGGGTCCGTAATAGCTCTTATTTCCGGATAAGGCGAATGGAATGCTATTAAAGATGCTTCAAGTTTTACTTGGAGATTCCAATCGATTATATTTAAATATGTTTTATTCTTGAAATGTTTTGGTGTTTCTTCTGAATATTCTTCTGGAGTTACATTTTTCTTCTCTAGTTTATCACTTTTATCGAAATCTTCTGGGGTTAAATACACTAGCCTCTCAATTAATTTGTAATCTTCGTTTAAGAAATTAAAATCATCTTTATGTTCCGCTAATGCTTCTCTCAAAATGGTTAGTGCGTTATTGGTGCTCAACTCGTTTATTCTGTCAATCATATATGCTTCCTCCTTAGGTATATCTATATCGATATACGATCCTATTCTAAAATTATCATCGGTAATTATTCCCAATCTCAATAAAATAAATTGAATTTGATCTGGGGTAAGGTCCCAATTATTGGTTTTATTAGATGGATTTCCTAAACCCAAATTATTATCATCATTGAAGTATGATAACTCTATATACTCTTGTTCTCGAGGCATAGAAGGATTGGATTAGTATTAGGGATAGAATAAAGAGATTCAAAATGTTTTCGAAATTTTCAGTATGCGCGTGAATCTTAATTATATTCAGCTGCAAATATACTATTTTGTCTTGACTAGTCATCTAACACAGAACAAATATATCAATCTTCTAAAAGATCTATGACTTAGTTTTCATGAAGAGGGTAGGTATGTATCATTACACTTATACTTATTATAAGGCTATAGTAGTAATAAAAAAGAATGACGACAGCTGCAGGATTCGAACCTGCGCGGGCAAAGCCCAAAAGATTTCTAATCTTTCTCCTTAACCACTCGGACAAGCTGCCTAATCGTTGTCGTTTTTCTACGCAATTGTTCATATTCCCTGGTTTTTGCTTATTTATTGTAAATATGTAATAAATAAGTTAAAACAAATAAGTAAAATAGATCTTACAAACTATAATAATACTGTTATAAACATATGTGAGGTGTGCTTGTTTTTGGAATGCTCTTTTTTTTTATGACACTGTAACCTTTTGGACTTTATTATGCTAAATTGAATATATAATGAAACCCCAAGATACTCCTTAGAAAAAAATATTTCTTAGACACAGTTTCACAGATGCTTTGTAAATCCTTAATGACTAACAAGCATCTTTTTAGAAGGAAAGCTAAGATGCAATTGACAGATTTACCAATTGAGATATGGTTTCGCATATTGAAGTTGATACCCTTCAATGAACTCAAAAAGCTTTGGTCGTCCGAAGTGGTACTCAATTCCAAATTTGCATATGCCATTGGATATCTACTTATCGATACACCAATACATATATATAAAGTTGCACCATCATGTTGGCCTTATTTCGAGCCCGCAACACTGAAAGCTGCTTTGACTGCGAAAGAATTTTTTAATATCTTGCGAATCGGGAGACGAAATGGATTTGACTATGCACCAAAAAGTTTAACTCTTTTATTCTTCGTCTTGACAAAGAAATGTTATTACAAGCTTAAGAAACTAATAAATTTTCTTTATGATAGCTTAGGAAAAAGATTATTAAATTCAGAAATTGTTCTTGTAATGGGAAGGGCTGGGTTGAAAATTTCGCCTACACAACTTGGTATAGCCAAGGGATTTCAAAAGATACATCATTTATATTTGCTTAAAGCAACTTCAAATTTTAACTTTTTGAATGGGGCTAACCTTACAGAGCTTGTTCTTAAAATTAATAATAGTGAAAGCATTAGCCAATACCCAAAGCATTTGAAATGCTTACGAATCACTCCCAAATCAATTGAATGCAGAAGTATTAGTATTTCTTTGAGTCATCTTCCAGAAAGTTTAGTGTATCTTAAGATTGACAAAAATATCAATATACTCGATGATGGGAATACCTTACCCAACTTAGAATATTTTGAATGCATGCTTGGAAAATCAATGAATCATAGAATTTATGCATTTTTATCAAAAAATACTTCTTTGAAGTATCTTCATTTGGAACATGCATTATTGACGGATTTCAATTTTACAAAATTTACAAGCTTGAAAAATCTATCGTTAACTAAGTGTTTAAATATCCCTTTCCATAATCTTAGTTCTATGCAAACATTGGAGCGACTTTCATTGAACGGTTGTGATCTCTCGCGCATAGATAACATGAATTTCCCGCCTATTCTTGAAGAGATATATATATCACCCGGGAATAAGGATATATTATATGGACTTGTTTTACCTAGTACACTAAGAGCAATAACTATTATTGATATTGAAAATTTTGGAATTTAAATTGTCCTCTATCTTTACACACTTAAAATTGCTGCAAAATTTATTCTCTACACATAAAAATACGTAAATACGCTAAATAACTATAAATTCTCAAAATGGCATAATTTGGTGCATTCATCCCAAAACTTTTATGCTTAATTACCGTTTATATAAATCAACTGTCAATAGAGAAATATGAATATAATCTTCAATAAATTAATAGAACTATGTTTTTTTCAAAGTTCAAGAAATTTACCAGAAGAAAAGATAAATTTCTCCTTTCTCAACTTCCTTTTGAATTATTGCTAATAATTTTTGACTATATACCTAAACCTGAACTACTTAATCTATGGAGTCCAGAATTATTTAACAATTCAAAGATTTCCTACGTTATATGTTACCTTTTAATTAATGAAGTATACCTACATAACTTTTCGTTGGTACAGTTGAAAAAATGTTTTTCGATTGATGAAGAGAGAAGAGTTGTCCTAAGACACTATTTGAATCCCTCTATTCCATATACACAGTCTTCTAAGGATTTTTTTAACATTTACAAGTTTTCCCAATTACACAATTTTCAAATTGTTCCCAAAAAGATAAATATATTATTTTTTATTTCATCACCAGCAAGTTATACTACATTCATTGACTTGTTAAATTTGCTATACTATGCAATGGGTAAACCAGTTTCGAATTTAAAAATATATTTACGTCTAACTTCAAAATTAACATTCCCATCTGGACTCCCGCCATTGCAATCGTTACATATTATCGATGCATATTCAAATTTCCAGAATTTGAATGATTTATCATTAACGGATCTAATATTGGATGGCAACCTAAAAGGTGAAATTATTACTTATCCTAGAGGAGTGAAGCATATATTGGTTAATCCAAGCAATAAATCATATGGAAATATCTCTATTTCGTTGCAAAACCTCCCAAATACTGTTACGGCAATTTTATTGGGAGAAAATGTCAAATTGAATGATACTGGTGGTTATTTACCAAACCTAACCTCCATCATAGCAAGGGTTGAGGAACCATTGCTGGTCGTTATGGTCCGAAAATTTTTGCAAAAAAACTGCAAAAACATAAAATATTTACAATTGAAAAACATATCGTTAAGTAATGAAAACTTAGTTAATCTAAAACGGCTAAGGGTACTTTTTCTTTGGAAATGTTCATTAATCCCATACGCCCAATTAAAAAATCTCCGGAGGCTAAAAAGGCTTTGGCTTATTGAGTGCGATTTGAATCTACTTGCTAGCTTGTCAATACCACCAGAATTGAAAGACATTCGAATTGCTCCATGTGATAAGGAATTTTTGGAACATCTACTTCCCGCATGCTTAAAAAACAAAGTAGCCGAAGGTCAATGGTTTTGAAAAAATATCAACGTCTTATATAACGACAAAATGCATTCATTTGTGATCTTTTAAATAGGTTAATCGAGCAAAATCATCATGGGCCACCCATGAGGATGCATCGTCTTCACTTTTAGCAATAAAATTTCCATTCTTATTCCCAAAATCTGCCCAGTAAAAACAACCACAATCTTTATTAAGATACTTATTTTCACAAGTCCAAAAGTACTTGCCTCTATTTTCAACATTCTTGAAAGATCTTCTTAGTGTCATGGCTAAATTACAATTGCAACGGGCTAAATTCTGAATGAAGTCAAGCGGGTAGAACCTAAATGTTAAGTTGAACCTAGATGCTCCAGATATCGGATTGATTTGCAATGCTCCTCTCATTGGGTTAACTGAGTGTTTGAATTCTTCTTGGCACCCAGGTTGCATAATAACCATGCTGTTGTGGGGTACAATAATTGAATATATCTGTGATGGCTCTGAATTATCTGAGTAGGTTCTTCTTAGTCTGAATTCTCTGGTGGTACCCAATGAAATAGAAGCAATATAATTATGTGGTCCATTATGGGACATTCTATCAGAGTGCCAATCAAGATTTTTCGATAAATTCTCATAATAATTGACAATGCAGATATCACAGTTCCACTCTTCCTTCGACTGAAATGGTAGACGAGGGATATTGGGTATTATTTTCTTATTCATGAAATTCTTCACAAAGGCAGACACCTCTTCAAAGTCTTCGTTGTAAAAACTGGGTTTCGTTCTCTTTCCATTATAAGCCAACTTCTCATACGTTTCGTTACGACCTTCGGTACAAAATAACCTCACTGAGTGGTTAGCCTTGCATAATTTATCAAATAGGTAAAATTCATGGGGAGACATCTTTTCCTTTTGCGTGAGAAGATACTTTAGTAATCGTTCAGATAGCTCTTGCGGCAAAAAAGATTTATGAAAGGAAACATATGGTCCCAAATACCGCTCTACCTCCTCTTCTGTATTTAATGTTATCACCTTTTGTCCCTTCGGTAGTCCTAGCTTTTTCATTTCTCCCACGGGCTTAAGCAATGATGTAATTGATGTTTGATATAGTGCACCTATTTTTCGCTTCTTCCCTGTAACGCTTAAAGAGCCGTCTATCAATGACCGGGACGCAGATACAGACCCATCGCAAGACAACAATATTTCAAACAATGTTAGTCCTTCTATGCTTGGATACTCTTTCTTCAAGACCTCTAGCTTCCTATCCGTCATTGTTCAACCATACAATAACTAAAGGTTGTTAGCAAAATGCTTTGAAATCAATTTCTTCATGAAGTACCACAAATCACATGACTTATGCCTGGATATCTACATAACTATACAATCTTTCAAATAGATATCACCCTAATACTTTGTAGGTAAAGTAGACATAAGATACTCCGTGGTAGTGATATAACCTATATTGGGACTGTCAAATATTCGGTATTACTATTTGAAGTGGCCGTATGGATATTCTTGTCCACATCAAGTGATACTGAAAGTTAAGTTGAAATATTTCATGAAAAAGATAACTTTATGTATCACTAACGACGAAATAATGCTTTCTGTGGCATTACCCAGAGAAGGTGTTTTTCATGTTTTTTGCAGCTGTATTTCTATTTTGCAGCCTTCTTTTATTTCAAGGAGATGTTTTCAATCCGCAGTACGCGGAGATCTTAAGTTTCGAAAATTTTTTTACTGTTTCTAATAGTAGAAAATCAATCATTTTTTGACTGGCAATAACTGCTACTGGAGAATTCAATTTCGTGTAAGGTAGATTGGGTATTATTGATCGAAAGATAGAAAGCAGAGTGTATAAAGGGCAAATCAGGTGAATCATTCTGGAAATTTCTCGATACCTAAGACGATTATTACTGAAAATCATTAATTGTAAATGAATTGAACCATGTCGGAACTGGCCCCAGCTTTGAAAGTCACTCGTGCAACTCCGAAAACAGAGGCTGATGAATACATTACAGATGAACAGGATAGACAAATAGCCATAAACGAAGATAATGATGAAACAATTACCCAGCAGCCAGGGGGCACGCAAGAAATGAAATTATACGCTCCCGAGAAACAGGAAGAGACAGGCAAATATTCCGAAGAGTCTGCAGATCGTGACTCTCATCGAACAAGCTTGAGTTTTAGTCAGGCCAGTGGGTACAATCAGAATTCTAATGAGTGTACCGAGTTTTGTATTGAATGTGTTAGCTGTTTTGGCTTGTGTGACGCTTGCTGTCCATCTACTGGAGAAGGGTTTTTAACTAACGTTGGTGTATTCTGTGGGAATATTTTGGTTAGTTGTTGTAAATGTTAAGAGACGATTATATCGGATACTTTTAGTTATTTTTGGTACTGTTATTGAACTAGCAGGTGACGAGAAACAAAACGGTTTAATCAAGAAATTCTTTTATGTAATACAAAACTAACTAACCCATTGGAATTTAGTGGTAGAAAGAATCTTATTGGAAAGATTTTTCATATCGACGGAATAGGGCGGATTCCTGCTTTGGCAAACGCTTCTTGCTTTATCTATCGGAGTTAATCTGGTTGTGCAGCAAATTAGATTCTATATATTATTTTGATTTTTACATATGTATTTGCTTTCTAAGGATCAATTTGAAGAACTTTATTTATAATCAATTATTTAGTAGACTTTGTCCTTATTTACCCTCTTGTCCCCATATCTGTGTTATCCCAGGTGTATATTATCCGAATGATATTAGGAGTGTATATAACGTGGCAGATATTTTGAAACGGAACGCATTTATTTTTGCAACAAAAGAACTAGCGGCTATTCTATTCTTTCTGAAGTTTTCGATATATTTATAATCCAAAATGAACAACGACGAGACAATTGAAGGTGGCAATATTGCGGACAATAAGAGGTATACTAGCCCTTTAGAAAGTCCCGTTAAATTTTTGAGAAGTGCAACAAATAGCGAGTTAGCGCCGACAAGCCCAACCGGTAAAAACGATGAAGGAAAACGTGAAAATAGGGCGGTTCCAGGTAAAAAGATAACACGGGCGCAGAATTCTTCATTGATGTTTCCAGTAGCTCGAAAAGGAAATGCTTCGGCTACCAGCTCGAAAAAAACGAACGAAAGCATGTTAGCTGGAACCAGTTCACCGCAAACCCCCGGAATCACCAGCCCTATTCGCCAGTCTCCATCACCATCGCGGGTTATTAGACAAAAAACACTGGCCAAATCACCGGTCAAACAAGATACACGAGGTCGGGACTCTAGTGAAGTATGCTCGCCGTATTCCGAACCACGAAGTATTCAGAAACAGAGTCTTTTGGAAAGTCCACCGAACGAACTAAAATTCCTTCAAAGCGAATTTATCGATTTGGGACAAACCATCGAAGATTTTAAAATAAATGCTGTTTCGCCAATTTCTACTGAGACTAGGGCATTATCTGGCGGGTTAGATCCACCTCAAGAGTATTTGACTAAAGGCAATAATGGAGAGAGGGGGGATTCCCTAGACCCACTTAGATATAATTCCGGAAAAAGGTTTCTCGATTCTGTGTTTCGTGAATCTTCAACCTCCAATCTTGAAAGTAATAGTGCTATTAACAGTGAGAAGGAAAGTGACCAGTTCAGTTTCAACTCGGATTCTTTATCATCAAGTATGCAGAATAGGGATTCCAAAAAGGGGAGCACTTGGTGGAAAAGAAATAAACACAAGGTCTTATATAGTTCCTTGCTATTGTTCATATTGATATTGATCGGAGGATTTGTCCCCATCATTATTATATTATTCAACGGTACGAAAGAAACTGTCACTAATTACTTTAAATTACTGAATGAAGATGAGAGGCTGAAGATGCTTAACTACTTAATTAATGACTACGGTATGACTAATTCTACCCGTAATAATTCTCGAGTTAGTAATTATCATAATAGAGTGACAGATATGAACATAATCAAAGGGTCGAGGTTAGCGGGTGTTAACACTCTCGCTGGAATTAATCCAAAATATCAAAATGACCCTGAGGTTGTTTCTTTAATGTCAGATCGAGAGATTTTTGGAACTGTCTTTTATGGATTAGGTTATGCTCCTCGAAATGCAATGGAACCAATATGCGGAGTCACCAAACGGGATATTCTACTAGATTTGTCTTTGATTTCAAGGGTTAGTACAAGAATCAGAAATTATGGTATGCAATGCAACCAATCTGATTTTATATTGGATTCTATCCAAGATTTGCAGCTAAATATGACCTTAGCAATGGGTGTTTGGATCGGTTCAAATGAAACTATTAACAATCAACAAATGAATTTGATGAAAGATATGCTACGTAAATACCCAAGGCATCTATTTGAATGTATCTTCATTGGTAACGAGGTGTTGTTTAGAGAAGAGCAAACCAGCCAAAGTTTAAGTGAATATATAAAAGATGCAAAACAATTTGCTACAGAACTCGGATACACCGATTTACCAATAGGTACATCAGAAATTGGGTCTCTCGTTGACAAAACCCTCTTAAAAAGCTGTGATATTGTGGGAGCTAATATACATCCATTCTTTTCCGGTGGTGATGTCAATATTGCTAGTAAATGGGTATTCGATTTTGTAAAGTATCAAATTGAACCGCTCAATGAAGACATAAATACCGAAATTATCATTACAGAAATAGGATGGCCCTATAATGGTGGCCAATACGAGGGTTCAGTAGCCAGCCCTCGTGCATTCCAAACATTTCTTAGCGATTGGGTATGTGATGCTTATGAAAATAATTATGGGTGGTATTACTTTGAAGCGTATGATGAACCGTGGAAGAAAATATTTTATGAAGACGGGAATACCTGGGAAACAGAATGGGGAGTTTTTTCAAAAGATAGAAATCATAAAAATAATATTTTATTGCCAAATTGTTAGTCTAGAGTTTATAAAATTTATATAAGAGCCATAACCAAAACAAAGCAAAAGAGCCAAACGAAACAGTAGTATTAAGAATAACCCATAAGTCTGGATACCTTGCAGGTGGTAAGTAAAAGTAATCAATAAAGTGAATTGCAATAACGGAAATGTATGAAAGACTTATAACTAATTTCCAAAACCGACTCTTATTAGGTAATAAGTAATTATCTGTCAATTTCAAATTGAAACCACCTAATAGCCAATTTGATGTGCAAAACATCACAAAATACTGCAAAGCTAAATTTTCCTTTTTCAACAAAGGCCATAAACTAAAAACTGCAATATTATTCACCCATTGAACCATAGCTGAAATACCTTGGTCATTAAGCACAAATAATAAAGTACTTGGTAAAAGTGGGACAAGTACATTCTTTTCATGAACCAAGAATGAGAACAAATAAAATCCCCACGATGTAGCTGCAAAGCCATATATCAATGACAAATATTTGGCTGGAGAAGTGGAACGATTAGCGAATTCCTTAGAGAAGAGCCTTTTGTAGGTTATTAATATGCATGGTGGAATAATAGCCAACAATGTTGATAATAAAGTAATTTTTTGTAATTGTTCAATAGAGAAAATTTCTCTATATTTTATAAATAAATTAGTAGTACACCAAAAATTTGCTACTTTATCTTCAAACAACCCCCTCTCAAAAGGGAAAACTCTTATCAAAATTTGCTTTAGAACTGCCATCGTATCCAATTTTGAATCATTTGAGGGGTTTTGGATTAGAAATGGGATGATGATGACGATATTGGTTAAAATTACTGTAAGCCCAAGTGCAATTAATGTTTTAAATTTGAAACTCTTGATTAATTTCCAAATTGATTTATCCTGACCTAAATCATTGTAATTAGTGAATAATTTTGAAAACAAATATGCAAAAATAAATGGGGCATAATATAATCCCATTTGTTTAAAATTAATCGAAGTAATAAACCAAATAGAAGCCAAAAAGTAATTTCCTTTAATTAGGTCAATTAAAGAAAATAAGAATAATCCCAACATAACTGAGTTATACTGAAAATGGCCATGATCAATTAAAATTAATGATGGTTGACACAGAATTATAGTTGATATAACAATTTGGTCCATTCTGCTCAAATTCAATTTCTTGCCCATAACCGATATGATGCCCATTAATGCAGGGATATAAATCATCAATTCACTTATTAAACTAGTAAATCTCATGTACGTTTTCAAGTCCGAGGTCTCTAACCCTCTAGAAGTAACAAACCTGAACCAGTCGGGATTTATCATCGTTCCAAGTCTACCAAACACATACAGATGGAAGGCAGTCAACGGAGGATAATCAATTCCCCAATACATTGGATCATAGAAGTACCATTCCTCTATTGGAAGATGGATTGTTAATTCCATCCAATGTCTTTGGGCTTCGAAATCACCATTAATAGGTTTTTCACCTTGCCCCAGAAACGGGCCCAAGCCAACTGCGCTTCTCAAAATAACACACGTCAATATCAAGATATACCTTGCATTCCATTGGTCTGGGGCTCTTTCGAAGAAGCGAAGTAACTCATAAAGTGGTGATTTCCTATTCCTCGTCTTTTTCTCTGCATTTCCATTTCTCTTAACCCTCCGTGTTTTCCTGGTTTTACTTTTCGTATTAGTAGTTCCAGGCAGTGTAATTGGCAGTTTATTGCCTGTATTGGTATTCAGTTTACCCATAATTGGCTTAATAAGAGTTGTTTGATGAGTATCGTCAATAATATAACTACTCAATTTATTCATATTTGAGACCTAATTGGTAAATATTGCAGGCATGTATGTATAATTGTATTAGTTAATCAGAAGGATAAAAAAAATCGAGAATTAGGCAGCTTGTCCGAGTGGTTAAGGAGAAAGATTAGAAATCTTTTGGGCTTTGCCCGCGCAGGTTCGAATCCTGCAGCTGTCGTCATTTTTTTTTTGAATTATTGGACATAACTGTTCTAAGTTTGTAAATAGGTAATAATGTTCCAAATACCTTCAATTTTTATTATGTTTAAAAGACGTAAATTGATACGTTTATAATAGAATTATTTATTTCATGAAAAGTATATATAAGATCAATTAATATTTTAAATGATTTTAAAAAATGTTACATTTTGCAATAATTCAAAAAAATTCCATAAATTATTAAAAGATTATAAAAGATAAGATAGTGCTATACTTATAATCCTCTCAGGTCAATTTAACAGTTTAGTTCTTATATATGCCTTTAACGGTTAATTTTTTTAGTATTCAATTGTTTAATATTTTGCAAATCGATTTGGATCAAAATCATGCGCAAAAATATATCTATTATCAAAAAAGCAAAATTGGCTACTATCTGCCAAGAATCCAATTATGATAGATTCCAATACCAAAATCTACTATGAATCCCTTGAAAGAAAGCTTGTTATTGCATACGCTAAACAAGTTCTTTCAAATGCTATTAAGATCACAAATTCTAATCCTTTGAAAAAGCTCGCAACGATAAACCCCAAAGATAAGAGCTTTATCCTGAAGTTGGCGGATGTAGCTTACTCTACAGGGAAACACAAGACTGCTGCAGAACTCGATAAAGCGCTTGAGGTGATTGATCTAGCTAAGATTTACGAAGGAGTAGATAGAAGAGAATCTGAGAAGAAGGAACACGAGGATGAATCTTCATTAAAGTATGAAGACTTCATAGTTCTAGAAGCGTTACATTATTTCAAGCATGATTTTTTCAAATGGGTAAACAAACCTGAATGCCCCAACTGCAACAAGAATGGAGATAATATAATGCCTATCGGAGCTTCGGGACCGCCATCAAATAATCCTGATGAGATATCTACTATTGAAAAATATAGATGTAATTCTTGCGATGTTTGTGTTGATTTTCCCAGATACAACAACCCTGTTAAATTATTGGAAACAAAAAAAGGTCGTTGCGGTGAATGGGTTAATTGCTTTATTTTGATATTGCAAGCTCTTCTTGGAACCGAGACCCAAATAAGATACGTATGGAATAATGAAGATCATGTATGGTGTGAATACTTTAGTTCGAGTTTAAAAAGATGGATTCATTTAGATCCTTGCGAAGGAGTATTCGATGAGCCCAGCCTTTACTGTGAAAATTGGGGTAAGAAAATGAGCTGGTGTTTCGGATTTGGCGAAACTTATATTATGGACGTGAGTAAAAAGTATATCACCAAGCCAGATAAGCAGATCAATAAACTTGAATCTGTATCCAGTTTACGGAATGTTGAGAAATTTATTGATATAATGAATTGTGGAAAGCTAGTGAATTTTCATCGAAGTCTTAAGTTTATGAACATCGGTGACGATGAAGCGTTAAGAAAGTTGTATGACGAGGTGATTGTTATACATAATACAGAAAAATTGTCACATTGGAATGAAATTACCAAAACAACTACTTCGGAAATCCCTAAAGGAAGACAAACCGGTGGTGCTGAATGGACAAGGTCTAGAGGAGAAGATGGAAAATAAATAAGATAGATAGCGTAACTCATTAAATATTTAGATCTATATAGACAAATTTATCACCTTGCTAATGCAATATAATGCTTTCATTAATAATCAAATAACAGAGGACTAAGTCAGGAGTCCACCTGCATTCCTTTGGAATGCCTAAAAAGTTTAAGTCCTAGCCAAGAACCAATGGCCCACCACCAAAACACGACATAAATACTCCAACAACTCAATATATAATTATCCCAAATTTCAAAAATATTAACAAGTTTATGGTAAATTGTATACGTATGCAGATACTGTGATAATGGGTATATGACATATGTCCATATTTTAAATAACGAATTAATTGTTATAATAAAGATAATCCAACTGAAAAATATGAGAAGGTAACCATAAATAGCTAACTTCTTACTCAAATCATGCTCAGTTTCATCAATTTCATTCTTTGAAGTTAACGACGTGTGAATAAATTCTTGTCTTTCTATGAGAGGAAGAGGCTCGTCGAAATCCATATGTTGTTCATTTAATATAGTAAGGGATAATTAAAATGATAGTACAATTTAAGAAAAATCAAAATCTCAAATTTTTTGTCTAGAAGTTTACACTAAATTATACGAATGAAAATGCATGGTATATAAAATACGTAAGACAGTTTTAAGTCAGTGTTACTCATTCACACTAATTTTTGAAGCCCCTAGTAATTGTGGTGCTATTTCTTGTAGCCAGCTTAATTCAATCACTGAACAATTTCTACCGTAGCCTTTTGCAGTATAAACATATTCAATGTACATTATGGCATCAAGGTTAGCTTTGCCAAATAATGTTGATGAAGGATGAATACTAATTAGCTGACCTGTGGTACAAGTCCTATAAGACCTATCAGGCATTCCAATAGCCGTGTTAGTAATATACCCTTTCAAGAAAGATTTTAGAATTGCAGGAATATCGAGACGCAGCTGAGAGGCACGAAAGTTATCGTCAAGATCTGAATCAGCATCATCAGAAAGTGAGTCTAGCTCTAGTTGTGAAGAAATCTTTCTTAATTGTCTGTCTTTATCATGTTGTACTAAACTGTCATCTTGTCTCACAGTTGCTAGCATATAGTCTTTCAATTGACTTCTAACCCTCATGACATTCTTAAACCCTTTGTAATTGAAATGTAATTCTTTGCACCAAGATTTTGCCTCAGCCAAATTACCTCCATCTAATAATTCTTTGAAATAATTGAAAAACTCTTTCATTGAAATCAAATCTCCTTGAGTACAACCCAAAGGACAATAATTACGTCTTTTAAAATTAATCTCGTCCCTCATTTCTCCATTTCCACCACCTACATTTAAGATTAAATTATCTACTGAAAGACAAGCAACAATGTCTATCACTGAACCCAATACCCCAAATTCTAATGCACTTAATAAAACAACGGAAAGCTGTGGAGGTAATGGCAACACAGACATTTTGTATCCAAGAGAAGTAATTTTTCCACTATCATCTAGAGCACCTAAAGAATATAGCGTAGTCAACGCACTTAAAATAGCATCTTGACCAGGGTGTTCCAACCAAGTCCAATTAAGCAAATCATCAACCCCGATTTTCTTCAACGTCAATATTGGTAATATGATATCATTTCTCATTATTTCAGATTCTTGCTGCCCTGGTAGTTCATTTAAGAAAGTTTTTTCCAGATATAAACGGAATACTTTACCTGGTGATTCTCTACCAGCTCTACCAGCCCTTTGCTTTGCAGAAGCTTGTGATATAGGAATAGTCAATAATGTAGACAAACCTAATTGATGCTTCCAAACTTTGATCTTTCGAAGTCCCGAATCTATAACATATTTGACTCCACTAACAGTAATAGAAGTTTCGGCAATATTAGTTGCTAATATTACTTTCCGTCTTCTTTCAGGGAGTTTTTCAAAAATCTTCAGTTGTTGTGAGGGAGATAAAGCTGCGTAAAGCGGTAATGCTACTATTAATGGAGCCTCTTTTGGCAAATGGGGTGCAATTTGATTTAAGATATTAACACAGCTGTCAATTTCCTCTTGACCAGGTAAGAAGCACAAAATATCTCCTTGCTGCTCTGCCATATTAACTTGCACTATGCTTCTAACTACGGTATCTGCAATATCCTCCGACGAGTCCGTCAAATAATGCTTAGAAACGGGATACATCTTACCTTCAACAAATAATATTGGTGCATGATCAAAAAATTTACTAAATAATTCTGCATTCAATGTGGCAGACATGACTATAATTTTCAAATCAGATCTTTTCCTAGAAATAATCAACTCTTTTAGGAAACCCATAATAAGGTCAGTCAATACTGTTCTCTCATGGGCTTCATCGATAATAATGGTTGAATATTTCGTAAGTTGCCCATCAAGCATAATTTCTCTTAAAAGCATACCATCTGTTAAGTACTTCAATTTAGTTTTACGGGGATTGGTTATATTGGAAAATCTAACTTGATAACCAACTTCTTGCCCCAATTTACAACCATATTCTTCACTTACTCTTGATGCTAAAGATGCAGCGGCAACCCTACGAGGTTGAGTAACTGCTATTTGCTTCTTGTTTGAAGGCATCAAAAATTGGGGAATTTGAGTAGATTTACCAGAACCTGTTTCCCCAATAATAACAGTAATTTGGTTCTTCTGTACATAACTTAGTATATCATCCTTATGTTGATATATGGGGAGCTTCTTTCGGGTTTCAAATAAGTCAGATGCTTTCTTTGATAATTGTGAAGCATTCAAATCTTTAGATTTATAAAACAAATTATTTTTATCTTCATCATCATTATCATCATCACTGTCAACATACGTAACAATCTTAGGCTTTTGTTTAGAATCAGATCTCATCTTATATTTTTCGGTGTGCTTTTTGTTATCCTTAACAGCTGACCTTTGAAGAACTTCCAATTTCGAATTATTGTCATCTGCCATTTTCCCAATTTCACTTTGTTTTTCAATGCTTTTTGGACTTTGGATTTCTTTAGAAGACAGAATAAACTTTCCATTTATCTCATCATTGTCTTGCAAATTGGTCTTCTTATTACTTTTCCGATTCAGTAATTTTTCCGGAAGTGTACTTATTGAATCTACTGATTGATCTTCTGGTACCGGTTTAACATCTTCAGGCACTGATTTTAACTTATTATTTCTCCGTCTTTTTCTTTTTTTGGAATTATTCGATCCTTCTGTAGGTCTTATAACATCTGAAGGATTATTCGACATAACTAGGTGACTTCAAAGATTGTATTTAAGTAGGTGAAATCTCTAGCTAAAAAAAATACAGGAAATTTTTATGTAGATGCGTTTTTATATACAGTAGTAAATGTGGTGATAAATTTATTAAAATTCTGATAGATCTAAATTTTAGTATTCCAAATACGGATCAATACTATGTTACATAGAAATATAGCTCAACTGTCTCGAGCAAAGTTGAAGACAGTGTTGTATTTATTGCATAATAAAAGATTCCAATCTACCGTGAATTCAAATCTTGAGAATGAAAAGCCAGAAACAATAACTATTATCCCAACGGTCTCCGAATTGACTAAGAGGGAAAATTTCAGCTCTGACATTGACGTATCTTTGGTTGGACATTTGCAGGCACGTTACTTAGTGGACTCCATGACTAACGATGATTTATTCAAATTGTCGGAACCTTCATCGGAAAAGAAGTTCAAATTATATTGTGGTGCGGATCCAACAGCTGAATCTTTGCATCTAGGCAATTTACTCCCGCTAATTGTTTTACTTCATTTCAATTTGAGGGGTCACGATGTTGTTGGATTGGTAGGTGGTGCAACGGGTGCGGTTGGCGATCCAAGTGGGCGTACGAGTGAACGAACACAATTGGCACAGAAAACTCGTTTAGATAATGTAGATAGAATCCAGAACCAGATATCGTCGTTCTTGGAAAATGGTTTGAAGTATGCGGAATCTAGAAATTTTCCAATTAAGAAGAAGGGTGAGATAATCGCTTTGAATAATGCAACCTGGTGGGAATCAATCAAGATGTTGGATTTTTTAGCTACTTACGGAAAGCATATTAGGGTATCGGCCATGTTAGGAAGAGACTCCATTCAGTCTAGGCTTAAGTCTGAATCTGGATTAGGCTTTAATGAATTTGCCTATCAAATTTTACAAGCATTCGATTTTTGGCACTTATTTGAGAAGCATAATGTTAACATGCAAATAGGTGGTAATGATCAATGGGGTAATATTACTGCTGGAGTAGATCTTATTTCTAGATTGCAGAAAGCTTCTAAGAATCCATCTGGATTGAAGGGAAAAGTGGAAGAGCAATCTTTTGGTATGACGGTTCCATTATTGACTACACCAACTGGCGAAAAATTTGGAAAATCTGCTGGCAATGCTGTTTTCATTAGTGAAACATTAACTACACCTTACCAATTATACCAATATTTTATCAATACTCCTGATGAAATAGTGTCCAAATTATTGAAAGTATTTACACTTCTACCACTTGTCACTATTGATAATATTATTGTAAAACATAATGAAGATCCAGGATTAAGAATTGCACAGAGGATTTTAGCTAGAGAAGTTACTGATTTACTTCATGGAAATGGGATGGGAGATGAAATGGCATATATTACCAGCTTTTTATTTCCAACACCAGATCAACCTTTTATTGATGATATCTCAGCGGACAAATTAATTAGAGTCTTTGGTAGATCGGGAATATTAGTGAGATTAAAGTTTGACGACTTCAATATTCAAGACTTAAAAATGAGTACATTGTTATCTAAGATAATCAAAAAGTCTAAAACCGAAACTAAAAATTTGATTTCCCAAGGAGGTATATATTTAGGAATTGATAGGGATCAATTCCTTGATCCTGAAGATGTTGTATTATTTGATAAGGACCATCTAATTGATGGTAAATTAATGCTAGTTAGAGCTGGCAAACAGAATTATTACGTGGTAGAATTCAGTTAAAATGTCGGTAATTAGTCTTGTACATAATATATATACTAATATAAAGGTTAAATGTAATCAATAGCACATTAACTTGTGATATTTGGCAGAATTTGTTTTGCACTTGCTTAGTTGGTCTATCTTGACTTCTCTCTTTTGTGCAGCAGTTGGTATATACTTCTCAGAAATCAATCTTTGTTTTTCTTCAATTAAATCCTTGAGTGTTTGGGTACCAATACCTTCTGTTTCTGGAAGTTCTGCAAAGCTTACTCCTAACTTTAGGAAGTTATCTAGAACAGCCAACTCTAAGGAATAGTTGCTGAGTTCTAAATCCAATGCTCTGCAACAATCAGGCTCTGTTTCGTAAACATAACCCCATCTATGGAACCAATCCTTCTGCGAATCATCTTGAACTATTTGAGATTTATGGTAGTTTACAGAAGACCGATCACCATTTAAAATAATTGATTTTATCTCTTCTGATGTGAAGTATTCAAACAACCCATTAGCTTGGTCCCTTCTTATTTTAACAGGAGCATTATTATACGAATCTGAAGATTGATGACTAGAATATTTTGTCACAGGCTTTACAGTAGGATAAATCATTTGGCTAGCCCCTGTCTTGTCATTGCTTAGAAAGAGAGAATAGAATTCTCTTTTGATTTGTGTGGCAATGGATCCAAAGCTAATAAAATAATATGGACCTGTTTGATAACGTACTATATCGGGTATCAACTTACCTTGCAACTTTAGATCGTAAGCTATTTGTATCCAATGCGAATTTTCTACTTCCATAGAAGAAGTGTATAGGAATGGTAGTCTCTTAAGAGCAAGCGAAATAAATTCAGCCCTGTTAGTATGTAATTCTTCTGCTAAGCGAATTTCCATTCGTTTTCGTTTGTAATTCTCAACCAAGTCTATCATATATTTGTAACCTGACTTCACCATATTTATAACAACCATGATAATTGCTTGAATTGAAAAGTAACTGCTCTCAGCGCTATTACTAGTGCTAAGGGAATGTTTCAAATCTCTAGTCTCAGAATAATTCGAATAGAAACTCATTGTCAAATTAACTATGTATCAACTTTTTCAGACGAATTCGATCAAGAAACATAAATATATTGTTAATTAGAAAACTGTTAAGTTCAAAATTCCTTATAGGTTCTTTTTATTTTGATATAGACTATAAGTTTATTAGGCTGCAAAATTTTGTATATGCGCGCCTAAAAATAAATACCGCCAATATATTTAGTATATGCTATTTAACAATATTTCTACAAATCAAGCTTTTAAGACATTACCAACAGCTTCAATGACCTTTTTGAAAACAGCTTTATTACCTGCAACCACACCTTGAGAATTTAAGTATCTTCCATTACCAAAATTCAATTCGTTACCATGAATATCACCAACAAAACCACCGCTCTCATAGACTAAAATGTTACCAGCGGCATGATCCCAAATTTTTTCACGATAGGTATCATTTATAGGCAATCTCAAATAAATATCTGCTTGCCCTTTTGCCAAGACACAATACTTTACTTGGGAATCCAAGTTGATTGTTTGTTTCCCAACTGTTTCACTACTGAAACCTAAATGGTCCTTTATTTGTGATTGAGTGGAATGGGATGAATGGCCCTTCTCAACACCCTCAACAACTTTTAAGGTTTCAGGTGTAGTATTCTGAGTCATTTTGATAGACTCTTGCTTCGATAAGGGGGTGAAATCTTGAGATTCAAACAAATCAGTGTAGAATGACCCAACACCCTTAATAGCGGAGAATAAACCGCCCTTTGTACCACTCATTTCATCATTGGATACGATATGTGATGGCAAATTTGGACAACCGATGACTCCTAATATGACTTTACCGTCTTCAATTAATGCCAAACAAACTGCAAATTGATCACCCCTTAAAAATCCTTTGGTTCCGTCAATTGGGTCCAATGCCCAAAAACGACCCGTAGAACCACCTTGAGAGTTTCCCAAATCGATACTATCGTAGATTTCTTCGGTATTCTCGAGTTTTCCAAGCCTATCATTATACTGGCTAGTTTCTGTCTGCACATCATTAATGATTTCTAAAATTTTGGAACTTAACACGCTTGATTCATCGCTCTTGTCTCTTAAAGTATCCGAGTCCTCTTCTCCAACGATTTCGTCTCCTGGAAAATTTATCTTGATAGCATGATTGATGATCGCCTGTGCAGCATAATCTCCAACCGTGACAGGTGACTTGTCTTCTTTGGTATGTGTGCCAGACGTCTTGGTTCCAGCAATTGAGTCGCTCAATTTCTTTGTCAAGACGGAGGCCCTTCTTACTGCAATAGATGCAATCTCGAATTCTTTATGATATGGATGATTTGATGGAACCGTTGACATTGCTCGAATGGATATATTTGTAAATTTTGATGGAAATGCTTTCAGAAAACTGACAAACAAACACGGAAGCTTTCGATAATTACTTACAAAAACTGACAACAACACAACTAATAATGAAATGTACACAGCAAATGGTTTATATTTCATTTACTGTTCATCTTCACTTTTTCAATTGGTATCAGTAGAAATCGATTCCAACGTATTGTGTGCGATCACGTGAAAAATGGATATGAAGCTTACTGAAGGGCAGTGGACTAATTCTGGATATTATGACGTTGAGGAAGCCTTAATAGATAAGCTAATAAGGATCAAGTTGTCTCCAGGGTTATATTGAACTTTCTAAGTTACTTTTGGTGCTTTGGTTATTATACACCTGTGCTATCCCAAATAATCCCATTAAGAAGTTATCAAATACCTGAATACCTTTATTATCAGGACTATCGCAAACCTGCGCAAACAATACTGTCTTGAAAAAAATAATGATAGTGTAGTTAGGCAAGACATATTAAAGGCAGTATCTTAAAATTGTTATGCATAAAGGATTGCTAGTACTTCTAGTACTATCATTTATTTGCTGTATACTACAAATCTTGCCGATAATTTCTGTTCCTATAACTGGACGAGCTATAGGATATAATCTATATTTGTCGAAATATCAAGATTATGCATTTGGTGTTTACGGTATATGCAACATCAAGAAACATAAATGCTCACGGCCCAAGATAGGGTACCCGTCTGAGAGTGATGATTTCTATTCATTCGTGGACAGTAAGGAACATCCCAGCTTTGGAGTTGCAGAGCTTCCTTCAAAGGCAAGATACACGATATCTAAACTATTGGTAGTTCACATAATTGGATTTTGTTTTTCGTGCATGAGCTTGATAGTACTGGGGGGACTAATGTTCATATTGTGGGCAGAGGAAACTAGCACAAGATCGATCAAGAATATGGTTGCAGATAAGGTGAATCTAGGAAAAGGTCGTAAAATCAACAATAGCTCATCTGATGTAACCGAGAGTACTCTGGCAACTAAGATAAGCTCAGCACCAGATACTGCATCTAATAACACTCCAGATAAACGTAAGAAGAGGGATATTACACCATATTTGAATTTCATGCTTATGCTATCGCTTGTATCCTTCTTACTGACGTTACTAGCATTTTTGGCGGACATTTTATTGTTCACCCCTCGATTAAGTTATTTGGGTTGGTTACAGTTATGCCCGATCATATTATTATCGGTCATGACCTCCATGCTTTGCTTTATCAAGAGATCGATTTCATCCAGGAAGTACTTAAATGATGCTAGTAGTCATAATAACGATGATATGAGGATGCGCAAAAATGTTGGAGTACTCCATTGGAAAGATTCAGATAGTGACGATGGGTTTTATGTGTATACTAATGGGTTTTACAGCAACTACAATAATGAAGATACATATCGAGAAGGGAACACTTCGGCAAACCAACCATTTCTTAATAATAGCATGCAAAATGGTTGGATACGACATGACCCTTATAACGAACTGAGCGATGACATTTCAATTAATTCAAGTAGGTCCGATCACAATAGAAGTGGTGAAGCCTTTGAAATGACTACTTTTAATGAACATAATGACAGGGATTAATGCTTACATTACTTCAATTCTTTACAACAATTTTATTGAAATTTTGGGTATATTTTATAGAGAAATATAAGGATTATATACAATAGTATGCTGTAGTTCAAAGGGTATTGAGTGCATTCGCATTAATTTTATGGTCATATTTCACATAAAGTTCATTGCAGAAGTTTGATGCGTTTTCATTAAGCTTGATTTCATTTTCAATAATCAACGCTCTGAGAATCTGTGATAACTGTAGTGATTTTACACTAGTTGTGTCATTTGATATAGATTGGATGTATTCTAGTTTTTTCAAAACTTCCAAAGAAAACTTGGTCAATAAGGATTTGCCATTCATAGATTCCGATACCAATTTCAAAAACTTTTCTAAGTCGTAAATATTTGACACAGCATTATCTAACAATATATTAAATGAAGTTGAGCTTAAATCGGTATGAAAGAATATCAGTTTCAAATTTGATAAATCTCTTAATATTGATTCTCTGCGTTCTTCCAAATCGGCTTTCTTGTCGCTATCTAAATTCTTATGATAGCAAGACATAAAAGAATTAAAGGTTTCTTTTGAGGGCCTGACCTTATGATCCTGGACTAGTATAGACAATATTTCATTAGCTTTCAGAATGTTCGACGTCATTGTGTATAGGTATGCCAATTTATCTAAATGCATTGGAGTTAATTCTGAAGTTATTGATGGGTATATTTCAAATACTGTGTTATCCATAAATTTTGTGAATGAATTAAGCTTCATTTGGATAGTTGATAGTTTTGATTCATGCAAATTATTAATAAGTAAAATAAGAAATTCTTTGAGACTTTCGAGAGTAAATAGTTGCACATTTTCTTCAACAAAAGATAAGAAAATATCAAAGCTATCTCCGCTTGATTTGACTTCTTCCGAATTCAATAAATATGATGAAACTGCTTCAAAAGTGATGGCTGGTGAGAGTTCAGATTGTGTTGCACTTCCTGTGATTTTCCTTTCACTATTTTCGAATGCCTTTAAATATCTATAACATTTATTTAAAGACTCCATCGTGAAAAAATTAGTCTCTCCCGTAATATTTTCGTATTTTTTTAATCCATTCTCTATTTGCTCCACTATACTTTTATTCACATAACTCAACGAAGGGTCTTGCTTCGGTAAGTCAGATAGACTATATATCTGGCTATTAAATACCTCTGTCCATTTGCACGTTGTTGCTGTGAAGTATAATTTGACCGGTTCAGATCCTCTTGATATATCCTTAGGAACCAATTTATATTTCAGATTACCAGTCAATGGAGATTCTTTTGCCAAGCTTGTTAGAAAAATATCTTTGAATTCTAGTTTAACAATTATATCTGCGATATTCTCAGGGCTAGCTATTTCATGATGATATTTGGGTAAATGATCATAATTGGGTCTTTTAGGTATAGCAGCTTTATTTTCTTCGGTCGTTAACTTCTCGCTATCAAATTGGTACTTTTCTTCATTAGGTATAAACAGAAATGGACTTCTAGTACCATAATTTCTGTCCCGAAGTTTTACACTACCGAATAATTTCGACAGTTTCTTATACATCTTTGCTCTAAGTGTTAGAGTGTAGGCTTTATCTAAGAAGTATTTTAATGAAAAAGTTGAACGGTAAAAAAAAAAACCGACAGATTATGTAATGGAATCAATATCTAAAATTTAAGGTGAAGATTGCAACAGTTTCATATATGTTTAGAAATAACTCCAATATGCTTGAGGTTATAAGTAGACCAACCAGATATAATATAACATAATAGAGAAATATATCTACATCTTATATTCAAAATTTATATGCGTTTGTTCAAGACTCTTCTGTTTATAGTTGTCTTGTTTGCAACAATAGAAGCAAAGTTGGATAAGTCAGATAAGTTAGAAAGCTTGGAATCCAATTTTAACGGTGACAATGTGATTGAGCGTGAATTGGTTGATCATATTGTTTCGAGACATTTGAATACATTGTTATTAAGTGACACCCAATTTGATAGTTTGACAAATACAAGGTCCAGGTCTGAATGCGTCAAAGAAGCGTTGAAAGATTTACTCCCAGAGTGCATTAAATTAGGCGTTGATTCAATAGACCCAATTGTACAGAAGAAACTGGCTATCCAGCTATCTATTTGTGAATTTGAAAACTCTAAAATTGATTATCCTAGTAGTTGTTATAATATGATGTATGAAAACGATTTCGATAATTGCGTATTTGATATTGAAAGAGCACCACAGCATTGGACCACATTTAGCGGTTATTATAGAGAAATTACTAAAATTTGCCACGAAGAATCCTTGCCATTCGAAAAAGAACAAATTATTTCATTATATTCTAATATTACAAAAATTTACAATAAAGTGTTTCATGATATCAATGAATCATATAAAGATTCTAAAGACATCCAGAATCAGATTAAGAGCGAATTTGAGCATTTGGTTAGTTCTATGAAAATTATCCTACATCAAAATGAAAAAACCCAAGAACAAATGATGGACAATTACGAAGATTTCTCTCAACAATACAGATCTATGTTGCTGACTTCATTAGAGATTTCTAAAAATTACTCATTGGCAACGGAAGACTCGGTAGAGGACATGGCTCAGAATATAAACTATTTGAGCTATGAGCTCTCTAAAATATCTTTTGCTCTAGAAGATAATCAGTTTGAAGAGAGAATATCAAAAATGAAAAATTCGATGCTAGAAGATTTCGGGAAAATGTCTGAAGATTCTATGTCATTGTTGGAGCATATACTAGATAATTTGGAATCTCTTCAAATAATATCCGAAGATAGTCAAAACAAAACCAATACACTTTCAACCACCTTGAAAGAAAATGAAGTGCTCTCGAAAAGTATGCATCAAGCGTTGGTCGATACAGACTTGCAAGTACAAGAACACAGTGAAGTTATTAGATTTGAATTTGAGGAGACCATTTCTTACTTCTCTGAATACAGGGAAAAGGCAATAGATGATGCAATCAGAGATACCAGAGAAGAAATAACTGAGCAGGTTGCTATATTTATCAATAGCATTAATCTGAAATTAGAGGAAACAACGGATAAACTTGAGCAGGTAATAGATAGCATTGACGACCTTTCTGATAGAGTTAATAATGCTTCTGCTTATTTTTTAGAAGGCTTACAATTACTAACTAATAATGGGATAATTAATATCTTGACAATATCGTATTCTAAAATCATGTCGTCGTTGTTTTGGTGTTACGAATCTTTTCGCAATTTAAAATCTGAAATGTATAAATTGGCTTATTTCGTCATTAGTTGTGCATTGATGACTTATATCTTTTTATGGTTTCTCAATTATCTTTTTATTCGAAAGAATTCTTATCGCATTGATAAAACATCAAGAACTACCAATAAGAAGTATAGAGGTGGTGGAATTGGGCGAAATTTTCGATTTCTTATTAATATAGCTTCATGGTTGTCAATAATTGGTGGGACCTTATTAGCATTTTTGGTAACCACTTTCTTAATACAACTTAAGGTATATATAGGAAAAGTAGCAAGTTCAAGTTAAGTATGATATGTATGATTTTTTAGTAGATAGTTTAATCCTTCATTTATTAGCTATGCTCGGAAGAAAAATTCCCTATTTGGAACTGGTTCCAAAAAATGCAAAATTCAAAGTTTGAAAGCATATAAAAAAAATTAGTATTAATACCTACCAATGTGGCTAATAAAACATAAGAATATATAGTATATTATTTCTCAAGTATCATTGTATTTCAAGTTCACAGTTAATTATGGAATCTTTTGATACACTCAGTGTACTCGAATCAAGTGGTCCTCTCCAAAAGTCATTGGAGGGTTTGCAATTGAAAAAGGGGAAATGGAGATCTCTTGATTTGTTTCCGATTAATACATCCGCCGGTGTAATAAGTATAGATTGTGATAATTTGGAACAGAATTGTGATTTGGTAATACCCCAACTGGACTTACTCGTTGGGGTTGATGACAATGACATGTCCGAGGGTAACTGTTTTTCGAACGATTATATCTCATTTAGTGCTAGTTGGAAAGATTGCAACCTCGAATCGAGTTCAAGTGGGACTAGTATATTTGACTCTATTTGCCAAATCCCCTATGTTCCATCTATTTTTGTTCTCCCTCCATCACCTACCAATTATGATTTTTGTCCTGTTACCTTTAATAACCAAGATAATTACTTTTTGACTGTACCCCCAAAACCTTCAAAAGGTGATTACTATGGTACACCTTGCTGGAAAGAAGCTGAATGGATATTCTCTCCTAACATTTTATCCATTTTTGAGAAGTTTCAGGAATTAGACGAGCGATTAGTCGAGCTCAAGCCTGAAGAAGAAACATTTGTTTGCAACATCAAACGTACTCACTACACAAGAGGTGGCGATAGCTCATTCATCCATACTTATTCAAAGTTTCACTACAAGCATAACAAGAAGTTTAGCCGCAAGCGTCCATATACTACTGAATATATCAGATATTCCCTAGATCCTAAGGGGGAAATATATCCCTATTCAAAATCCGGTCTATGTCCTTTTTGTCCTCAAATTATTTTTAAGAATATGAACTTCCAATACAACGAACATCTCTCCTTGATCCATGGAGTAACGAGAAGTAATCAAATAATTCCCAATCCCAGGAGATATGGAGTGTATAGATTTCTGAACCAGAGCAGGGATTACCAACACCATGGTGTTAAATGTCCTGAGTGTGATGAAGTTATTAAAATTGGGAATACTGGAAATATAAAATCATTACGCAACTATATGATGCACTATAAGGATGAACACGTATGAAGTGTTATTAGGATTATAATTAGGATTATACTATGCTAGTACTCTAGGGTTGGAACCGATATGCAAAATTACATAATCACGATTCTATATTATCATTTCAATATTATAAATTGTAAAAGATTTGTAGATAAAGATAAGCACTATAATCGTATACACTATTTAAGGATAGACCATTGATAAACAAATGAAGGGAATATGTAAGGGATTTATTTCATTTACTTTATTTTATATCATATTTTTGTTATGTTTTGTTAGTGGTACTCCAATTCAGGAATACTTCAAGTACGATTCACCTATTCCTAAACCAATTGATCAAGAAATTTACTCCAATTTATTTACTTATGCACATTTAATTGATATTTCATATTGCGTTTCGAAGCTAAGCCATATTTCTGAACCTTTTGATTGTGAATTAGATTGCTCAACGAGGTTTCCCAATATGACATTGGTCTACCAGTGGCATTTTGATGATTCTGTTTGTGGTTATATTTCTACAACATATAAGAATATTTTCTATACTAATGATACGGAAGACAGACCAAGAAAAACTGTGATTGTATCTCTCCGAGGGACTCGTTCGATATTTGATACTTATACTGACTTGAAGGCTAACACCGTAAAATACTCAAACTTGGGGTATATGCTACCATTGTGTGGTAGCCACTGCAAAGTACATAAGGGATTCAACGATTATTTTCATCGTACCTTGAAGAGAATCCACAAGATACTCGAAAGAGAGTTGGATGCTGATAATTATGAGCTTCTTATTTTGGGTCACTCTATGGGTGGATCAATAGGGTTATTGTTGGCATTGCATTACTTAGATTTAGGGTATGATAAGCTAACTTTGGTCACGATGGGGCAACCATTACTTGGTAACGAAGATTTTGTTAAATGGGTAGATACTTATATGGGAAGTATGATTAAGCCTCAGCACAACTCATTCAGAAGAAAATTCTTTAGAATAATTCATAGGAATGATGTTGTTGCTACAATACCTAGAACCAATAAGGTATTTGATGAATATGCACAGTTTAATAATCAAATATATTTAAATTGTTCCTCATTATCCACGGTTCCATCACCAGATCAAGTTGTGGATTGCGTCTATGGAGATAATATGCATTGTATAAAGGGAGACTTTAGTAATTTTGTAAATAAGCGAAACTACTATCAGAATCATAATACATATTTTAGAAAATTAGGTCAGTGTGGAATTAAGATATAGTTACTATAAATTTTATCATGTTCTACTGAATGCGAATTTGGGTTGATCATCATCATCGTCATCGTCTTCATCATCATCATCGTCATCATCATTACCAATATAATAGTCATTGGTTTTATTTTCGTTCCTATTATTTCTTATGGACTCTCTTTTGTTAGAGACCTCTTGGCTCTCTTCTGGCACAAAAAGTGATTCTTGAAGCACATGGTTTGTCTTTTGAAACGAGAAACTATCTAGATCTTCATCATTATCGACATGAATTGTATATGGTTTATATCCATTTATTTCATCCATAATACCACTAAAATCATTATTCAATTGTACTTGCTTTTTTACAATTTCTTGATCTTGATCATTCAATACAAAGTTATCAGGGGCTATCTCATTATTAATATATGTTGGCTGTAAATCAATAAAGGATCTGGAGTTATTCAGTTTCAAGGGTGAAACTTTCTTAAACACTTTAAAATTATTTCTATCTTTGTAAATATTTTCAGTAGGTAAATGGCTTGGGTTTGGCTTTCTCTGTCTCAACTTAATATCAATTGTTTCCACAATTGCAAGATCATATAATTGTTCTTCTAATTGGTTATTATCTTCTTTCGATTCTTCAATTCCCAACTTATTTCGAACATTATCCTTAGCCTTTTGTTTAGTTGATCGAATAGCATCTAAAAGCGACACCTGAGGAACGAACTTACCAGTTTTGGGAACCTTTTTTTTCTGCTCTGGTTCATCAATAGTATTCTGCGGCCGTTTCTTTTCGTTTATATCTTCCACTGCAATTATATTAGCCTTGACTTCGTTAGCGGAATCAGCGTTTTTTGTATTAATTATTGGATGTGTCTCTAGTGACATATCATTGCTAGCTTTGTCGTTATTAAAGACAGGGGGTTCTATTCGGACAGATTCATCAAATGACAGCGTCTCTGTCTTAACGGGGGTCTTAAATTCAAAGAAATCAGTTACTCCAACTTTCTTGAATTTCCTTCTTTTCCTTGGTTGTGACATTTCTGTTTGAGTGGGCGAATTGTAACGTTTCAACTCTTTGCTGATATTAAAAGCTTGCAAACTTTTCGTGGAGACATTAACCAAAGATTCGTATAAAATAGTCTCAGATGTTAGGCTACTATCATAATTGTTTGCTAATTTTTGAAGGGCATCCTTTCTCATTTCTCCATCTTCTACCTCCTGATGTTTAAATTGCATTATTATGCAATCCTTGCAATTATATTCTAAAATTTTCTTCTTCACTAGGTCAACAAAGCTTTTATCTATTTCATTATTATGAATATATTTTGAAATATCAATCCTGAGTATGTTGCCACCAAGGAATTGTATCCACTTAGTGAGTTTATCCTTATTATCATGAAAGATTATGACTAGAAAGCCCTTTAACAAGCTTGACCTTTTTTTATTTGGTATCATGTAGCTATTATCCCCCTTGGAGAACGGCAAGAATTCTTTAGAGTCGGGATGCATCAACCACTTCTCAAAATTGTCTTTATTTTCCAGAATGAAATCCGTCCAGTGAGTATTCAAAATAGGTATTCCTTTCAGTAACGAAAGCTTAAAGCCATAATTCAGTTGGTCAGACATAGTTAAATAATGTGTGGCCACATCAACATGCTTTGCAATACGTAAATCAATTCCCTTATGAAATAAATTTAGTAATTCATCAGTTAGTGGGTTAAAACTCATTACACCACTAACCATAATTTGCTTCGTATATCTGGCGACATTGAAAGGCAACCATTCAATAGTAACCTTTAGTGCATTCTCTTCTTTGAAAGTTATATTCAACTTGTTTTCCTTGGTATAATCTATTACAATTGGGCTCTGATCTTTCCGTAATTTAATTTTTTCATTATTTATTTTAGTTATAGCTCTTGATTGAAACTTTATTAAAAGCGGTGTTTTTAATTCACAGTCAAAAATGTTATCTCTCAGTATAGATTTCACTTCTAATTGCAAATGTTCCTTAGAAATATAAATCTGACGAAAGTAAATGAAATTAGGCAAACCTTGCCGCTCTGAAGATCTACCTAGTTGATACAAATTATTCGGTTGAAGCCAATTTTTATAACCTATTTTACTACGTTAGTTTAAATTCCATAAACAAGTTTCAACTGATAAATACATACTAGATTTCCCATCGTCATAACTGAATACCCACATATATGCTTGTAAAAAGAGGTGATACATCTACGCATCAAAACTGAAAAGTTGAAAAAAACTACGATATCGATTCACACAAAAAGGTACAAAATTAATTTATAGATAAATGACTAATTTTAAGACTAATATATACTATTTAGAAATGCTCTTGACTTTGGTCTTTGATTTGCTAACCTTGTTTTGTTGTTGCTGTTGTTCTTGTTGTTGTTTTTTCTTTAATTTTTTACCAATAAGTTTAGCAACTTCGTCAGCATCACCCAATTCCAACAAACCCTTTTCAAATGCAGATAACTTAACTTCATTATTATCATCAGTTTTACTAGATGGCTTGGAATTATTATCTTCCAAGACATCTTCATTGCTGTACAACTTCTCAGTATAATATAAAGGTAAAGAAGGGGAATGGTCGGTTTTAATCATTACGCTTCTTAATGTATCTTTGTCAAAATGATTCAAAACATCCTGTAAGTTTTCAACCAATTGGTTTTGTTGAAAATCTTTAGAAATTGACCCAATTTTAATGGAGATATTCACACCGACTGGAGGCAAGAAAAAAGTACTCGTTAAACATTTTGTTAATTGGTTACCAATGGTAGTAATGGAGAATTCTTTGTTATTTGAAGTCGATGTAACTCTAATTGGCAATGGAATTTTTTGATTACCGTTTCCATAAAAAATTTTGCCTAGTAATGTTGGCATTGAGTTTAACAACGCATCGTCGACTAAGAATAAATCATACTCGGAATATAATTGACGACGCTTTTCGTAATGCTTATATTCAGTTTTCAACGCACTTAAGGGGATAATTCTTTGTAAAGTTGGCAAATTGGCATCTTCAATGGTCTCTAATTGTTCATTATCGGTAATTAGTTGGTCACGAATGATCAAACAAGTTTTGAGATCCGTCAATTCAGGATTATGGATCGAATTCGTCAACTTAATCATCTTTGGTTTGAAATTTGGCTTGGATGAATAGAATTTCTTGGTAGTGATTTGCAAAAATAAGTTTCTGGTTTCATCATCGTTATCAAATAAAAGGGTTTTGTTTGCCTCTTCTTTGGCCGCTTCACGGTCTAAAAACTTACCCAACTCGCTTATTGCCTTATCAGCAACATTCTTTGGGACTATGGATGCTTGTGATTCTTCGTCCTGTAACTCTTTCATCTTGGATTTGCCTGTGGCTTTAGTCTTCGATATAGCTTTGCTTTTCTTAACTGATGGAGAATTTGCAGGAGAATTTAAAGCACCACCCTTCTTAGACTTTGTAGGCGTTGGTGCCCTTGGAGAAGCAATACCTTTTGACCTAGTTCTAGCCATCTTCAATATATAATTAATTATTATAGACGCTACTTTAGAAAAATTGATTTGCTTCTATATATTTTATCTCATCTCTGTAGCTATTTTTTTTTTCATTATCAAAAATTTTTTTTGGTATGATTATATACACACCATGCTATAAATGTCATAAATGATATGTCAACCAGAGATAAAGGTGAAGACGATAGCCGGATTATACGTCACAAGGATCAGTCCATAGGTGGAGGTATAGAGGTTTTGGCTATCGGCCTTTTGCTGGCGCCATTATGATCTCTTTTTTTGTTATTGACAGTATCCAATACTATGGCAGGAACCCCATTATCTATATCCTCAAATAGTATTTCAGGCTCTGTATTGATATTCTTGATTTCATTTTCGGTCTCTTCATCTTCTCCTTCTTGGTACTTTCTTACATCCGAACTCTGGAATCCTCCTAACCTTTCCCAGAGAAGGTGGGACAAGTCTTGTGGGGAATAAACAGATTTGGCGTTAGGGCCTTCTTCGATTTTATCCCAATGGTCCCAATCTGATGGTGGCGATAATGGTGGTGATATTAAGAAACGTCTGCTTCCGTCCTCCAGCGGTAACTCTAAATAATCTTTTACATTTTCATCACTACTGGGCAATAAGTCGGTGTTGGGGGCGTTCAAGATGCTGAATCGATTGTCTTTTATACTGTAGGTAATCCGCAAGTGGCCCCATTGATTGGATCGTTTGAGTGCTTGGAGTACCTCCTCTGCCACCCTGGCAAACTCACATATGATCAAGATTCTGTCGAATTTGGTTAACGCTACCAATTCAATTATATATTGGTTCAGTGAAAGAAACCCTATCAAGGGAGATGGGTCATGTAGTATATCCGCTGACACGTTTGTTACTATCAAAGTATTAGTGGGCGTCCTTTCAATCATGTTGCTAATAAGTATTAGTGATGTGATGTGATGTTCTTTTCTATAATCGTTATCAAAATTAAATCGCCACGCACTATAATTCTCTCCCTATCATTAGGAGACTTTCTCTACATAATGCCTTGTGAAGACGAACACCACAATCACGATCACGGCCACGGCTCAGACCACGGCCATCTGCATACGGCTCCGATTCCTACGAACCAAGCCCAGTCATTATTAAGTAAAATTGATCTACCACATGTAACTGCGCTTAACCTTTCGAACAGACCCGAAGAGTTACCCAAGATTTTCAGACTGCAAGATGACAAGTATAAATTAAAGCCAGTCATCAAGACAGACTGCGATCCCCAGATAATCATTAACATCCCATTTTTGAACGGCTCGGTGAAGCTCTTTTCCATAATCCTCAGAACCAATGGCGACAAATACTGTCCCAAGACCATCAAGTTATGGAAAAATGACAAAACGATCGACTTCGACAATGCGTCGACCAAGAAGCCCACCTACACCGTCACCCACCCGCATGTCGGCGTCATGATCAACGACGACGAAGAGGTCCCCGATTCCATTGAAGACGAAGGTGATTTCGTGGAACATTACTTACCTCGCCATATCTTCACGGGCGTACAGCAATTGACGGTCTTCGTTGAGGATATCTACGATGATGACGACGAGGACGAGAGCCACATACACTACATTGAATTAAGAGGTGAGTTTACCGAGTTAACCAAAGATCCGGTAATTACTTTGTATGAGCTGGCCGCAAACCCAACTGATCATAAAAATTTGACTGCTTCCGAATCATCAAGCTATTCCCTAGGTAATTGAGCCATATGGAACCATATTGTCATATATTCCATTAGTAGGGCCACAGTTGATCTAATGTGCTAATAGTGTAGTCGCATTTCTTTAACAGATGTCAATTTTGTGAAAGGCTCAGAGGAGTCCGAACGGCCGAACCCACGCTCCGGGTCGACCATTGGGCGAATATATAAACCATTTATTTGCTGTACTTTTTCACTTTGATTAGAGATTACATCGAAGGAAAATATATACCTATTAAACTATAAAAGATGGTTAAATTAATTTTAGTTAGACACGGACAATCCACTTGGAACGAAAAGAACTTATTCACCGGTTGGGTTGATTGCCGTTTATCAGCAGTTGGTGAAAAGGAAGCTGCTCGTGCTGGTGAATTATTGAAGGAAGCCAACATTAAGGCCGATGTCTTATATACCTCTAAGTTGTCCAGAGCTATCCAAACCGCAAATATTGCTTTGAACACCGCAGACCAATTGTACCTTCCAGTCAAGAGATCGTGGAGATTAAACGAAAGACACTACGGTGCTTTACAAGGTAAGGACAAGGCTGCTACCTTAGAACAATACGGTAAGGAAAAGTTCCAAACCTGGAGAAGATCATTCGACATTCCGCCACCAACCATTGATGACGACTCTGAATTTTCTCAAGTTGGTGACGAACGTTACGTTGACATCGACCCAGCTGTGTTGCCAAAGACCGAATCCTTGAAATTAGTCATCGACAGATTGTTGCCATACTGGCAAGATGAAATTGCCAAGGACTTATTGGACGGTAAGACTGTTTTGGTCGCTGCCCACGGTAACTCCTTGAGAGCCATGGTCAAGCACTTGGACAAGATCTCTGACGATGAAATTGCCGGTTTGAACATTCCAACTGGTATTCCATTAGTCTATGAATTGGACAACAAATTGCAACCAACTAAGCCTGCCTACTACTTAGACCCTGAAGCTGCTGAAGCTGGTGCCGCTGCTGTTGCTGCCCAAGGTTCCAAGAAATAAACTATATAATTAGATACTGAACAATGATCACCTAAACTATTTAAACTACCTATATTGTTGAAGGTGTATATAGTTGATATATAATTTTCTCTACTAAATCTTTGATCTATAGTGAAAACCTAAAAATTACACAAAGTCAGCAAAAATCAAAATGACATCGTTCTTGTAAAAATAATATCAATAAAACAATATTCCTTTAAAGAATAATCAAGAAAGACATACATATTGTAATTGGGATTATCAAGGGAATTCTATCTATAAGAGTGAAAGAATTTACCATATTGAAAATTTAAACTGTCATTCCAATTAGAAAAAAATGTCTGGATTTAACTTTGGAAACACTAACTCAAGTGGTTTTACGTTTGGGGGAAATAACAAGCCAGAAACTGGGTTTGGTTCTTCCAATTCGACTACACCAGG
Source organism: Debaryomyces maramus (assembly GCA_030583545.1). NCBI lineage: Eukaryota > Fungi > Ascomycota > Pichiomycetes > Serinales > Debaryomycetaceae > Debaryomyces > Debaryomyces maramus. Next base: position 215,887 of record JAJMIL010000002.1, read on the forward strand.
ATTCTCTTTTGGGGCCAAGTCGAATGATACTACTGCCAATACGAATGCTAATAATAATACTGCTACTAATGGAGAAGCCTCTAAATCACTCTTTGGATCCAATACGAGTACAGCACCATTTTCAATGAATAATAATAACACTGGTGATGCAAAACCATCGTTTGGATCAAACACAAATGCTTCATCGAGTCCATTTGGTGCTGCTAAAAAACCTGAAGGTGGATTATTTGGTGGTAGCGCAACGTCATCAAACATGTTTGGTAAACCAGAGAATGGTCAATCGGGAAATTTGTTTGGGTCTAATAACCAGAGTGGTTTCAACTCAAGTAACTCATCTACTCCAGCTCCGTCATTTTCTCTTGGAGGCGGAAAGCCGGATGACAAACAAAATGATAAACCTGCAACGGGAGGCTTATTTGGATCGAATAACTCACAACCAGCCACAGGGGGTATGTTTGGTTCTAAGAAAGAAGGCGAAACAACTGTCGGCGGTGGTTCGAAAGGAACTTCAGCACCTTTTGGTTCTAATAGTTCACAACCTACAACAGGATTATTTGGCTCTAATAATACCCCATCAAATTCTGGTGGATTATTTGGTGTGAAAAAGGATGAACCTAAGGCCGATTCTCCGAGTACATCCAAATCTGGAGGTTTATTTGGCTCTAATGCTTCGCAACCTTCGTCTGGCTTCACGTTTGGTGCCAAACCTGTTGAGAAGAAAGACGACAAACCATCTACAGGGTTCTCATTTGGTGCTAAGCCTGAGGAAAAGAAAGATGACAAGCCATCTGCTGGATTCTCTTTTGGCGCTAAGCCCGAAGAAAAGAAAGATGATAAACCTTCAGCTGGGCTTTCATTTGGAGGTAAGAAGGACGATAAAGCTACACCAAGTTTAACATTTGGTGCTAAGCCTGAGGAAAAGAAAGATGATAAGCAATCTTCCAGTTTTTCCTTTGGAGCTAAACCAGTCGAAAAGAAAGATGATAAGCCAGCTTCCGGCTTTTCCTTTGGAGCTAAACCGGAAGAAAAGAAAGATGATAAGCCAGCTTCCGGCTTATTTGGAGCTAAACTCGAAGAGAAGAAAGATGATCAACTGTCTAGCGGATTTTCTTTAGGAGCAAAACCTGACGACAAGAAGCCTTCATCCGGTTTCTCGTTTGGAGCCAAATCCGAAGAAAAGAAGGGCGACAAGCCATCTGCTGGGTTCTCATTTGGTGCTAAGCCTGAGGAAAAGAAAGATGACAAACCATCTTCCAGTTTTTCCTTTGGAGCTAAGCCTGAGGAAAAGCAAGGTGATAAGCCAGCTTCCGGCTTTTCCTTTGGAGCTAAACCAGACGGAAAGAAAGATGATAAGCCAGCATCCGGCTTTTCCTTTGGAGCTAAACCTGAAGAAAAGAAAGAAGACAAGCCTTCAGGTTTTTCATTTGGTGCAAAAAAAGAAGACAAACCTGCTTCCGGTTTTGGGTTCGGTGCTAAAACAGAAGACAAGAAAGATGGTAAAGCACTGCCTGGGTTTTCATTTGGTGCAAAGAAGGACGAAGAAAAGAAAGACGAAAAATCACTTACTGCATCGTCTACCACTACAACTAAGCAAGAACCAAACTTGAAGCCTACCAAAATCGAACCTCAACCTGTTTCCATTGATAATAAGACAATGGATGACTTAATAATCAAGTGGTCAAAACAGCTTTCTACCACATCTAATATATTTGAGTCCTATACCACAAAGGTAAAACAGTGGGATCAGCATTTGGTTAAGAGTGGAGATGAAATATCTAAATTGCATCAAGATACATTAGAGGCAGAATCTTTACAAAATAAGATCGACCAACATTTGCTATTCGTTGAAAACCAGCAAGACGAATTAGATAACATATTAGATAACTACGAAGCACAGGCTGATATCTTGCTAAATAATATCGAATTGAATAATTCAGCAAATGATAACTTTAATGAAGGTTTATCAAATTTCTCTAAAACAAATACGGGCAACGGATTAAGTGTCACAGATAAATTACGTGAAAAAGCTTACCATAATGCAGAATTGTTGGACGAAAGGTTGGATAATATGGGTGATAATTTAACTACCTTGATTAATGAAATTAATTCAGTTAGTGATGTTTTCAACAAAAACTTGTTGAATGACATATCTAATTCAAATGACAAGAGTGGTGAAACCAAACAGAATAAACAATCACAGGAAAATCCTGTTGAAGAAATAGTTAAATTGTTGAACTTACACTTGGAGAATTTAAAGTATATTGAAAAATCCGAAGCTACTTTGAAAGAAGAAGTATCGAAAATTAATCGTACTAAGAAGCTTCAATATTAATTCACTATGGCCTTCCTGAGATGGTCTGTATAACTTTTATAGTCTATATAATTTAAATTTGAAATTTGAAATTTGAAATTTTTGGGTGTATTGTTATCACATGGAATTGAATTCGCTAATTTTATCCTTTTAAATTAAGTACACTGGGGTTCCTACAATTGATTTACTAATTAACACTTAGAGTTTATATCTTAAGAGTTTATAACTTAATAAAACCAAAATTTGTAATGGGAGCACCTCCAATCTTCGAACTTATTAAAATCTTGTTCAATCCTGATGTATCAAAGAAGCTTATTTTGCGGATGGCTTATCAGCAATTGAGTGCAATTGGGTTGGCAAAAATCTTATCGGCGGTATTGGGATCTACAATCGTTGGTGTATCATCAATTATAAAGATCCCCCAGATCAAGAAGATCATCAATCCAAAATTATTGAGCCAAAAGGTTTCAGTTGCGCAAGGCTTATCCTTGGAGGGAATTAGCTTAGAAACTTTAGTTTATTTGGTCCACGTCATATATAACCGTCAAAGCGGTAATCCATTTGTCAATTACGGAGAGGCATCTTTCTTAGGCGTTCAAAATGTAATCATCATTTTGTTGATCGAGTATTACAATCTCAGATCTAAGTTGTCTGGCAGTTCGTTGTCAGAAAAGGAGCAAATCGAACGTTCCATGAAGGAACTTTTGACCCCAATCGCAATTATGGGAGCCATTGTTGTATTCTTGACTAAGATTGCAGAACCCTCCCTTGTTTCGGCCTTACAGGTGCTTAATATTCCTATTTCAATTATTTCAAAATTACCCCAAATTAGACAGAATTATTTGTTAAAGTCAACAAGCCATTTATCTGAAATCACAGTGGGTGCTAACGTTCTTGGGTCTTTAATTAGAGTCTTTACTACAGTACAAGGCTTCAATAAATTGGGTAGAGACTACGTTTTATTAGCAGGTTATTCAAGTTCTTTTATTTTGAATGCTGTTTTGGCCGGCCAATGCTATTTCTATAGACGAAATTCTAAGACGGACGATAAGGATGACTCCAAGAAAGTCCAGTAAATATCTCAGTTTATTTAAGTAGATTATTTATCTTCGCCATTTAGTGCCTCTATTCTGATAATAAATCTAAATAAAAAATGCTCATTCGAAAAATTACTCCAATGTTTAACCCTTACTTTCTTATCCTACGCTATGGTACACCAAGCTGAATTCTTACCATCTACTGGAACTTCCATCTCGTCTGTTTTACAAGGGGGATATAATCACCCATTAGCTAGAGAGTGGCAACATGAGCGTCAACTTACTAAGAATATGTTTATTTTCCCACTCTTCGTATCGGACAATGACGACGAAGAAACTCTGATTGATGCCTTACCAAATATTAAGAGATACGGGGTCAATAAGTTGATTCCCTACGTTCGTTCTCTTGTCGATAAGGGACTTAGGGCTGTTATTTTATTTGGGGTTCCATTAGCACAAGGAGTTAAAGATGACATAGGAACCGCTGCAGATGATCCAAATGGTCCAGTTATTATGGCCATTCGTAAATTGAGAGAGAGCTTTCCAGAATTGTTCATTATGTGTGATGTATGCTTGTGTGAATACACCGATCATGGTCATTGTGGGATTTTGTACGAGGATGGATCCCTCAATAGGGAGGAGTCTGTTCGTAGAATTGGTGCCGTGGCAGTCAACTATGCCAAGGCAGGAGCCAACTCTGTTGCTCCTTCTGATATGGTTGATGGTAGAATCAAAGATATTAAATTGGGCTTGATTAAGGCTGGTTTGGCCCATAAGTGTTTAGTTATGTCTTATGCCGCAAAATTCAGTGGTAATTTATACGGTCCTTTTAGAGACGCCGCCGGCAGTTCACCAAGTCATGGCGATCGTAAAGCTTACCAATTGCCATCGGGTGGCTCTGGCTTAGCTCGTCGTGCCTTGTTAAGGGACATGGAGGAAGGTGCTGATGCTGTCATTGTCAAACCATCTACATTTTACTTGGACATAGTTAGTGACGCTGCTAAGCTCTGTAAGGATTATCCAATCTGTGCCTACCATGTCAGTGGTGAATATGCGATGTTACACGCAGCTGCTGAAAAGGGTATTGTCGATTTGAAAGGTATAGCTTTCGAAAGTCACTACGGCCTATTAAGAGCAGGCGCAAGATTAATCATCAGTTATTTGACTCCTGAATTTTTGGACTGGTTGGAAGCTTAATTCTGCTACTTTGAAGTTACGAATGATGGTGTTTCACGTTCTTACAAATTGTACATAGTATATGACCTTATCTAAATTTTAATGTACATTTAAATAATTATGCAGCGATTGGCCCATGTGAGTCAGACTCCTTTGGCTGTTCTTCTACCAACGGTTCTTCCTTGGGATGTTCCTCCTTGGGTTCCGGACGTTTGATCTCGCTAGTAGGCACGTCGGGAAGTCTGACTTGGGACTTCGAATCTTTGGTGGTTGTAGTTCCGCGGACCTCTGCCTCCATCCGCATAAGTTCCTCGTCCACTTCATTCTCTTCTCCATGGCTCAATCCAGAGCCCATGCCAAGCATGTCCAGCACCTCGTCCACCTGTAACCTCTCGTCTTCTAACTCGTCCAACACCTTGTCTATCTTGTCCACGCTCATCTCCGAATTCAACGTCTTCAATACCTGGTTCCCCTGCATCAACCCGTACATCACATCTTTTTCGATCAACTTGAATTCGATGGTCCCAATCAAACCCTCCAAGTTATCGAGCTGGTCGTATGTCTTGCTAATCGTACTCTGCTGCTGTTTCTTGGCCCGCAAGTACACCTTGGCCCGTTCCACATCGTTCTTCGTTACCGCCTCTTTCGCCATTCTTTCCTGTCGTTCCATTATCGTCGTCAACTTTCGTTGGTATTGCTTCAATTTGTCTCGTTGCTGCTTCAACTGAAATATCGCCCTATCTTGCGACGTAATCTTCGGTGCCGAGGGTTGCTGTCCCATTTTTGTTTTCCTATCTATAAATACCGTACAATACCTATCCTATTATACCAATTATGCTATGCTAAACTTCAGAAATCACCTGGATTATGTTGAACTACACTTCTCTGCTATTCTTATCTAAGTAGAATGGATAATTTGATATTCCTCCATCATGTGACCTATGTCCAATTTCCAATTTTTACGACATAGATTACATAAGTATACGACACATCTCATTTGTGTTCCTATTTGGGAGACTATGTAAACAGAAGCTACAATAGATGGGCCATCAAACCGGAATATTAGGTCCTAATATAGTAATCATTCAAGGCATAATTGAACGAGAGAAGGAAATTAGCAAGGAAACGGGATATCTGATTTGATCTAGAGAAGCCAAAGATCTTCACACATTATTAATTCATAGGAATTTCCAACTTGAAAGGATAGGAACACTTAGATTCACAGGTACTTCGATACTTTCTCCGGCACTCGATAGAATAGACGTCAAGTATCTCTGATAGACTGAAAGTGCATCTAAACGTCCAAGAGGTAAAAAGCGACCCCAAATAAAGAAGAAGGGAGTTATAGCATTTTATAGAATCGTTGGTTGAGAATAATTTTTGCATCTACAAATATGTCCCACTCGTTGTTCTTTGACTCGCCGTCAAACGTGTCACCAGAAAAGAGCATGGCAGGGATGAGCCCAGAAAAAGATGGAAGCACTCGAAAACGAACGTATTGCACATCCCCGGGGGGTGAGGGTGGCACAAGCTCGTCACCCAACAAGAGGGTGTTCTTACAGCACATGAGTCCCAATGTGTCAAAGAAAACGATCCAGTTTAAGCACATTCCTCCCACTCCAATAGAAGGATCCACGAAGAGTGGACCATCTATGGGGTGGGACAAAAGGCGTATAACCAGGCCCACTCTTAAGGCACCAATATCAAACCCAAGGTCGCAGTCATCGTTGGTATTTTCACGAACCTCGGTATCCCCAAAGCATAAGTTACGTCGTACCAACTCATTGATTTCAACTGGTGGTTCATCAAGTTCGTCGGACAACCAGCAACAGTCATCCACAACGTCTTCGGATAGATTTATACCTTCGCGTCACAATTCCACCAGTGGGAAGCTACAAACCAATAACACCAACCCCCATCCGAATGCATCACCCCAGACACACATCAAAGCCCAAACATCCAAGATATACCAGCATCACGTTGCGGAGGCATGCGGCCTAGAAATGAACTCAAGAATTTTACAATTTCAGCCTTTACCTCCAGAAAGAAAGAAACCAGTAAATTTGTTCAGCCATGTTACCGCAAGCTCGTCTTCAAAATTGGGCTACAGTAGCCTTATGAACAAATCTTTGAGACCGGCAGCAGCCTCTGCAAGAGCTAAAAAGATCCCTACAGCGCCGGAAAGAGTCCTTGATGCACCAGGCTTGGTTGATGATTTCTATTTAAATCTTTTGGCATGGTCTCTGACGAATCTATTGGCAATTGGATTGGAAGATGCTGTCTATGTGTGGAATGCATCTACTGGTTCTGTAGGTTTACTCTGTGAGTTGCCTAACAAAACCCTAGTAACTTCTTTGAAGTGGTCGGATGATGGGTCCTATATCTCTATCGGAAAAGACGATGGTCTTGTGGAGATCTGGGATATTGAAACAAATGCCAAGTTAAGAACGCTAAATTGCGACAATCACAATACAAGAATTGCATCACAAGCTTGGTACCAGCATATTTTAACCAGTGGATCAAGGCTGGGAAACATATATCATTCTGATGTTCGTATTGCCCAACATGTGGTCAACAGACTAAAAGACACACATCTGGCCGAAGTATGCGGGATCGAATACAAATCAGACGGTCAGCAATTCAGTTCGGGTGGTAACGATAACCTAGTTTGCATTTGGGATATCCGCCTGTCTCATAACAGCACATCCTCCCAACCGTTATTTGCAAAACTGAACCACCGTGCTGCTGTTAAAGCATTGCTGTGGTGTCCTTATCAACTGTCCCTCTTAGCTACTGGCGGTGGTTCATCTGATAAGACCATCAATTTCTGGAATACTAGCACTGGGGCTCGGGTAAATACTATTGAAACAGGCTCGCAGATTTCCTCCTTGAACTGGGGTTATGCCGCCGGAACTGGTATGGAAATTGTAGCCACACATGGATTTCCTACGAACGATATTTCATTATTCAATTATCCTACATTACAAAAGACTGGAGAAATAACAGGAGCTCACGATTCAAGAATCCTAAATGGATGTTTGAGTCCAGATTCAATGACTTTGGCTACTGTGGCTGGTGACGAGAACCTTAAGTTCTGGTCTTTGTTTGACTTATTCAAATCTGCCAGAAGAGAGCACGAAAGAATCGACGATGAAGATGAACAAAGCGGTTTAAATGATTCAACAAAAAGAATGAAGAAAATGATGAACATCCGCTAGGTTCAAGCAACGTATGTAACAGTAATATACTTTTTAATACTTCGAAATAGACATTCATTCAGCTTTTAAGACTAAACCACACAGAATAAGAAGGGGTCGTGTATACGAAAAAAAGTTTTATTGTCGTCTTAAAACGAAACTTCCAACTTCAACCATCACATCAAAGGGATAGAAACAGACATATTAAATTTGCATATATTCATTCATTCAATCGTGTAGAACCGCATAAACACTGAAATTATTCAAGTAAATTTATTTAATAATAAGAACAAAAAATTATTGAATTTGGGTTCTTTTCACAGTTAGCAATATTAGGAATAAAGTATCACATATATAATGGCTTCAGATGGAGAATTCACCAGGACACAGATCTTTGGAACTGTGTTTGAAATTACAAATAGGTATACGGACTTGAATCCCGTTGGGATGGGAGCATTTGGGCTCGTCTGTTCAGCTATCGATAAATTGACGGGTCAAAATGTTGCCGTTAAGAAAATTATGAAGCCGTTCCTGACATCCGTCTTGGCCAAAAGAACTTATAGAGAATTAAAGTTGTTGAAGCACTTAAGACATGAAAATCTTATTACTTTGGATGACATCTTTTTGTCCCCATTAGAAGATATTTATTTTGTCACAGAATTACAGGGGACAGATTTACACAGATTATTGACTTCAAGACCATTGGAAAAACAATTTATCCAGTACTTCACTTATCAAATATTAAGAGGATTGAAATACGTTCACTCTGCGGGTGTGATTCATCGTGACTTAAAGCCATCGAATATTTTAATTAATGAAAATTGTGATTTAAAAATTTGCGATTTTGGGTTGGCAAGAATTCAAGATCCTCAAATGACTGGATATGTTTCTACCAGATACTATAGAGCTCCAGAAATTATGTTGACGTGGCAAAAATATGATACGGAGGTTGATTTATGGTCTGTCGGGTGCATTTTATCAGAAATGATTGAAGGCAAACCATTATTTCCGGGAAAGGATCACGTCCATCAATTTTCAATCATTACTGAATTGTTAGGTTCGCCACCTCCGGATGTAATTGAAACTATATGCTCGGAGAACACGTTAAGATTTGTTCAATCTCTACCCCACAGGGATCCAATTCCATTCAGCGAAAGATTTGCGCAATGCACTCACGTCGAACCAGAGGCTATCGACCTTTTAGCAAAAATGTTAATATTCGACCCTAAGAAGAGAATTAGTGCTGCCAGTGCCTTGTCACACCCTTACATGGAACCTTACCATGATCCAACTGATGAGCCTATTTGTGAAGTCAAATTTGATTGGAGTTTTAATGATGCCGATTTACCAGTCGATACTTGGAGAGTTATGATGTACAGCGAGATCTTGGATTTCCATCAAATTATTGGTGCTGGAACGAATGGAACTACACAAGAACAAATGGCTCAAATTCAACAAGAGGGAATTCAAGCTCCCTCAACAAACACTCAATCACAACAATCTTAATTAGAGGTTTATATAAATACAAAACATTAAAACTAAAAAATTCTATTTCATATACATAAATGTAAAGCTTCTTCTAGATATACTGTGTTCCAAATGTTGGCAAAATACAGTGAAAGTAAGTTCTTTGAATAAATATTGGCAGTGCGAATAAGGTAATTTTTTTATTGGTTGTGTGTATTCTTTAAGTAAATGATAAGCTAATTCACCTAATTATAGCCATGTCCCAATTCCAATTGAAACATGATCTGGACAAATATAAAGAATTCGTGAAGCCAAATTTTATTAAAAAGATTAATGAAAGATTGTCTGTATCCTTGAGCTATTTGAAATCCTCAAATGATTCAGAGACTGAATGTTTATTGAGTTTCCATAATACACTGAATAATAACATAACAATAAATTCTGATGAAAGTGGGAAGACTCCAGAAGAAAGTCAAGGATGGTTTAGTAATATATTTGGATCTAATGAAGAAGAATCAAATACAAAACAAAGTGAACCACTGGATAATAATATTGAGATAGGTTTAGGATACATACAATTATTTGGTTATGCGGTGCTTAATTACAAGTTTGGGGTAGATTCATCATCTAGTCCTATTGATATGTCCGCAGAGAATTCATCCTGGTGGGCAAACAATGAATATGCCCAACAATATCAAGATAACGAAGCAGCCGACGAAGATGATATCAGGGATTCAAAACTAGAAAAGGTACCATTTATAAGGCGAAACTTGAAAGAGAAGATGATAATAGGTGGAAAATTAGGTGGTGTCAATGATTTAGTTATTGAGCCCAAAAATGGGAGAATAGTAAGGCAACACCATATTAAAACCATTGACCCAAGTAACAGATATTTATTACAGGATTTAGTATTTCCATTTAATTCAGTGAGAACTCCAAAGATGCCTGAAAGCCAATCAAAGCAAGGTAGTAAATTCCCAGATAAGAGTGTTGTATCTATCAAGGAATTGACAGATTCGATAATTCCGTTCTACTCAACGTCACAAAGTTTGTTATTTTCAAATTTGAGACTTTCACCTTTATCTACTAAAACGTTCCAAATCAAGTTTCCAAAGATAAGCGGGCTAGCTCCATCCTATAATACTAGAATGACAAGACCAGTTTGTGATCAAGGATGGATTAGTATAAAATACCTGTTAATAATTGGTCTACTGGAGGTGATAAACCAGAACTCAATGAAACCGTATAGCATATACTTTCCTTTGGAAGTTACTGGAGATAGACAAGGAACTCACGATAGGTGGCTTCAACCTAACTATCTAAAGGACAATATCGTTGATCTTGATTGGAAGGTAACTATACACGATGAAAAAAGTTCAAGCAATGAAGATAGTCCTCGAACAGAAGATACACCGGAAACAAGAAACATATTCCTTAGTGATTTATCGAAGTTGATTGAATCAGATTTATATAATATGCCTAAGATATCCACCAACGAAAGGCGAAAGAGTATCCACAATGTAAATAATTTCACAGAAGAGATTGAAGCGGGATTGATACCTCAGATACCATACCACTTGAAAACTCAGTACCAAATAAGAGTAAATGATCACCAATTATGTTTACTTAGTCTTTCGAAGCCATATTTCCACGTTGGTGAAGATATTTATTTTATAATAGACACTTATCCGGAGGAAGTTAAACAAACCAAGATAGTTGGATTAATTGCTCACTTAGAGACCCACGAAACCTTCCATATTGAGGGCGAAGATGGAGATAGAACTGATTATAAGAATATATATAAAGTAAGTTCGAATTTGAAATTCAATTCCTTTGCATCATCAATGGCAAATTCAAACTTATCAGAAAATAAAATGGATACCTCACTAATACATGGAATGATAGGTATACCAAGGTATTTAAACCAACAATTCCAGTCCTCCGAACTAATGGATGTGAAGCATTACTTGGTCTTCAAATTTAATTTGAACGATTTCGAAAAAGGTACTAATAAAGGAGACAATAATCAGGTTCAGACAGAAGACTCGCAGAAATCCAATGAAACAGATCAATCAGATGCACAATCATCACAGAAAAAAGATGTCGATAGTGACTTGAGTGAACCAACTGGTTATTTCCAAGATTATAGGTTCGATAATTACGGAGGTGAGCTTAGATTCAGATTACCAATAACATTATTACCATAGAATATATTAGAACAATTAATGATTTATAGGTTCTTTAGCTACTTATTGCCATTGATACCTGTAATTATTTTAATATCAAGATGTAGAACAAAGTAGACTAATCTATACACGCATTGGCAATATCGAGCAAAAAAAATAGATGCGGTTAATACGTACATTATTGATAACAGGTCTGTTTTGCTAAATTTCCTCTTTATGACAAAGAGCAATCCAATAAATAAGATGGCGCCCAATGAGAATGATAATGATAATGAAACACCAAAAACCAAAGGAATACCAGAGAAATATGATGATGATGCAGATATTGTAGACCTTTTGGCTGACGAGGATGATGAGTTATCAAAATCCTACAATTCGACCCATTTTTCCACAACCGAAGAGAGATTCATAAAAGACCACGATTTGAAGGTGAAGGCGTTTGAAGCTTTGCACCTGAATGGCAAGAACCAAAAGGGCCATCCTACAAATACTCCAAATGCACCCATGAAGAAAAGGCAATCATTTATTGATTTACCACATCATCAGTTTGCCAATGATTATCCTTACAAGCCCGTTGTTAGAAATGACGATCCCAAAGATGCGAGTGTGGTTTCTAGCTCATTGCCAGAAGACTATCCATCCGATGAATTAATTGATGTTTATGAAGACGTCAAAACATGTCTTGATCTTAGAAATAAATATATGCGCCTTTCAGTGCAACGTCATGAGATGGAAAACCCAAAGAATAAGGATGACTGGGTAATTTATCCTCCGGCTCCAAAGCCCACCTATAAGTCAAGGAATAGATTCAACCAAACCTCGACTAATGATGGAAATTGTGAAGAAGAATTCGATTTTGGAAAATGTGTTATTCCTGAGGAGAGGGATGAATATTATTTCAAGCAAGACGAAGGGGATGTGTTCCAGGTATATGATTGTACGAGTAACGAGAAAATCGTTAATATCCCAAGCTTACATGAATATTATGCTGATTTAGATAAGATCACTAGAATCTCTTCTGACGGGCCAGCAAAGTCATTTGCATTTAAAAGATTGCAATATTTGGAAGCCAAATGGAACATGTATTATTTGATAAATGAATTCGAAGAAAATAAGCATTCTAAACGTAACCCACATCGTGACTTCTACAATGTTCGTAAGGTTGATACTCATATTCACCATTCGGCTTGTATGAATCAGAAACATTTATTGAGATTTATAAAATATAAATTAAAAACTCAACCAGATGAGCAAGTTATCTTCAGGGATGGAAAAATCTTAACCTTAGCTGAAGTATTCGAATCTTTAAAACTCAGTGCTTATGATTTATCTATTGATACTCTAGACATGCATGCTCATACTGATACATTTCATAGATTTGATAAATTCAATTTAAAATATAACCCAATTGGTGAGTCTAGATTGAGAGAAATCTTCTTGAAAACTGACAACTTTATTAATGGAAAATATTTAGCAGAGTTAACGAAGCAAGTTATGGAGGATCTTGAAGGTTCAAAGTATCAAATGACTGAACTAAGGATATCGATTTATGGAAGATCAATCCATGAATGGGATAAATTAGCAAGCTGGATTGTTGACAATAAACTCTTTAGTCACAATGTACGTTGGTTAATCCAAGTTCCCAGGTTATATGACCTATACAAGAAAAATGGTAATGTGACCACCTTTCATGATATTTTAGTAAATTTGTTTAAACCATTATTCGAGGTTTCCATTAATCCTCAAAGCCACCCAAAATTGCACGTTTTCTTAGAAAGGGTAGTAGGATTTGACTCAGTAGATGACGAATCAAAGCTGGAAAGGTTGATACAGTCGAGACATTATCCAGTTGCAAGTAAATGGAACTTTCCAACTAACCCTCCATATTCTTACTACCTATACTATCTTTATGCAAATGTTTCGTCCTTGAATCAATTAAGAGCGAAGTATGGATATAACACGTTCTTAATAAGACCACATTGTGGTGAGGCTGGAGACCCTGAACATTTAATAAGTGCATTTTTAACTGCTCATTCAATTTCCCATGGTATATTGTTGCGAAAAATTCCGTTTATCCAATATTTATATTACTTGGATCAAATTGGTATGGCTATGTCTCCTTTATCTAACAATGCCTTGTTTTTAACGTACGATAAGAATCCGTTCTTTAATTTTTTCAAAAAAGGGATGAACGTATCGTTATCCACCGATGATCCTTTGCAATTTTCCTTTACGAAAGAACCGTTGATAGAAGAATATTCTGTTGCAGCACAGATTTACAAACTTTCTGGGGTGGATATGTGTGAATTAGCTTTAAACTCAGTTAAACAATCAGGATATGAAGTGGCTATCAAGAAGCATTGGTTAGGAAAAGAATTTATCATGGGAGGTACTAAAGGGAATGATATTGAGAAAACAAATGTCCCTGATATTAGGATTGGTTATCGAGAAGAAACTTTAAATAACGAATTGGAATTGATAGATTATTATACTAGTTTAAACAAAAAATAAGTATGTACTACTCGAAATATATATTTGGTCTTATAAGCGCATTATCAAAAATATGTATGCGGTTATATGACTTTACGCTGCGAAATTTACAATCTAACTACTAAATCGCTAATCAAAAATGCTTCAAAGATTTAGCTCTATTGGAAGAGCAATTAAGAATGGTAAAACACACCACAGTCAGACTTAAGACCCCAAAAAATGAACGAAAAGTTTCACTTCCAGCTGTTTTAACCATTGCAGGTTCGGATAGTTCAGGCGGAGCAGGTATTGAAGCAGATCTTAAAACTTTCAGTGCCCACAAAGTATACGGATTGACGTGTATAGCAGCACTTACGGGCCAGAATACTCAATTGGTTAAATCATTCGAAAAAACACCAGTGTATCTTTTGCGAGATATATTGAATCTTAATTTTCAGGACTTCTTAGAGGGATATGAAGACCTGCGAAATGCACCATTGAAAGCAATTAAAACTGGAATGCTAACGAAAGAAGCAATTGAAGTGTTAACAGAACATTTTGGTCACTTGCGAGAGAAGAATGTAAAGATTGTTGTGGATCCAGTTATGATAAGTACGTCCGGCTCTCAGCTATTTGATAAAGAGGGTATGAAATTGTGCGTAGAGACCCTTATAAAAGAAGCGTATTTGGTAACTCCAAATTTCATGGAAGCAAAAGCCTTAATGGAAATTTCCTCTGGTAATGATTTACAGGACTTTAAAATACAAAGTTTAGATGACTATACTAAATTTGTGCTAGATTTGCAGAAATCGTTAGGATGTAAAAATATCTTGGTCAAAGGAGGGCATCTTCCATGGGATTGCAAAGAGAATAAGCCATTCGTTGGTGATGTGCATAATACCAAAACCAAGATATCTATAATTGATATTCTATATGAATCACAATCAGACACCATAACGGTATTTGAATCACAATTTCTAAGTAGTAAGGACACACATGGTACCGGATGTACATTATCTTCATCAATTGCTGCAAATATTGCTAACGGGTTGTCATTACAGAATTCGTTACCTTTATCAATCAATTACGTTCAAAAAAGTATGTTGAGTTTATCGGAGAAATTGGGTCATGGAAATGGTCCTTTAAACCATAATATCACTCCTGAATTGAATATTAATTCAGTGTGTGAGAGTAAAGATGCTGACATTTCTCATTACTTGTTGGATAGCTATGACTCTTTTTTCGATTATCTTAAGACTCATCCTAAAGTTAAAGATAATTGGAAAAAATACACCCAACATCCTTTTCTCTCTCAACTTGCAGAAAACAAATTAGAGTTCAATAAGTTCCTCTATTATTTGAAACAAGATTATTACTACTTAATAAACTATGCACAAATTCATGGCTTGGCTGCTTCAGTTTCAACGGATTACCGTCAAATTCACACTCAGTCAGTTATAATCGATGAAATAGTTAAGGAAATCGAGGGTCATAGAGAGAAACTAATGAAGAATTTTAATATAAATTATGAAAGGGATTTTGTACACGATATTGAATTGAAACCTGGGAAAGCTTGCTTGGCTTACTGCGACTACTTGCTAGAAATTGGAAAAAAGGAGGACCTTCTAGGTATCAAAATAGCTTTGGCGCCTTGTTTACATGGGTATGCAGAGGCCGGAGAATTCGCTTCGAAGATTCGACAGACTCATGATAAGAGCTTGGGTGCACTCGAGAAAAAACTGCAATCAGACACTTATGATTCTTGGTTAGCAGATTACACTTCTGACTGGTATCTAGAAGCATATGAGAGAGGTAAGCAATCGTTGCAATCCTTGTTAGAGAATTATTCTTTGAATCAAGAGCGGTTGGATGACTTGATTGATATTTTCAATAAGGTTACCGTCTTAGAGATCGGGTTTTGGGATGAGGTTCTCAACTAGATACTTCCAAATAACACCCATACTCCTGGAGGAATCTGCTTTTATTTTTAGACAATTATATAGATAATTCATACCGATAACTTGTACAATAACCTCAAATGTTATCCATTTTTGGGTACCTATAAACCTACTTTTTCATCTTAAGAAATGAAATATCTAAAGTGTAAACCCGGACAATTTTGTTTTTACAGTTTAGCGTCCAGGAAAATTCACAATCTCTGGATCCTCTTAAGTAGATCAATTGAACAAGTGACTCTTCAACACCAGTTAGAGACTAGATAAGTTAAATTAATCAATTCATTGGCTGATGTATAACCCTTATCAACAACCACAAGTTGCATATAATCCTCAGCAACCACAGCAACAGCAACAGCAGACTGGGTATGCTGGGGGATTTAATAACCAACAGCAATTTGGACAGCCTCAACAAACAGGTTTTTATAATCCAAACCAACAGCCTGCGATGCAAAACCAAGCAACTGGATTCTATCAGCCGCAGCAACAGGGAATGTATAACTCGACGTCGTTTCAGCCTCAACCTACAGGGTTTGTTCAGCAACCACAGATTCAGTCTCAACAAACCGGTTATATTCAAACGCAGCCTACTGGTTTCCAAAATCCAGGAACTAATTCGGCTCCGACTGTTACGGAAAATAGTGAATTGAAGATTCCAAGTATGAGATTATCGTTTATCACTGCAGCAGATCAAACTAAGTTCGAGCATCTATTTAGGACAGCTGTCCCAAAAGGTGAACAAGCGATTAGTGGAGATTCTGCCCGTGATATATTATTGAGGTCTGGGTTGCAACCAATAACTCTAGCAGAAATTTGGTCTCTAGCTGATACAAATAAATCAGGATCCTTGTTATTTCCAGAGTTTGCTTTAAGTTTACACTTATGCAATTTATCATTAAAGGGTGATTCGTTACCAGGAGTTTTGCCGGAAAAGTGGCTGAATGAAGTTAAAAGTTTTGTGGACGCCATAAGCTTTAGTGTTCCAGAGAATCCCTCGAAGGTTTTATCGAATACTCCATTTGCTAGCTTTGGTGTTGATAATAATGTCAACAACTCCGATTGGATGGCACCTCAAGGTACCGGATTCAACAGTACTGGTGTAGCACCACCTACCTCGTTTCAGTCACAACCTACAGGGTTTAATCAAGCACAAGGTATAAACCCACAAAGAACAGGTAATTTCCCCTTACAACAACAGCAAACTGGTTTTGGAAATAATAATGCCAGTTCCTTATTACCTCAGAGGACTGGAGGGGGAACGTTAATTCCATTACAACCTCAACAAACTTCCGGCTTAATCCCAGCCCAGAAGACTGGCCCTTTGCAACCTCAAACTACTGGATTTCAGGCTCAGCAAACAGGTCCATTACAACCTCAGACCACTGGGTTTCAAGGTCAAATGAATGCGCAGAGAACAGGCAATGGCTCATTGCAATCCCAGAATACCGGTTTCCAACCGCAAACTACAGGATTTCAACCGCAAACTACAGGATTTCAACCGCAAACTACAGGATTTCAACCGCAGGCTACAGGATTTCAGCCTCTGCAAACAGGTTCATTACAGCCTCAGGCTACTGGTAGACCAGGTGAATGGGGTTTTGTATCAATGCCAACTGGTGGTATCCCGGGATTAAATGCAATGGAGCAGCACTTTTTGCCATCTTCCCAAATGCCTACTAACAATTTACAAAATGCTATGGGTGGATCATTGAAAACTAATGTGACTTGGGCTATTACTAAGCAAGAGAAGCAAATATATGATGATATTTTTTCTGCTTGGGATAATCCCAGAAAAGGCTTTATCGATGGAGATGTTGCTATCGGCATTTTTGGTAAGTCTGGATTAGGTAGACCTGATTTAGAATCCATCTGGAATTTGGCAGACTCCAATAATCGTGGTAAATTAAACAAGGATGAATTTTCTGTTGCGATGCACCTTGTTTATAGGAGGCTAAATGGATTTGATTTGCCAATAAGATTACCACCAGAATTGGTTCCACCATCAACTAAATATCTTCAGGATTCAATGGATACCTTAAAAAACTCATTAAAGGGCGGATCCTCAAACTCTAAACCATCTGTTTCTCTGAATAGTAGAAAAACAGATGGAAAAAGATATAAAAACGATGATGCTAATGTCGGATATGTTTCTAATTCTCGTCACAGACGAAGAAACACATCGGGCGATGACCAAGCCAAGAAGAGTGATAATTCATTTCACGATACTGATTTGAACATTGCTGATTTAAAGAAGTTGATTCGTGAAAAGAAGATCTTATTAGATGCCATTGATGCAGAGGATCAGGATTCAAGTATATCTAATAGGCAACTAGAATCGAGAAATTATCAAGAAATAGAATCTTTGAAATCTAGGATTAGAAATATTCAAATACAACTAAACCAAAAGTCTTCAGCTGACTCTTCATCTGGAGATAAAAAGCAGTTATTGGAGAAATTGAATTTCTTGACTCGTGACAAGGTTCCCGGTTTGATTTCTAAAATTGACCAAGTGAATAACAATATTACCACGAGTAAAATAGAACTTTTTAAGTTGAAATTATCAAAGGAGAATCCAGATTGGCAACCGGATAATGCCGAAGCCGGTGTTGCCGGTACTGGACCAAACGGTGAAGTTACCGAAGCTGATAGACATAAATTCAGGTCTAAACAATTATTAAAACAACGTATGGCTGCTTTGACTGGAAAATCATACGAAGGTGGTAGTAATGATTTAGACATTAAGCTTCAAAAAGAGGTCGAAACTGCGAAATCCGAATCTGAAAATCAATCGGGCATTATTAAAGACATCGAATCTAGTATTAAGGATTTAGAGGATGGGTGTGCGGTTTCTTTACAAGTTACAAATAAGCAAGAAGTGGGTAATGAAAAATGGGAAAATGGTAATAATGTTAATGATACTGTTTCTAGATTTATCAAGGAATTGAATATTCTCCAACAAAATGATCAAACTAGTTCGAATAATGTTGGGAGATCAGTTGATAGCAATAACAGATCTCATCAACCACAATTACAATCGGAAACTTCAAAGGCAAGCATAGCTTCACCTCAAACTACTGGTGGCAGCCAGACTTCTGGTTCCACTTCTGTTTACAAGACACCTGAAGAAAGATCAGCCTATATAAAGGCTCAAGCGGAAAAGAGAATGAACGAGAGATTGGCAAAATTAGGCATCACCAGGCATAGAACCTCGCTGTCGTCTCAGACCAATATTCCATCGCAACCAGAGCCACAATCTCAAGCTCAACCGCAAACGACGATTGATCCAAAATCTGAACATCAAGAAGGGAAAGCACAAGAAATGCATGCTCCAACGCAGCAACTGGTACAGCAAAAGGAGCCGCAAGAGCTGCAACCAAGAAAGGAAGTTAATAATAACCAGTCAGATGATGAAGAGAATGATGAATATGAAGCGTTGATGAAACAAAAGGAAGAAATGGAAGCCCGTGAAAGGGAACGTAGGTTGAAAAAGAAACAGGATAAGGAGGCAAGATTAGCCAAATTGAAACTGGAAATGGAAGAATTGAAGAAGAAAGAGGAGGCCGGTGACAATTCAAGTGATGAAGAAGAACCTATAACCGAAGTTCCTTCATATGGTCCAAACCGTTCAATTTCCAAACAGCCTAACGCACCAGAAGTCCCAAAGGTACCTCAACCAGCTTCAACAGTCGAAGAAGCAACAGAAGCTGAAAGAACAAAAGGAGTAAAGGAACCTCAGGATAATGAAAAAGTCTCTACAGATGGAACCTCCACATCAACTGGTAAAGTGCATGATAGCAATCCATTTTCAAAAATGCAGAATTCTAATTCCGATAATCTTTCAAGTGGGAATCCATTCTTTAAATCTACAAACGAAACTGGAATAGATCCTAAGAAGGCTGCAGCTCAAAGAGATTCTCAAAGAGGTTTAGGTGGATCCAGTGACTGGAGTGATGACGAGGATAACTCAAGTGATGATGAGGTTCCTAATAGAGCTGGTGCGGCACAATTAGCCAGTTTATTATTTGGAGGTATGTCTCAACCGCCATCGAGATCTATGGATACGACACCAAAACAAGAATTTCACGATGCTGAAGATATACAGCACGAAGCGACTGAAGTGCCGCAAACATCGAATCAGGAATCCGATCAAAACTCATTTGATTTTGAAGAAAACAATGTAAACGAGAGTAAGGTTATTGAACCACCATTTCCAGATACTTCAGTTCCACCACCACCTCCTTTACCAGACACTTCGGCACCACTACCACCACCTTTACCAGATACTTCAGCGCCACCACCGCCACCGTTACCTAACTCATCGGCACCACCACCACCACCATTACCTAACTCAGCTGCACCACCACCACCACCATTACCTAACTCAGCTGCACCACCACCACCACCATTACCTAACTCAGCTGCACCACCACCACCACCATTACCAAACACTTCGGTACCACCACCACCACCACCGCCTTCGTCTAATCCATCTGCACCACCTCCTGGCCCATCAATAGGAAGTGGAGCAGGTGACATTGGTGCTTTATTAGGTCAAATAAAGACAGGTGCTAGCTTGAAAAAAGTGAATGAAAATGATAAAAGAGTTGCAGATGGATCTGTTGTTGGTAGGGTATTATAAGCTTATACATTATAATAAATTATTTGTGTTTTCATCTTTTTATATTGTTCTGTTTGTATTTAGACTAAATTAAATTATTTTTGTTTACTCAAGTGTAATAAATAAGACGAATTAGAAGTCTACATGAATAACTACTATTGCCACGTAATATCATACCTATTTACAAATATAACAAAAAATTTAATACATTGATTATTTATCAGAATTAACTTCGTCCTCATGGTTTGGCTTCACATAAATCTCATTGTTTTTAAGCTCAACCCCAATTGTTTCACCCTCCTTTATCTGTCCTTTAATCATCAACATAGAAAGAGGATTCAATACTTTCTTTTGTAAAACTCTATTCAATGGTCTTGCTCCATATACCGGATCGTATCCCAATTCACAGAGTTTGTTCTTAGCTTCTTGGGTTAAAGACAAGCTGATTCTTCTATCAGATAGCCTATCAGCAATCTCATTCAAACGAATATCTAATATGTTCTTCAAAGATTCTTTTGATAACCTGTTAAATATCAATACATCATCAAGACGATTCAAAAACTCAGGAGGATAATAATGCTTTAGTAACTCAGTAATTTGATTTTTGACAGAATCATTAATATGGCCATCTTCGTTAGTGTCTTTGTCTGCAAGTAAAATTTCCTGACCAATGTTCGATGTCATGACTATAATAGTGTTGCGAAAATCAATATGTTTACCATGTGAGTCTGTTAAAGATCCTTCATCAAGTACTTGCAACAAGAGTTTTGATACGTCACTGTGAGCTTTTTCAAATTCATCAAACAACACAACAGAATAAGGCTTTCTTCTCACTGCTTCAGTTAATTCACCACTTTCTTCATACCCCACATAACCTGGAGGTGATCCGATGAGTCTTGAGACAGTGTGTTTTTCTTGAAACTCTGACATATCAAATCTAATGACAGAAGACTTCTCATTAAATAAAAATTCTGCTAACGATTTAGTTAATTCCGTTTTACCAGTTCCAGTTGGACCCAAGAATATAAATGACGCTATTGGTCTTTTATCGCTGGTTAATCCGGCTCTTTGCAATCTAACGGCATCCGCAATAGCATGTATAGCATCATCTTGTCCGATAACTTTTTGCTTTAAAGTGGATTCCATATCCAACAACTTGTCTTTTTCGCCCTTCATCAAATTACTCAAAGGAATACCAGTCATTTTTGAAATGACATTAGCAATATCATCAGAAGTAACAGAATCATGTAATAAGGAAGAATCCTTGACGGCTGTCTCACTTTCGGTGAGTTCCTCTAATTGTTTTTCTAGGTGAGGAATTGTTGCATATTGTAATTCGGAAGCTTTCCCATAATCACCTTCTCTTTGAGCTTGTTCCAAATCAAATTTAGCCTGTTCTAGATCGGACTTTGCGTTTTTTACTTCATCTATCAGACTCTTCTCAGCTTCCCATTGTTCGGTGATTTCCTTCAATTCAGCTTCCTTAAGATTTAGTTCTTCCTCTAATTTATTCTTCCTATCTAATGACAATTGATCATTTTCCTTTCTTAATGATTCCAATTCGATGTGGATAGTCATAAGCTGGCGATCTAATTGTGCAATTGCATCCGGCTTAGACTCATGTTGTAATCTCAAAGTGGAGCAAGCTTCGTCAACTAAATCGATGGCCTTATCAGGCAAATAACGATCCGTTATGTAACGGTTTGAGTAAAGTGCGGACGTAACTAGAGCACCATCTGTAATACGAACCCCATGGTGGACCTCATAACGTTCCTTTAGTCCACGCAAAATAGAAATTGTATCATGAACAGTAGGCTCATTTATAGTCACCGCAGAAAACCTTCTCGCTAAAGCTGCATCCTTCTCAACATACTTACGATACTCTTCTATAGTAGTGGCACCACAGAGTGAAAGCTTGCCTCTTGCCAAAGCAGGCTTCAACAAATTCGATGCGTCAATTGAGCCTTCAGCTTTACCTAACCCCATCAAAATATGTAATTCATCGATAAATAATATAACGTTACCCTCTTTCTCTTCCACTTCTTTTAAGATCTGCTTCAATTTCCCTTCAAAATCGCCTCTATATTTGGCACCGGCTATAATTCCAGATAAATCTAACGTTATTATCTGCTTTTTCTTCATACTATCTGGAACTTCATCCTTTAATATTCTTTGTGCCAACCCTTCCATAACCGCTGTTTTACCTGTTCCTGCATTACCAATCAAAACAGGATTATTTTTGGTTCGCCTTGACAATATTTGGATTGTACGACGGATCTCTTCATCACGGCCAATTACCGGATCTAATTTCCCATCTTTTGCCAACTTCGTTAAATCGGTCCCATATTTTTCTAGAGCTGGCCTATTATCTTGCTCATCTTGGTTCATAGACATTTGAAGTTTCCTCAAATGCGATACATGAAACCCTCGCACTTGATTTACTGTACTTGAATTGCTTGCAACTCGTCTAAGGCTAACTTTATTTTGGCCATTCAGTTGCATAATGGGCATCTCTCTAACCGTACTAACCGTGCTAAGCATACGAATATTGGATCCCTTGGACCCCTGAACAATAGCCCTTCTTACAGCATTCCTAGCAGATGACCTGGCAGCTAACATATCAATCGTGTACTATTTACAAGTATAATTGGCAGTCAGAAAATGAATATCTATATAGACCATTTATATCTTTATCGGTCATGTTCTGGAAATTTCGAGAAGAATCCGGAACCTTTTATATACAGGATATACAAATACTAAAATTCTACTTTTCATCATGCCAATAATCTTCATGATGAAAGCCTGGATGAGCTTGAAATGGAGGAGGGAAATCGTTTAATTCAACATCCTGTTGATTTGGGTTAAGAGGGTCATCTTCGTGATCGGAAAATTGATAGTCATCGACATATTGTACTTCGTAGCTTTCTTGACTTTGATTTGAGGGACCTGTTTGTCCATTATTAGTTGTGTCACCCGTACCGATATCGATATTTTCATTACTGTTCTCTATATGTCCATCTGTATTGTTTTCGTGTATATCATCAATGTCGTTATTTCGTGCAATGCTAGGAGTATCAAGGTCTGTTTGAAGATGCGAAAGGGTGCGAGGCAGCATATCCTGATATGTGCCTAGGATGCTAGATTCGTTTGACTCGTTTAGATTATTCTTTCGGGCTTTTCCTGGAATAAGCTTATTGAAAAATTTTACTAGTACTTGCTTTCCTTTGTTGGTGGTGTAATAGTTTCCTTCATTTTCACGCAGATTGAAAGTTATTATGTCATTTAGACTTATTCTTCTACCTAGCATGCCCATCATTTCGTTTCTTTTCTCCAAGAATTCTATACCAAACACCCATTCCCATACTGCAGTAAGGAAGGATATTTCCAAGAGATATATGATTAGAGATAACCAGATCATAACCTGCCATTCTGCCAAAAACAAACTTATAGAGAGAATTTGAAGAATAATGTACGCAACGAACAACAACCATGTGAATAATGCCAATGGTATGAGTTTCTTGGAGTAGCAAATCTTCCTTGGGTTCTTGATAACCGTAGTGTAGTAGAAGAGACTTAGAGCAAACCATATTACAGTGACAACTCTCAAAAGCCTTAAAGAAAACCTCCATCTTTGGGAAACATATCGCAACGAGTTGGCATATATTGAATTGTTGACATTATGATGTGCCTGGTAATATGCATCTATTACGGTGTAGACTACGCACAATAATCCCCCCAATATTCCCGTGTGCCATTTGAACTTCTCTTTTGTTATATGAATGACAATTTGAATCCACGCAATATTTGTAAAAAACTGGGAAATAACCAATGTGGCTCTTGAAGATTGATCAACATACACCAGGTTTCGAATCTTGCTCAAGTCTAATGCTTCCGCATAGTATTCCTCTAAGCAAGTGTGCGTAGTATGTGATATTAGTATTGTTGCCACTATTGAATAGAATATTGTTGCCAATTGCGTGAGGAGGGGCTTCCGTTTATGCTTTGGTGACAAGTACATTAATAGTGTTAACATCCAGCACGATACACATGTTCCACTTACCGTAAATAATAATGCAACAAATGCATTTCCGTCATCAGACTTCTCAAAGACAGAATAAACATCCTTATCGGTCGTGGAAAAATTGGAATTCACAAACTTACCAAAGACCAGTTGGTCTTGTAATTTACTAATAGAACAGTTAGCCAAATAATACGCTGGAAGAAATGAATTTGTGAAGTTTTGTGACCATGTACCATTCTTAAAATCTTGGAATTTGATAGACCCTGACGATAGCGAATATACCGAACAGTTCGCCTCTCTAACTAGATCATCAAAATAACTTATATATCTCATATTCTTCTCATGTCAATTCTATTCTTGTAATCTACTTATTACCCTTAGGCTTTATTCTAGAGCTATGAAAGTAGAATAAATACTGCGACATTTAACGAAATATTCGCGACATTTAACGATACAGAAATTTAGACTATTCGAAGTATTATGAAATGGTAGATCAGAGGTAGATCAAGGTAACCAGATACACACATCTATGTCGTACGAACCTCCGCACACCGACACTCCATCTTACGAGGAGACTGCGGCAATCCAAGATCAACAAATACTCAATGAAGAAATGAATGGGTTGAATATTAACAATAATAATAACAATGCTACCGGTGTCGGGAAATCGAAGAAAAAGAGAAGTGCCAGAGCCTACCATACGGAATTTAATTCACCAGAGACAACCCATCCGTCGACGCCTTTTCAGCCGCAACATCAATCCGTGTCACAACCACAGTTGAATCCAAATACGCCCAATATTCATGGGAATTATAATCAAATACCCACGGGCCTGATGCAAGGTTTACCCATTGGGGATCAGCACTCGAATGAACCGGATAATATTTCATTATCGAAAGCAAGATTTCATCACCAGGAGGAATATATGACGGTTGTGGATGACCAAGATGCCAGCTACAAGTCGTTTTTCACGTTCCACAATATAGTTCCTCCCACTGCAGGTACTCAATTTCATACCGTAGATCAGGGAACATCGTCGTCAAAGTTTATAAGGTCCACGATGTATAATGTTCCCGAAACTGAGCAATTGCGGGATGCTACTAAATTGCCTGTATCAGTTACTATAAGGCCGTTTGCGCCATTGTTGGCAACAGAAGAGCCAATCCCTGTGGTCGATATGCAAAATTTAGGTTATTCTACTGATGCCGATCCATTAGACGTTGGGCCTCCAAGATGTCGTCGTTGTAGAACGTACATGAATCCCGCTATGCAGCATTCTTCTCATAACAGGTTTGTATGTAACATTTGTCAATTCCCTAATAACTCAACTCCGGATGACTATGTTTCTATGGTTGACCCTATCACAGGTGTTCGAACAGATCAAAATACTAGACCAGAGTTACATAAGGGTGTCTATGATTTAATTGTCCCAAAGGAATATAATGTTGGGGGCGCCAAGGCAACAAATAATGTATTACATCATGTATTCTTGATTGACATTAGTGAGCAGAGTATTAAGCAACACTTGCCAGTGTTAATAGCTGATACCATTAGAGCAACCTTATATAATGGTGGTTTTGGTGAAGAAGATGAATATGACCAAAATGAAGACAAACATTTTGAGGGAAAATTTGCAATAATCACGTATGATAAGCGTTTACAATTTTACAATTTATCGTCTTCACTCGAGTCCACACAGTTGTCAGTATTACCTGATTTAGAAGACCCATTTGTTCCATTTGATGAAGGCTTGTTCGCGGACCCAGAGGATAGTAGAATATGCATTGACGATGCATTAAATAATTTAGAGCTGCTATGTTCTAATGAGAATACAATTACTGAGCCTGAACCTTGTTATGCAGCAGCTTGTCGTACGGCTATGATGTGTCTCGAATCAGTTGGCGGTGGTAAAATTACTTCCGTTTTATCGAATATTCCTTCTTGGGGTCCAGGAAGCTTAAGATATAAGGACAATAAGACGGTAGGCCGTACACCTACCCCTGAGCAAGAAAAGAACTTATTCAATCCTGATAATGAGTATTATCATCTATTAGCTAAAGATATGATACAAAAGAATGTTGGACTAGACTGTCTTGTTGTTTCTCCAACTGCTGTGGATTTATCTAATGTTGGTTGGCTATGTGCTGTAACCGGAGGTTCAGTCTATAAATGGTCCAATTTTAATTTTGAAAGGGATAGTAGGTCATTTACAGCAAAGTTTATTAATTCTGTTAAGAAGTCTAGAGGTTACCAAGGCCAACTAAAGTTACGTTGTTCTAATGGATTACAGGTTACTCAATACTATGGGACATCTTCATCTATTGCAGATACTTCTGTTGTCGGAGTAGGTATACAAGATCCAGTTATTCCCGTGCTTAATGAAGACCAGACATTTACAGTTTTGCTTCAATATGATGGGAAATTAGATACTAAGTTGGATTGTCACTTCCAAGCGGCAGTATTGTATACCGATCCTTTAGGTGTAAGAAAAGTTCGAGTCATTAATCTAGTATTGGCAGTCAGCGAAACCCTTGATGATGTATTTAATTTTATTGAACAAGACGCAGTTTTAACGACAATAGTCAGGGATACTTTATCATTTATTGGTAAACAGACACTTTCAGAACTACGTGAATCTGTGAACGAGAAGTTGGTTGAAGTGTTCACGCAATATAGAGCTATGTGTGAATTAGGACACAACAAACACCGGACTTTATCAAACCAATTGTTGTTTCCCGATTCTTTGAAACATTTACCAGTCTACCTATTAGCATTTTTAAAAACCAAGGCATTAAGGGATTCTACTTCTACTAGTGCAGATACAAGGTTAGCGGATATTTTCCAAATGTTGAGTATGCCTGTTGAGAGGTTAGTTTACCATTTATATCCTGCATTAGTTGAGCTCCACACATTAGAACCAAACGATTGTATGGTACCAAATGAAAATACCGAGAATCCCGATTATTTTATTCGTTTACCACAGTACAAGGATTTATCGTACAATAAACTCGAATGTGGAGTATATGTTTTATGTGATGGTCTAAACATATTTGTTTGGATTCATCCTCAGGCAAATATGTTCCTTCTCAAGGATTTATTTGGAGAGGAAATTCAATCTGTTGACCAAATAAACCCATTAATCGATGAAATTCCTGACTTACCCACCCATATATCACAACAGACACGTAATTTAATTAAGTTTTTCCAAAGCGAAATAACTGGATCAACTTCTATTGGTAGTGCAGGAATCCAGATTGTCAGGCAAGGTTTAGATGGTTCCGAGGTGCGTTTTAGAGAATGCTTGGTAGAAGATGCTTTGAAGGGCGCACTCAATGCAAGTAGCGGACCTGCTTATTCGGAATACTTGTCGAACTTACACAAGTCTATCAGGGTAAAATTAGAAAATGACAAATCTTCGAATCGTGTTCGACAGTCCGTCAGTTCTATTGAACATCATCAAGACACTTTAGCTCAAAGGTTAATACACTTTTAGAGTAAATACGAGCAAATATATTTAATAAAAGCTAATAATCTGTTACAATATCGCGATCTTATGTAACTACTTAAACTTCACTAATTTTATCACTTCAGTAACAATTTGAATAATATCTCTATTCTTAGTTGAACGTAAAGTAGATGCCAAGGAGTTTTTTAGACTTTTATTCTCACTAAACTCGTTCAAATATTTTGCATCCAAATTAGCGGCGGAGTACACCAAATTCAATAATATGTAGCTTGCTCTTAGTAAAAGTTCATCATTATCGAATTGTGATTCAAATATATTTGATAATATTCCTATTAGATTCTCATTAACTTCTTCCGTTTCGACTAGGACTTGTGAAATCATTTCAAATTCAGATGTTGCATTAGCGAGTAGACCTCCAATAATTATTTGGAAAGATTCATCAGTAGAGTTCAACAATTTAACTAGAAATTTAAGTCTATTCAAGTTCTCATTCTTTTCAACGTTAAAGAATTTCACTAATAAGGTGGGCTCCATAATTAAATTACTAATTAGTTCCCAAGAAGCTTTCTGTATTTCTGGTACATCCGAATCAATGATAAAATTATTCAAGTACTTATCAAAAGTCTTCGAAACTATTAATTGTTTTAGATTTGAAGATTTATTATTCAGTGAAATGGAAGAAATGTTCGTCAACGCAAGTAATGATTCATACTTGTCTAATTTGCTGACCTGGTCGTACAAATAACTGTCTTCCTTTTTACCTTGTAAACCAACATATTCGGAAATGTCAGGCCCTAATAATTCAATCAAGAAAGGCAAGCAAGTTTTAATATCATACTTTTTAAATGCCAAGGCAGGATTAACTGAAACTAAGATCTTCGCAAGTGATCTTAATCCATAGAGCCTGATTTCTATAGCTTCATCACTCAATTTGATTGGTCTTGTTGCATTACCATGTTCTTTAGTAACGACACTATTCTTGATAAGATAATCTAGCAAGATATTTAAAGCACCTTGCTTTATAAGTTCTTGTCGAACAGCTTTATTTTGATTTGATGAAATCATATATATTATGGAAATGAATTGGTTTAATATATTGCTATTATTGGAATCTAATCCTTTATAAGTTTTTAGTTTGGAAATGACCTCTATAATTTTGTGGTCCAGTAATAAGTTTTTATTAAAACAATGTATTTCGTTCTGGTTCTCTGACTCTTTCTGTTCTCGTGAATTAGGAGCTGAAAAACTCTTTAGATCATTAATTGTTTTCTTCTCTTGTGAAGCGGAGTTAATATCATTTAATTTAGATAAATTTGATAGGATTAATAACAACCCCAATATCAAAGAAGTATTCGGGTTTTCACTTGATCCTTCTATAATTGTATTTTCAGATAGAATAGAAGCTAAATTTTCTATAAGATTTTCATCACCTCTTAACCTCTTTTTGACAGGTACATTTAAACTCAAATATGCTAATCCTTCAATACAATATTCTAAATATTTCTGGTTGTTAAAAGACTTAAAATTCTTTAAGTAATCTATAAGACAATCAGATAAATCAGATATTGTAACTTTGAATTTGCTTTTCAGATCCTTCTCCAATTGAATAAAATTCCAAAGTTTAATAATGCCTACCACCGATAATAATCTGATCTCCAAGAAAGATTCACCTTCGACTTTTGTACCTACCTTTAAAAGCTCAAGATAGTTGTTGTTATTAAACGAACGACATTGATCATTAATGCATGAACTGTTGACGAGTTTTAAAATCTGCGTTGTTAAGAGTTTGTTACTTGCATAATCTAACGAAGACGTTGAAATCTTAGAAACTTGATGCAAAATGATGTCCTTGCAATTATCACTTGTATATATAGCTGAAGATATGGAAGGAACAACGGGGAAAAGTAGCTCTAAGCATTTAACCAAGTTTAAAAAGTTGGTGATGGGTATTTCATGTGGTCGATCATCTATTAACATTTCTAGGAAACTTGTAGTTATTCCAGTTGTTTCATTTTGCTTTAATTCCAAATTCTTAATAGTAATTAGAAGAACTAAAGAATATATTTCCTGTGTTAGCTTCTGATTCTTCTCTTCATTAAATGGTGTTAATAACAGTAACATTACTGAAAGGTGTTGTGGGTTGGTTGTGTTGAAATTCGACAAGATTGAAAAGTAAAAAGATAACCAAAATTTAGTATCCGATAATTCATCTGACCCCTTGAGTAATTTCGAGGTAATATTCAAAACTTTCAATACCAAACCATCCGTATCTTCCTTACTTGCATTCGTTCTAATCACATTTATTAGGATAATAGCTCTAAAATCGTCTAAACTTTTCAAACCATTCAAAAACTCTCCTAGATTTCCTGTCAATAATGAAAAAAGACTAAGCGACAACTTGGGGAGTTGTGAGCTTTTCAGTAGACATTCATATGTTGTATCTGTGATGGAATGATGGGAGCCTTGTAATACCTTTTTACCTATTTCAAAATCAGTTTCACTTAGTGAAAACTCTTTAAATTGTTCACCTAGTTCTTTCTCTGTCATTATAGCTCATTAGATCAACTCTTGTTAGCTCACAATTCTTCGTTTAGATTAAATTCAGTTGGTATACCAAAAATTGTCGATAATCATATTCGCACACATATCAAAATAAGCATCAATAAATATTTTGAAGTTCTTAGTAACATAATCTTGGATAAATCACTATTTGAATAACAGAATATGGATACCACTACTGTATTAGATAAATATACGCAAGATTTATCTAATTTACCATTAGAAGTGAAGCACCTATTGCAAGAATTAAAGAATAAGGATGTACAGTTACAAGAGGCGAGAAAACGATATCAAACGAAAGATAATCAAATACATAAATTTATACGGGCAAATGGGACACTAACGAAGCATCCGAAAGAACAGCAAATCTACAATAAAATAGAAGAAGATATGATCCTAGTCAAAAAATTGCAGAAAGAAAAAATTCTACTTGCAAATACAGCATTATTTTTGGTGTCTAAGCATTTGTCAAATTTTGAAACTGATATAGCTAAGCTAGAGAGGGATGAATTGTTACCTCCGGTCGATAATGTAATGGATTTAGATACGCCAACATCTGATATGGGTAGTGTTCTAAATGGTTTGAGTGATAATCTTTCCGGTACTACTACTCCTAGAGGATATTCTGCTTCCACGCCTACGGCAGAAGCTGGAGTTAATGGCATGTTGAAGAAATCACAAAAGAGGAAACACCCACTCAATTTGAAAGGCACCAGTGGCTTGTCAAGAGCATCGAAAAGAACAAAATCAGAAGACTTTGAAGACAGAAAATTCGATGATGGGACCGTCTCAAGACCTACAGAAGGCCCCGGCACCAATGGAGAAGACGCCGACAACAATCTTTACTGTTTTTGTCAGCGTGTTTCTTTCGGTGAAATGATTGGTTGTGACAACGATGACTGTAAGTTTGAATGGTTCCACTGGAGCTGTGTGGGAATAAGTGCACCGCCAAAGGACGATGAAATATGGTATTGTCCCGACTGTGCTCCTAAGATGGAAAAGAGAAAGAAAAAGAGAAAATAGTCTTTAAACTCTAATGCTCCCCCATTCGAAATTTCCATCAAATTCGTTTAATGAAGCTCTACGACTAATGATTCAGAACAGTTTTACGTTGGACTGGCGCAGTCCTGTTCTGTGTGTCCTTAGCTTTACATATATATGTACTTTAGTATCAATCCTACGCAGCGTAGATTAATAAATTCATGAAAAACTTTTCAATTCGACACTAATAGCGGTAGGCTAAACCGTATAATAATAGCCATTGGAGCCGTTGGAGCTGTAGGAAACATCTAACTCGTTATTTTTCTTTTCATGGCTCACCTGTAACCTACCTCTACATCAGCCCTACATAAAGTAAGGAAAATGCGAAATTTACATAATCTTTATGACTTAACTCCTTTTAGTTCTGACCCCAGTCAAAGAATAGATTTTGAGCACATTCGCGTTGTTTTTCACTAAGCCTGAATTCACTTGAATTCTTCTATGAAATTGATCCCGAAAAAACAAAAATTTTAAGTATTCATTTTAACCCTATATTAATACTAAAGTAGTTGTTTCGTTATTCTAAACTGTACTACAGACCTTCGTTGAATCAAATAGACTTGAATCGGGCTTTTTAACAAATTCTATCGTTTACATACAAGAGGATATGAAGTACGCTTACACTTTATTATCGATCATTGCTTTCAACACATTAGCAGTTCAAGCAGCCGCACCAGCACCAGCTGCAGCGGCAGCACCAGCTGCTGGTGCTGATACTACCACCAAGGCAGGTGCGAAAACAGCTACCACCAAGGCTGGTGCTGATACTGCTACTACTAAAGCGGGTGCTGATACTGCTACTACTAAAGCTGGTGCTGACACCGCTACCACCAAGGCCGGTGCTGACACTGCTACTACTAAAGCCGGTGCTGATACTGCTACTACTAAAGCTGGTGCTGACACCGCTACCACCAAGGCCGGTGCTGACACTGCTACTACTAAAGCCGGTGCTGACACCGCTACTAAAAAGAAAGGTGGTAAGACTGATACTACCACAACTGCTCCAGCTGCACCCCCAGCAGGTGCTGCCCAGGGTGGTGGTGCTCAACCAGATGGTGGTGCTATGCCTGCACCTGCAGGTGGTTCTGACGTCCAACATCCTACTACAACACCAGCAAAAGACCCAACCACGGAAACTGTGAGTTTCGTATCACATAGAGTGCTTCGTTCTACCCCTGCATCTACCGAAGATTCTCAGTCCACTGGCTCTGGCTCTGGCTCCGGCTCTGGCTCTGGCTCCGGCTCTAGTTCTGGCTCTGGTTCTAGTTCTGGTTCTTCTAATGCAGCTGGTGTTATTGAATTGAATAAGACTAACTTTTACTTTGGTGTCGGCTTAGCATTACTCTTTGGTGGTGGTTTGACTTTGGCTTAATTGTATATCCTTTGTTTTACTTGTTTTCTTTTAGTTCTATATAGTATAGGTAAGTTTTGTTAATAAATTGGTTTTGTGTAAATTTTACTTTTTTCATCTCTTCAAAACGTTTTTAGTCGAGGTTTGGGCAATATTTATGCTATAAATCTACGAAGGACTATGATTAGGACTTGTTTGATAAATAGGAAGATAGCAAAATCTCCGATAGTGTTATGCTATAGATTCTTTCATTCTAGTTTTAAAGTACTAAATTCAAATACATTCTTGTACACGAATGATTTTCCAAGCTTAGAAACTAAGATCGATAGGCATTTATTGAAGAAAGATGGTAAAATATCACATAATACAGTCATAAGTGCAATTAAAGCATGCCAAGATTTGCAACATTCTATTCATGATTATGACAAGTTTTGGGAAAATCCAACGAATATTAAAATAAATGATAAGATCCACGAGATTTTGATGCTTGATAATATCGAGTTTAATAAAGAACTTTTAACTAAAATTTTCTTATTGAAATTACCAACCGTTTCCAATATCAAGATTATTAATACGTTCTATGAGAGAGATCCAAATGCGTATATTGATAAGTCTATCGCCTTAATACCATTTCGTAATTGTTTATTCAATGGCGATTTGCAAAACGCATTGACAATAACTGATTTGACCACAGGGCATGTGAATTATATAAATCATAAAAATGCTCAGTTAAGATCTGGTGTTATAAAGTTAGCCAGCTCGGCTATTGGAATTACAATTTTTTCCAAAATTGGAGTTCAAGAAATTATTGAATATGGATATTTGTCCGATGGTTGGAGACATTTGAGCTCCATAAATGCCATGATTTTAACATATTTGCTAAACTCCTCGTTTTTTATAACAATAGTGAAGTTTGGTAGACAATTAATTGCCGGTGGAGGGAATTACTTAACCTGGCAAAAAGGTACTTTTTATACGCATTGGTTTAGACATGCAGATGAATTATCCATGTGTACTAAAATCGTTGAAGCTGATCTTTCCCTAAATGGAGGAGGTCCATCTGGTGGTGAATCGAGTCCAGAATTAATGGAAGAATTATGCCGTAAAGAAGATGAACTATATGAAGAGCACACGCTAAAGCCTGGTTTTACGAAAGACGGAAAGAAAATTAGACTTATGGAAGCAAAAGATAATTTGGAAGATGTTAAGATGCAAGCATATTGGATGAGCGGTGGTGATGGCTTTGAATGGGTAGAACCTGACCAAGACCCAGCTTTAATAATCTGGAAGCAACACTTATCTAAATTTGACAAACCACACTTGAATAATGATAGTTCTCGTAAGAACTTGAAATGGGCAGAAGATTTAGTCGAAGATAAATAGAACTATTGTATATTACCTTGTAAATAAAACATCATTTTGGTTATAGGTATGAAAATATCTAGTATGCATTGAACTCCTATATATGCTATTCATTAATTTCATTAAACTAATTCAGTTTGTAGTTCAGTATTTACAGTGTCTGTGTTTACTGGTTCATCTGTACTTATAGCTTCAACATCGTCGTCGTCTTGCCATCTCCATCGTGGCACCAATCTAATATCATAGTCTGTTTCCTGCTTCAATTCATCCCATGGCTCGAAATTTAACCAAACCATTTCAAAATCTTCATCCGTATCAATCTTATGATTTCCCAATTGAATATGAGGTTTCAAGTACTCTTCATTATATCTGATTGATGATTTTCCTTCCATGATCAAATCAAGTCTCTCGGCTTTGTTTAATTCATTTATATCGAGCAAATCTTCCTCTAGCAACTTTTTATATCTCTTGAGATTACTTTCATGCAAACTCTGATAAATTTCTGAATATTTGCCTTTTGTAGCCAAGCTGCTCAAAAGAGGAGATGGAGAGTGACCCTGTTTTGCTTTCTTCTTGAGTGGCGACAGTCCACTTGACTCATTGCGGTCTTCAATCTCAAGAATATTTGCTTGGTTGGAAATCCACTTTTCAACCTTCAAGTTCCATTCCTTGAAATTCATAGGTTTATAATATCCTGTTGCGCCAAACCACCAACTAGGGTTATCGCCGTTCTTTATAGCTAGTTTCCTATAAAAATTTGATTCATCGTACCATGGATCATATGGTAACGATAATCTCGTCATTTCCAACCCTGATTGAAACACTAAGTATGATCCACCTAAGGCACATACCCATTTCGTAAATCGCCTTTGCCAGGTATTCGCAAGTTGAAATCTTGCCAAATTAGCTCTCCTCAATTGTCTAGTTTTATTAAAACTGAGCAACCCGATACCAATTTGTAGCCCAGTTAAGAAATATAAGGCTGGCAAATTGTCCGACGCTGGTACCAATGGTCCCCATAATTTCAAGCCAATGCTAGGATTCTGTGGTATAAACGAAGCTGGATTCGGAATTGTTAAAGTATTACTACCGCCACTTTTTCCACTATCATTACCTCCGCTACCTGGAGGGATATAGACACCCATTATGAAATATATACTCTAGCATATATATAGCCTGACCTCTTGGTTCAAATCTGCTTAAATTCTCGAATTTTTGCTTGGGTCACATGATCAGACTTCTTCAACACTCACGGGTATTCTTCTTCCAATAACTACGCTGATTTACAGTCAGAGCTAGCGATATAAATATATTATTCTTGTAGCTATCCTATTAATGGAGATATAAGAGTTAAAAAAAATAATGAGCCAAACAAATGCGTTGACTAATAAAACAAACAAACAAAATAATATGGTCAATCATGAGCTTTTCATCATTCTAGGATGATGAGGAAGAGATGAAAGCTATTTTAGCAGATGGCACTGCACATTTGCTGGACCATCATTATTGGAGTCGGATACTCGACCATTTACGCTTCACTGGAGTATAAATCTTCCTTTAAGTCAATACCTAATTCTTGTCTGATGTCCTTCAATTCTTCTAAGTAAGCTTCGTATTGCTCGTTGTTTTCAACCTTGTGCTTCAAGGCTTCGAAGGTTCTGACAGCAGTTGGGTAATCGTTGACTCTTCTGCATGCTTGCAAGGCCTTTTCAATAACAGCTGGAGCTGGGACTAAATCGTATGAGAAACAGTTGTTCAAGATTCTTTGCACTTCGAATAAATCGTAGGCATCTTCAAATTCCTTTTCGTATCTAAATTTGTATTAGTATAGGTTCAATATGATGATAACGACCATATGTCGTCGTTTGAAAAATTACAGAATATCAACCGTGGAACCTAGCAGTATGACGTTTTTGAAACTATGTTGCGCCAACCTGCTAATTCACACCGCACGGTGCGTCTCCATTATATACATACCTGGCAGTGAATTCTTCGAAGGTCTCTTCATGATGAGATGAATAGTTTCTAATTTGTGGGATTGAAATTCTGTTCATGCAGACATTGGCTCTAACAACGTTGGAAATTCTTGGAGCAGCAACTCTGGCTCTTAAAGCGGAACGGAGGGTAGAGGCAAGCATTCTAATGTCTAATGTGTTTAAGATGTCTATTAGCTAATTACTAGTAATTTTGCTAGCTCTATTATATCCACCGAGATGTTTATTGGATCGTACGAGTCGTGCGCGCACTCGATTTTCACCTATGCTTTAGTAAGGCCATATTTCTTTGGTATCATTCGGTACATTTGGCTATGTATTATTTACTATATAGTAGATAGTCTATTAGAATTTCCATTACAAAATAACCTACTTCTTCAATGGAATGAAGGGCCTCTATGTAGAACAGTGTACTCAAGTTTCCTGTTCGTGGCCAATGAAATATCTCCAATTACTTATGTAATCGAAGTTCTTTCCAGTAGTGGTGTGCATATAAGCTGGCATTTTTCTTCTACTTCTTTTTGCAATTACTTTGGACCTGGGGTGCTGCAATCCTGGAACTGCCGTGTTCTTGTATGGACGTACTGTTCCGAGCAAGTAACATGGGTTCAAGTAGTCAGTCTACCGAATCTCTTCAGCGTGTTGAGTTTTCGCTTGTCCTTCATGCTCTTCTTTGCTCTAGACGAATCTTTTGCATTCACGCTGATGGGTTTCCAGAACGGTAGCTGTCTGATATCCACCTTCAATTTTCTCGAAGACGGGGCATGGGGAAATTTGATTTTCAACTGCACCCACGATTTGGGGCCCGAGGTGTTTACCTTCAAGGTGCTCGAAGGCTCCTTGATGAACATGTAACCGAGGCTGTTGCGCTTATAGAAGGTAGAGCAATAGTCCTCGTTGTTGACATCGTTTTCCTGGCGCACGAAGTAATCGACGAACTTCTGGCTTCCACCTGTACGCTTGGCGGTGGACGGCAACTTCACCGTGATCTGCTTGGAACCCTTTTCACCCGTCAACTCCCGTGGGGCCGTCACCGTGGCACTGGGCACAAACGTTGGTTTGTTCACCTTCGACAGATAGATATTTTCGCGTGGCGTATCGGTTATTTGGAACGGCTGGCGGCTGAGGCCGCATATGACTGGATCAGCCATTGGCTGATCCAAGAACACAGAATCCTTCACCGTCAAGCTGGGCGACATGAACGGCGAGAATAACGTCCCGTCGTTGTTGTTGTTACTCCAAATCGAACGTGGCTGGTGAACCGGACCACCAGGCGATATCGCCAACCTCCCAAGATCAAATCCAGTCCCCATATCGACTGCTGCATCCATCCCAAAGTTCATCTGCCCGAGTTTTTCCATGGGAGACCTGTCCATCCCAGCCCCTCCACTGTTTTCCATCGTAGAGTCCAAGATACCCATAATCGGCCTATTTCTCCCAACATTATCGTTACTCGATGGGAAAAAGTTGCTGGTTTTCCGTCCGTTTGACGGAGAACTGAACGGATTTTCGATTGACATTCCTTAATATCAAGCCAAACCCCTTGTTTGGCTCTCTTATTCTTTTAATCTACTCGCTGAGTCGCACCTGGCGTATTTGGCGTATTTAGCGTATCTCTACTGTCGTTTGGTTCGATTTACATCAATTTAACTGTAATCAAGCCTCTGCTCTCTATATAGTATAAATTAAAAAGATAATCTGAGTCGTGTCTCTACCATCTGAAAATTGGTGATGGTCGTGTATATCTCAGTACTCTTTTTCCTTCCATCATCAACAGACCAAAAAATTCAAAACACCCTTATATCGTGCTTTGTAATAAATTACCAAAACAGTACCTTACATAAGATCTTAGACAAATTTGCAACTATACCTAGGACTAATAGAAGATGAATACGAACTTCAGTGCTTGGACGAATGATAAGGAAGAGTCAGGAACTGATCCTACAGAAGAACAAATCGATCCTACGTTTGCTAGGCACCAGGACCCGGATTTTCCAACGGTGGAAGATGTAACGGCAGCAGCCGTGGCCAATGCACAGCAGGCACCACACGGGCAGCATGGACACCCACAGGCACACAATCACCCCCACCAGCACCTGGTGGTGCATGGACAGCAGATGGTGCACGGACAACCACACCAGCATCAGCACGGACAACACCAGCAGCACTCGCACCAGGCCCACGAAGACCATGTGAGGGCTGCGCAGGCGGCAGCTGAGTTGCAGCAGGTGCAGCAACATCAACAGCACCAACATGCGCAACACCAGCACCAGTTGGCGGCCGCGGCCGCCAACTTGCAAGACTCGGACAACAGTGCGAACGAGTCGAAGATGAAATTGGGCAGCGGTGGGGTGTCGAGACCCAACCGTCCTGTGTCGGGAACCAAGCGGGCGGCGCAAAACCGTTCTGCCCAAAAGGCTTTCAGACAACGGAAGGAGAAGTACATCAAGGACCTTGAGCAGCTGGCCGCAGAGGTCAACACCCTCAAACAGACAATCGAGGAACTCAGAGCAGAAAACTTGCAATTGAGAGACTACACTTTGGCATTGCAGAGCCGAGTCATTGAGCTTTCGCCTGCCAGTAGCCACCATCCACTTTCAACTCCCCAGCCTCCCAACCCAGCCCACGACAATGCGAATGTAGGTGTTCCACCACCTCCGGCAGCGGTATACAGTGGTAATAAGATGTTTAATAATGATAAGTAGTGTATATTAGAGTAGTTTAATTGAAATTTGTAATGTACCCTGTGATAAGGCACTAATGACTCACGGCCAATTTGGAGCGATACCGGCGTTTTGTTGTGGTACTGTATATAGACCTTCTATTGAATGGCATCAACCTAATAACTGGCCTAGCCTGTAATATTAGACTAACCCAATAATTCTTCGAAGAATCTTATTCCAGGTTGTTTATAGCTTCATATGAGTTGATAGAGACATGGATAATACAGTAGAGCTGTATAATGAATTTTTGAATTTAATGGAGTCGAACAATTGCAGCAATGATTTGATCAGCATAACACACGAAGAAACAACTCCTACAGATCATTATGACGATTGTCCTTTAAATTTGAATTTGCATTTGAACATTAATTCGTACTACGATAAATTAACGAAGACAGTCGATACCAAGGTCGGTTCGCACGTATATGATGTTTCCAATATAATCCCTGGTCATTTAGCACCCACGCTGCTTGGGAATCCACAGTCATATCTCGAACACGACGTTTTACAGGCAAATAGCTTGCATAGAGACATACCCGTGGTCGAGGAAATGGAGGATCCGGATGATGTATACACGGATGACGAAAATGAAAACGAAAACGAAAATGAAAACGAAAACCGTATAGCTCCCGGGTTATTTCCCAAAATGAACATTAATAACAGCGACCAATTTATGAGATTCGATAAGTTGCCGTTGATTCCATCGTATATTTCTAAATAGTCTGACAGGTCAGCATTTATTTGTGTATTTATCATATTTATTCATCATTTTATTAATACTAATATATTAATTTCTATTAATTCTGGCCCCGTGTTCTCTATTCCGCCATATTGAAGGCAGAAAATAACATCCTTAACCACTTCTTGAGGTACTCCCTAGTTTTGTTCTCACCTATCTCCTACATTTGACGTTATGTCCTTCCATGAGTAACCCATGTATGGGACCAAAGCACATAAATATAATTTCAATCACGTGATTATATGGATATATTGTTTTGGGCACGCCCATTTTAAAATATTTCACCAACGACTGTAGAAAAAATTGTTAGCATTGATTTTTCAAAAGGATTTAAGTAGCTTATAATAGGTGATATGATTTGTAATCGTTTGGTCAAGTCTGTTAACTTGAATGGAGCAAGGTCATTATCCAACACCGCTATTAAATTGGGGGTTTGGAAAGACTTTGAGAAGAGACCGTCGAGTTTGAAACTAATCAATTCTGAATCTTACCAAGATTTATTTGACGGGATTAAACCTAATAAAGGCCCATCATCCATAGCTAATGCAACGGAACTGAAAGCATACCATTCACCAATACATATCGACGAAACATTTAAGTTGGCATACGATGTGTTAGAAAATGATAGTGAACAACATTATCAACAAATTCAATCTTTACGTGAAAAATTGGAGCAAACCCAGGAACAAACAGAAATTGAAAAATTAAAGGACCAGATTGATACGTTGCTGATCAGAGCTGAACGTCTAAACCCAGAAGTCTTGTATAACATCCAACATTTCCCCGAGAAGGTTGATAAGACCCAAGCCATTTATAGAGATTTTTTGAGAAAAGAATGGGAGTCATATGATCTCATGATTTCCATGCAAAGATTGGAACAGTTAAAGGTTATACCTGATACGTTACCCACCCTTGATCCGAAGGTGGACGTCAAATTGAAATTTAGTCATAATGTGGATCCCTCCTTCACGGGATGGATCACCCCAGGAATGATCATGCCAAGTTTTGCAGTTTCCCAACCTCCAACTATTCAAATCCAAGAATTCGATAGAATAGATAGTGAGCAATTATACTCAATAATAATCATAAATCCAGACACTCCTGATTTGTCTACAAACTCATTTAAAACAACTTTGCAATACGGGTTATGTAATGTCCCATTGAATAATGAAGACAATATAATTAATCCTGCTAAGTTATTGACAAATGGTGATGAATACACCTTCAAAGAATATGAACCTTTAGTACCAGAAAAGAACGCTCAAACTCAAAGAGCTTGTGTTTGGGTCTTTAGACAACCTAACAAATTATCATTGAACAATATTGCGTCCGACAAGTTTGACGTTAGATCCTTCGTGTCTGATAATAATTTGACAGCTGTTGGTGGTCACGTTTGGAGACAACATTTTGACAGACATGTCAATGATTTAAGATCAAAATTTGGTTTAGGTAAGGGTAGAGTGTTCCACAGAGTACGTAGATCCCAACCACTTGTTGGTCTTGGCAATTAATTAATTATATATATATATATATATATTGTAAATAGACATTTTAACAAATTTATTCTATGTTGAACAGAAATCACGTGAATTTGGGACAATTTTCTATTTGAAGTCCAGATATTGGTGATGATGATGATGATGATATGTATGCAATTTTATGAATAAAGAGGTATGGAAAAGTATGTCAGACGATTTGGACGCTAAAAGAAGAGAGCTATTAGATCTTAATACCAGAGCCTGGAATGGTGAATCCGTATTCAAGACTAGCACCAAGTTAGATTCCTCTTTGAAAAAGAATACTACATTTATCAAGAAAATTAGATCATTGAGTAGTGACCAATGCCAAAGTATCCTAAAAGATGTCGCTAGTATTTCTTTAGAGAAATATTTATCAGAGATTATTCTGTCAATTTCCGCAGGTTTACTTAAAGTCAGTAAAAATGATGACATAGTGTCTGCCATGGAAATAGTATCTGCATTACATCAAAGATTCTCAGATAATTTTACACCCTTCCTATTAGCTAACATTTTAAATGGTCTATCCAATCCTATTAAACAACCCTTGAATGAACTAGAAAAAGAAAAAGAAGACCAATTACGGATTTCTAGGCAGAAGAATTTGATCAAACTATTAATGGAATTTTATTTAATAGGCCTTACTAGGAATATTAAAGATTGTCCTCGGGAACTCGTTCCAGAATCTATTGCAAAGAAGTATACAAAGGTTCAGAATGAGCCAATAATTATCCTAGTATTAAAAGACTTGCTAAATTTTGAAATAAAACTGGGTAATTCATTACCAGTCGCTCAAGTATTTTTGAAAAGATTCAGCCACGTAATTTATGACAACGAAAATGACTTACTTTCATTTGAGGATAGAAATGTGTTACAGCAAATATTTAAAATATATACTCAAGCAATTTTTGATATTTTGACCCAGCTAAATACCAAGTTGATGAAATTGACAGATAAAAACAAAAAAGCATCTATCAGAACAGGTAGAATACTAGAAGAAAATATTAATGAGATAAGTTATGTTACAACTCTCTTCGAAAGGTTCAAAATTAATAGTGAATTTTTCGCAAGTATATTAAAAATCGATATGCCTGAATTGCCAAATAACCAACCAGATGATGATGAGAGTGTCGTTACAGGGGTTGTGAAAAACAAACTGAATGATGATAATCTAGAATTTTGGGATAATATTAAGGAAAAGAATTTTTACACCAAGATCCCAGAAATTTCAGAGTTGTGTAATAATAATAATGAGAAGACTGCTGAAACGACCAGCGGTGAAAAGGTAAATGAGTTTATCAACAAATTGGAAAAAGTGTCTAACGAGCAGGAAATTGATTCCTTGGTTTCGGAATTCGTGAATTTAGATTTGAATAATAAAGCAACTAGAAATAGAATAATGAAATTTTTCATTGAAACACCGAATATTAATAATTTAAGATTCTACTCCCGGTTTTTGAGAATTAATGCAAACAACCTAAAAGAATTGATTGAAGAACTTATTACATATTTGGATAAGGGGTTTCGTTCACAGATTTATAATAACAAGTTGAATTTTAAAAACATCTTCTTCTTTTGTGAGCTTATCAAATTCAAATTAATTCCTTCTCATGTTATTTTTCACAAAATTAGAAGTTTGACGATTAATATCTCTTTAACAAATAATATTGATATTCTATCTGTTTTTTATGAACAATGTGGTCGGTTTTTATTAAATGAACCAGAATACAAAGAATTGATGAATGAAATGATTGAATTATTAAAGCAAAAGCTGAAAAATGATAATCTTTCTGCCAACGATAAGTTAGCTATTAACAATTTATTAATTATTGTTAATCCCCCAACTACGAAAATCAATCAATTACATGATGATAAACCGAGGTTGGCGCCACCACAACACTTCATTACCAGATTGATTAGATATGAGTTAAATTCTAAATCTTTTACTCTTGTATCAAAATTGGTAAAAAAGTTTGACTATGTTAATGATGACATGATTCAGGCAACTTTACTTGATATTTTTGCATCTCCTGAATTACTTAATTATGAAAATATTGTTGAATTAAGTAAACTATTGGAACAAATCTCTAAAAAGCATAAGACTATATTTATTAAGACAATTGATACCTTAACTGAAAAAATTATAAGAGGCTTGGAGCTAAATGATTATAGACTAAATCGAATCAGGATATCTCATGTAAAATTTATCAGTGAATTGTATAACTTGAAAATGTTAAATTTTAAATTCATTATTGATCTATCATATAAAATTCTATGCACTGGGCACCCAAATAATCAGCCGTTACCAAATAATTATGATGTTCATGTTGATTTGCCTGATAATTATTTTCGAATACAATTATGTTGTATGTTATTAAACAATTTGAATTCTATTGTTAAATCGACAACAACGAAGAAATCATCTAAATTGAAGTCTATTAGACGCAAGAATGAAGTAAACCAGGATTTATTGAAAATATTTCTTACATTCTTCCAATTCTATTGTTTCACTAAACACCAACCAATTCCAATTGAAATCGAGTTTCAGCTAAGTGATTTATTTGTCAAATACTATCCAAACGTGCAAATGGAGAGACTTAAAAACCTAAGAGAATCTGTAAATAAATTGCAAGAGATAATTCAGCAAAAGGGATTTAAAAATGAGGATGATTATGAAGACGATGATGAAGACGATGATGAAGAGGATGAAATTGAGGAGGAGGAAGACCTAGATGAGGAGGACGAGGATGAAGATGAAGATGAAACGGATGATGAGGATGATGAAGAAATTGATGACGAGGATGACGAAGATGAAGACGAAGATGAGGATGAGGATGAGGATGAGGACATAGAGGATATAGAGGATGAAAATGAAACAAGGGTTCAAGTATCAGAAGAAGATAAAAAATTTGCCGAAGATTTGGATAAAGAATTTCAAAAGATAGTGCTTGATTCTTATGAATACAATAAAGCCAATGCATCAACTAGGAACAAATTCAATGTTCCGTTACCACCTAAAATAGCTGCTCAGAAATCGGATGAGAAGAAGATATCTTTCAGCTTGCTAACCAAACAAGGTAAGAAAAATAATATTAAACAAGTAAATTTACCTACTGATACAAAATTTGCAGAAACGTTACTAATGGAGCAAGCGAATCAAAAAACTCATAGAGAAAGAATCATGAATCTAGTTTTGAATATGGATAGTTAGACTATGTAAATATTTATTATCTTATGTTACTTTAATTAAAACTACAGTTATATCATCTTCT
This sequence comes from Debaryomyces maramus, assembly GCA_030583545.1. Taxonomy (NCBI): domain Eukaryota; kingdom Fungi; phylum Ascomycota; class Pichiomycetes; order Serinales; family Debaryomycetaceae; genus Debaryomyces; species Debaryomyces maramus. The sequence continues at coordinate 260,348 of JAJMIL010000002.1, forward strand.
TTGCCACCTAAATACTTTTGGCCGGTTAACCTAGATAACTCTTGAGCAAAGGCGCTTGGAAAGTTCACATCTTTAGATACTTTCACAACTTGCTTAACAAACGTTTTCGAAACTTCATCCAAAGGTACCGAAGGGGTTAATTCGAATTGATCCTTCAAGAATAGCTCGATATCATTAGGTATCACATTATCCGTGACACCATCAGTTGCAAACATAATTATGTCATCCTTCTTCAAATCCCAGGTATATTCGTCTGCAATATCAGGAGAATCAATGATATATCTTCTATTTTCTAGTTCCGCCTGTCTAATTATCTGTGCTGGGATTTTGGCCAATTGATATGGCGTGTTGAAGTTATGGGTTTGGAAGTTGGTCTCGTTTATTAACTTGTACCCCCGGAATAACCCACACCATGAGTCTCCCAAATTCGCAACCTTAAGTTTGTAGTCGGGCGTTAAAATCCCCAAGCACGCAGTAGTTCCGCCAATCTCGACCTTGGGCGAGTTGCTTATTTCATTAAATGCATCGTTCAACAAGTGTTTGGGCGTGACTTCTTGGTAGTTCTTCTGATGCTCGAACCCGTGTCTCATGGATGCACACAATTCTCGAGAAATGGCCGAAGAATCATACCCAGCTTCAGACCACCCGCCGACTCCGTCCGCCACCCCGACGGCCACGTAGCCGTCAGCACACTGCTTAGACACGAACAAGTTGTCCTCTCCCGTGGGTGACGTCGTGGCCGGGCTTGGCTTATTATGCTTCTTGCGGAACAAGTTGGACTCCTCACGGTCCTTAGGCTGGTATGCCACCGCTATATTATAATGCAGCAACATCGCTGACGATCCACTAAAGTTGTTGGCCGCTGCACTGGTCGCTGACCCTCCATTGTGTGACGACCCTTGCGACCATGCTGATGAAAAACTGAACGACCTCTTGCTTACGCTTGTTTTGACCGCATTACATCCACTGGTAATCCCTCTCTTGGCAGCAAAGGATAAAAACATCAGCATAACAAACACAACTACGTATACAAGTCCTCTATTAATTGTATTTGTTCTCTGTAAGACAACCATCTCTGTAGCCATCGCTAACTACACCATTTTGATATTTCCCTAAAAATACCCGTCTTTCTATGTGCAGGCAAGTTATGTAATCTTTTTTTCATCCAATGAAAATTTCAAGTGAACGAGCAAAACAGGTGGAAACAAGTGAAAAAGGTATATATATAAGAGATACTATTAGTTCCATCCCAAGTAAAGAAGAAGAAGAAGAAGTGCAAAGATGTCTGTTACCTTCAATGTTTTAAGATACTCTCTTTTGGGAGCCGGTGTTGTTTACGGGGCTGTCCACAGATACAATTTGGAATCTAGCGAAAGCGAAAGACAAGCCATTGCCCAATGGAAGAAACACGAAAAGTTGATCAAAGAAGCCAAGGCCGAGTACGCTAAGGCCAACCCACCTAAGGCTGCTCCACAAACATCGGGATCGATCAATTGGGAAGATCCAAACTTGGATTTGGGCAAGGCCTTAGAATCCTTGATTCTGAAATTAGATTAATTGGTACAAAGGGTGGAGATGGTGTAGGGGGAACATGAGTGTATGTACATGCTGCCGACATCATTTTCGTATCCGTGCTTGTGGAACGGCTTCCATTATTAATATTTAACTAGTTGCTTAATTGTAGATATTAGCATTTCCTGTATAACACTAGAGGTTCCATTTCTTGATCTTTATATATTGATTATTAAAATGATTTTATTTGACGACCAATGCTGTAGCATCGTAGACGACAAGACAGTCCTGGGGTTGGGTCTGGAGAAGCTTATGGTAGTTCCGGAATGGTTAGTTACTATGTTCACGTGATTTTTAGTAGCGATAGTCGATATCTTTCGGGGGTCTACAAACTGATGCGAACAGTACTTAGACTAGTACAGTATACTTGAACTATTTTCCTGTACAGCATGCAATATGGCCTCCTCTAATCTAGAACCTCCCAAGCAACGGAGGGTTTTGGGTTCACCGTTCAAGTCGCCGGATACTGCAAGCAATAAAAAGGCAAATAACTTGTTCCCCAGCTCAGATCCCGACTCCCAAACCAGTCCGACACCGCTAAGACACGATGATACGAACAAAGCAGCTAACATAAATGATTCCAACGAACTCGAAAAAAGCTCGGAAGAAGACGTGGATCCCAATGAACTACCAGAGGAAGTGGTGTGCCCCATTTGTAACGAAGCAATGGTTAGCTTATACCAGTTGAACCAACATATTGATGATGAGCATAATGCGAATGATGTTGAAACGAAGAGCAGCAGCAGCGATACCAATAATACGTCCACGAAATCAGTCTTTGAATTACCTATTCCGAGAATTATCAATAATGAATATTTAAGTAATGATTTGAGAAAGTGGTTCAAGAAAGATCAAGGGAAAGAACTAACCACTCCGATGCGAAAGACTATAAAACTCGATTTGTTAGATAATAGTAAAGAATTCGGGCTTAGTGATAATACAACTTCCAACGAGAATGAATTCCAAGATATTCCATCTACATCCGCATCACCATCGAATATGAAATCCCGAATATCCAGATCCCATTGGAAGAAGCCTCTGACATCCCAAAACATATGCTCACATCCACAGTGCAAAAAACCTTTAAATGTAAAAAATGGCATTGTTAACTGTAGGAAATGTGGTGAATTATTCTGCAATCGACATACTTATAATAAAGTAAAGCTTAGAAATGCTGAAAAAGATCAACAACCCGAATACGATTCCACCCGATCAGGACAATGGTGTAGGTGTTGCGAAAAGTGCTATATGGGTAAACCTGACCTATCTAAGGGTACACAAGTTAATATACACGATGTGACAAAGGCGTTCAAAGCTAAAAGGCAATTGCAAATTGATACGCAAGAGCTTATAAGAAACAAAATTCAAAAGAAATTCATAAAACTAGTTAATCTACATGCAAATGATTATTTAACCGGGAAAGATAGAACAATACTAAGCTTACGATGGTTATCCCTAAATAGTTCTAAGGATTCAATTTTGGAGAGTGAAAAGAAAATAGTTGGTGATGATAACTGGCAAGATGATTCGACTATTACAGCTTGCAACATATGTTTAGTCAGGTTCAATATTTTAATAAGGAAACACCATTGTAGGTTATGTGGGAAGATAGTTTGTGATGACCCATTTGGTGAAAGACTAAATTGTTCAATTAATGTACCCCTTAGCAAATTGTTAGACAAATTGACGACCTTGAATTACTCACCCATAGTGAAACTGAACATGAATGAATTAATTAAGATCGAAGATGAATTATTTTCTGCAAGGTGTTGTGTTAACTGTAAAAATGATTTATTGTACGAATGGAAATTAAATCCGGAGCCCAACTCACAAGAAGCAGAAGTATTCTCGATCTACAATCAAATCCTAATAGTTAAAGGCAACATCCAAATGATGGTTGAAAAATATCAGAACTTGATGAGTAATACACAACATCAAGAAACGAAAAAGGTTAGAAACAAGTTAATGTCTTTTATGAAAGATTTCGAGTCTCTCACATTACAATTCAGAAGTACTTTTTTCGAAAAGATCAATGATAAACTCATTGTCAGGCATGCATATTCCAACTACGCGAAGTTAATCAATAACATATACCAGGGTTCCACTATGTTTTTGCAAGAAACTTTGGTGAATGTTAAAGAATTGAACAAAGCGTTCCAACAACAAGAAAACAAACTACTAGAAATGATTAAGCCCAACGAAAGTGTCGATAGCAGTCCAAAATTAACCAAACGTGAAATCAGAGAGTTGCGAGAATCATTAATGGTCATGAATGAACAGAAATTCATAGTGGAAAACCTTATAGAACAAGTCACGAAGCAAAGAAAATTTGACGAATTGACTCCTTTGATAGAAAACAAGAACGAATTAGATAACGCAATTAAAGATTTGGAGTCCCAGCTTGGAAATCATGGGTTTTAATGTATATTTCTTTACTATAGATGTGTAAATAATATATCCTCCACGTATAATCTTTCAAGAAACCGTGGGGGTTTTTGACATTAATTTATCTCGGAATAGCCAAAAAAAGAGGTTGCAACTGGTTATATCTTGTATCCCCCAAATATCCCCCAAATACCCCCAAATAAATATTTGGGGGTCCATGGATAGGGTGGATTTTTGTATCCCCCACCCGCTTGCCCCCACATATTTACACGAAAAATACTTTTTTGATCTCTAACATCGGACGCTAGTCCGTACTTTACGAAGGAACTAGAGTACTTTAGCCTTCTCTTGTGGGGTATTCATATTTCCTTTGAACACCCGAAGATACTATATATATAAGCATTTACCTAGAATTATCTTTAATTATTATGAAGTTTGTATCATAGAGATAAGTTATTTGAACAAAATTTTAAAAGCTATGGATGAACAGATGAGTAAAGGGCTGAACATATCGTCCCAGAATTCCAATAAATTAGACTCTATAGCTCATTCAAGCATAAGCGAACAAACAAAACCACTGGTCTGGCGTAAGTTTAGAGATGTTGCTACCATGAAAAAAATGTTTGAGAAGGTCGAAGATAGGCCTACCCCCCTGGCAGTATATAATTGGAGGATTTATTGTACAGCCTTACTTGCATCTTCAGCAGCTATTATTATTGGTTACGACGGTGGTTTCATTGGAGGTACTGTTGCTTTACCTTCGTTCAAGTCTGAGTTTGGACTTGATAAAATGAGCCCGGACGAAGCCAACAGTGTAATTTCAAATGTTATATCAGTATTCCATGCTGGGTGCTTTTTTGGTGCCTTAATATCATACCCTTTTTCATATTACTTGGGGAGAAGGATATCTCTTATAATAGCGGCAGTCGTGATTACAGTGGGGTCTGCTATTATGCTAGCAGCACTGGAAAAGAATGGCCTTGGTCCAATATATGCTGGTCGAGTATTGGCGGGTTTGGCTATTGGATTTTCCACCAACTTAACACCTGTTTATTTAAGTGAAATTTCACCACCTGCTGTTAGAGGAAGAGTAATTGCATTATACGAAATTGGTTGGAGAATAGGTGACCTAGTTGGATTTTGGATTAACTATGGGATCGACTCACATATGGGCCTGTCTAAAAAACAGTGGTTTATTCCGTTTGCGATACAATTAATTCCAAGTGGTATATTTCTTGCTGGTAGCATAATAATGAAAGAAAGTCCGAGATGGTTATTTAGTGTCGGGAAATATGATGAAGCACTCCGTAATTTAATCTGGTTCAGAAATTTACCAGAAGACGATGAATACTTGATATACGAAGTTAATCAAGTGAAAGAATCTATCGAAGAACAACGTCTTAATGTTGGTCTTGGTTTATGGGATCCTTTCAAAGAAGTTTTTTACAAAAACCATAAAGTTTTATTCAGGTTGATGATCACCGCTTCATTATTCTTGTTCCAAAATTTTCTAGGTATCCAGTCTATTAATTATTATTCACCAATTATTTTTTCTAGTCTTGGGGTTAAGGGAACCAATGCTACATTATTCTCCACAGGAATGTTTGGCGTTGTCAAATTCATCTGTACATTTCTTTATATCCTTTTTATTGTTGATTCATTTGGTAGGAGGAAAGCTTTTATGTGCTCATCATTTGTTTGTTCTACTTGTTTTTGGTATATTGGTTCTTACTTAAAGGTCAATGATCCAACCAAACCAGGAGTTGAGGCAGGACCAGGTGGTACTGCAGCTATTGCTATGATGTATATTTGGATTGCATCGTTTATCTTAGCTTGGTCCGGTGGTCCATTTGTTGTTGGAAGTGAAGTGTTTGATCAGAATATTAGATCGTTCGTTCAAGCCATTAATGCAGCAATTTCATGGGTACCAATTTTCATAATGTCCAGATTTACTACCAATATGATTGCAAAAATGCAATATGGTATCTATTTTTTCTTTGCGGGTTTAGCTGCGTTGTCAATTCCATTTGTTTTCTTTTTTGTCCCAGAAACTAAGGGTATTTCTTTGGAAGATATGGACAAATTATTTGATAGGTCCTTACCAGCCCATAGAGCCCATAAAATTGTTCTTAATAAAATTAGAGATACTACTACGACTCAATTAATTGGACATCGGGGTTTATACAAGACGGACACCAATAAATCAAATGAAATTGAAAATGTTGAAAATGTCGAATTAATGATCAGAAATGAGAAATGAAGACTGATTATATAACTTATAGAAAGCATATTCCAAATCAGTATCCCTATATAACGCTTAATGATAATGATTATATACATTTTGTCAACTGTAAAAAATACAAAATTATAATATATGGTCTAATGCAAAAATTATCATATGTAGAAAATTACTTATATTAACTTAGAAACAAATATTTCCCAGAATAAGGCAACTTGTCCGAGCGGTTAAGGAGAAAGACTTGAAATCTTTTGGGCTTTGCCCGCGCAGGTTCGAGTCCTGCAGTTGTCGCCAATTCTTTTTTTTTCGCAGCTAAACATTCTCTAATGGCGCACGAATTCCAAAGTTGATTTCTAGAAAATACTATTAATACTTGTAAACGAAATGATATTAATTAATCTAAAAATCTATAAATGCTAAACTAATCCACTCAACGTTAATTTCTCCAAAAAAGGAGACAAGTCGTCCTTTCTAATTTCAATAACGGAACTATCGAAACTATCAATTCTTACTTTTGCCCCTGATGTATTTGAAACTTGTTGAAACGCGACACTAAATGTATTCAACCTTGTGGTTAAGGCGGAATCGTCTTTCAGTTGCAATAATTTTGCTCTTGTAGAGTTGTCCATTCCTCTAGGGTATTTAGGAGCCAAACCTATAACTAAATAGGTATCGCTTGAAACGTCAAGACTTGCAACGACCAAAGGCTTTAATGACAGGCTTGAAGCCGAGTTTAAGAATTCTAATTCCGTTATATTTTCCAAAAGCCAAGACCCCAATTTAGATAAAATTAATGGATTATTAAAAATATTCAAATCAGGTATTGAACCGTCATTCAATACACATAATCTGTACAATCTCAAATTCTTAATCAACTTTCTTTCTAATAATGACATTCCAGTTCGAAAAATTATTTGCTGTATTGTTTTCGCATGCTCTAACCCTTGCAATAATAAATCGAATCCTTTTGCTTTCCGTAAGGTTGAGACAGACGAATTAGTGGTCACTGATTTTGAAGAATTAGTGTTCATGTTCAATGCATCCCAAGAGGACCAAAAGTTATTTACCCATATCTTTTCCTTCCTTTCTATTCGTAAATTTATTGCTTCCTCGTCATCCATATCCTCGTCTTCCACTTCATCATAAGAATTATCACCATTTAGTATTCGCTTGTCACATTCAAGTAAAGCAGTTAACGATTCAACACATTCAATAGCAGATAGCTGACCTGAATATCCAAATGTTCTTATAAATCCATTCCTTACAATACCTTCTAATCCATAGAGCGGTAAATATTTATTGAAGATAGATGGTAATTGTTTTTTAATCCCAATATCCATGTAAAGCCAATTTTGTTGAGCGATAGCCAACGATACTCCCATCTTTGCAAATAGCTTATGCAATTTTTTCTTCCCACTTTCGGTCCATAAATTTAATTTTGAGTTGACATGACTTGAATAAAAAAATGAATCATATAAAGTCCAATGACGCAACAAGAATAAGTGATAGTCTTTATCTATGCTTAGTGACGTAGAGTCAGCCGTTTTCTCTGTATTATTAAAATTATTAGAAGGATTCAACCTGACTACTTCATCCTTGAATAATGGTTGAATCTTATCATAGACTTCTGGATAATGATTGTCTAATGATGATGTTCCAATAATGGCCAACCACAAATTTTCTATGTTTGTCTCACCTATCGAAGATAATAATGCATATATGGTAGCAGTAGTTGATGTTATGATTGTAGTACCTTGATTGTAATATGTTTCCACTATATCCTCACAACCTGATATTTCTAGCCTCCGCTGTTTTTTCAATTTCTTCATTTTTACCTCCTGCCTTCTTCGTTTACGCGATGTAGTTTCTTGGTCATCGTCTGAATGTATCACTATATCATCGCCTTCTTCGTCTTCGTCTTCCTCCTCCTCGTCCTCGTCCTCATCTTCTTCACCAGACAGAGATTCCAGCTCAGAGTCAATGTCCTGTTCCACCAACGTTTTATATGCTGCTCTTTCTTTTTCTAAACTACCATCTATAAAGCCGTCGTCAAGACATACTAACATTGATGAACCAAATATATTATCCAAATTCCAAGGTCTATGGCCATCGATAATGTAGATTTTTCGCCTCAAATGCGCCCCAGCCTTCAAAGGATCCTTTTCAAGGTCCTCTGTATTCTCTGGTTGTGTCCTCTCGATCACATAGTCATCCTCGTTTATCTCAAAGAAACTTTCCAAATCTAGCATGGCACCACATCCAATCAATATAACATTGGTAACCTCCGAATCCAAATTTGCAAAATGATTCTTTAAATCAGAATACCCGACGACTGGAATTAATTGGTATTGAATTAATTCCTTCTTCAATATAATGCTCAAGATCTTTGCGGAACATAATGAATCAATATTCAAACAAGAGACAAATATGATCAATTTGCAAGTAGAATGAGATAAAGACGTTCGCTTAATTTCCTGGAACGCTTTAGAATACTGAGTTGGTGATATATACATGACTTCCAACCCTTAATACTCTCTTGTTACTTAAAATGCACAAGAATCACAATTATCTACCTCGTTGATATATGTTAAAGTAAACGCGTTGAGATTCTGTACGCGAAGATTAATATCACATGATACATTAATTAGAATTGTCCGAACTATAGAGAAGTAAAACTGAAAGTATATAAAGAAGTATTTGAACCTGTCGAAATATCGTAAACCGTTTGTATATAAAGTAACCTTTGCGCCTGTTTCTTAATCTCGGAAGCTAAATGTGTAGATTTAAACGTATGAAAAACTACCAAAACTTCTTCTCCCTAAGACATTAATGTCCCAACTTAAAATACCACCATCTTCACAACCTATCAATAATTGCCTATCAAGCCAATCGATACCGGCCAATTCCATTTCTCCATGTATATGATTAACCGATTTCTGATAGGATTCTTGATAGAAAATGTCGTATGATGAATTAGTGTTAGGACTGCTGCGAGATTCAGCTGAGCCAATGCTAGAAGAGTACTCTGGTGCAGCACTTTGGTTCTCACCAAAGCGATATTCTGGATCTGGTTGTTGAGGTGGAATTGAAATAGAGGCCCTTGCGTTTGAAGTACTATTACAGTCGTTAATCGAATCATTCCATTGAGGATAATTGAATTCTGGTGGTGGAAGATATGAATTGTCTGAACCTTGCGTGGATGGAGGAGTTTGATAGGTGTAATTTTTGAATAATTTTGGATTTACATTAGTTAAGTAGTCGTAATCATAGACCAATGGAGCTGTAAATTGGAGGTTCGACTGTTGAGGAACCGTTCCAATTTCAGTTGATCTGAACATATCACTCGAATCACCATAAATATCGAACTTCTTGTGAGTGGTAGTTTCGTCATCTTCGTCAAAATGTTCAAGCTTCTCGCAATCCGACAATTTATCATCCTTTTCAATTTGCTGCCTCTTATAATCGCCGAATTGATCCAACGCAAATGGAAATACGATAACTTGATGGTCGTCCGTATTTTCCTTATTCAAATTTCTCAAATCAAAGAGATGTACCCTACCAACATGTTCCAGTACTACTAGGAAGTCATTAACAGAAGAGTTTGCAAATTTGCAGCATCTGAACGCCCCTGCTTGGTGTCCAGGTCTAGTAGACATAATCTCACTCAATGGATTAGTCAAATTTCGAATATCATATATACTGCAAGTACCATCTTGAAAAGCAGTTGCAAATATGTGTCCGTTGGGATGATAAGAAATACCAAACCCTGAATCATGATTCGTTTCTATTTTCGAAACTTTACTGTTGGAACTGGGATCAAGCAAAAATATTGATGAAGAATCACCTGTCACCGTCAATAGCTTATCGCTCGTGGGCGACTTGCAAACATTATTTAGCGATGTATTTAGTTCACAGTTAATCTTATTATCCAATGTCAACCTGTCCTCGTTATTAATGTCAACTATATACAAATTCGAGTCGTTGTTACAAACGTACGACTTGTATTGATTATTGGAATGCGGATAAATTGTAACAGAGTTATTTATGACATCACCTAGTTTCACTGTCTTTTTGATTTCAGTCGCAGGATTATAAAATGAAAAAAGACCTTTGGGTGAACGAAACGACTTACCAGCTTTCCCTGCGAGAGACAAGCTTTCAAGGTCTACAGAATAGGCCTTGGATGCTGAAGTTAAAAGCCCACCTGTAACAACAACACCGTCGCTTGTATGGTTGAAACATTTAGGAAAATATTCCAACTTGATATGTTGATCGGATCTAACATTACCTCTATCCCACAAGTTCACCACTCGTAAACTGTCATCCTTCGTATGATAAAGCTTCCCACCTTCTTGATCTACCTGTATCAAATCTCGAAGTTGCCAGTGATTTACGCTGGCCTTGATACCCGTAAGGTACTTCGGATTTGGGTTTAAATAATTATGCCCATGATAATAGTTTTGGAAGCATTTGTAATAGTTGCTATTTTGGTAACCATGGCATCCATTTCCCGGGATTTTTTTCTTAAAATCTGTCTTCCCATCGTCTGCAATATCTATAGTCATCTTGCTAGTTTCTGAGTTAAAAAGTGTTTAGTATTTAATACCTCTCCTTATCTTACTTAAATCTTTCGATATCCTAGTAGATAAATTCACAAAAAGGTGGAGTCATTTGTGGTTATGGTGCACGGCATCAAAATTGCGATGTAAAATCTCGGAAACCCGATCACATTTTACTGAGTAACTACAAATAGAGAAGATGATAGCAAGGTGGTGTTATTACGTTCTTGAATATGTAGAGTGGTCAGCATGCCTTCCGGGAATAGTAAACAAAAATCTAAAAGACTCGAGACTGGGTCTCTAATCTTTCGCAGCTTCGCAAATTGTGTACCATTGTTCTAGGCTCGAGAGCTCTATCGTGTGACATTGCAGCATTTTGTAAAGTTGTACTCTAATGTAGTAGAATTCCTCTGGTCAAGTATGCATTGATCTGTGGTCACACATTTGGGTATGCTAGAAGATAGATGCATCTAATGAAGTATATGTTCTTCGGAAATAGTACTAGATCTCTCGCAAATAAAGATAGGTCTCTTTCAAAGATAAGTAAGAGCATCGAAATGTATAAGCGGCTCCAAACTGCCAGCAATTTATTACTATACAAGAATTCTATTAGCTATTGAGACGAATAGGCGTCTTAATGCAATTGTAAGAGAAATGGGAAAAAGAATCGTCTGAATGAAATTGCAAACGATAAATGGACATTTCATTTGCAAACAGTACCACTATACCAAGCCCTTCCACGCCCTGCTTACCCATCCACAATCTCTGATGTCATCATCTTTTGCATCAACTTTCCAGTTCGTCTTTGGATCGTCATATTTGTTCGATATTTCCCCTGCAGGCTTGGAAATGCATACAAATCTACCGTCTGGCAAAAAGCACCGTAATTGGGACGAAGGGTAAGGACAAGGGCAGTATTTTGGTGATTCCACACATATCGAAGTATCAGGACATAAATATTTAGCGCATCTTGAGTTAAGATTGGAGCTTTCGAATTCGTCTGGTGTTTGCCTCAGTGCTTGCTGTTGGGCCCCATGGAATTGGTTTTGTATAAAATCAAAGAGATTAGCTGACACCACTGATAGGGTGATCAATATGTATAGAATATTGGCAATCATTGAGCTGATATATTATGTATTTCGATTAAGAACTGTTCACTAAACGTACACGTCAAGAGAAGAGAGATAATATTTCTACTGATCATATCCGGGTAACATATTACTGTCTTCGTGGGCCTACCTCTGTCGTTAACTTAAGGCCACTACAACAACAGAACACCAGTTTGTAGAACCTACTCTTAAGATTATTACCTCTTAACTAGAAACAATCGCTTCCTGTTGTTTCGGTACAAGGATATAAATGCGAGCAACCGTAAAGTGTATTTGAGTAATCCTGTTTTACACCCTTCAATGCTGTTTGCTAAGAAGGCTTTTACAGCGTTGTACTGGCGAAATTCCGTTCACCTATACGAGGTAATTTGGAAGCAAAAAGTAGGTAATTAGGTTTTTCAAACGTACAGGTCTAATGAATATAGCTCGACTGCGAATAATTACGTTAAAATATATAGAACCACGTAAAGTGCATTAGTTATAGAAAACCAATGTATCCAACTTGAAACTAATATGCTTACAAAAATGCTTCAGCCTTGTAATTGTAGCTGTTTATTCAATACAAATAGAAAAATACCGTCAAGGCATATGCGAAAATTAAAGAGACAAGTACCTAAGAAAATGCAAACGAATTATTTAAGAGCCAAATACTCCGTAATAGTACGCATGTTACTAATATTTCCATTCATGATAGTATTCCCATGTCTTCGTTTATTTCTCTTTTCGGGATTTTTTCCAAGCATACTCTTCATATACTTGTAAGACTTAGATTTAATTGAGCTTGCGGTGCTGCGAAGAGAGTATGTCAAGCTATTGGTCGAACTTTGAGAATCTTTTTTTTGCAATGAGTTTGTCATTATTTATTAATGGGTAGGTTATATTGTAGAAGAAGCATTGAAATACATGCTAGTACGGCTTGGGTATTTATATACTTTCACATTTTGCAAATATGCAATTATCTTGGGGCTTTGCTTAGAAATCGTTCGTAAAAACTAGGTTCCAGACAGGAATACGTTAAAAAAATACGTTTTTCTAAGTACATCTTGCTGACTCATGACAAATTGTAAGGCTGAAACACAATAAATACACCCTTAAACATCAATGACTCAGATTTTGTGGTGGCAAAATGAAAGAAGCATAGTAGTACCTTGGTTGATTAGTCAGGGAATGAAGCTTATACTACTAATAGCAATAATTGATTCCTGATATAGCTATTAGGAATTTGAGCCAGCAAGGATCTGTTGTCGTGACAAATAATTTACTGCTGCCGTTCGCTGGGATGGTGACAAAGCTTGAAAATTGCTAAGTAAGCAATTCGTGGAACACTCACTCCTTCGGTTAGTCAATTGCAATTAAAATATTGGATATTACGAATTGGATACTTACTTTTCGGCGAAGCTTGGGGCCGAGAAATGTAGTTTGAGTACCATAATGAATATTATGATTGTCATAATCAAGATAATCGTATGCAAAATATCGAGTAGTTGTGTTTGATGGTCGTTCTCAATTTGGCTATCGGTAATATTTTCTTCTAACGTAATTGGAACCTCTTTGATGTCTATGTTAGGCAGTAATAATTTTTCATAGGGATACGACTTCATGCTTGCGTTCTGACTAAGGGTATTATCTTTTTGATTAGTCATATTTCTACGGGAATTTATTCTTGCTTATATGAGGCTAATCTACTTGTTCTTGGTATGACTAAAGAATAATAGAATCATATAATTCACTATGTTTACCCGCGACTCTAAATTTTGCAATCGATGTTTGTGTTTTCTTGAAGTCACAAAAAAAAATTGGGGCGAGCTGGGAATTGAACCCAGGGCCTCTCGCATGCTTGTAGTAATCAATTTAGTGAACTAAATCGTCGCCCAAAGCGAGAATCATACCACTAGACCACACGCCCGAATATTACTTGCTTTTAAAAAAGCTCGTATTGATATACTAGTAGCCCCTGGATTACTGCAAAAGTAGATGTTTCCTTATATCTTAGGAAAAAAATAACGAAATTAGTAACTAATTATAGGTATTCAGGTTACTTAGTTGGCTGATAATAACTAAGAGGTTCTATAAGGTACGTATAATATACAAAGTAGATATGAGATAATTAGAACAATTTTGTGAGACATCAAAATAATTTTGAACTAGGCTTTGATCCCGTTCTATCGAAACTTTTTGGTGGAATTACGGTATGAGTCTTATTCGAATAAAACCAATATAAAGTTTTTGAAATTTTAAGGAAAAACACAGCGTATTTTTTAAATTCGTGACAAATTTTCTAACAACAATAATAAAGCTATATGAATCTTTTAGTTCAGAATTTTTGCATTTATATATTTAATTATCCTTTATCAATATGTATACATCTTCCACTTCCATTTGTACTTCCTGTAAAGCTCTCAGCTCTGACCTAACACCACAATACCAGATAAGACCATTAATGGCACCTGTAATCCCAACAACTGTGCTTACAAACAATAATAGCACTGAAGACCAAGCTCTCCTGTTAGCTGCGAAAGCTATGCCAATATGGATGGCAATCACAATTAGGATCGAAATTATAAAGTGAGCTTTCCTCCAGTTTGCCTGGAAGGGAATTGTATACTTTTGATATTGTTCGAGCTCGGCCATGAGTTCTTTGTATACATTTAATCTTTCATTTTTATTGTCCGGGTTTTCGTGGTAAACGTGGTTTGCTTTCAGAGATATAATTAACTCCGTACTATAAGCAAAATGATCTGAGTATGAGCAGTTTAAAAGCGGTGATACAAGCTCAGTAAATTTAACTTTAGAATTAATTGGTCTGATATTATTAGAGTCAATTAATGCGTAATCCAATCGACAAGCCTCGCTACGCTCTCTATTAGCTCTCCATGTATTCAATTGAGAGTCACATGTAATACCTCCTAGTACTATTTGATCCCTTGGACTCATCGTCGCAATCTCTTCGGGTGTGATTATTGAATTAGCTTTATCATTATGGCATATTTCCCAGGAATCACTTAGTTCTCCATCGATAGTAAATAGTTTATATGGCAACGAGCCGGGTTTGGAATTTAAGTCGCCTACTTGAATAACTGCGTAACCTGCCTTTTTTAACATATTTACAATCTTAACAAAGTCCCAAGCTTGGCATGCTCTGTGACATGAATAACTATTATCACCGCTTTGAGCATAAGGAGCATGCATATGAGAATTCAATACAGCTATTGGTAACGATTCACTAGTATGAGGTTTCAATAATGTAATAGCAATACTTTTTCCCACGAGCCAATCACCACGGAAGAAAGCTGATGGTCTGCCATTAATAGGAAATCGGTAAAGAAATGTTGACTCGATTGGAATCTTGGAAAGAATTGCTAAACCAGGACCAGATACAATACCTGACTTGAAAATTCTTCTATAAGGGAATTTGGTTCGGCATTTGTTGCTAATATAATCCCAGTCTTCCATGCACCATATTTCTTGTAATGCTACAACATCATATTCTTCATCTATATCTGTAGGGTTACTCAAACGGTCACCAATCGCTTGTAATCTTTCTTTCCTAAATTTAGAAACAAATTTCAAGCCCCACGTATTGAAAGTTAATAATTTCACCGACTGTGGTTCATCTGCATCTTTTACGCTAATATTTCTAGCCATTATGATATTTAGTATTCGTTAATACGGAAATGTATAGAACACTTAAAATTTATATTTCGCGAGATTTAACAAAAAAAATTTGTAAACAAATAAAACTAAACTCTTTTATAGTGGTAAAACATAAAAAGTAGAGCCCAAGATGTCCACCATCAATAAGTCACCTATAGATGAGTTTGAAAACCTCCAAATTCAAATGAATGAGTTCTCTGCCAAATTTGATGTTGCATTAACTCAAAAAAGGTCAACTATTATTAACGATAAACAACTTCATTATGTTAAGGTGAATGATCTTAAAAACCAAGAAACCCAATTACAATCAGATATAGATGGCTTGAAACTGAAAGAGGTTAAAGTGAAAAGTACAATAAAGAAAAACATGGAAGATCTACAATTTCAGCAATTGAAGGTAGATGAATTAACAAGAAAACAAGACAATCTAATGAACGAGAGAAATGATTTACAAACAGAAATAGATAATTTAAATAATGAAGTTCAATTGATCAATAATAGCTTACTGAGGTCACATACTAACTTAGCTGAACAATTAAGAAAAGATTATCCTGAATTACTCAAGTATGAATTATATTTGGGCTTAAAAATTGATGTAGTGGGCCAAGATTCTTTGAGATTTATATTCAGCAATGTTGATCCAAATGATTTGGACAAAGAAGTATGGTGCGAGTTATTTGTTGGTGGTGAATTATTTAAAATAGGCAACACATCGCCAGAGCTACCTCTGACGACAGTTGCTACTGTTGAAAACGAGTTTAATCGTACTAAAGAGTTCGTTAAATTCTTAAAAACGATAAGATCTTTATTGAAGGATTTAATATGAGCAATTAGTGGTAGGTTATTTTGTACTATAGAATTTTACGGGTCGTTAGGTAAGTCTCAAGTTTTTGGCTTGATCATATAATACACATTATTTTATTGTGAGTCGGATAGTAGTTAATAAGTACTTGAGAATGGTATATGTTAGATAAAAGACGTACTGTATGTTACAAATTAATTCTCTTCCACAAGATGGTTTCGTGGTCTAGTTGGTTATGGCATCTGCTTAACACGCAGAACGTCCCCAGTTCGATCCTGGGCGAAATCATTTTTTTTTTCGTTTTTGTCTACCTTTAGCTCTATACTTCTATTAAATAAATCTTAGATAAGAGGTATGAACGTATGTCCTATAACAACATAAGATATAATTTTAATTATTTAAGATGTTTATTTTAGAAAATTGGTAAAAATAGAAGATTTTGCAACAATTCAACTTTTTGTGGAAAAGTATTTTTGAAGTATAAAAGTACTCTCTTCGAGTTATTCCTAAGTAACTAGAATAATCCTTAATATAAATAGAATTCAGTCTGAAGTTCTTTGGAAATACATGTAACAAGTCATAATGTAGCTATAGGCATGTGAGTTGATTATATGGTTACTAATAATTTACAGTACGGGTCCCCCTCGGTAAAGTCATTTGCGCATGAAAAATATAAAATTTAAGTCCAAGATCTATGTTCACCTTTGAATAATCTACTAAAATCAATTGAAATGTCACAAGAAATAACTCAAAGAATAATCAAACATATGAACAAGGACCATCAATTGGCTCTTATTGATTATGTTGTAGTATACGGAAATGTGAACGCAAGATCGATTGTTAAGTCGTCTGTGGCCATCACTGATTTGGACGAGAAGAAAGTAGTTATTGGATATGGTTCCACGAAGACAAAGGTGCCCCAAACAGTCTCAATCGACTGGAATTCTGCTACAGAACCAGAGAAGATAACAGTCACCAGCTTGAAAGATATCAAGAGCAAGTTAGTTTCGATGGCGAAATATGCAGCAGCTAAGCAAGGCTATTCCCACAAGCAGATTAATAAAGTTCTTCCTCCTAATATTTCGATATTTTTTTACATATTAATGGGTTTTTTGGCATTGGGTGTTTACGATATGTACAAATTGAAAGAATTATTATCGTCCGATCCGCTAGTTTCAAAAATTATTCCATTATTACCTCCAATCGCGTTGAAAGTCTTGGGCTTAGTCGAAAGAAATGTCCCATATATACTCTACACCGTTTTGGGAGTACACTTAGGTGAACTTTCGCTTTTTACTATACCAAATGTCATCAAATATAGGGTCCCACCCTTTAAGAAGTTTCTTTGGTGTCTTATGAACCTCATTGAAGGATTTCCAGTAATCCGTAGATTCAAATCTTTAATCAATGAAGACTAAGCGTAATGGAAGTATTACACCTACAGTATATATCTTATTTTATTTATGTCGCCAATATATGTTAAACATTTGATAAATAGAAATAGACTCAAATTATAATATTCGTTGTGTACTGAAAAAAACGATCTTAAATATTAGGCAGCTTGTCCGAGTGGTTAAGGAGAAAGATTAGAAATCTTTTGGGCTTTGCCCGCGCAGGTTCGAATCCTGCAGCTGTCGTCATTTTTTTTTTTTTGGTATTTGGTTCCGTAATGTATGTGGAGGCATTGGCATCGGATTAAGCTTTGTTACGAGTTGAAGTAGCTAGAAAGAAGAAGTTTGAATATTTGGGTGACATACGTAATGTTTTCCTTCTAATCGCTCAAGCAACGAAATCATTAAGCATGTGAAGTAGTTGCTATCTATGATTATGTACCATAGAGTAATTTGCCAGATACTTTCTTGTAATTTTCTGAATACAGAAGCTACAAACAGTTGATTCTGTATTGCTAGTACGATGTAGACATATTTATAAAATTTTGTTAACTATATTAAAATTCTGTATTAAACTCGATTTACCTAGAGAACCAATACGAAGTTCTTAATGATTTGCTTTCCGATGATAGGATGAAGATCTACTTACGTTTTAGAAATTATATATCTCGTTAACGATAAAAGTCTGGTCTAGCCGTGTTCAACCCATACTCATTCAAAGCACTACTCAAATCTTCCATGGTTAACACTATTTTACCCTGCTGATTGCCGGCATTACTACTTGAATGTTGTTGTGGTTGTTGCTGATCCAGACCTTCGACATTCGAACCCGTAGCACCAACTGCTCCTGTTATCAGCTGTTGGTTAGCGTATTGCTGTCCTTGTATCAATTGTTTTGCTCTTACTTGAGGGTTTGCTGAATTGTAAACCGACGAAGCATTCCTGATCCTCGAATATTCGTATGCATCCTGTGCAACATCCAGAATAAATTTTTGGGTAGCCAATGCCAATAATCTCTTGATCTTGGTATCTGACGTCTCAAAACCATTCTTTGCGAGATAATAGTCTGTCACGGCATCCGGTATAATTGGAGCAAAATCTCCATCCATTAAATCAAGCACTTCTTTTAAAGTCTTATCTTTCCTTGTAAGTTCTGGCAAGTCTGGTATAGCAGTGGAGCCTGTTGCTGGGAATGGAGATGTGTTCTGTGGGGCTTCTGAAGATCCTTTGTTTTTACTACTCTCTTCTTGTGTTTCTTGTTCTCTATTATCGTTAAATTCATCATCTATTTCTTCATCATCTATTGGTATGTCGGTGCCCTCTTCTTCTGGTATATTTTGACTCATTTTATGTCTTTTCTTATCTTTCCAGTTAATGATACTACAAATCTTTTCATTTCAAAATTCATTTTTCAGGTTTTCACTATCTGCGCGACATTAATAAATTTTGTAAAATTAATCAGATAATAGCGTTTATAGAGATATTAAACAACCCATTGATGAAATGGCACAAGTGGACCAGAATCCGTATGATTCAATTACATTCGGAAACTCGCTACTGTTGCGGGTTGACGGTGCAATTGGTGCCATGTCTTTGTCTCCAAATGGTAGAGATGCGGTATTAGCAGGCCGCAAAGGATTATTTATCATAGATTTAGACGACCCATTTACTACACCGAGATGGCTACACCATATAACATCTTGGGAAGTTGCGGATGTACAATGGTCGCCACATCATTCATCTAAACCTTCATGGTGTATATCTACCTCGAATCAAAAGGCATTACTATGGGACTTAGCTCGACCATCGGATAATGCAATTGTGAATGTCCTTCATGAGCATACGAGAGCAATAACTGATATTAACTTCAAGCCTTCGGACCCAGAGATATTGGCAACGTGTTCTATTGATACTTTTGTCTTCAGTTGGGATATGCGGACGCCTAGAAGACCGGTCGCACGTTGGGCAGAATGGAGGGCTGGGGCTACCCAGGTCAAATGGAACCACAAGAACCCTCACGAAATAGCATCAAGTCACGATAATTCATTTTATTTGTGGGATTGGAGAAAAGGGGCATTGCCCGTATTAAAAGTGAATAGAGCACACGAAGGAAAAATCAACGGACTTGATTTTAGTAATGGTTTATCGAATCTAATAACTTGCTCAAATGATAAAAAGATAAAATGTTGGAATTTAAATAAACAAGAAGGTGAAGATTATTCCCACGATTTCAATTATTTTTCTGGTGACAATGACAGTAGCATACGACCTAGTGTGGTAATCAATGCAGACTACTCAATTGCCAGGGCAAGAAGCTTGCCATTCGGTAAATCAAAAGCGTGTGGTGTAATGCCTCTAAGTGGTGGACAAGATGCAATCCATATTATTGATTATGATGCGGCTTATCAAGCTGCGATTGAAACAGGGAAGACCCAAGAGATAACCGCAGAAGACATTTATTCATTTAAAGGACATAATGGTGCCATGAAGGATTTCTTGTGGAGAACAAGACATGAGAATTATGAGGGATTCGATAATAAATATAAGTGGAAAGATTATCAACTTGTTACTTGGTCTTCCCGTGATTATGACTTAAAGTTGTGGCCGCATGATGAAGAATTATATAAAAACGTTAACTACAATCCATCCTATCAAAAGATCCTAAATATATTTA
This sequence comes from Debaryomyces maramus, assembly GCA_030583545.1. Taxonomy (NCBI): domain Eukaryota; kingdom Fungi; phylum Ascomycota; class Pichiomycetes; order Serinales; family Debaryomycetaceae; genus Debaryomyces; species Debaryomyces maramus. The sequence goes on from JAJMIL010000002.1 coordinate 280,733, forward strand.
CCAATGATGAATTGGAAGCTGATGATTCATCACAGGTCCAATCTCCATGCGCAGAATCTTTTGACGATGAGAATAACAAACTGTCTTACAATTACCAGTCATATTGTATAGAACCACCTATGACTATTGATGATCTGGGATATAAAAATAAAGGCGACATCCTTTCGTCTTTAGCAACTTTTCAAATTGCTCAGAGTCATAAACATATTGGGCGTTCTTCTCAACTAAATCACCTTGATTGGATTTCCGGAGTTCGTATCGGTCGTACTGGCAGGCCTGGTGCGACCGATGATAATGATATTAATGGGGCAACTATAGATGAAGATAATGGACCGGCAAATTTAGGCGAAGAAGTGACAATAGTGGGGCATAAGTTTCCAAAGGTCAGATTTGAAAAAATTTCTGTATCTACAGGTCAATTGAAGATCAGTTTGAAGGGCCCAGCTCCCTATCTTAGTAAACCTGAGAAACCCAATCCAATGAAACCAGAGAAAACAGAAGAACAAACTAATGAAGCACCTCTAGGAGAGAAAGAAATTATTAAAGATCAAGAAAAGCCAAGCCTTTCTGAACCCGCTCTTACTGAAGAAAATAATTCTACCGTAAACACTTCACAGTCTAATAATATGACAAGTACGAATAATAATGACAATACCAAAAATATCAACAAGAATATTACTGATACTACAGAACCTAATACCAAAAATATCCCAACTAATGAGACTAATCAGAATACTTCGAACATGGCGGTAAATACAGAACCCAACGATTTAGATAACAAGCTTAATAGCAATCAAAACAATTTAATCGTACCACCAAATGATGATAGCAATCAAGAACAAAAACTTATTTTCATTAGAATCGAGATAAATTTCCCTAAGGCATACCCTTTTCTTGAAGAAGTAGATACATCTCTAAATATCCCACCTAAAAAGTTGGCAAATTTGCAGAGACAGAATCGAATAAGATTTAATATAGAAGAAACTCATGAATTAACTTCATCATTGAAAAATGAAATGTTGAAATTCTTAAATGAAATAGCACAGTTCTACACCAATAAGTATAAGAAGTTTTGTTTGGAGCCATGTTTAAGGTATTTAATGGGCGATAAAATCGAATTATTAGATTCGCTAATGATAGACTCTAGTGGAGCGAATAATAATGATACTATTGTAGAAGGTGAAGGTTTGATTCAAGAAATCGGGACTGAAGGATGGGCTGATGATTTAATAAATCAACAACCAGATGTTGAGTTCAATACAATGAAAGATAACTCGAGCATAGAAGAAGATAAATTTGAATACGCTGATTTAATTCCTGCCGTTGGTGATGATGATCTAATTAATAGTACAGGTTCACTTAGAAAAAACAGTAGGTATAATCTTCAAGGACAAAATGAACAGAACAATGTTGATCTGGATTTGGCGAATAAGCCTAATACACAGAATAAACCTTTTTTTGATTCGACACCAGTTCCAAAAGGTTGTGGTGCTATGTGGTCTCATACTGGTCAACTTGTTTGCTTTTTTATTCCGAAGAATAATGAAGAAGAGGAAAACAAAGCTCTACAGAAATTTAATATTTTCAAATTTACGGACGGAGGATTTAGCTTGAATAGCCATAGCCCACATCATCAACACAAAGACCACCGTCGTAGAAGCACATCTGAATCCTCTTCTGTTGCCTCTCATACAATTTCTGATAGTGATGGAAGTGAAGGTTATGATTCTAACGTGGAAAAATCAATATCAGATTGTAATAACGACTCAATATCAATAGCTTCTTCTTCCTCGGACGATAGCTTCTCAAATGACTGGGATGATATTTTACTAGATGATTCAACTAGATCAAGAATTCCTGGCTTGCTTAAAACATCGGTGGGACTTGGAAATCGTTATATATCCCAAGATAATAATAGAGGATCTCTTAATAAATTCACAAGCCATGGTACCACATCGAACTACAAATCATCTGTTCCTGGAGAGATAGATAATCTATCGCAAAAGAGAAAAAGGAATAGGACCAATAAGAAAAACAAGAACGTTGTTGGAATATTTGACTTTAGTCATTTAATGCCAGATAAATATGAACTCGCGTGCGAGTATAGAGTCTTGGGTGATTCTCCTGAAAGGTTGGCTAGATACAACAGTGATGTGGCATTAAAGTATGGGCTTAAAGAAATAAGTGACATATGGAGGATATTGGAAATGGTCTTAGCTAAAAATGTTGAAGCTGATAACATTCGCCCTGCTTATGGTACATTTCCAGAGGAAAGTAATTTGAATTCTAAGATTATGAAAGGCTATTCCTTAGATCATTTTCTTCAAGAATCAAACATTGAAAAAGAATTTTTGTCAAAGAAAAGATCTAGTTTTTATTGGGGTACGCATCCCTTTGGGCGCACTTGGTTGATTAAAGAAATAATAAAATACTTTGAAATCAAAGGAAATATTCAAATGCTTGCAATGCTCTCGTGTATTTTATTTGAAAATTCAAACAATGCTAATTATCCTGATTTATTTAATATACCCATCCACACTCCATATAAAACATTACCGCCGCCACCATCTATGGTTGCAATGCGAAAATTAAACAATCAAAGTCAGTTAAACTTATCATCCGACCCACAAGAACCAAAGAATGCATCATTTAATGGATCATATGGTACAGAAAGCAGAGTCGATACAAAAAGCCCAGGTTATCAAACTAGATTTGGAAATTCCCTGGTTCTGTTATTGAGGAAAGATAATCAACTGATATATGGGAATAGATATGCTAAATCAATTTCATCATCCTTTGGCACCACAGGCTCCAAAGATCCTATAACAGAAAAGTTTGGTTCTTACAAGAAGAATATCCCTTTTGATAACAATCATTTCTTTAGCGATTTGTCTCATCCACCTGATTTATCGAAAGATTCGTATCTAATTACAATCCCTAAAATACAAGCACCTCGAACAGGGCCAATTCCAAATGTCAAGAGACAAAAGAATATTCCATTGCAGAAAAAGCAAGTACAGAATTACCCAATTAAAAGTAAGGTAAAATCTGCTCCTTTCATTACCATTGAAATGCATAATACGGAGTCATTAGACCTATTTGATAATACATATACCCTGTTATTATTTGATTCACAAGAGGAAAGCAAAATCAAAACTTATCGTGAACAGTATGCGGATATGTTATATATTTGGGGGCTACCGATTAACCGGATAAAGATCCTTAAATTTAATTACCTGGGTTTTGCTAATACCAAGAATGATGTCTCTGAATCACAATTTGAGGCCCATAAATTCAAATTCGGTCTTAGAAAAATTAAACCAGCGCAAAGGCAAGATAGACAAGTAGCAAAAATACAAACACTTGGCGCAAACGCCTGGAATTCTAAGAAGAAAGATAAGTTGAAGTATTGTAATTTATGTAATACTATAGTGAAAAAGAGATTGGTTGTATGTACAAATTGTGAACATGTGTTGCATTCACATTGTGCAGTTGAATGGTGGTCTAGTGATGATCCTAATGATGCCACTTTTGAATGCCCAAGTGGTTGTGGATGTAAGTGTTTAGACCATCGAATATGATAGCCTTAGTCTCTAAAAATGATCCAATAGATTTATATTTGAGTTTATATATATTCTAATCTAAGGCTGACGAGTATTAACGATTTGATTTTTCAACTTTTCATCCCACTCAAGACTAAGCTTTTCTAAATAGGCTGCGATATCCTCTGCGCCTGTTGAATCAACTTCTTGGCAAGCTAAGAACTCCTTACCAAATCTATCACTGTTAGATCCAACCTTAACCGATTGGCTCTCATTAGAAAGAGCACAGGTTACTGGTGCGTTGGCTGCAGTAAAACCTGAAATATTATGTACAGTTGAACCCAAAAATCTTGCCATGTAGAAGAGCATTAGCATACCGTAGTAAGTGAACACATTTAAAAATTGAAAAAATGAAAAGCTTGTAAATATTCCAGGTTGAACTAAATACTGCTCAATCTCAAATTCCTTTTTCAATTGTTTATAGGTTCCAAAATGCATTAAATCAACCATCCGCTTGGAACCTTCGTAAGATGCTGGGGACTTTAACAATTGCAAATCGTTGAACGATAAATATTTTGGCTGCGACATCAAAGACGATATCCATATGATTCTTCCACCATTTTGTAGCAAATGCTTAATCCTGTGAATTAAATAATAGGGACCGAAAACATTAGCTTGGAAAATCAAACCCATTCCGTCATCTGATTTAACACCAACTCTTTGTATTTTGTAAGTAGGGTTTGTCACCCCTTCAAGTGGATTGAGACATATTTCTTTTGTGGCTGCAACCCAGTCTATACCAGAATAGACCCCCTGGGCTGCATTGATGAACACATAATCAATTTTCTTGAATTTCTTATTCAAGTCATAATATGCTGACAATACAGAAACCATATCAGTAAAATCAACCAAGAGGTAATCGAACTCCAATTGTCCCTTTCTCTTAAGGTGTTCGGTTGCATATTTATTTATTTGAGTTATGACCTCCTTTACTTTAGGCAACGTACGGGAAGTTACAATTAAAGTAAGCTTCGTGGAGGCTGGAATTTGTTCCAACAAACGGTATGCTATGTTGATACCAAGGTTCGAAGAGGTTCCCGTTATAAGTGCTACCTTGCTATCCTTTGAGTATGTCATCTTAACAAACAGTAGCTTCAAGCAGTAATTCAATATATTTCCATTATCGAACAAAAAATGTAAACGAGACTATGTACGACCACTATTTTACGTCGCGAAATTTGATGCAAATGTCGCAAACCAGGGTTTTCTGTACGTAACTTCCTTTCATATAACGGGATAAGATCTAGTAACAGTAGGATAATGGTTGTGATTGAGAGAAGAAGATGAGTGTTGTTTCCTGGGTGTTTCACAGGTACTATTCTATATAGTAGGAAATAGTTAAAAAAAAAATGACGACAGCTGCAGGATTCGAACCTGCGCGGGCAAAGCCCAAAAGATTTCTAATCTTTCTCCTTAACCACTCGGACAAGCTGCCTAACTTTTTAACTTTAATTTTTCGCAAAATTATATATCAAATTAGTCAGAAACAAAGAACGGCCTAGATGTATCACTTGCATTATATTGTAGATAGTTGAGACAAGATTAAAAAGGGCTCAGATTTCTAACTCAAGTGCAGAAAGCTATATACTTGTAACAGGCTGGATATGCACATCGCCTGTATAGAAATACTACTTGTTCCGTAGTACCTTATATTCTTTTAGTATATAGTCGTATTCTAAACTTAGATTTTATTAGCATTAATCCTAGCTTGCTTGTTTCAGATCTTGAAAATTTTTTGAGAGTTGCAGAACTTCACACAAAAATCGTCATTCAAGTTGCAAAATGTGGGATTGTCTAATTATTAACACTTCTTATGAAGGTATATATATATGGAGTGGCAACATTTTATGATGGTTTTAAAGGAACCATGAGTTGCTAAACCCAAAATGCCACAAGCAAGACCTAGAAAGATCATTTTCAATATTTCACAGAATTTCCAAGTTATACAGGTGATTGGAGAAGGCGCATATGGGGTGGTATGCTTGGCCATTCACAAACCTACGGGAATTAAAGTTGCTATTAAGAAGTTGGAACCATTTGATAAGCCGTTATTTTGTCTTCGGGCGTTGCGGGAGATCAAATTGTTGAATTACTTCAGAAGACACGAGAATATCATATCAATATTTGATGTACAGAAGCCACTAAATTTTGAGAATTTCAACGAAATCTACCTAATTCAAGAGTACATGCCAAGTGACTTACACAAGACAATAGCTACTCAGAACTTGACCGATGACCATATCCAATATTTTATATACCAGATTTTAAGGGGATTAAAGCTAATTCATAGTGCTAATGTTATTCATAGGGATTTGAAGCCATCGAATATTTTAATTAACGAGAATTGTGACTTGAAAATCTGTGACTTTGGTCTAGCAAGGCTAGACGTTTTAAAAGAAACCCCTAACAAGAAGTTGGGTGTTAATTCTAGAATTTCCATGTTAACCGAATATGTCGCTACTCGGTGGTATCGGGCTCCAGAAATTATGTTAACTTCTTCGCAATATTCTACAGCCATTGATATGTGGTCTGTTGGCTGCATATTAGCCGAATTATTTACATGTACACCATTATTTCCTGGGAATGACTACAGGCATCAATTGATATTAATATTCCAGTTACTAGGCACGCCAACAGAGGCAGACTTGGGTTGTATAAAATCCCAAAGAGCCAAAAACTATATAAAGACATTACCATATTGCAACCCATTGAACCTAGATCAAGTTTTCAATAGGCATCCAAATAGAATCAAAAGATTCGCAGGCCAGGCAATAAATCCTGTTGGTCTTGATTTATTGAAAAAGTTACTAGTGTTCGATCCAAAGCAAAGATTAACAGTTGAGGAAGCTTTAAGACACCCATATGTTGCTACATACCAGGATCCCAATGACGAACCTACGACTGTTCCAATTCCTCTCGAAGAATTCGAATTTGATAAGAGCAAAGATCAATTGAGTATTTTGGAATTAAAACGCCAATTATATAACGATATCATCAAATGTAATCGATAAATATTGTTTACACATTCATTATTGGCCCAAATAAGAGAAGTTTTACTAATATACATTAACATTATTTATAAATGCTGTTTTTGTACAGTGAATTATATGCATCAGTGAATGGCAGTATTTTACTCCCGTTGTGCTTATATTAATAAACAATTCAAAATAAATACCTAAAATCTGGGGTAATTTTCGAACCGTCGTTACCCTTTCCTAATTCCTTTTCCCATTTCATAGTACCAGTAGCTATTCTCTTGTTCAAAAGCATTAATCTAGCTCTTAATACAGTGGCAGTTACGATCGCACACAAAATGAACACACAATTGCAAACAAAAGCTACCATGTATTTTGGTGCTGCACTTGATGGATATAAATAAGAGTTCCAGATTGAGGTAGAATTACCAATACAATTCATAATAGCAATAGCAATTGCTCTCTTCATTGGAGGCCTTGGAACACAATTTGACATCCATGACAAAATTGTGGTGAAAGCACAATATAATGATGGAATCATAATACACATGGCAAAGTATCTGGCACCAATATTTACAGTAGCAACAGAAATAATGAATGAAACCAATGAAATTCCCAATGGGATAACAACATGGAAATATCTTTCACCCGTCTTGTCAGCATGTCTTGCCCAAAAAAATGTTGCAACTACCGCAATACAGTATGGAGGGGCCGAAAGACATAATGTAGTTAGTTTATCGAAATTCAAAGTTTCCACAACCGATGGGAAGAAATTCGTAACACCACAGGCAGCTACTAAGAACGAAAATGTGAGGGTTATTAACCAGACTTTGAGATCTTTAATGGCTAAAATGAATGCGCCTTTGTATCCTTCATCATTCTCTTTATCAGAATCATCTTGACCAACTTCAGCTCTCAATTTCCACATAACAATATCCTTCTCTTGTTGGCTCAAGAATTTAGTATTGTTTGGCATGTCCGGCAAAATATAGTAAGAAAATGGAACAATGAAAACTGTAATGGCACCTTCAATAATGAACAACCAACGCCACGATTTTAATCCACGAACACCATCCATCTTATCAACAATACCGGCTGCGATCAATGGACCCCAGGCCCCAGAAATAAGAGAACCGGAGTAAAGTAACGAGTTTCTTAATGTCAACTCTTTTCTCGAGTACCAACAGGATAAATAGTATAAACAAGACCCAAAGAACCCAGCTTCAATGAAACCAAGAATCAACCTGACAGCAAACAAACCCCCATAACTTTGAACTGCACCTGTGCACGTAGAAATGATACCCCAAGCTGTCATGATGAACGAGATGAATAATGAGGGCTTTGCCATCTTGTTCAAAATCATATTGGCAGGAATTTGCATCAAGATGTAACCCACAAACAAAATAGAAATACATGTTTGATATTGGGAACCTTTTAACCCCAAGTCGGACTCAAGACCACCTAACCTGGCACTTGCGATATTGTTTCTATCTAAGTAGTTTAAAATATAGATCAAAACGACCATAGGCAAAATTCTCATGTCGATTTTCCTTCTGGTACGCTTGTCTAAGGCCTGGAATTCCTCCTCTGTCAAATCTCTCAAAGATTCAGGAATTTCCAAATTCTTTGCCAATTCTTCACCCACTAACTCATTACCAGTGAGTTTCTTCTCAACATCGTCTAAACCTAATTCCTCTTCTTGGTGTACAACCTCTATTTTATCAGAGCCCATGTTGAATAACTATATTGCAAAAAGTCCTCAATCGGCAAATAATGGAGACAAATTTTTTTCTGCCCACTGGAGAAAGCCATCTTTATATAAAATTTTACCTACGAATGCCAACTACAAAACTAATAGATCATCTCCAGACTTACATATGCAACCTCCCGTATCCATCACCTTTAGTATCTCCTTCTGGTCGATTTGACAAAGGTGAGTAAAAATTGCAACAATAAGGGTTTCCGAATTGGGGCGAATCGCGGAAAAATGCAGTTGATCCTCCACATCCCAAAAAAAAGCCGATTGGGGGAACATACCAAAGAATGGATTATCCCCACGCCTCCGCAATAAGTCTTCCCACGTCTCACATGTAATGAGAATAATCGACCCAGTATTAATTCGCGTAAACGCTGGCCTGATATGCTCCCGTGGTGGATGAACTCTGTCCTAAAAATAAAGCTTTGACGGATTTACCCTTTCTCACTAAGTGCACTAAGTGGGGGAGTATCGGAGAAATTCAATTGTAGTATATTTAATACCTTCTAGTCAAATTGGACCTGTGGGGGCCTGTGGGACCAGTAGGTCTCAACAAATTGGTGTCGTATGCTTACAGAACAAGTGTGGTTAGATTACCCTATTATCCGACGATTTGGAATAAATGTCGCATTTGAAAATGCCTGTGGCAATTGCGACATATTATGATTATCAATCCAGGTAACTAGAGTAGTTATGCAACGACATTAGGGTTTAATCTGGTGGAAAGTATTATTATTAGGTATAGATTATTCTTAGATACACAGAAATACTAAAAGTACGAGAGACTTTCGAATATGTCTAATTCTAGGGATAACAAGAAGCAAGAGTTTCTGCGAGATCATCTGTTGGGACAAATCGATTCAGATATGCTTGATACGGAGAATAATGATAATAGCTATGAAAACCAAACGGACGATTTCATGGATGAAATAGAGGAAATAGACGATGAGAGCGATTCGCTACAGAGATTATCACAACAGGCGGTGAGGAGAATGGAATTCAGCCAGTTCATTGACGGAGAAGATGACGAGGATGGCGACGATGATATCGAAGAAGATGACGGCGAAATAGAGGACGATAATGAAAACGAGGACGAGGACGAGATGGATCCGGTTGATTTTTTGAGACGGTTGATTCAAGCAAGGACTAGACACGGCGGCAACACAGGTATGATACCGGACAACGAGGAAGAGGACGAAGAGAATTCGCATTTGGACTCGTTGAGAGCAATAGGCGCGATTGCAGGCGCTGGAAGTGGTAGCGAGCGCAATGATGCCGATAATAATGAGGAAGAAGAAGAAGAAGATTCGCTCCCAGCGGCGCACGGGTTCGCTGACGTTGTTCATAGGATCATGAGAGATGGTGTGATGTTCGGTGGCCCTGAGAGAAACAACAGCGAGATGCAAGGACTTATAAATAACTTAAACCAGCGTGATGATTCGTATATAATATTGGAAACGTTGAATGAATTATCGGAACGATTGTTAATGATGAATGGTATAACCGCTGAGAGAATGATCCCGGCCAACAAATTAGCTAGAAGCTTGGTTAATATTATGGAGGATCCAAAATTGATTGAAGAGTTGGAAATCAATTTGGTTGCATGTAGATGCTTGTATAATTTCTTGGAGGTAAATCAAGATTTCATCCATGATGCCCTCAATAATAATGCAGTTGAGTGCTTGTGCGGCAAATTATTGGAGATATCATGTATTGATTTAACGGAACAAGCATTACAAACCCTAGAAATGATTTCAAGGGATCCAATTTCACATAATCAAATAATTGCCGCCAACGGCCTAAAGGCTTGTTTACAATATTTAGACTTCTTGACTGTTCATGCTCAAAGGAAATGCTTGATTATTGTGGCAAATTCTTGCACGAACATATCGCTCGCTAATTTTCATATGGTAAAGAATGTATTTGACAATATTTCAGAAGTGGTTAGAAATAATACAGATTCAACTGTCATTGAAAACGGTTGGCTTGCAATCTCAAGAGTCATTATGAGTTTTAAATTAAAAGCAGAATATTTGGAAGAATTATTTTTAAATAATGAAATATTGTTGAAGGAATTGGTTGAGGTCATTTATGCTAGTTCTAATAAATCGCTGAATACCTCAACTAATAGCGAGGCAGCTAAAATTCCATTGAATTTTGGTTCCTGCTTAAGCTTAATTAAGTCATTAATAATATTATCTAGCGTGAGTGTGGAAATATCGAGGATATTGTTAGATGGATGCTCTATTGGAGAAATTATTGTGAGATCGTTAGGAAAATATTCTAAAGCAAAACAAGGATCAATGCTGACAGCTGCGTCAACTTCCTTGCCCAATGAAACAGCAAATTTGGAAACAATCACCTCCAATTCTTCGATTGATAACATATCTATTGAAGCATTAATGGCAGCGCCAAAGGAACTTCTTTCGCAATTTTTAAACTTGATTGGCTATTTATTACCTATTACATATGATATTCAACTTTCGCCATTCTTAAGTGACACACACGAGGATTACGAAGAGAAGATAAGAATTAACGAAAGTCGTATAGTATTATGCAAAGAAATTATTCCAGATTCTTATTGGAGATTTGTTAATGAGATTTGGTCATTATTAGTTAACAGTTTTCAAGCTACAATGGACTTTGAAATCCGTAAGAAAGTGTTGATAAACTTATCACGCATTATTTCTTTTGGAGATGAAAAGGGATTTAAGAAAATCCATGGAATTGATATGATAACTGGCCTCCTTGCGTCAGTTATTAATCAAGGGAAGAGTTCCATGAACAAAGAATATTCAGCCTATAGGAACCATCAAAATTTTGCATACGACAAAAAAAATAAAAGGGATGGAGATACGCTACCAAGTGATGATGAAAGTGAAGAGAATAGAGGATTACTTACGAAGAGAAATAGAACAGAAGATTTAACTAAATTAAATTCGAATACTTTATTGCTCAGTGCGTTATCAATTTCTCAATCGTTAATTGAAAAAGCACCTACATCATTGATTGCCGATTTTGAGAGAGAAGGGTTATTCAACGATAGTTTGTCGATATTGAATAATTTGAAATTATTGAAATATGATACTTTAAATGACGAATCGAAGACTACAAGAGCAAATCTATTTGCTTCGAATTATACCAATAAGTATATTGATTTAGAATTTGCTAGAGATGAGTTCAGTCTTTCAAATGCTAAAACTTATAGAGAATTAATTAAAGTGACTCAAAATGTTGAGAACCTTTATCTTGGCTCCCAATCATCTGGCGGACTTGATAATATCTCGGATCACATGAAAGAACTAGAATCTATAAAAGATACATTGAACAATCAAGACTCAATTAAATCGTACAGTTTTGATCAATGGAAAGGAGTTTGGAATCGCTTGAAGTCCGCATTAGGCGGGAGTAATGAGAAATCTCAAATATCATCCTTTGAGTTAATATCATCTGGAATAATTGATTCATTGTCTAATATCTTCACATCAGAGCTATATGATTTCGGGTTTGAATTCAGCGATTGCTATAAGTCATTTGTCACAGTTTTTTACGTTAATGAAACAAGTATGAATAATAGTGATTCGTCAATTTCATTATTAGTAAATAAACTTCAAGAAGCTTTAACCAGATCCGAATCTTTTGAAATAATATCTTCTGGTGGTGGTTCATGCATATCTAATTACCATAATGAAAACTACCATACAAGTGCAATGGCTAGGCAAGTCAAAATAAAGCTTACTACTGAAGGGGATATTTCTGAGAATAAACTTCCAGTTAACATGCAGAATATGGTGCTATCAGTCCATGCAATTGCTACCTTTAAATCGATTGAAACATTTATTAAGCAAAGGTTTAAGTTCTTGGAACAATTAAATGGGTTGGGTGTTGACAACCGCGGTATTAGTGATGATAGAATCATGAATGAAAACAATAAGGATGAACATGAATTAAATAAATCAACCGAGGAAATTGAATTCTTGAATAATGGTGAAGTTATTCCGATTGAGACCACGATATATGGGGCGGTGTACCGGTCGTTACAATCTAAGTTAGATGAAATTGTTGATCCTTCAACAATTTGGTCAAATGTTCATAATATTACTTATCGTAAGGTTAATAATCCAGTTGAGCATAACTACAAGCCCATTTCTCATAGTTCTATTTTTGACGAAAATGAGTTTGAAGAGTATGATAAAACGACCGTTAACATACTAAAATTATTGAAAGTTTTGTTCGAAATGAATTCATACTGCAAAACTATTATTCCAAATAATTGCATTCCAAACGATAACTTTATGAACTGGAAAATGACGGTTAAATTGAATAGACAACTAGAGGAACCTTTGGTTGTTGCAAGTGGTACCCTACCTGGATGGTGTATTAATCTTGCGAAACAATTTCCATTTATTTTTCCTTTGGATGCAAGAATGTTCCTATTACAATCAACCTCATTCGGTTATTCAAGGTTGATTCATCATTGGCAAATTAGAACGAATCAGGAAAATGAAGATAATAATAACAATAATAGCCAAAGACCGCAATTGGGTAGACCAACAAGACATAAAGTGAGATTATCTAGAAATCTGATGTTGCAGAGTGCAGTGAAAGTTTTAGGATTATATGGATCATCTCCAGGAATATTAGAAGTTGAATATTTCGATGAAGTGGGTTCGGGGTTAGGCCCAACTTTAGAATTTTATGCAACGGTGTCTAAGGAATTTTCGAAGAAGAAATTGAAATTATGGAGGGATTATGATGTAGATAATCATGATGAAGAAGACTACGTGCACTCAAAAACAGGACTATTTCCAGCACCTTTAGATAAGGAGCAAGCTTTCGGTGAAAATGGTCGCAAAGTATTGTACTTTTTCTCAACGTTAGGTAAATTTATTGCTAGAGCTTTATTAGATTCCAGGATTATTGACTTCAATTTCAATCCGATGTTTCTAAAACTTGTTCAGTTTTTCAACCAAAGCAATATGTATAAAGCTGGTAAGAAGGAGATTAAGAAAATCGCAAATTTACCATGCCTTCGTTTAGTTGATCCAGAATTAGCTGATTCCTTAGAACACTTGCAAAAGTATGTTCAACAATTTTCTAGCACTAATGAAGACGACCGCGATAGCATCGTGGTTGATGGATGCACGATTCAAGACTTGTCACTTTATTTTGTCTTACCGGGGTATCCTCAATTTGAGTTGTTACCTAATGGAGAAGATACACCTGTAACCGCATTAAATCTTGAATTGTACATCAACAAGATCTTAGAATCAACGTTATATACCGGTATTGTTCATCAGACTAAGGCATTTATGGATGGCTTTTCGAAAGTATTTCCTATTAAATCGTTGGTTATCTTTTCTTCAGAAGAGTTGGTTGGTTTATTTGGAAGCGCTGAAGAGGATTGGTCTATTGAAACGTTGCCGGCTGCAATTATCGCTAACCATGGTTATACGAAAGAATCGGAAGCAATCAATAGATTGGTTAATATTCTAGTAAACTTTAATGATGTGGAAAAGAGAGCATTTTTACAGTTCTTAACAGGTGCTCCCAAGTTACCAATCGGTGGCTTTAAAGCATTAAGGCCACCATTCACGGTTGTAAGAAAGCAGGCTGATAATGGATTGAAAGATGATGATTATTTACCAAGTGTCATGACGTGCGCCAATTATCTTAAGCTCCCTAGCTATTCATCAAAAGAGGTTATGAAAGAAAAGCTACTTCAAGCTGTAAATGAAGGGGCTGGTGCATTTTTGTTATCTTAGGTCTGTACTACACTAGTAAATAGGATATATATTAATATATCGAACTGCATATAAAGAATTGGTGGTGTTTTCTTCTCCTTATAAAATAGATTATAATTATCAAGTGGTCTTCAGAAGATCAAACAAATAAAATCATGTCATCATCGGTCGAGTTAGATAGTATAGTCTCATCATTAGTTAAGTCATCTCCTCCCGGGGAATTGGATGTTATTAGCAAAGATTTGTCTGCGATTTTGTCAGGTAATTCTAATGCTTCTACCGTGAACAAAGCAATTGAAAAATACATAAATGAAAATTCGGGTGTGTTTTCATCTTCTTATATTGCTTCGAAGGAAAACAAGCACAACTCTTCAACCAAATATATTGATTACGTAGGAAAGAAATTGTTCAACATAGATTTGCATAAGCAAGAGGCTATTGATTTTGAAGACTACGACCCAGAGGTTAAATACCCGTCTTTCTATGACGATTTAGTAAATAAATTAGAAACTTACGGCGAGGACCATTATCCATCGAATTATGCTTTTACAGTTATACCAGATGGGTCGGATGTACAAATAATTATCATTGGTCAAAGATTGAATAATGAGAATTTCTATACTGGATTATGGAAATCGCATTACACTATAAAATCAGGGTCAATTGAAGGTGATGTGAAATTAGACATTCATTATTATGAAGATGGTAATGTTCGCTTAAGCTTTGACGAGCAGACTAACGGTACTTTATCAAGCACCAGCGCAAGTGAGATTGTCAATTCTATAAACAAAGCAGAAAATGAAATCACTATGAAGATTGTCGAGAACTTTAATGAATTAAACCAAAAGTACTTCAAAAACTTGAGAAGACTTTTACCAGTTACGCGGTCGAAGATCAACTGGGGAAAAGCTATTGGTAACTATAGATTAGGATCCGACGTAGTTCACAATAAATAGATGTATTTATTTTCTTTATATATGCATAAACATGTTAAATTTAAAGCTTTTCCCATATGTATTATTCTCTTTATTCTCATGTAGTTCAGTCCTAGTGCCTTATTATCTTAACTTATACAACATCCAGATTACGAAAAACGCTATTAATAAAATTCCAACGATCCTAGTTAAACTAGCATTTCTATTCATGACATTTCTTAAATCTCCACTTGTTCTCTTAACCAGTTGCATCATTTGGCCGAAGTTTTCTCCTAATAAATCTAATGTCAGGTTTTCTTGTTGTATTGATCCATGAATATCATTGCTTACTGTGGTACGAAATTGATTTAAAGTTTGTGCTAATTGATCAAATCTTTGGTTATTCTGTTGTTCTCTATGTGAATACAATGGATTTGACATTATTTGGTCGTTATTTGATGTATGAGGAGGAGTTTATTATTGAGTGATAAATTGCAAGATTATGTTCGGTCAAAAAAGTATCGCATTTACGTACTCTCAATTTATTTTAAGTGAATAATTGTTATATATTAATTAAGAATATGGATGAACGATTACATATTATTTACATCAGGGAATTTATTAATATTCAGATACCTTTGTTGATACTGCTGCTGATCGTAGGAACCTGTACGCTCAACCTGCTGTTGCGCTTGAGGCCCTTGGTTAAACGTGGTATTTGGAACAGAGGGAGCATAAAACCCATTGAGGTTACTGTAATCAGAGTTACCAAAGCCGGAACTTGTAGGCTGCTGCTGTAAGTAGCTAGGATCATTTGGAGTATGCTTGCTATGTGGAGCAGTTGGAGGAGCAGGGTACGGAGGCACTTGGAATCCGCTCGGTTGATGGCTGACTCTCAGTGAAATTGACTTGTCCATTAAATCATTGTACAACTTGGCTTCATTATTTAATTGGGCATTCAAAGCCAGGAGTTCCTCCTTTCTGACGCTATATTTGTTGATGAACTTAGCCAAGCTTGTTCGCAAAGGTATGATTTCCCCATAAAGTCGTGTTATCTCATCTTCATCGACAGTTTCTGGATTGGACGAAAGCATAGCCAACAACCTATCAATTTTCTTCAGCTCCATGGACAATAATTTATTTTCTTCTTGTATTTCTTGAGATAATTCTTCCGGGGATTTGGTAACTACGGGACTTACATAGTTCAATGGGAAAATACCAGATTTTCCATTCGGTAAAGATCCCCTCCACCAATCGCGATAAACAGACTCGATAACGGTGATGATGTCCCCTTTGCGAAATGACAATTCATCGGGTTCGTACGAAATCAAGTCGTATAATGCTCGGACTTTCGAGACTGTTGCGATAGTTTGCGATTCAACCGGCTTCAGTGAATCCTGCGGTTTCGACTCCTGTGGTTTCTGTTGTTGTTGGGTTTCCGGCAATGGCTTCTGATTCAAGTAGCTCTTTTTCACTGACTGTTCCCGTTCATATTCCTGTAGCGAAAGTTTCAACACCCTTTGCAAGTCTTCCTCTTCCTTTGCCTTATCCTGCCTGCTTTTTTCCTTCTTTGCTGGCTTAACAGGCCCATCGGCACTTTCCTGCAAGTATTTCCCGTACTCGTTCACCACGCGGTTGTACGCATCGGTCATCGGTTTCAAAGAAGGATCGCTTTTAAACGACTCATGTAACTGCTTGATCACCTCGGCAATCCTGAACTTCACAGTCTTATGCAATCTCCTATCGGAAAACTTCCTGATCAACGAGTCCTGCAAAAATGACGTGGAAGCAATCTCCTGCCTCATCCTGGACCCACAATTCTCCGCAATGGCTACTAGCAAAGTCAACGTCCTTAGAATCACGTTTGCATCTTTCGAACCAAGTCTCATAGATACTTGACTTATGGCCTGTTTAGTTCCATTTTCTGGATTGCTGGATATATTATCGCAAACTTCGAGTATGTACTGCCAGTTATCACTAGTGAGGGTTTCATCCGTTGCTCTTTTTATTAGATGTTCTAACGAACTATCGACACTACTACTTCCCTGTCTGGTCCCAAACATAGCTTCGATGCCAATATATGCTTATCAATGGTTATATAGCTTAGTCTATTGTTCAATTGGCCTATACTACAAAGAGGCGAAATATGCCATAGTGTGATCTAAGGAACCGTTCAGAAAAGGAGACATATTATATATTACATAATCAATATATGGGTTTTTCAACAAAATGTTTACTCGTGTTGGTGTTAACAGACGTTTTCATAGAAGTTATTGTTGTATTATAGCTCTAATAGTACAATAGTATCAGAGATAGCAATGTCAAGTGAGGATAAGAATAGTTTATCACCACGTTCGGCGGGCGAGTCTAGGGGAGCACAACCAGGACTTCGTCGTCGTGGGTCTTCTGTCGGTAATATTGACGTAGGAGATACTTCGCCATCTTTGTCCACGATGTACACGTCCAAGTCTCAGAGAAAAAGGTCCAATGCTAGAATTGAAGAGTTATCGAGGGCGTCCAAGTCTGATGGGGCCATTGTCAAAAAGATGTTTATTGGATATAGAGAACTCACGTACAGACATACGTGGATCAACCCGTTGTTGGTGTTGATTGCGGCGTTTGGGACGTTCTTTTTGTCGGCACCAAACTCCAGGGTGCACCGCTTCTTGGAGGCGATGATTGCTCCCTCCTATAAGATCGACGGGACCGACCAGTATGGCAAGGGTAGAAATGATTTTTATTTTGTCGCGTTTTATGCCATTTTTTTCACGTTCTTGAGGGAGTTCATGATGTGTTGTGTGTTGAAGCCAGCCGCCAACTGGTTCGGTATCACCAAGGAGGCTAAGATGAAGCGTTTTATGGAACAGACCTACGCGATATTTTATTACGGGTTGTCTGGACCTTTTGGTTTATGGATCATGTCAAACTTGCCATTATGGTTTTTTGAAACTTTGCCATTCTACCAGCAATACCCACACAAGACCCACGACTGGTACTTCAAGGTATACTACTTGGGCCAGGCATCATTCTGGGTTCAACAGTCAGTCGTATTGATTCTCCAGTTAGAAAAGCCCCGTAAGGACTTTAGAGAGCTTGTTTTACACCATATTATTACCATTGCGTTAATTTGGTGTTCCTATAGATTTCATTTTACTTGGATGGGTTTGGCAGTCTACATTACTATGGACGTTTCTGATTTCTTCTTGGCAACTTCC
Organism: Debaryomyces maramus; assembly: GCA_030583545.1. NCBI lineage: Eukaryota > Fungi > Ascomycota > Pichiomycetes > Serinales > Debaryomycetaceae > Debaryomyces > Debaryomyces maramus. The sequence continues at coordinate 298,939 of JAJMIL010000002.1, forward strand.
AAAACATTAAATTACTTGGACTCTTCATTCACAGGACCATTCTTCGTGTTTTTCGTGGGTGTCTGGATCTACTTAAGACATTATATCAATTTGCGTATCTTGTGGTCTGTTTTAACTGAATTTAGAAATGTCGGTGAATGGGAACTCAACTGGGAAACCCAGCAATACAAGTGTTACATTTCACAACCACTTGTTTTTGCATTGATTGGGGCTTTACAAATTGTCAATGCTTACTGGTTATTCTTGATCTTCCGTATCTTGTGGAGATATGTCGCTGGTGGTGTGACGAAAGACGAAAGAAGCGACGATGAAGAAGAAGAATCTAGCGAATCCAGTGAATCTAGCGATGAAACTAAGAAAACCGAATAGGCTAGTTTCTATTCTCATGGTCTATCAGGCTTATTTATATATATATATATATATATAGTATATATTCCAACGTTGTAGTTTGCTACATACGTGTTTTAAGTAATTATTAATTTTCAGTTGCAACTTTCTGTAGAGCACGCGATGGGAATTTTATGCCAATATTGGAAAACTGAAGAATGTGTACTTTCTTCTAAGTAATTATGACTTTAACTATTTCAAATGCAGAGTTCCTCCAATATCATAATATAAAATATAATAACAAGGTTGAGTATGACTATATTCGTGAACATATCAATTCTAAGGGAAGTAGCTTTATAATAAGAAACAGTGTGAATCCTCACCCGATCACCACTCAAGAAGCAGAAATATCTACTGATACAGAGCAGAATGGACAGAACATTGAATTATCGACTTTAGTTGTTGATTCCGACAATCTAGAGAAGAATATGGCACAAGATGACGATTACAAGGATGATGAAGGTATTAGAAGATACTTGGAAACACAGAAAGCTCATAAACAACGATTTTTGCAAGAAATCAAAGAAAAAGGATTGACGACCAAAAATGGTGGCACAGGTGATGGGAAAGTATCCCAATTAAACTATTAAGAAATATACGATTATTATTCTGTCAAAATATTATTTGAAAAGGACTATCTACAATATATACGTAACTATGTACTTTAAGCAGTGGCAGAACGCGAACGGGAGTTAACAATCTTTGCTGTTTTTTGTGCCATTCTGTTGCCGAACTTGGATTGGGCAGACTTATATTCTTTTAAAGTGGACAATCTTTCGTTTAAACCTTCTTCGGCCGACTTTGACAAGATACCAACCATTAATGATGAAGCTCTCATGGAATCATCATTACATGGAATCGGATAGGTGAGCAACGAAGGCTCCATATCTGTATCACATAAACCGATAGTTGGTATTCTCTGTTTAATACATTCATTAATACAGTTTCTATTCTCAACCGGATTCAACATGACCACCAAATCTGGCTTGATAAGATTACCTTCGGTTTCTTCACCTAATTTACGGTTGGTTGGTTCGTCCATCATATCAATTTCAATTCTGCTATTACCACGAATTTGTTTTGTAACTTCAGTAAAATTAGTAATAGTACCAGGAACCCATCTTTTAGAAACATAATACCCATGAGTTCTTTTTGCGGCCTCTTCCAACGCACGATGCTGTTCCCAGTTTTTAGTAGTACCAACATATAATATAATACCACCCTTGGATGCAACGCCTTTAATGACTTGGGAAGCTCTGTTGAGAGCCGATAAGGTTTCATTGAGGTCGATTAAATGGATACCCTTATATTCACCATAAATATATGGCTGAGTGGATGGTCTCCACATAGCCTTTGCATGCCCTAAATGACATCCTGCAGCCATTAATGTAGAAATGGTCGTATCTGATATAGTACGTGGTTTTCTGACTTCATCTCTTGGTGAGTAGACGTTCGTTAATTGGGAACCCAAATTACCGGATTGACGGGAATGTGCTAACTGTCTTAAATATAATTCTTGGGTAGAATATGGCTTATAATCTGGTGTGGGTTTCAAGTTTGGAAATTGACTGGTATATGAATTAGAAGTAGTAGATTTTATTTGAGTGGACAAATTGTCGTTCGTATTGTTTGATTCATTAACAAGCTTTTCCTTAGGAGCAAGCGCCCACGGTCTATTATGGATTTCACTCTGGGGTAAGTTCATCTTTTCAAACATAAACTCCTCCAATTCTTGATCCAATTGTTTAACTTTCTCTTGGTCTGGCAATTTGTTCAAATCGTCTTGCAATTTCTGCAATCTTGTGTTAATTAACGTGCTTGGAACCTTATTCAAGGTGCTAAGTAAGTCTCTAGTCTGGTTTTTCAATTCACGTAATGCCTTAGCCCTTGCTGTTGCTTCTTCTTCTCTAGCAAGCGCTTCGGCAATTGCCTTTTCACGTAGTTCTCTTTGACTCATTTGCACTGAATTTTCCTCTATGGTCGTAGTCGAATATGCTTGGTGGCGAGGAAAAGCACTACGAAATATTCCTCGATGAAGAGGAATACAAGCCTTTGGGTTGCCCATCATCTTAGTCCCTATTATTTATATGACCTTGATCTAGTTATACTACCTCTCGAGTTGAAAATATTGAAATTTTTCTCTCGGGAATTTTCATGATTGAGAATGGCACGACAATTAGGAATCACGACATTTGAAAATGTCGTAACATACATACTGATCTATATGGATCTTCATTTATCAGCTACCAATATTATGAATAAGTTAATGAAGGACAGCTAATGATTACCTACTTCGATAATTGCCTGTCCTTTGGGGAGTTTACCAATATTATCTTTGAAACGTTAATACGATCTAGAACCAAAATTGCTACGGCCAATATTATTGTTGCAGATCCAGATATTTATGAGAATTATTACTCAGAGCCACCTTCGGGGTTTTCTGTGGATTATATTAATAACTTGGGCCGCATTAATGTAACTTTGGTGGAGTCATTATCTGAATTGGTTTCAATATTAGTGGAGCATTTCGGAGGGACCAAAATTGATGAACTCACCAACTTACCGCACATAGATCAGAATACCAGGCTAATTGGACTATACGGTATATTCGAATACTTTCTAAAACAGGGCAATGATATAAGTGCTGAGCTAATAAGAGAAGAAGGAAATAGGTATTACGAGAGAAATGAGACGGCTGGCCATCCATTTATGGACAAACAAGAATTTTCCGCTAAAACAATAAACTACATTTGTTATTTAATGCATAATTTGATGTATTATAAGAGGTATGAGATCTATTTGAACGATCCCCACAAGGAGCCTAGTGATCCAGATGCATCCTATAAACCTGTAATATGGAATAAAGTGTTACCCAATTTGCAGCCAGCTTCAAGTAATATAGTGGAGAATAAGTATGAAGGACACCAAGAATTAGACACCACCACTCACGAATTACAAGATAATAGGAAGATCATATCAGATGACGAAGAATTGGATTCTAATGGAACGAGCAATATCAATTGTATTAAATCTGATTATATACCTCAGAACAAAGAACCAATACACTTGGTTCCTTTGGGATTAATACTATCTAAATGGATGAAAGTTATATAATCTTACTAATAGCCATGATTAAGAATAAAATTTCAATAAAATTTCAATATCCATAATACGTATTCTTCTGCATTCGGTATAATATAATACGTAGATACTAAATTTATTCAGCAGCCTCTACTTTAGCGTCACCTTCTTCTTCGCCATCGTCTTCGCCATCTTCACCAGCACCAGCACCACCGGCTTGACCTAATTGACTGGCTAACTGGCTAATGTCGAAATTGCCACCTTCTCCGCCGGCTCCGCCCATGCTTTGCATCATTTGGGCAAAATCAATACCACCAGCACCACCTGGACCACCAGCACCGCCCATATCTGGCATTCCTGGCATACCACCCATTCCTGGCATTCCACCCATACCTGGCATACCACCCATACCTGGCATTCCACCCATACCTGGCATACCACCCATACCTGGCATTCCACCCATACCTGGCATACCTCCGGCACCACCACCCATATTCATCATATTGGACATGTCGTCGCCCTCTTCTGGCTGTTCGTCTTGTTCGTCTTCATCAACCCACTTGTCGAAATCAGTCTTGATGTAGTGCAATCTCAACTTTTCCTTGGTCAATCTTGGCCAGAATTCTTCTTTCAAGTTCTTCTTTCTCAATATTAAGTAAATTTGGTGTCCTGATTCGGTGTTCTTGTGAGAATTTTCCGTGTCAATTTCTTCGAAGAAGTCCAAATTCAACTCGTAATGAGTATCGTTGTCTTGGGAGTCTGCGCTCAATTTTAAGCTAGTGGAAGTCAAGTCTAATTTGATGTTGCTTGGATCAAGAACCTCAATAGTTAAATAGACCACATTTTTAGCAGCGTCTTCAGGGTTTGAACGTTGAGCCCATAAAACAGTAGGTGTAACAGTATTAGTCATTCTTAATATCGTTTATATATAATTGTTTATGTTTGATATCAATTGTTTAAACACTTGTTCTTTTTCCACCATATATAACTTTCTTGATATCGCAATTGGTGTTAATGGAAGTTTGCTTCTCGAAGATTCTATTGAGGGTGCACGTGACACAATATGGAATAATTGCAAAAAAGATAGCATATCCAAGCTAAGGATATGTAGGTGGGAATAAGGAGAAATATGGGTTAGGACAGGGATATGATTAGTATAACAACCCCTGTTTGAATTGTGACAACTGTGAAAATTTGTGGCCGCAAACAGGTCAGGAAAAAAGTCGGGATTGGTGACATCTGAACTCTGATTTGTCGGTTATTTGGATCAAGAGATCCTAATTGTAGCACATGGTCAAGAACAAGAAGCCTATTGGAGGGTGTTAGAGGGAACTCGAAGTGATTTCGCATGGGAGATGTCTATAAACCAACGTCTGGAGATATTTCGGTGGTGAATCTAGATGCTGTACCGATGCTGCAATTGTGCGACCAGTGTAAATTTGCCGAGTGTGCTTCTTCTTAAAAACGATAGTAAAGGTGCTCCATTGAGGCACGAGAGAAGAATGCATTATTGGCTCATGAAAGCTTCTTGTGGTCAGCGGAGGTAGGTGTGATGCGGTTTTTCAAACAAAATTCAATGGTAAAACTTAGGCACAGGCATAAAGTTGGAGCCCCACATATTATCCATTCATGGTACAAATTATGCTTTGCTAGAGGGCAACATGCTCCATACCTGTCGTGGTAAGCTCCAGAATGTTCAAGTGTATAATCTTGTGGTTATCTGTAGATCACGTGAAAACTTCAACCCGCAATTGAATGATAATCATTCTAGATATGAAAAATGGCTTCTTTTACTTGCCAGGGCAAAAGTAATTAATATACAGAAAATCCGATGATAAGCAGGCTACCATTAGAGATTCAAGTTCAATTGATAAGCGTCAATCCCTCAAGCTCGTTGAAGCATGTTAATTCGCATTTTTATATGCTCTATAATGATCTCTTCTACGATAAGATAGTTCGTACATTTGGAGAAGACATAATTGACGTGCTCATTAAAGTATTACCATGGATGAAAATATATATCAAGACTTTAGATGCATTTCGCTATGATTCGAGAAATGTCATTGCATCGAGACTCGAATTGGTGGATAGTGACGACGTGGGAAATAACCCTGAGAACAATCCTTTACACTGCATGTACATAAAAGACTCTTGGAAATACATTTATTCGCTATTGAAGAACAAGCGGTTGTTTGCAGAGTACAAGGATTACAAGATCGATGAGCCTACCAATTACGTGTTCAATCATTTCGTCGAGATAAATCGGACATACTTGCTATCGTACACCAAGAATGTGTGGTTAGCACCAGGCACCTATAATTTGAATATAGGCCTAATTGTCAAGCATGGAAGTGGACTAGGAACTACGAAATTCGAAATCAAGTACGAGGATGAAAATGGAAAAGCCGTGCTTCAATCGTTTTACCCACCAACTAATATCAATAATATCTTGCCTAAAAAACAATTTTGTCTTTTGAAACTAGGTGAGTTTGTCATTCCAGATAGATGCGGTGAAGAACAGAAGAATAAGGCGACAAAGGTAGAGTTAGTAATGGAAGAAATAGGGTTATATTTGAAGTCGGGATTCCGAATTTTTTTTATTGATATCGCTCAACCATCTTTACTTTTCAATGATTATGATTTACTTTACTACACTGTGAAAGAAACAGATTACCGATACTTTATTAATATCCCTTTGAAAAACTTATACAAGGCGTTGAACTACGTCCAAAATGGCGATAATAAGGGTAAATTGAAACAAAAATATGGCCAAGGTGATCCAAATATGATTTTGGAGCAATATGACCAGGAGTATTTGACTGTAAATCACGTTGATAACACAACTAATACCAATACCAATACCAATACCAATAGTGAGACCGATCTTATGAATTATGCAGACTTCTATTTCAATAACCGTTTCCGGAAACGTTTATTTAAATTCAACACAATTTACCAAAGAAGACAGTTCATTAATAGATTTGGGGACTTCGAGTTAGATTGGGAGGAATGCGATGAAAATGAAGAATTGGCCACTACAGAAAAGAATAGTAAAAATAAGAGGATTTGTAGTTACGACAAAGAGGGTTTAAGATGGAAAATTCCAATCGTCGGAGAGTTGTGAACTATTATGAGCTTCCAATCTTAGTATATATATATATATATATAATCTTTGTAAATAGGTATCATCCTTAATACATTTACCTAGCATTATCCTAGAGTAATGTAATTCACGTGATAATAGTGATGTAGATAACAGTGTTTATATTTTAGATCAAGAGACTTTTCATAGTACTACTTTAATGAATTAAATGGATCGAAAGCAGAAAGTAAGCACGGTAGATATCTTATCAAGTTCAGAGATATACCACAACAATAAGCCATCTCCAGAAAATATAGGACCCAATCCTAATGGAGTAGAACGACCGGAGCAAAATGCACTAAAAGACGGGACTACTGTTGATGAGACGGATAATAATAATGTAATTGAAGAGGGGGAAGCAGAAACTAGTTATATGGATAGCACGCATTCTGACAATGACAATGATAGTGAAAACGAAGATGAGCTACCGTATAACTCATCACCTGAGTTTAATAACAAACGTATTATCTTGCAAAAATTTACGATCTATAATTCACAAACTACTATGTATATCGTTGGAAGCAATGCCAAGGAAAGTCTATTTAGGGTATTGGAAATAGGAAAGGACCCAAAAGATGAAAGTAATTTGATTATTATTGAAGACAAGAATTATTTTTATACCCGAAAAGATATGGTAGAATTGATCAATGGGCTAAACGAATCTGTAGAAGGGGGAATACTCAAAATCGCACAAGGCTATGGCCTATTAGGTCTCATTAAGTTTACAAAAGGTTATTATTTGAGTTTAATTACAAAGTGTAGCCAGGTAGCCATAGTTGGTGGCCATTTCATATATCATGTCGATGAGACAAAATTGATACCACTAGAGGTTAATTACAAGAGGCCCGAAAAATACAGCGATGAAGAAAGATTATTATCGATTTTCAAGTATTTAGATTTGGGAAAAACTTTCTATTTCAGTTATGCTTACGATATTACCAACACGTTACAGACAAACTTTATTCGTCACAAAAAATCAGCCACAGAATACCAATACAAACAGGAAAAGAATGATCCAAATGAATTCCCTGATAATTTTGATACATTTGACCATAATGAGAGGTTTGTTTGGAATAAACTTTTATTGCAACCAATTTTAGAAAATCCAGATATAGCGACGTACGAATGGTTTCAGCCAATAATACATGGATTTATTGATCAGGCAAATATATCTGTATATGGAAAAAAGTTTTACATTACTATTATAGCTCGTCGTTCTCATCATTTTGCAGGAGCTAGATTCTTGAAAAGAGGAGTTAACGATAAGGGAAATGTTGCTAATGAAGTTGAAACTGAACAAATAGTTTCAGATATGTTAATATCCCCATTCCATGATACAAAATATGGATTTTTCAACAATCCTAGATATACAAGTTTTGTTCAGCATAGAGGATCCATCCCGTTATATTGGACACAGGATTTAAATAGGTTGCCGAAACCTCCTATTGAAATTAATTTGCCAGATCCATTCTATCAGAGTTCAGCCATTCACTTCAATAATCTTTTTGAGAGATATGGCCTGCCTATCATTGTTTTGAATTTGATAAAGACTAAAGAGAAGCAACCAAGAGAGCTGAAATTGAACCATCATTTTACTAATTGTATTAAGTACCTCAATCAATTTCTCCCGGAAGAGCATGTCCTACAATTTCATTCTTTTGATATGTCTAAGCATTCCAAAAAAAACTTAGATGTTATTACACCGCTACAAAAAATTGCATCCAGTTCTATAGATAAGATAGGGTTTTTTCATAATGGAACTGATTTAGCTTCCACTAAGATCCAAAAAGGTATTATTAGGACAAATTGTATTGATTGTCTTGATAGAACAAATGCAGCGCAGTTTATTATTTGTAAAGAAGCATTATCTTACCAGTTGCTTAGTTTAGGATTAATATCAGAGTCAACATCTTTAGACTACGATTCAGATTTAATTAATATCCTCACAGAAATATTCCACGATCATGGTGACACAATTGCTGTACAATATGGTGGGTCTAACTTAGTCAATACAATGGACTCTTACCGTCGAATTAACCAATGGTCTTCTCATACAAGAGATATTTTGAATAGTATCAAGAGAATTTATTCTAATTCTTTCATGGATCTGACTAGACAGGAAGCTATAAATTTGTTTTTGGGAAATTATCAGTATCATCCACATAAGCCTAAATTATGGGAACTACAGAATGATTTCTATTTGCATAATGATATCTTGATCGAAGATATAAGAGTCAAGCTCAGTTATATCCATTGGTATAATGAGCGCTATTTATCTACGATGAGGTTCAATTTAAAATTAAATGAAAAAAACACTGAAGACGAATGCGGTAATGTTATTCAGAGGCTAGAACCGTTTCCAGATTATAATGATAACTGGTTCAATGAATGTTATGTTCCACGAAAATATCAGTCGTTGAGCGAGTTATTTCAGTTTAATATGAATTCCAATGCTCGATACTTTCCCTCCTACAATATTGAGCCTATTAAAAAGTTTGATTATAGTCCTTTCGAATCAAGAAAGCCATTTTTACGAACAAAAGCTAGCGACATTGAAGAAAAGACGTCCAAGAATGGAGTTAAGAATTTAAAATACTTGGAGGTCTGCAAGGAGGAAAATGGTAATATAATTTCGGATAACATGGACAATATTGATGAGGATGACGAAGAAAGTCAATCAATTATTTCCAAGGATGATAAACATTTCACTTCTAATCATTCAATAGATGAATACCATGAATACGCCTCTCAAAATAATTTTCGAAACCATAATTATATGAACATAACTAATCCAAATAAAATCAAGAATTTTCTTGCAACCAAAATAGAAAAGTTAGGCTATTCAACCAGATTACATCCCAAAAAGAAAACGTTCCCAACAGATAATAAACTTTATTCAGAAACCTTAGATCTTGAATTTAACCAAGTTCCCATGGAAGACCAAAGTTTATCAAAAGAGTACGATAGATCTCTTTCTTTGATAAAACCTAAAATGAAAGAAAATGATTTGAGTTTATATAATGCTCAGTTTGACTTATCGAGGTTTACTACTAGTCTGATGGAATCTCAGGAGACGCGAATGATGAAGAATGATAATACTTTAGACACAAACTATAAGGATAGAAGTATTTACAAATATTATACTTCTACATTAATCAATGACACCGATAAACAAGAGATAAACGAAAATCGCTATGCTGATGCGTATATGCGTGGAATAGGTAACTTAGATCCACACGATGCAAGGATTTACTATCAGTATATAGGTACTGATGAAGATAAAGTTTTCAACTTCAGGACAGAAGATGATTACTTTCAATAGGTTCTTAATCTGTGCGCTAACGTATGTTCGAAAATTTTCGTCCGTTTAATGACAAATACGTACCAATGGCTCAATACCAACTTTATTGAGCATAATAATTCTAAATATAAGTATTTTACTTCTTTCTTTATAGTTTGTGGATGTCAATACCAATGTACAAGCTACAGATAATATACAAGCATGCCATTTTACAATTTTGATGGGACCCTCCCCGATAATCTCCGGTGAAAAATAGTGTTGAGTACCGGAACAATAAAAAAAAATTTTGTACGAAAGATCAAGAGTCAGATATTTCAACAGACGTTGAAGACGAAAATTAAACATTATTATCGTAACGGTCCCTTCAAATTCACTACAATGTCATCAGTTAACAAAAAAGTGAATTACCCGTAAGTTTAGTCATGGAATGTTCGTTGATATCCGCTTACGACACATTTCCATATTAAAATTTCGAATTTCGATAAGAATAATATACTAATTTATAAAATAGGTTTTGGTATGGTGGTGCAGCCAGTATGGCAGCATGTTTAGTAACACATCCATTGGATTTGGCCAAGGTGCGCTTACAAACGGCTGCTACTAGAGGACAGTCACTCGGTTCGATGGTGTACCAAATTATAACTAAAGAAGGGTTTTTCAAAATTTACTCAGGTTTAAGTGCATCATTATTAAGACAGGCTACATACTCAACAGCCAGGTTTGGTATTTACGAATTCTTGAAAGAATCATATGTGGAAAAATTCCACAGAACACCTACTACAGCAGTCTTGTTACCAATGTCCATGGTTGCAGGTGCCTTAGGTGGGTTAGTGGGAAACCCATCAGACGTTGTAAATATTAGAATGCAGAACGACTCGACATTACCAATGGACCAAAGAAGGAACTACAGGAATGCCTTTGATGGTATTTTCCGTATTGTGAAAGAAGAACATGTTTCATCGTTATTCAGAGGATTGTTTCCTAATTTAATTCGTGGTGTTTTAATGACTGCTTCCCAAGTCGTTACCTATGATTTTGCAAAGAGTTTATTAGTAGACAATTTGAATTTAGATCCTTCCAAGAAGTCGACTCATTTTAGTGCTTCTTTGTTAGCTGGTTTGGTTGCAACAACTGTTTGCTCTCCAGCTGACGTGGTTAAAACCAGAATCATGAATGCTAAGGGCGCTAGTGAAGGTGGTGCAGCCACAATTTTGAAAGCAGCAATTAAGACAGAAGGAGTCGGCTTCATGTTTAGAGGATGGTTACCATCTTTTATCAGACTTGGTCCACATACCATTGTTACCTTCTTAGCATTAGAACAATTAAGAAAATTCAAAATTGGTATGTTTTGATCGTAGGATCTGATGGTAACTGCGTAGTGTATTATAGATTCAACCGTTTTGGTTTTATAGACTATCTTTATAGATACAACCAATAATTAATTATAACAGGATCATGTAAATTAATCATCCCATAAGTTTCTACAACGAATTACCTTTATACAATATTTATTCCAATATAAAAAATATAAATAGTTGAAAATTACGAATGAATTTTAGGAAAACTTCAGCCGCCCCTAAACTGCAGGCATTAGTACTTTAATCATAAAGAAAATGAATCATTGTTTTTATTTAGAAACTTCAATGTTGTCTAATTCAACCTTTTCAAATGCTTCCTTTTCAGCTTCTAAAATGTATGGAATTAAATAATGAGTGTCTTCCTCTGGCTTAACTGCCTTGTTAGCTGGTAATAATTGGTGGGATAACGAGCATTGGTGGGCAGTAATGAATCTATAGTTTCTAGCATAAATTTCATCTTCTGGTAATCTTGATAAAGCCTTTTGCATGACTGGAGTTTCTTCAGCAATTAAATCGTTAAATCTAAAAAAGTTAGTATTAGTTTCTAGAACTTCTGAGCTATCAAACTCACACTAAATATTTAAAAGCAAGTATATATATACTTCTCATATATATGACTTGGCTTACTTGCTGGTTTTTCACTTGTACTTACTTTAATCCCATTTCTCTGTATCCTGCGTAACCAACAAAAGCCTTAGCGATTGGGGTAACAATCTTAGACAAAGTTGGTCTAGATAATACGTAATCAGCAGTCTTCACAATCGAAGTAATAGATGCCATCTTTGTTAATTTGAATCTTTGGTATACAAGTATATCTTCAAGAGACTATATCTATTACTTTGTAGAAGTTGTTTGGTGCGCGAGAGAAATCAAAATTTTCGAAAATCTAATTGGCTCATTCTAGATTACCTAATTGGGAAACATATATAATTATGTTGTCTATATATGTACATTCTCTATACTAATAGTGGTATTCATCAGTACCTTCGCCAGCAGTATTTGGGAAGCCACATTGCTCAAGTACTGTTGCAGGGCCGTCTTTCTTGATTAAATCTTGAAGTTCCTTGTTTTTGCACAAGAAGAGACACATAAAGCCGCAAGAGTTAATTCCGATCATATCTTTGTATGAACCACTGGACCTGGGAACCATCATCATGTAGTCTGTCGTCATCATAAAGTTATAGGAAATGTGGTCTGCATCCTTCTGCTTTAATATAGTTAAACATCTCTGTAACAATGATACAAAGTACATGGTTAAATCTTCGTGCTGAAGGTCCAGCTCGTTAGATGGCAACGGGGCAACAAAATGGGCAAATGGGAGGTCCTTATTTTGCAATGGCTCCTTCATTTGATTGGGGATAAATGGAGGCGAAGTGTTGGCTAGATCGCTGGCAAATGGCGTGAAGTTCTCTGGAAGTGTCATAAATTGGACATGCTTATGTGGTTGAGATGCACCACTTTCTTTACCGGAATTGTAAAATGCAAACCACTTATCCTTCGACGATGATTTCAACTTATTTAAAATGGAGTAGACCCCAATCAATTCCGAGGGAGATAAGGGCGTTTCCTGTGATTTGAATTCCTTGGTTATCAACATAAAGTGTCTTGGAACAACTGGAAACTTATTGAAGACGATTCGAAATTCATTGTCGGGGCCAAATTCGTCCATTATGGTCAACCTAGGTTCCGGCTTCTCAAAGGGGTTTTTGTCTTTGGTACCCTTTTCTGGCCTATGCATAAGCGACTCAAGTAAAGTGATTTGATAGTCTACATTCGAATCACCAATTTTATCATGAATAATTTCGTTGATAGCAGAATCCCCATTAAACTTCAAATCGTCGCTTTTCAACGCCTCTTGGTATTTTTGATCTAATTGTTCATAAAAGTCGGATGGGAGTTCATAAATCATATTATTTTGCTTTTCTATAGTATATAATTAAATACTTCTATATACTTCTGCCGCAAGTATTCTTCAGTCAAAAAATATTCATCGCGACATGCGACAAATGCAAAAAGTTACTTTCGTCTAAACCAATTGATTACTTTGCTGCTTCTTCTTTTCAGCTTTATACTCATATTATCGGTTACCGAAGTTTTGGATGATTTAGGTGCTAAGTCATTCGAAGGGTTCGATGTTTTTTGAAAATTGCTTTTTGTAGGAGATGTAGTAGGTTTTTGAAACCTAGGTATTTCCGTCAGTTTAATAAATGTTGCCTCTGTTGGTGACAATTGTCGAACTGGAGACTCAGCCCCCGTAGCTGTTTGTTTTCTGGATATGATGGAGGTGTTGCTATTTTCGTTATCTAGCTGGAATGTTGTATCAGTACACAGAGAAGAGTTTCCATCGTTGTCAGAACTAACCACAATCGAAGGAGCGGACGGGTCGGACTTATTTTGGGGTTTATTTGGCGGGTTCATAGCCGAACCTGTCTGGGATGTTAATGACGAATGATCAGTCGATGGGATAGTGCCATTGACAGATATGATCGTAGACGACACATTGGAGTTAATGCTTGTAGGACTGCCCGAACTATTCTTACCAAGACACAAGTGGGTTTCATTCGACCTGGGTAATCTAGGTTGATCCACATGAGGTAAAGCAGGAACTTTGAATTGCACCGCTTGATTTGTTCCTGGTGACATTGGCTTATTATTCTCAGGTTGCATATATCTTGCTTCACCAAACTTTGGTGGCTTTGAAACATTTCGCTTTATATGCGTTGATTTCAAGCTAGGTAAACTCGACGAGTGACCCAAAACCCTATAGGTTTTGCTATTGGGCCCGGTGATCTTGATGCTATTGCTGTTCGAGCGTACAATGTTTATGCTTTCGGAAGATGATACCTTTAACGCGTTGGATATTTTAAACGACTGATCGTAAAATGATTGATACCTATTGGCCTGTGCACCGGACCTTTTATTTGATGGTATGACGGTAGACTTATTATTTGAATTACCGGAGTTATTTGACGAATTGGACATAGTTTTCTCAATGTTTTTAGCCGATCGTAAACTCGAACACGAAGAATTCGCAGAAGAATTGGTGTATAAGCCGTCCACAACGTCTTGAGGATTCGTAAAGAATTCTCCCTCGTTATCAGTAAGCATGTCGATATTGTCACCATTTGGTGCGTTGGTCTCTTCTGTATCCTCTATGTCTTCAGTATCACTTATTAGTTCTTCGATTGGCTGTTGAAACAACGGATTATGGGTGGTAGATAATGGCGACGAAATAAATGGGCTTGATGAAGCTTTCAAAAATGGTGATGATAAGAATTCGTCGCCTCCTAAAAATTCTGGTGGTGTCAGCTGGGTCCGTTTATGTATAGGTGACCCAACCGCCGAATCATCTACTCGCAAGTTGGCTTTTAGAATTTCATCTAGGTCAATTACCGCATCTGGGACGTTTTCCTCATTCAATTTTGTTTCTTCCGTCAAGAAGAATTTGGTCTTTGGAGTAGTTGATGTGGATGCTGCCTTTCTGTGTGATAAGCGTATAGGAGAGTTGAGGGAGTGGTTACTATTGCGTCTTCGAGGCGGTGACGTGAATGAGTTGAAATTTCGCTGGTTGCCCTGGTTCATATCTGGCGTTTTATTGGGGAATGAAAAGTCACCACCTGTTTCCTTCTTACAAAAATCATCCGCATTATTGAAGTGGAAATGCTTATCCAAGTCGTCTGTGTTAGTATTATCTGTCCCGCTAGGCGTTCTGTTTCCTATGTTTTGAGGTGAATTGACCGCGTTTGGTCCACCGATGGCAGTGCTCGATGGCGAAAAGAGTCCAAGGCCCATCAGGTCAAAGTCTCCAGAAATAGCTGCTGACCTCCTATGCCTGTGTCTCTTCCCTGGGGTCAGAGTAAGCTGCGACGGATTAGGCAAAGAACTCATCGACTGGAGTATGGTATTATTGGAAAGCGAATGACGGATATATTAAACGATGGTATTCTAATTTGGATGCAATAATGAATGGACGCTAACTTAATAGTCTAGCAAATGGTCGCTTGTAATAATTAGTCGAACCAATAGTCAAATAACTTGACCAACAAGAATTAAATAGTAAATATGTAAATGAATATTCTCATAAAAGAAGAAATTTGATGTTTTTAATTTATTACTTTTTTTAGCCTTTATTGTGTGTTTTAAAAATCGTGAGAAAAATTTTTATTAAGGGTACTATTAATATACATTGTGTATTACATCACTAAGGGACCGTAAAGTGTAAATTCCAAGTCGGAGTAGATGAATACTCCTAATTGAATACGAAGTATACATTTATTGAAATTGGATATAAAGTTTTGGCTCATGTGTTTCATCCTGACTACAGAAGTCTGAAAGTCTTGTAGATAAATTACTATTGTATTGAGTCTAATCACAGATAGATAGATAGATTATATGTATATATATATATGGGCTTATTTTTTGTGTTTTTTGGCAATCCTTCTCAATGCCCGTTGTTCGTTCTTCATAACACCATCCACCATCTTATACTTACCTTTAACACCCTTAGGTCTACCACTCAAACCCTTATTGGAGCCTCTGGCGACCACTAATGTAGCCTTTGGTTTAGTCTTCTGCTTCTTGGTCAATTTCTTCATCAAGACTTGGATTTCTTCTGCCTTATCTCTTTCAGATTTTCCACTGTCATCGTTGATTAAGTCGGACTTCTTCTTCAATTTCTCTAATCTCTTCAATGCTCTCAATTTCTTACGACCTTGTGCTTCCAAAACCTTCTTAATAGGTCTAGCATTGAGTTGCTTCTGCTTCTCTTTGATTGCCAATGCTGCCTCCTTAGTGATCGGCTTGACAATTTTGGAATTCCTTTTTTCATCGTCCACAAACCATTCGGGCAAGTCATCGTGATCCCTAAAGGAGTATCTGTTGATACCTTCATTGACCAAATCATGCTTATTCTTCTGGCCCAATGCTACTTGATGAGCTAATGTCATAGCTTCTACCGTTGCGAGATCCACCTTTTGCTTCTGGTTTTTGGCCTTAGTGTACTGGCGTGATAAATCATTTTCGTTGTCAGAATCACTATCAGACATTTCTTCTTCTCTTGCAGTAGGCACAATTTCAAAGTCGCTTTCGTCACTTTGGTCATCGCTGCTGTCGGAGTCCACTTGAGGCTCAGATTTACCATTGCTTCCATTTCTCATATCTGAACTACCATTAGTACCGTTTGCAGCATTTTCCTTTTTAGTCATATCTTCAATTAATGCATCATCTCCTATCTCACCAAATATATTATCAGACGCAAAGAATACTTTGGCATTTTTAGACAATTCTTGTTTTCTTTGATTGGCAATTTCTTGAATATGTTCATCGTCATCTGAATCGGATTCACTTTCCATTTCATAGTCCTTTGGCTCGCCCTCATCACTTTCCTCCTTATCAGATTCAATACCTTCCCATGCTTCATCATCGGCGTCACCTCTTAACTTCTTGGCCCTATAGTTTGCATTTCTCTCAGCTCTTCTTTCTTGATATGAATTGTACATGTCATCCAATTGTGCTTCTAATTCATCAAGCTCATCATCCGACTTTCCTTCAGCTTCTTCATCAAAATTAATATCATTATCCTTTAATATTTCTTCGTTGTTGAAAATCATTTTCTTTTTACCCTTACTCAAATTTTCTAACTGACCTGTTTTTTTAGCAGTTTTCAAGTTGAATAATGATTCTGCTCCAATTTGAGCTGCATCAATACCAATATTCATATCTGTTAACATATTCATTTGTGATCTTTGGATCTCCTTTTGCTTTAACTCATTTGCTTGCTTTTTAACTCTCTTAAGCTTTTGCTTTTGCTTTTCACTTAAATCTTGCAATTCTTTTTCAATCTGTTGATCTTCAGTTAATGGCTCAACTTCGATTTCTTCTTTGTCTTCCTCTTTATCTAACCCAAGTAAATCTCTGGATTGCTTTCTGAACTTCAAAATGTGCTTAAATTCTTTTCTACCCAAAACTTTCAAATCTTTAATGCATTCTAGTAATTCTGGAGTACACAATTTGGTCTTCCTTAAAATTTTCCATTCATGATCGTCCTTCGAAGGTTCGGCCAATTTATTTAAAGTTCCTAATGTATTGATTGGGTCCTCATTCTTAATAAATTCCAATAATGGCATTTCATGGAACAAAAGATAGTCACCCTCTTCATAACCCTGTCTTCTCCTGACTTTCTTTTCAGGGTTAAAGATTTTTGCTTCGTTATTATCAGGACCAGTAGGTAATTCTTCGAATACTTCCTTTGGGTCCAACAATCTTGGATCTAACTTCTTTGGCGCTTTGAATCCCTTACAGACAACGAAAATTTCTGCCGATACATTACGCGATGCTGGTGGTTTAGTAGCTTCGACTTTTTCAAATAATTGCTGGAAAACCCACATTAAATTATTATAATCTCTTGATCTGAAAATTTTAGTCACGAAGGTACCCCCACTAGTTAAATTTTCCACTGCCAACTTTAATGCTTGTAATGTTAAGTGTGACTGGGTAAATGCATCCTGAACCCATCCTAAACCAACGTTTGGTGCACCATCATGTAACACAGTATCAGCTTTCCATGTTTTCATGTGGCCTCTCAATTTAGACCTACAATCCTCAGTAGTAATATCTGACTGAAACGTAATACAATTTGGTAATGGTTTTATCGGAACAATATCCACACCGATAATCAAAGAGTTTATTGGACATAACTGCGATGCAACTTGGCACCATGACCCTGGCGCAGCACACAAATCTATAACAACTTTAGACTTTTCCAAGAAGTGTCCATATTTTTCATTAATCTGAACAATTTTAAACGATGAACGAGCCCTATAACCCTTTTCTTTGGCCAAATAATAGTATCTATCTAAACGACCTTTACTGTTCTTCTTTTGAACTTTCCCCATTATTAATTATCGTTAGAAAAGTATATTCCAATATATCATAAAAGTCTTAAAGTTAATGAGTAGATGAGATGAGTAAAAAAAAAAATTATGTATACTGCAGATAAGATAAATGCACTTTTTGCAATTGAAGATATGTTGCCTAGTGTGCCCTCTAATACTTACTACAAAGCATAAGACGATGATGGAACTAATATGTAATCACTTCTATAGAATGCTCCATACAAAATAGAAAAAAAAGTACAAAATAAGCCGGCATGCCTATTGTATCAGCCATATATTAGTCTAGTCTAAAATTGGTATATATATACAAGCCAAATATGATTGGAATATCCAAATTACAACTCCCAATCCTGAATTTCGGATTTGTTTCTTTCAGCATCAACTAAATTTTCATCTATGGTACTGATATTTGCATCGTTACATAAGATACAATCTTTGAGTAAGATATCGTCTAGACCTTGCTTGTTGGATAACGACGCATTCTTTTTGAAATTTTGAAATATCTTTTTGAATCTATAATCGCTTTTCAGTTTCAAGTAATACTTGATGAGACAATCTTTATGAAAGTTATGATGACAATTTGGAAAGCAGACAAAATTTTTGTTGATTAATAGATTTTGGCATAATTGACAAGGTTCACCTGGCTCAATGATAGTATATACCTTTCCTCTTGCATCTGGCGTTTTGGAATATTTAATCTGCTTCTTCAAGTTGTGTGTGATGTTCATAGATTCTTGCATCTCTATGGATAGTTGATTAATTCTAGTATTATATTGATTCAATGATTGGACAATCTCTTCCTTAAAATTATTGATCATTATCGACTCTGGAAAGAGTGGCAATAAATCCTTAAGTGTCATGGCGTTAGAATTGGAGTTATTAGCGTATGATAGGTTTAATAGATATTTCAATGCCTTGCTTAGTTTTGACTGGCTCAATCGATTAACAACAACTTCATTTTCCTTACGGTTCAGACTCATCGATTTTAACAAATCGCTCGTGACATTTTTAACGGTATCCTTGTTTTCAGGTTCCTTATCTTGGTTTATGTCTTTCGTCTTTTCAGTTGTAATATCTTCTTTTTTGTCAGTATTATCATCAACGATATTCAAAACCTCATAATCCTTTCCCTGACAAATGCCATTGATGATATATTTAGCGTACATTATCCATAACCTCTTCCTCGAACTAAAACTTTCTTCTTCTAGTTTAATTTTCGCAACACGAGTTATATCTTCAGTATCATTTCTATTATATACTAATTCATAATCATCATCAGAAATTTTGATTTCATCTCCACTAAAGACAAACTCCTCATGCTTCTTCAAGACAAACTCAGCAAGTTCAGTTAAGTCATTATCTAGAGCTAACTTAAGTGCTTGTTCGTATAATCCCATATCATTAATCAAAATGATAATTGCTGGCTGGTATTGTTGGTAACTGAGACATAACCTAAGTATGAATTCTGGATCATAAAATGTGACTTTTTTTGGATTATCGCCAGTTTCTGATTTAGCATAATTCAAAAATTTGATTATTTGTCTTGTAATTCTTTTTTTCGTTTGATCTGCTTCATAAGGATATGAAATCAATAAGGATAAATAGTAATTGTTGACTACCCTATTTTTAATTCCTTTATCGAATATCACCTTCTGTAAAAAAAAAATTGAGTGGTTTTCTGAAAAGGATATTGATCGATTATTTTTGTTGTACGTTAAAATAGCTGGCAATAACTCCTTGTGATTTAAATCAGGCAATTTCAACCATGTTTCAACAGTCATTTTTGGGCTATTCATTAATACAACAGTAGATTTCCTATAGATAATATCCATTGAACCTGGTGAAGAGAGTGTGTAGATTTTAATAATTGTCTTCGAGGCATTTGTCCAGTCTTCGATGTCAATATAATAATTCAATATAAATTCATAGTCCTTGATTAATTCGGCGAAAAAAATTAATTTGGAGGGATAATGTAAATCTCCAATTATCTGATACACAGTCTTAGCGTCCAATATTTTATAATTCAGACTCAAAAAGTTTTCAAATTGATTATTGAGAGAGTTCAAATGTACTTTTTTCCTGTTAATGCTAGTTTCAATGGAGTCTGAATTTTTCAAAGACGGGGCTTCTGCTTGTTCCTTCGAATTAATTTCATTCTCCAATCCGTATATAGACCGGAGTATTAATTCAATAATCCAACTCGATAGAATAATTACTCTTATTCGATTCTTTTCTATGATCTTAGCTTTCTGAAATTTAACCAATAGGTATTCAACTAGCAATTTTTCAGAAACATAATTTCTCTTAGTTCTATTACTAGAAACAACAGATTGCTGTAAATTTAGAAGCATGAGACATACTTTTTCAAACGGCTCCGACAGTTCTGCAAGGATTTTGATTCCTTTGACTTGTAGGTTAATTAATTCGTCATCAATTTCGTCCTCTGCAACATCAGCACCGTAGCCACCTTTCTGTAGGAAATCATATCCTTGTCTAACTAAGATCATATCTTTTTTGAAGATATTTTTAGAATCGGGCAGCTCAAGACATTTTAGGGCCTCTTCGTATTTTCCAAGTTTATAATAGTTGAACCATACCGACGTCGATTCATTATTTATGATAAGCTCATATATGCTATTACTAGTGTATAACCAATAAGTTGAAGAAGAATAGTCAGCTGTTATGCCGAGCAATTTTTCACCCTCCTGCAAGTATTCCTTTAGATTAATGGTAGTTGGATTTGAATTAGCCAACTTATTGAGGATGAACAACTTACTATGTTCCTGACTTAATGCAATTAAATGATGTGGGGTTATTATCAACGAATTAAAATACGTAGAAAGTGAATCTTCCATAAAATTTAGTGTCTCAGTATTAGAAAGACATATTTCTGGATCGTTTGAATTTATTTCATTCCTAGAAGGAACCATGTATAAGTAATGCATTCCGTTAGACTCAAAAATTGTATTTGAATTAATCGCGGCAGGGATTACAACAGTTTGAGGTGGAACTTTAAACAGTTTAGTTAGTTCTGTGTATGAATTCTCAAAGCAATCCCATATTAATAGCTTCTTGTCAATAAATAAATTAATTTGCAAATCATTGTTTGTATATGTCAACCCAAGTATTGGTTGCTGTTGTTTATATACCAGCTTCACATACTTATCGTCTCTCTTATTTTCATGGGCTGCATCGTGTGACTTAATAAGCCCAACATAAATTGACCCTTCTTTAGTGGCTATCAAGAAATCCCCTGTGGACTCATAATAATCTCCTGATGACGGAAAAACCATAAATTTCACGTTTAAGTTCCTAAACCTGGGAAGTGCTTTAAAAGACTTGTATGATGCATGTAGATAGTAGTAGTTATGGTGATTCACCTGAACGATCAAGTGCAACCCGTTTGAGTGGAACCACGAATCAGTTATTCTATTCTCCGCTTCAGATGCCAATTGATACTTATTTACCTCCGACGGGTTCTCCAAATTGATCTTATACACCGATGATTCGAGAATAAGATACATAATATTGCTCTTAACACACAATTTATGTAATGCATGGCCAAGGTCAAATTGGAGTTGTACCTGTTCAATATCAAAAGACGGCTGTTCTGACAGCAACTTTGCTAGATTCGTTGCATTTGACTGTATTTCAGCGTCTGGTTCTGTTATTTCAGAATTATCTATGCCATTCGACTCCATTGCTTCTTTCCGTGTGCTTGTGAAGCTAATCTCTCTAGATACACTTGTTCCTCATACTGAAAAGGTATTTATATTTGATCACGTGATCCATATCTTAATATTCTGACAATGTTTTCCGGAGATTGATTAAGAGAGGAAAGTTGGTTGGTCCTCGTAATCCAGTTTCTGTAAACCATGGTCTTATAGGTCTGTCAACTCGGTGCAAAAGTTTAATTTCTAACTGAATTAGGTAGAAATTTCACTTTTGACGACTGTTTACGGAGTTATACTATATATAGAAAAGCTAAATCAACGTGAAGTTGAGACGCAACAAGAGATGTTGAACTTGGTTGGTCTGGACTCATTCACATTGTTGTACTACGTTTACTGTCTATATATCTATACCACAACCCTAGAAATTGATGCAAAAAGCTCAGCCAGCAGTTAGTGGAAAATGGTCATGGGCACTGCTATATGCAGTCCTATGTTAAGATAGATATTTAAGGGCGAAAACAACCACTTGCAATATATAGAGTGATAAACAAGTCAATTGATAATATGAACGTGTTAAAGTTACAAAAGAAGTTCCCTGTGTTAGAACAAAGTGATCTTTTCACAATCATAGAAGATTTCCGGAACATTGATTTGGAAGATAAAGGATGGGTTGAAAAAAAAGAAGTTATTAATTCGGTATCCCAGAAAGGAGAATATTCGTATGATCAAGCCAGAGAGACATTGAAAAATGTAGATGTGGATGCTTCGGGACATGTAGAATTGGATGATTATGTTGAATTGATGGCCAAGTTGAAGGAAAGCGGCTCCGAACCAGCTCCAACACTGGCACCTGCAACACCGGCACCTGCCGCAGGAAGTAGAAATGTTTCCGGAGCAGCAGCTGGAGCACCAGTTGCAAGCGCAAATACGTCCCACAAAACGTACATTACTGGAAAAACATCCGGAACTACCCACACAATCAATGATGAAGAAAGAGTTGAATTTACGAGACATATCAACGCAGTACTTGCTGGCGATGCGGACATTGGCAGCAGATTGCCATTCAGTACTGAGAATTTCCAAATTTTCGATGAATGTCGTGATGGATTGGTGTTATCCAAGTTAATTAACGATTCAGTTCCAGACACTATCGATACTCGTGTTTTGAACCTTCCTTCTGCCAAGAAGAAGGTATTGAACAATTTCCAAATGTCTGAAAACGCCAATATTGTGATAAACTCTGCTAAGGCAATTGGTTGTGTGGTGGTTAATGTTCACTCCGAGGACATTATTGATGGTAAGGAGCATTTGATCTTAGGGTTAATTTGGCAAATTATCAGAAGAGGTTTGTTGTCCAAGGTTGATATTAAGTATCATCCGGAATTGTACCGCTTGTTAGAGGATGACGAAACATTAGAACAATTTTTAAGATTACCGCCTGAACAAATCTTATTGCGTTGGTTTAATTACCATTTGAAAAATGCTGGATCCCAAAGAAGAGTCGCAAACTTCTCTAAGGATATTAGCGATGGGGAGAATTACACAGTATTATTAAACCAATTACAACCAGAGCATTGTGATTTGGGACCATTGCAAACATCTGACCTTTTATCCCGTGCAGAGAAAGTCTTAAACAATGCTGAGAAGATTGGTTGTCGTAAATATTTAACCCCAACTTCTTTAGTTGCAGGTAACCCAAAGTTAAACTTGGCTTTCGTTGCTCATTTATTCAACACCTATCCTGGATTAGATCCTATTGAAGAAAATGAAAAGCCTGAAATTGAAGAATTTGATGCGGAAGGTGAAAGAGAAGCCAGAGTTTTCACATTATGGTTGAATTCCTTGGATGTCGATCCACCAATTGTTTCCCTTTTTGAAGACTTGAAGGATGGTTTAGTATTATTGCAAGCTTTCGAGAAGGTGTTACCAGGAAGTGTGTCCTTTAAGCATATAAATAAGAAGCCAAGCAATGGAAACGAATTATCCAGGTTCAAGGCCTTAGAAAACACTAACTACGGTGTCGAAATAGGTAAGGCAAACAAATTTTCCTTGGTTGGTATAGAAGGTTCAGATATAGTTGATGGTAATAAGTTGTTGACTTTGGGATTAGTTTGGCAATTGATGAGACGTAATATCACTAACACCCTTGCCCTGTTGAGTAGCAATGCCAACCAAAACTTGTCGGACTCTGACATCTTAAAATGGGCTAATGCTCAGGTTTCAAAGGGTGGCAAGAGCGGTACCATAAGATCATTCAATGATAGCTCTTTGTCTAATAGTGTGTTCTTATTGGACGTTTTGAACGGGATCAAGCCCGGATACGTTGACTACGACTTGGTGTACCAAGGTGCTAATTTGTCAGAAGATGAGAAATATGCTAATGCTAAATTGGCTATTTCTATTGCCAGAAAGTTGGGTGCTTTGATTTGGTTAGTTCCTGAAGACATCAATGAAGTCAGAAGTAGATTAATATTATCTTTCGTGGGAAGTTTGATGTGCGTCGCAGACCACTAAGCTTCGTACTCTTCTTCTCTTGTGTTACTATATATTTTCAATCTAAAAACAGAATGTTTTATGTAGTAGAGCTAGCATCTACAGTAGTATTAGTCTATAAGGTTATATGATATGTGTCACGTGATTTTTTATTCTCAATTTAAACCAATGAAATTTAGACCATTGAAAATTCAATGGTAACAGAAACATCAAGACAACTAATAGTTCAATATAGGTGAAAATGTCGAACACTATCTTACCATTTACGGAAGCCAACTCTAAGAGAGTTGCTTCATTATTCAGACAAGCTTTGAGGACTGCATTTGATAGTTCTCTTAAGTTTGATGCTTACAGAAATGAAACCATAAAAATCAGAGCACAATTTGAAGCTAACAAGAAAATCAGTAACCCAGATGAATTAGAAGGTGTTATTGCTAAGACTCAACAGAAATTAGCCGAATGGAAACATCCAGATCCTTATATTACCCCTTGTAGACCAGGTGGTACGAAATACCAAAGAAACGTTGAACTCCCTAAGGAGCCTGTTGTTCCAGGTGACTGGTAAACGTGCCTACACAACTGCTTTCCATTTACTAGCGTACCTGTTTGTTTTCGGTGTCTAAAGTCTTTTGGTGGGGGGTTTTTTTTTGAATG
This sequence comes from Debaryomyces maramus, assembly GCA_030583545.1. Lineage (NCBI taxonomy): Eukaryota > Fungi > Ascomycota > Pichiomycetes > Serinales > Debaryomycetaceae > Debaryomyces > Debaryomyces maramus. The sequence goes on from JAJMIL010000002.1 coordinate 323,922, forward strand.
CATCAAATCATTACTCCCAATTTTCAAATTAGAGGTTTCTGTTGACGCAGACAGCGAATTCAATCAAGGGTGCATTGTATCCACATACTTCATACATTATCAATAGAACCACGTCGAATCAAGAATCACCGGCCCGTGGTATAAAGTCGTCATTTTCATGTTGTTTAGGTAATCCTTTTCGTTTTTTTTTAACACTCCATATTTTCAGTACAAAGACTTAGTATTTAATATAAAAAATATTGCACATATAATATACTAGAATAGCTTCGCTGGCTGTAATCTTATCTTTTGTTGTAGTCTGTTTTGATTGAATTAAAAATCGAACCTCTCGTATTTTTGAACCTCATTTGCAACCTATGGGCGGCTAAGTCTTTAATTTTATATAATTCTTTTCATTAGAAGATTAATCTAGCCTATAAGTATGTTATTGTCTAGGGTGCTTTCCTACTTTAGATTGAACGTACTCTCGCGTCTTGAAAGGTTCATTGAACGTCTTAATGAATCACTTGTGCACGAAACACAAGTAAAACTAATAGGAAGCGGCGATGAGAATAATGAAAAGTTAGGACAGCAACTAGACAACTATTTGAGAGAAGACTTTAGAATAGATGGCATAAATACAAGTCTGAGTATCTATACAGATGGGATGTATAATGGTGAAGTGACGGCAGATCAATTGAAATTAAATTTAAGCGTTAGAGAACTGGAGTATCGCGACGGTTTATTCCATGATTTGGTAAATATAGCTTACAATATTGGACCCGGAATATTTCAAAATATCCTTGTTGGGTTTTCGTTATCTGTGTTTACGGTTTTCCTAGGATGCCTAATGTATGTCGCCAGTAGGTATATACGCAATGACTTTCCAGCCATTGATATTGAAGACCTTGACTACTTGGATCAGAATGAGAATGACAATGATGTAGAAATAATGGATTCCGAGGTTATTAAACCAGTATTGCGTTCTGTGAATTCAAATATCTATCTGCCAAACTTTAGGAAGGATGGGAAGATGCACGTTGAAGCTAAGGCCAAATTATCGACCCTCCCGTATAATCATATGTCTGACCAGACGTATCATCAACCCCAAATAATACCATACAATTGCACTTTGGATGAAAAGGCATACAAACACAACCGGTCTTCGAGCACAGTAGACGCAATGTATCCTGACTTTGAATTGAACACCCAAAAAACCAATCAATTGTGTCCTGCTTTCAACATTAATATTCAACCCCAAGACATGAACGACGTTGAATTTTCCTATACCAATAATTTGAAAGAATTTTCCTTCGATATGTATCCAATTAATGACAATAGTTCGTTCCAATACTTTCCTCAGCTGAGATGCTCATCTGCAATATCTGATACTTCTTATCATCAAACCCTTGAATCCGATATTCAAAATAACAGCATTACTACAGATGCTGAATACGAGAAGAGTCAGCAGTCTTGTTTGCAAAGTATGTTGCATTTATATAACGAAACTCATAGTAGCAAGGTTTCGTGTTTTCCAATTATCCTGCAAAGCAAAGAATCCATTAGGATTCAAGAATCTGAAAATGATAAGAATCTAACACCAGATAATTGTCTGGAGTGTATTAAATATGAACGAATCAAAACAACAGCCTCTGATTCAGAACCAGTAAATAAAATAACAAAAAGTGTTGTGCTGCAAATTAGAGCTGAACCCCAAAATGATATAAACTAACTTACCACAAAAATACCAAGTAAACGGATCTTGAACAATAAATTAAATTACAAGCTATCAGAGGCAATTCAAAACCTTATTGAGAGTCATCACAAGGTTGATCCATTCGACTTTTTCGAAGTATATGACCATCTGATCAATGATAATATGGAAGAGTTGAACGCATTATCGCATGTCTACGAGAACTGCTCTTCTAATGCTTCTGAATTGATTGAATCTGAAGTTTTGAGCTTATTTTCCTGTGCTGATATCGAAAAACAAATCATTTTAAAAAAATTAAGGCATATTATCTCAACGGAATATGATGGTAACGATCCAAATACTCGAAGTATTATTAAAATTTATAATGAATGCATAAAGAACCACCTAGGTAAAATGCTTCAATTGTTGAACACGCCACTTTACGATAGTATATTACAATTTTTTCGTGACTATTTATCCTTTGCAGAAAATAATAAAATTGAATTGCAAATTTATAATACTTGTCTCAAAGAAATGTTTAAAATCATAGAAACAAAAGAAGATCGAAATAAATTGATATCAAAATCTATTTGTATTGTGGTTTGTGCTTTAGACTCAAATATGCTTCAAAATTCATTCTTTACAATATTCAATGAAGTATTCGCAGAAAAGAAGGGTAACACTCTCAAACAACTATGTGCTTTAGAAAGCCTAAAGTACTATATTTGCTTCAACAAGACAAAAATAGTTCATGAGTTGGTTGAAAACCCAATCGAGAACAAGGTTAAATGCTGTGGATATCAATTAATCAAGCTTTTGGCGTCAAATATTGAAAATATAATTGGTTCCTCGCAAAATTCTAAGCTTCCACGGATTTTAAATTGTTCAACACTTTATAAAACTTTACCCACAAATCCAAGTCTTTGTCCGGTTTTCTTGGAGTTGATTGATACATATCTAACCATTGTTGAAGTTTTCCTTAATAGTGATCTGATACCATCTCCCATACAATATGAATTACTTTCATCATTGATTACCAGAATATATAACCATATTAAACCTATGGCAGATAATGATCATAGAAATCTTGAGTTCCCAGTTCTAAAAGAGCTCCAAATTCATCTTGACTTATAGTTCCTGGTTCAAATATTTGATTTATATCACGTGATACTTTTAAGAATTTTTTTTTTATGATGAGCTGCAATTTCTATAATAAGTGCAGAGCATCTCTATTAAGATAATTCCTATTTCTATTAAAAAAAATAAAGAATGCCTAGATCTAAACGTTCCAAGCTCGTTACATTAGCACAGACTGATAAAAAAGGTAAGGAAAACAAGACAAGAATTTTCGATGAGGTAAGATCTGCGCTTGACGAATTTCAATACGTTTGGATTTTACAATTAGATGATGTTCGTACACCAGTTTTGCAGGATATTAGAACAGATTGGGCTGGATCGAAGTTGATCTTGGGTAAGAGAAGAGTTTTAGAGAAAGCTTTAGGTGATACTCCAGAAGAAGAATACAAAGATAACTTACATAAATTATCAAAATTATGTACTGGTGTTTCTGGTTTGTTATTTACGAGTGAAACTCCAGAAACCGTAAAAGCTTACTTTACTGCCTACAGTAAACAAGACTATTCCAGGGCCAAAACAAGAGCACCAATTGACTTTACGATCCCAGAAGGTATCGTGTATTCAAGAGGTGGTCAAATCCCTATTGAAGAAGACGTCCCAATGTCACACTCTTTAGAAGAAACAATGAGAAACAAATTGAGAGTTCCAACAAAAATTAAGGCTGGTAAGATCACTATCAATGAACCGTACGTTGTATGTACTAAGGGAGAAGTTTTAGATGTTAGGAAAGCATTATTATTGAAACAATTTGGTGTTGCTGCGTCTGAATTTAAAGTGAAGACTGTTGCTTTTTATAATACTGATAATTCAGAGATTACTAAGTTTGATTAATTATGATTTCAAATTTCAACTTCTTGCATTAGCTAATCTAATTAAGATGCTATTTAGAATTTTTCTATTGTTCAATTTACTTGTATAATAACCTTTCTATGAAATATTTACAAAATATATCTTTCTAAATTAAATTATATTATTATTAAAGTAATCTTTATGAATCTAAATTACAACGTTATAAATATTAACCTATTCCCATTCCTCATCCTCATCAGTCACGACCTTTTTACTTTGTACGAAGAATAGCCTAGACGAATCTTGACCTAAATTTTTAAATGCAAATGAATTTGCTCTGGGAACTTGGAACGAACATCCTCTCGTAACAACAAACTTGTCTTCGTTAAGAGTGACCTCAATAAGTCCTCTTACTACATGAAATATGTAGACAGAATCAGAAGAATTCCTTAGGCTCTTAAAACCTCCATAAGGAAATTCGATCAAACCTCCAGCGGTGAAATCTCTATCATTCCCAAACAATGTTGCTACTTTAAAATTCTCGATCTCACCCGTGTTTGGTGGGGTTTCAAATTGGCCTTCATTGGGTGCCCATGCAATAGATCTCTGTACCCTTATGTCATTGGGTCCCTCAAATACTCTTAGATTTAACTTCTTGTCAGTAAACCATTCAGATCCACTAATTTCGGGATCCGATTCGTAATCGTATGCTAGAGGTTTGCCGGGCAGTGATTTTTTCAGCTTTGGCGGTGAATTTCTTGACCTCAGTCTAGATCTTTTCTTTGTTATATTCGTCAGGCGTTGCTTATTTGCTTCAGGTACATGTACAACTGCTTTAATTTCTTGTAACGGTATATTTCTGACATGATTGGCCAATGTAGAATCTGGATCTTGGTCATCTTCATCTGCACGGGTATATACAATTCTTTCATTTCTCCAAAATGCTAAGGGTGCGATTCTTGTCCTTTTCGATCTTCGGATACCATCCGGTGGAGGTGATGGCAATGGAGAAGGCTTGCTAATAGTTTCATGAGGACGTAAATTCTTTTTCTTCCGCAATTGCTCTCGCTTGGTTGTGGGTGGTGGCGAAAGCAATTCGCTTTGTTCTTCCTCGCGCAGTCCTTCTTCATCAGAACCATCCTCTATAACTGGGCGTCTTTTTCTTTTATTCGTATTTCCCAATGCTATTTCTTTGGTTATTGACGATGCTTTGCTTCTATTAAACTTGGGTTTTGGAGTATTGGTCTTTGATGCTTCCAGTCCGATATCTTTGTTCGAGAATTCATTTCTTAACTTAATGGGAGATAATACCACCGGCGATAAACTCATATCTATTTCGTCTCCATATAAATCATTATCATTATCCATATTATTATGACTGTATTCGTATTCATCTTCATCAACTGTAGGATCGTCCTGTACTCTTTGAGTCTTATTCTCTTGTAGTGGCGATCTTAGAGGTGATTTTTTATTCTTATTCTTCGTATTCTTCGCTTGGATGGTTATTGGTGATAAGTTAAATGATTCTGCCTCCGCATCCGTAAAATTTATTTTCCTGGCTACGTTGTTGAAATCATGCTTGGGTGTTGATGACCGAGTACTTCTATCTCTACTCACTCCTGAAACTGATGTTGCTTTTGCAGGCATCCTTTTTCCACCATTATCTTGGTCCTTGTCATCTTCCTCTGCGAAAAATTCATCTATATCTTCCATATCATATTTATCTTTTCGCAAATTTTCTCTTGGTTTCAATCCAGTCTTTCTGGACCGTGAACCTAGATTCAACAAATCCATCCTCTTTAACAGTATGATGACCCTGTTTTTGCTAAGTATATGCCAAATGTTGTAGGAAACCCTTAGTATAGCTTCAAAAAAACAAACAAACAAGAAAAGCGTGATACAAACGCGCTAACATTCAATTTTCCGTAGACTTCCTAATATAGTAATATGTATTATAAGTATACAAGTATCAAATTAATACTATAAGGGGACAAGCATTAATTCTTGGAGATCGTTGGTAGTTAATTCGTAAGCAACAAGGACTCCATCCGTATATGTTATATAAATAAAGTAGCGAGGATGATGAATTAGAGACATATTTCTAACTGCTAAACCTGCAATTGTCCTGTAGCCATGATAACCTAAGGCCAAGCTTAAAGCATTAGGAAAGATGTGTTCTTGTCTCATACCAAACAAGCCTCTATGTTGGCACAATCTCATAATTGTAACAAGTCCTTGTTGAGTTACTGCTATAAGGCACAGCAATTCGGGAATTAGGTGAGTAATAGAAATTCTATTGGAAAACTTACTCTCATCATTAAATGGAATGGATAAGTCGAATAGTCTTTTAGTAGCGGCATTGCAATACAAAGAATCCGCTGTGAAGAGACCGAGCTTTTTCGAAGTAGAGACTGTTAGTAGAAGTGTGGGCTCTTTGTCCATGGGCCAGTAGGCTTTGCCGTTTAGAGATATTTGCTTCGTACTGGTACTTTGGACTTCATGGTAACGGCGGCCCATACCTTTGTGAATCCTTCTACAATCATCATCTATTCCTGTAATCTTTGCGGTTCCCACGACGTTATTCGGCTCCAGCGACGATCTTGCAAGACTTAAAACTGGACTCTCAAAAAATTGCCAACTTGAAGCATACCCTAAGTGGCTCGTCTTGACAGGATCGCAAAGCGAATCAAGTATATTAGATTCGTGCAATATCTTTTTGATTTCTTTCCTTTCATTAAGACTTGGGTTTCCCGTCATTGCTCTTATCGATTGAACCAGTTTAAACGAGTTTGAGCTGATTGGCTTACAGGTCCAACAGTCCTCGCCCAATAAAACTCTCGCTATCACTCGGGGGCTATTGAAAACTATTCTATGAAATCTTTTCGATTTCAATTCATTTTCTATAGCATCTTCATCTTGCCTATTTTCCCGTCTATTTTCAATTTGTGCCATGGTGGAATCTACATAATAGATCGGTTCCTTTTTGAAATATTCATATTCATCTTTATCAAGTGGTCCAGCACTTAATGTGAAGTTGAATTTGAAAATTACTAACTCACCAGATATTGAAGCACATGATACTTCAATTGAATGAACTTCATTCTGTATTGAAGAATACATAAACGAAACTTCTGGTATATTATGCAAAATTTGATGGCTCTTTATATGATAAAACCTTTCATCCCGGATATCATAATAAAATAAAGTTATGCTTTGTGAGTTGTCAGATGCCACAAGTAAATTGTGCTTATTTCCAAGTTCATCTTCGTAAGACAGGAAATCCAATCCCCAAAGGGATGCTTCCATTTTTAATTTAAAATCAGGATTTATCTTGATACCATAAAACCTGTTGTTATCTATATACAACTCGTCATCTACTTCAACGTAAGTGTTGCTTTGGCCAAATTTTTTTATTTGCTCTATTATGGTTTCGGAATACCATATCATCAACATGCCATCATCCAAACATACACCCAATATCTGCCTGCCCAACCAGTTTGCCACTTTCAAGTAATTGATTGTATGAGGAAAGTAAGGCCAAGTTGATATGAGCCGATCTGTAGTGGAAGTAAATGTGGGTTTAGTATCAAAACGTAGCACCGGGTTACGACTTGGCAACTGTGAAATTGGATCAAAACCATAGATAATGAGCTCCGAATTCGAGCTTGTAATCAAATAGTCATTACCTATAGAATCGGATATTATTGTAGAAAGATTATTCTTATACTTTCTAACATTTTCAAGACTGGCTAGTTTTTTAATCCCCAAGCTATTCAATCTTATCAGATCCCTAAATTTGTCAGCTGGTGATAAAGATACGAGTGTTGCGCTATCTGCATTTGCAATTAAAGTAAACTCCGGTCGGGATGGTCCATAAAGCCCCCCATTGTGTCCTTCATTTTTATATCTACTCCTTTCATTACTAGTATTCTTGCTTTCATGATGTTCGTTTTGTTTCACATTGCTATTTTCCGTGTCTTCAGCATCAACATCATAAGCATCACTATCTTCGATTGACGACATGATCTCGTGTTTCGTTATTGGGTCATGTACTTCCCATTGTGTATATGCAATTTCACTGTCCTGTGGAAATTTTCTATTAGAGTTCCTTCCGATATCCTCTTCTTCATTGGTCAAGTTATCTTTTGAATCTTCGGAATTGTCAGAATCATTCGAATTATCGTATGCTACAAATTTGATATCTTTATAATCCATGTTCAATTGTGGTTCATCATCACCAACAATGCCTATTTCTCTGTCTTCAAATTCCCATGAGCTAAAACTTCCTCGCCTATCATCATAAAATTCATCAGCATCAGGATTCTCTTCGATTCTACCTAATCCAAAGTAATCAATCACCCTCTCATCATTCATGTCAATATCCAAATTATCAACATCAAATATTCCAAAATTATGTCTACCTGAATGATTATCTTCATTGGTGGGTGTTTCATCATCGCTACTGGCAAATAAATTGTAATTTCTTAATCCTCTTGATGTAGCTTGTCTCTCCTCAGGCAGTTGTCCCTCTGATTTGCTCACTTTCTTGATCCCTCTATAACTTAAAAGTCGTTCGAAACGTTCTTGGATAGTTGACAGGTCTTTCTCAGCATTATCTATCATAATTAACCTTTCGTATATCAATTCAACTATATCAAGGATGATCTTATAGATAGCGAATTATGAATGTTTGCGCAAGAAATTATTTATGATCAAAAAAAAAATTTCATGAATACAGCGATAAGAGTAAGGCAAGCATAGAATTACTTATAAAAGTCCATTATGGATGAACCGAAACATCATGCGGAATATACAAGCTATTCCAATGAGTCTACCAAAGAAGAAATCTTACAATCTGTTATAGACTCATATGAAGCTTTAGCTTACGAAAGTAGAAATTGGGTAGCTAATTTATCTAACTGCTCATCTTTACTTTGGTATGCGTACCAATCAATGGATATTCCTGTGAATTGGTCTGGATTCTATGTTTTAAATCTTCTCAAAGCAGATGAATTGATATTGGGTCCATTTCAGGGTAAGGTGGCTTGTCAAATCATCAAATTTGGAAAAGGTGTTTGTGGGAATGCTGCATCCTCAGGCAAGACTCAGTTAGTTCCAAACGTGGAAGAATACCCCGGGCATATAGCCTGTGATGGTGAAACCGCGAGTGAAATAGTGGTGCCAATATTAAGCAAGGGGAAGGTTGTCGGAGTTTTAGATATTGATTGTTTGGTACAAAATGGGTTTGATACACTCGACGTGAAATACTTGGAGATTTTAGGAGAACTTATTGGGAAAAGTTGTGATTGGTAGAATATAAATCTAAATAGTTAACTAGAAACAAGTTTTATATTAACTCAGCATTATACAAACATACTCAGAACTGTAAAAAATACAAATACACAACGAAAGAGGATTGATGGATAAAAATACAAGAATAAGAATAGTGCAATTATTTAGGTTCAGCTTCTGCTCTTCTCTGTTCTTCTCTTTCTAAATTATGATACAATAAACTTTTCGCCTTCTCGACAGAATGCGAGGTACCAGATATAGTGAAAACACGTTCCGACTTACCTTCGATTTCATCAGAAATCCCAATTGTAGCACCACTGACTTTACGGACACCTTGGATTCTGGATCCATTTTTACCAATTAATGCACCGACCATATCATTTGCAAATGAGAGTGTAGTAGTCTCAGCATTTTGGTTATTAGGAAGTCTTTTGTTTGTTTGATTGTAATTTCTAGAATAATTCGACGCTTTTGGAACATAATAACTAGTTCCAACTACCGAAGAAAAATCTTCAATAAGACATCTAGAAATGATCCTTAACGAGTCGTACAAATTATCAACAGTACCTTGCAATTCGACTAGTCTTTCATTCGAGCCTGGTAAAAAGGACTTAGAAGCAATCATTGAAATGTTATAATTGGCCTGGATTTGTTGAATTCTCGCACCCTTGGAGCCAATTAACGTACCCATTTGGGCATTAGGAATCAATAACCTCAAGATTGTGGTCTCGCCTTCAATACATGGGTTCAGGGATAATTGCTTTAATGGGAAATAGCTGTAGCTGGATAATGTTTCAACATTTGCATTGCACAAAGCCTGTGCAAAATAGCTCAATGCCTTAGCACAATCATCTAATGTTCCACTGACGGTCAAGATTCTTTCATGGGAACCTGGTTGTAATTTCGAAATTCCGGCTTTGGTATTTGTTTCTTCACGGATAGAATCAATCACGGTACCGTTTTGTCCGATTAAGCACCCTGATTCCTTGGCCGAAACTAAAACCCGGTAATTTATCAATGCCAATGCATTGGTTGTATCGTTAATCGATGGCAATGTGCTTGTCTCACCATTGGTTGCATTATTGCTGTTATTGACTTGCGATGGCTCACTGGTTGTATTTATCGTGCTATCTTCAGTATTTATAGCGCCGGTGGTGCCTGTAGATGGCTCTGATGTAAATTTGGTATCAAATAAGGATTCAGTCATTATAGTAGATGAGTATGAAAAATTGCCAATAATGAAATTATGAAATTGAAAAAAGGGGAGGTAGGTGTGATAATATTTATCTAATTAATCAATATGATCCTGGGTTTCTGTTTTCTTTAATCAATTAAGCAATTGAAAATTAATTCTAATGATACTTTTTTGACTATCCTTAGCAGACTTAGTGGTGGATTATACGGTCGGTTTAATTATGTAATCAGCAAGACCCACACGATGGGCCGGTATCGCTATAATAATGCTTTTCACTATAGAAATACGGCCCATATGAGACAATTACGGGCATTGGGAATATATATTAGTTCTTTAGAGATGTCTACCCTACAAAGAATAGTCTAGTATTGTTTATTACTTAGTATAGATTCCGATGGTACTAAATTAAATTTTTTTTGCATCAATGTGGCTGAACCCTGTAAATTAAAGTCCATTCAGCCAGAAATAGGGATCGGAATAACGAGTCACGGATTTAAAGAAAAAGGCATTATATTGGTATACTTTACCAGTGAGCTACTTATATTGAAGCGATGGTGTTGACTCTGTTGAAAATTGGTCCAAAGAGTGGATATTAATATTTATTGGGGGTTCGAGCCCCCGCAATAATGCCTGGAGTCACCTCCTCTCGCCTCGTACTATGCAATTGACATAGTCGTCCATGGTGATAGTGGTCAAGCGTTGAGATCTGGGATCATTGAGAGTCGGAGACGAATTCCAAGAGAACCTGTCTAATTCATTATTTTGGCTGGAACGCTCGGCAAATTCGTTGTTTAGCATGTCCGCGTACGAATAGAAGTCTATGAATGTGTCGCTGGACGATATGGCTATCGGGGTTGATGGAAAGTCAATGCTACCGAAAACCGGCTCCTCAGTGACGAAGGAAGAAGACTCCTTGCACCCTTCGTTGTGGGTAGCATCCGCAGCCTTATTTTCTTTTGCACCTAGTTTTGAAACGGCCTCATCCATTCGAGTTTCTCCCCGATTATTCCCACATTCCCTAGGCTTGTGAGTAATGTCTGTTGGCGGACGGGCGTAGCACGTAGCCGGACTCGAATCCCTCCGATACTCTGTGGGAATACTGGTCGGTGTACTGATGCAACTCATCAACGAATTGCAGACAATTGATCGAGTTCTACGCAACCTTGCTGGGAAACTATCAAAGCCACTATAAGACTCGTAGCAATTGAGGTGGATATGGTCGCACCTTATATGAGGATTACTAAAGACTTCTGTAGTGAAATCTAAAATCGGGGCAACATAATCTTCATTATTTCGAGGAAGAGACACCAGACTCTGTCTGGAAGTGTTTTCTAACTCAATTGATCGTTCAAATATGCCTTCCATGTTAGCCATAACATTAGTAGACTATTAGTCGCTATATCCTAGGTCTTAATTCATATTATATAAACTCAGATTTATCACGACATATCTTGCCAAATTATCCTATATATAGAAATTAGGTGATAATCTACTGATAAATGACCACATTTTCATAATTATGCCAATCAGGCCTTACTACTTAAACTGTCACAGTAGCAACAATTCCCACCCATGTATGTCATTATTCGCCAACGGGGTATGTACCTGTCCGTTATTTGGCCATCATTACTTAATAAAGTATTAACCTTTTCTTCACTAGCATATTCTCTAACGCTTATACTCTTGAAGGATAAATGTCGCGAACGGTTCCATAATATGTCGTGTTATTGGCGACATTTACAAAGTGTTGATTTCGAAATTTGTAGTTACGTAGAAGGTTAGATGAATAAAAAGCACAGGATACAATAAAAGTAGTAAAACGGGGGAATGAATTATACAGATATCCACACATCGTCGGCACCTTTTGATCAATTGAATTTGATCGATAAGTTGTCGCTTATTATTCCGTATGAGATCTATAAACCGACAGGGTGGATCAATAGCCAGGTATGCCACGAAGTGATCTCGTTTGCGATACTCATAAGTATCGCATTAGGTTGCGTCTTGGTGGGATCTTTCAGTTCTATCAGTAAGCCAGTTAACGCACGCGACCCTAATGATGATATCCAAGAAACGTGGGATGTTACCGATAATGACGACTGTAGTTACTACAAATCAACGAACAATGACCTTGAATTACTTAATATTGACTCCATTGGATGGAAACATGCATTGGGTATGCCTTTTGTCGGTGCGTTTGTGTTATATGGGTTGTACTATGGGTTAACGAAGATCAATAAGGACAACTTGGTGGTGGGGTTGAATTGGTACATTTTAAGTATGAGCTTCTTCCCAAATTATCATGCCTATCATTATTGGCTAACATTTATAACGAGAAGAATCCAAAAGATTTTTAAAATAGGGCCTGTCTTTAAGAGATACAGGATTACCCTCTCTAACGACAAGGATAATTACCCATTGGGTGTCGTGGAAGCTATCGATAAGACAAAATACGAAAAGGTTTTACGCCACTTGCGTAGCCAGGGGATCAAGATTATTAAACCTAACATGGTCAAAATCGAAAACCAAATTGTCAATTTATTCTTTGATTTGAAGTTTTTGTATATTGTCCCTATTAGTTTGATCACCAGTTATGGGTTCTTTAAGTTCAACCCCATTTTAAATGATGTCTACGGGTTAAGCAAAACAAATTGGATAATTTCAAATATCCTTGGCATCAACTTTGCTATCTTTGGAATTAATAAGACAAAACTTTCTAGTTTTAAAGTGTCATTCTTATTATTGTTCGGTTTATTTTTCTACGACATATACTTTGTCTTTGGTACCAAAGTTATGGCTACGGTTGCCACAGGTTTAGATATCCCTATCAAGATCTCAATTCCACGAAGTCCAGCGATATATCATTCTAACATGATGATTGACTTGTACGAAGTCTTGAACGATACTAGGCACTGGAATATCCCCACGTCAATCCTAGGCCTCGGAGATATTGTTATCCCTGGAGCATTTATTTCATTGTGTTTGCGTTTTGACTTGTTTAAATATCACCAAAATAATGATGCTTCTTTCCATCACTTGCAAAACTATCCTAAACCTTATTTCGTTGTCAGTGTTGTGTCTTATGTCATTGCTCTCTTGTTGACCGTATCTGTATTGTACTTCTATGAAGCGGGACAACCAGCTTTATTATATATCGTCCCATGTTTAGTTGGTGGCACCATTCTCTTAAGTTTGATGAGAGGAGAATTTAAACAATTGTTGTCATATTCAGAAGACATCGAAGAGTATAAGGAAAAGACTAAAGAGCAGGATAATGAACAACAAGATGATGAAGACAGTGAGTATTCTGTAGGTGAAGATTCAGAATGGGAAAGATTAGCGGAAGAACAAATGGAAATTGATGAAGATTTTGAAGTAACTGATTTGGATGAGGTTGATTTACTAATTGAGGACCAATCCAACCCGGTACAGATCCCAATAACATACGAATTCGATACTGACGATGACGATGATACCTTTATCATTGTGTCGGACGAATCCTCGGACTCCGATGATGATGAAGATGCGGCCTCTAGTGATGATGAATCCATAATACTTGATGACTTTAAACAATAATGATACAGACAATACAACATAGAATTTAGTTTAATTCGGCTTATATATCTCATTTCTTAGATATTTATAAATGCAATATACATTTTATTTACTACAACTGTTTCGAACGAAAGTATTTCAGTTAGGATGCAATTTCCTCAATCAGAAGAAAGTGTGGCCAATTCAATAATCTGTCGTCTATATATTAGAGATGTAATAATCAAGCAATCTTCTTGTTTAACAATATTGCACTGGTTCTGAAATAATACTCTTTGTTTTTGGCAAATATAAAAAGATTTGTGAAGTAAATGGGTTCATACACATTAAAAAAAGGTTCCAAACTACTTAATGAGCGAAATATGTCATGTTGTAGCTCATTTATTGCCTTTATAAGCCTTTCCTCTAATGCTCCTTTACTAGGAATTTCGTTTCATTCTAAATAGAATTCTATCATTGGTGCCAACCTCAATATCGCTTGTAGATTCCTATATTGACCCCCCCTAATCAGTGGGCGGGTTTTACCTATTTCGTCAATCGCGCCATGACTCCTTATCAGATAACGAGTATACATATATATTATAGAAATGTTAGTTCATCCATGATATGATGTTTAGGATTTGATTGACGTAAAAATGTCAATAAAATCAGAATTCGTCGATATCCAAGGCAGTTATGTTGAACAGGAATCGATTTACGAATCCGATCCATCGTTGGAAAGAAGATTTAGCTTATGGAGTACTATTGCATTTCAATTTTCCTTGATCTGCTCATCTATTGCTATTGGGACATTTTTAAATACCGTCATAGGTGTTGGTGGTTCACCGTTTTTAATATATGGTTATATCTTAGCAGTAGGTTGTGATTTGGTGATATGTTTCTCCATGGCCGAACTAGCGTCTGCTTATCCACACCCATCAGCTCAGGTACACTGGACATATTGCCTAGCGCCTAAGCAACTTAGGAAGAAATTAAGTTTTATAGTTGGTATACTATCCTGTGCAGGGTGGATATTTGCTTGTTTTACAGTCTCCTATACCACTTCAATGTTTATTATTGCATTGGCCGAAGTCTATAACCCTAATTATATTCCACAAGACTGGCACTATTATATAGTGTATGTTACACTTGCTTTCGGAGGATGGGCTATTAATGTGTTTGGAGTTGCATTATTACCGATGCTTAATTATACATTGGTGGGAGTTATTAACGGTGGAACATTGTTTATCGTGATTACCCTCCTCGTCAAATCACATCCTAAACGTTCAGTCGAATACGTTTTCAAAGAAATACAAAACGAAACTGGGTGGTCATCTAAGGGTTTGGTATTTTTCCTAGGCTTACTCCCCAGCATTGCAACCGTTACAATGTTTGACGGAGCAGCACATATGACAAATGAAATTCCTGAACCAGAAAAAAATGTTCCGTTGGTCATGGTAATTGCCAATAGTATTTCTGCTATAGCTGCATTTTTAGCGGCAATAGCATACATGTATTGTATAGTTAACCCAGAACACATGGCATCACCAATTGGGGGTCAGCCAATTATCCAATTAATGGATGATGCATTCCATTCAAATGCTTTAACCACTATTGGTGTTTTGGTATTGATTATTACATTTTGGGGTTCCTACGTTGGCTATGCTTGTTCCGGTTCTAGATTGGTATGGTCTTTTGCTAATGCAGGTGGCTTGCCGTTTGGAAAACTGTATTTCGGAAAAATACACCCAAAGTTAAAAGTCCCTCTTAATGCACTCAATTTAATCACGGTTATTACATTGATTTTGGGTACTACGATATTCGGATCCTCAACTGCTTTGTCTGCCGTTTTGGGCTCGTCGATGGTATGTGTGAATTTGTCTTACGTTTTTCCAATTGCCTGCCTTCTTTGGAAATCCAGTTTTTCGTCTTCCCCAACTAAGAGATTTCACGATGCCGAATTAGAAGATGAAAAACTAGCTGCAAAAACCATTAAGGGCAAGAATTTACCTTACTTTTGTTTAGGAAGACTTGGTTTGCCCATGAACATAATTGCCACTTGTTGGACTATCTTTATTGTGATCTGGTTGAATTTCCCTATATATTACCCTGTTCAAACCAACAATATGAATTATGCCTGTGCTGTGCTAGGTATCACCTTTATTGTTGCAGGCTTACTTTGGTTCTTTTATGCGAGAAAGCATTTTGACCATGACATTAACCAAACCCATATCTAATCCCAAAGCCATATTTGTGAAGCTATATCTCGCTATTTTAGTTATCATCGATGTCTGCTACGGGGTGATGAAATTATCAAAATTCACTGCCCAATGACCTGATGCCTGGAGTAGTTTCTTTTGCTGCTACAGCTGTTTAGACACGTACCTAGCCGAGCACTTCTATCACTGTTTGCCTGGAGGTGACAAAGTCCGATCTAAAGACCAAAACCAAAAAAAATTATTTCAATTCTCTACAGTTGATTTTGATTCGTTTAGCCTCATATATAGAGCCAGTTCTTAGATAATAGTTTTCTAAATTATACCCACAGCCATATCCCCTTAAATTACTTTCCCTAACCCAGTGGTATGCTATAGAGACCACAAAATAAATCTACTTAGTTAGTTTTCTACAATTTGCGTATTGCCATGAACGGGACTTTTGATAAACGTAAGCGCATTATTGAAGGGCATCGAAATAATGAACATCGGCAACAGAACGACTTACGTTTAATAAGCTTCTTGGTTTGAGAATGACTACTCTGTCAAAGTCAAAAGTCAAACGATTGCATCCACCCAGATATACGGCTGCTCATTAATTGTCTTTCATATATTGTTGCAAAAGGCAAAAACGTTAGGCATTTTAATATTACATAACCCATGTTCCAAAAAGAAGTAATCAAATAATAAATAATCCGAAAAAAAGTGCCATTTAGTAGTGAGGTTCTTAGATTGTGAAGTTCGACTCCCCTCGCTCAATAGGCCCTATCTTCGACCATTAGCAAAATCTGATTGGGTAGATAAGGCAGTAACCTCTGTGGCAATTTATAATAGACCTGATAGGGATTGTTACTAGTCTTTGAGTATGGCAAAATAACATGGGGAAGGCCCTTTCCTGCAAGGAAACATGTAGGAGATTGAATTCAAACTCAGATACACACCATGTATACGTAAATATTGAAATATATATATAATCATCTTCCAGGAAAAAAAATGGCATATCAATAAATGAATATACCTTTACGACATGAAGAGATGTCTTGATAGGGATGAAATATCTAGCAAGCACAGAAAGTACAACCCCTCCATAGTGGAGATGGAGCAACTTTTTGACTTCGACCACATATTACAAAAAAAAAGTGAGGTTTATGGGCTAACAACACCCACTAACAACGACTCTACAATCAGCCCATCGTCTGCAAACACGGATGACGAGCGGTTGGTTGTTTTGGGGCCGGTGGTTAATTTGAACCAAGTCAGCCGATTTGGCTACTTGGATTTGGACTACGATTTCGAATTACCGGCAGTTAATCTTGAATCTGACTTGAAGTTGATGGATCAGTTGTTCTTCAGTATATAATACCGTACGGTGTGGAGGGAATCCCACTTCAAACTTGCAAGCTCAACCCCGTTCAACTATGCAGCGAAGTCAAATTGCAACGAACTACATGACTAATGAACACATATAAATAGCACGCAGGAACACCTGTTTTTATCAGCCAAGGAGGATCGTTGTCCTCCAGCATCGGTATCAGTCAAATGAAATATGAATTAGTATCGTTCGTATCTACTTTATATTACCTTTCGGCCTTTTATTCTGTTAATACTGCATTATCCGTTGAAATATTACAAAATCACATACGGCTTATCATAGAACTTTCTCTTTTCGTCAGACTGTTTAAATCCCTAAATACCCCTATTCCTGGCGAAATATATGACCAGGTCAATATATACTATGTTAAAAAATCACTTTATTACCTTGTAGATACTAACGTAAATCTGTAAATTTTGTTGAAAACACCGCGATGAAAAATTATGAGAATTATGTCCAGTTAATGTTCATTAAAATTTGTGAAGATCGACCGTTTTCTTTAATATCAATAATACAGCGAGAATGGTTTTAGCAGATTTAGGGTCTCGTCTTAGAGGAGCATTATCGAATGTTGAGTCAGGGTCAGAGACGGAGATTCAGTCTATGATCAAAGACATTTGTAACGCTTTGTTAGAAACCGACGTTAATATTAAATTAGTGGCGAAATTGAGAGATAACATTAAATTAAAGGTTAAATCACAGATAAATAATGAGGAGAGTTCGAATAATAAACGTAAAAAGTTACAGAAGATTGTGTTTGATGAATTATGTGCGTTAGTTGATTCCCATGAAGAGCCACCAAAGCCAAAGAAATTAGCACAACAACAACAAAAATCAAAGACCATGAGAGGAGGTAAAAAGGCCACCAAAGTTAGTGGTGAGTCGCATGTTATTATGTTTGTTGGTTTACAAGGTGCTGGTAAAACAACATCGTGTACTAAGTTGGCTGTTTATTACAAAAAGAGAGGTTATAAGATTGGGTTGGTTTGTGCTGATACTTTCAGAGCCGGTGCGTTCGACCAATTGAAACAAAATGCCATTAAATCATCCATTCCATATTACGGATCTTACATAGAAACTGATCCTGTAAAAGTGGCATATGAGGGGGTGACCAAATTCAAACAAGAAAAATTCGACATAATTATTGTTGATACATCCGGTAGACACAAGCAGGAACAGTCCTTGTTCGATGAAATGATCCAAATTTCGGAAATGATTGTTCCTACACAAACAATTATGGTAATGGATGGATCAATTGGTCAAGCCGCTGAATCCCAAGCGAAAGCGTTCAAAGAAAGCTCGCAATTCGGTTCCATTATCTTAACCAAGATGGATGGACATGCTAAGGGTGGTGGTGCCATTTCTGCAGTGGCGACTACCAAAACTCCGATCGTCTTCATTGGTACTGGGGAACACGCATCGGACTTGGAAATATTCAAGCCCACGTCGTTCATTTCAAAGTTGTTAGGTATTGGTGATATCCAATCATTGATCGAACATGTTCAGTCGTTAAATTTGCAAGACGACGAGTCCCACAAGAAAACCATAGAGAATTTCAAGGAAGGGAAATTCACATTGAGAGACTTCCAGACACAAATGAATAACTTCATGAAAATGGGACCATTAACCAATATCGCATCAATGATCCCAGGGATGTCAAATATAATGTCACAAGTTGGCGAAGAGGAAACAAGCTCAAAGATCAAGAATATGATTTACATTATGGATTCGATGACCACCAAAGAGTTAGATAGCGATGGTCGCATTTTCACAGAAGAGCCTGAAAGAATCGTCAGAGTTGCAAGAGGTTCTGGGTGTTCGGTCGTGGAAGTAGAAATGGTTTTACAGCAGCAACGTATGATGAGCTCCATGGCTGTCAATGCTAAGAACATGACAGGTGCTCAGGGCCAACCCGGTGCACCAGGTGCCGGTGGAAATAACATGGCAAGAATGATGCAACAAGCCCAACTGAACCCCGGATTCATGCAACAGGCAATGAGCATGCTCGGCGGTGGTGGTGCCGGTGCCGGTGCCGGTGGAATGCCTGATATGTCCTCCATGATGAATAATCCTGATATGATGCAACAAGCCCAGCAAATGATGAGACAAAACCCTAACATGATGCAACAAGCCCAGCAAATGATGCAAAATCCAGGCATGATGCAAAAAATGATGAGCCAGTTTGGTGGCATGGGTGGCATGGGTGGCCTTTAATCTTATTGTTAATATATATATATATACGTATAAATACAAAATTCTATAGCTTTAGCTGAAAATTTCGAACCCCAGTTCTCATTATTAAGTCAGGTGATGTTATCAAGTTATTTTCAATATGACCTTACTCTCTCTAAGTATAGTGGTAAACCAACATAATATATAGATTACTACATAATAGCATCAAAACAAGTCATATACTATAATCGACCTTGTCCGAATTGATTGATTGAAATATAGCAATAATTTATTCCGAATCCCATTGAAATTGGTAATGTCGGCAGAAAACACTCGGACATCAGGGAACACTAATGGATTTGATTTGGGAGCAATTCGTAACATCTTGGAACAAGACAGTATTAGCTGTTTGAAGGGAGTCAGGAATACGGATGTGGATTGGTTGTTAAGGGATTCGAATATTGAAAAGAACCAATCCCCGAAGGATACCGAAAGCACAGTCGAAGCTACGAAGAATCCCCCTTCACCGAAAGCGACAAAGAATCATCAAGCGCTGCCCACTTCATCCGCTTCATCGGTTCCACCACATCTACAGGCAAATATTTCTAATGCCAATGAGAATAATTCCAGCAAGACAAAGCCGTCAATGGCTCCTATTCAAGAAGAAATTGCAACGACTTCGAAAACGCAGAAGGGCAATCGAGAAGATGCATCGCAAAGAAGAAGAGAAAGTACATCCAGCCTAGGTAGTCTTAGGAGCTCAGGTCTGCACGGACTGTTCTTTTCTAAGTTGAAGGGGAAGCTCTCGCATAAATCCCAAGATGAAAATGCTCCTTCTCAAGCTCCACTTTTCAAAGAAAATTATAATATGGGCTCCAAGTCAAGCAATAACCTAAATTCAAATCCCTCATCTTCACCGGGTGCTTACAAGCCAATAAGTGGCAATGATAGACAAGGGGGTAATAGATTACATAGGTCAATGTCTACTCCTACGTGCTCGAACCTGACGTCAGACCCAAGGCTTAATGAGTATATTAAATTTTATCGACAGAAAGACCTACGTCGCTGCTCTGGTGCATCTTCCAGGTCGTCAGTATCTCTGAGTGAAGGAAGTGTCAATACATCAGCTCCGTTTTATCCTTCAAAATCGCCTTTACCTAGTGCGTTGGTTAATGGTTTCGATCAATCTAGATACACAAACGATATTTGTCCGCTGGCTGAACCAACATCTACAAGCAATAAAATATCCTCTTTTTTAAGAAGGCGGAGTAGTACAAACCCCCCGTTACCTACAGTTTCAATTGCTACAGAGAAAAACCGCAGAAATTCTGAATCTACTACGTCAGTTGCATCGACTCCAGTTAATACTCCATCTCCATCTCGACAGTCTAATACTTTACCTGAGTTTTCTGGTTTGAGGCCTCTTAAACGAGTAGCATTCCATTCACTGACGTTTTTGATTGACCCTCCCCAACAAATACCATCAAGAAATCCAAGAAAAGGAAATGTCGAAGTACTGTCAAGTGGTTCGTTGAAGATCAACCCGCTATCTGAAGAAGATAAATTAGCAATAGAAAAGTCCCAAATGGGTCACGGTGGTGGTATTGTTGTCGGTGGTTCTGGTTCTTTAGCAGCTCATGAACTGTCGGAAATACAGCATGATCATGAAAATTCCAAACACAATGCAAGCCCTCCGCCTGGCGATAGCTTGGGTAAAGATGATGAAGAAACAAAAGTAGATAAACATGCAAAACTGTTGGGTATTGACAAGCCCATGGTAAGCCATCATAATATTCATTCAATAGATCAAAACTTTAACGCACCTATAAAGAAAATGGCACTTGATGTTATGTATACGAGGTGTTGTCATTTAAGGGAAATTCTTCCAATACCTGCAATATTAAAACAAATTCCTCAAGGTTCCATGGCGCCACTACCAATTATACAATTAAAAAATCCGACCCCTACGATGGTCGAAATTCAAACCTTTGCAGATTTTATTAGGATAGCACCAATTATATGTATCTCCCTTGATGGAGTCAGTTTGTCCCTCGATCAATTCACAATACTATTATCAGCAATGAGTGCAAAGAAACAACTAGAAAAATTAAGTTTACGGAATACGCCGATAGACCATGAAGGCTGGTCTTTATTATGTTGGTTCTTGTCAAGAAATAAGACCCTTAATAAGTTAGATATTACCCAATGCCCCTCATTGTCAGTTAATATAATAAAGAAGAAGAAGAAGAAATCAATACTGAATGACAAGAATAAATCAGAAGATGATATGAAAAAAATGATTTGCAATAAAGAAAACCGATCTGATATGGACTGGTCACTTTTCACAGCAACAATTATAGCTAGGGGAGGTATTGAAGAATTAATATTAACTGGGTGCTGTATTACGGATTTAGATGTCTTTGAAAAATTCGTTAAGTTAGCTATCAAAATTAAAACAAATAGATTAGGATTGGCATACAATAATTTATCAGTGAAGCAATTGAAAATAATTGTTGATAATTGGCTTTTCAAGCTGAGTGTGAGAGGTCTAGATTTAGGCTATAATGATTTCCTGTCATTGCAATTTTTAAATATTTTCTTACAAAAAAGAAAAGACAAGGAATTCGACAATTGCATAAGCCGTTGTTCGTTGGTTTTCCTTAGTTTGAATGCTACAAATCTAAGATTCTCAGATGCTTTTAAGGAAGTATTTGAAAATATACTTATGAAATTCCCTTCTTTGAAGTATTTGGATTTTTCAAATAATCCAAAATTATTTGGATCATTCAGTTCGTCTCCTACAAAGGAAAGTACTAATATTGAATTCTCGAATAGTTCTTCGGAGAATAGCTCCCCAAGCTTTTCATTGTCTGAAAATACAACCCAAGCAGCTATAATTGCATATTTCACGTCAATATTCCCACTTTTTCCTAAATTAATTAGGCTACATTTGGAAAATAATGAGCTAACCACACCTGCATTAGTTAGTATAGCTAGAGTTTTACCGTTTTGTAAAAATTTGGCTTATTTTTCCATACTCGGTAACAATGTTGATCTTACTGCAGGTTCTGCTTTAATTCAAGCATTGAAGAATTCCAAGACTTTAATCACGTTAGATTGTGATTACGAAAATTTCCCTGATTTGTTTAAAGAAAGAATTGGGTTATATACTATGAGGAATATGGAACGATTATTGTACGCATCGAAAAAGGCCCATGATGGGTCGAAGGTTGATGGTGACAATACAGAAGATGACGATAGCAATATATACTCTCTCACAGAACAATTAAATAATATATTGTCGAAGAAAATGGAGCAAAAGCTAGACTTAACTTCTCCAGAAGTGCAAGAGTTTATATTGAGGGCAACAAATATTCGTCAAGAATTAAAGGACGCTATGAATGAGTTACTTAAATTACAAGTAAGAAACGAGCTTACCCTAGACGGTAAGGAGACATTTATACGTTTCTTATTTATTGATTCATCTATTGAGAAGGGGTTGCTGTTAATTGATAGTTCATTAGTTGATAATGAATCGAACAAGCAGTGTTCTAATTTTATTTTACGTAATTCTGCCGAAGATGTAAACACTAGCAGAAATATATTAAAAAATCAAGATACTAGTGAGATAAATCGTGGTCAGCTTCATATTGCAGCGTCACCAAACATTCCATCAAGTAAGTCACCATTATCCTTGTCACGGTCTTCATCCAAATCTAATTTAACTCAATTGGACAGGCAAGAAGGATCAATATTGAAATTACTGAAACTTCATGATTACCATCACTCCAATAAAGAAGACGACGCATTTTTTCATAGTTTTGATGAATTATCTGGAGAAGAAATTCGGGAAAAATTATTAAATATTGATCTTGGTGATCTAGATAAAATTATCCAATATTTGGCAGGGTTAAAAGAAAAAGGTATTTCAATCGGGAAAGCATTCAATATGAACGAACAACATATATCGAATGAGCTTATTGAAGCCAATAAGGAGGCATTAGTTATTCAGGAAATCAAAAGAAAGTTAAATAATCTCAAAAATGTCAAGGACACAGGAAATGAGGCTGATGAACCGAAAGAAGTAGATTCTAACGAGCATCAAAATGAGTTTGTAGATGCTGAAGCAGAATTCAGCTCTACAGAATCACACTTAGATACCTCTCAAAGTGACTCCGAAAAAATTGATGGTATTAGGCAAGCATATGATCAAGTTTTAAATGGTCTTGCCAAGCTAGATTAAGTTGCAACATGCATAATGATTCAGTTCGCTCATTCAGCTACAACTTATTCATAGATTGAACATTTTATTAATTTATATATTTCTTGTATTCTTTATGGGTTATACTAGAATAGTTTTACATTTAATACAATTTATGGTAAAATCTAACTAATCCAATTCAGTTTAGTTTCATTAGTAATCGTCATCATCAGATCCAAGTGCTGGGTTTCTAGGTTTTGTTGAATCGCCATAATCATCATCACTATATTCTTCATTATCCTCTTCAGGTACACCACCAGTAGCTTCTGCTTCTTCCGCTAAGTCCTCACAAGCATCAATCCAATCTGAGTATACGTCAACGGGTTGGGATAAAGAATGAATTGCAGTTTGAAAGCTTTGCCCGCATATCTTGCAATGTAATTCACCTAACGAATTTTTTTTATCTAATGTACAGATAACTGACTTTTCATGGTTACAGAATAAACAAGAGAACGTTATATCCAACTTCTGTTTTATCTTCTTCTGTGGTTTAGCAGATGATTTTCTTTTACCCATTGTCGACTGCCTATTCTATGATTAAAAGAAAATGAAATATATTTGGTCGTATCAACGATAATCTGAACTAAGAAATAAAAATAAAAAAGCGGTTTTGTGTTATTTTCTATTAGGCACTTCTATATGGCTATGTATTTCATTCAAGTATTTACTGAATCTATGGCTTCACTAACAGTTGTGCTTTCTTCTTCAATCTCATTTCTAGTCTATATTTCTCGAATGCCATTTTCTCATTTTTTGACATTGGAATATGTTCGTCTTTTTTAGGAGCCATGGGAGCCGGACTACCAGTCCGGCTTCCATTGGTGCTTCCCACAACACTTGACTCACCACTATTCCTAGCACTATTCGCATAGCTCACTACTACTTTCAAATTGGGATTCCATTTCTCGTTGAGACTAATCCCGCAGCTGTATAGTTTCAAATCATTATCTTTTCTATCATATAACTTCACGGAATCTTTAAAGAGGCCATAAACGAAATCTTCCGGAGAGGATTTGGCAAATTTCTCATGTATTGGATAATGTAATAATACGGATAAGCACTCACTAAAATCACAAGTAATTAAGTCAGCTTTTAGACGAATCAATAGATTTATAATCATAAATATTATGAGGTCGGGGATTGATGTAGTAGTTTGCTGTATCGCAACTAGCTTATCCCATAGCAAACTTGTAATCTCTAAATCATTTCCTAATTCTCTTAATAGCAATAACCTTAAATACCTTATTACCCAAAGTTGTGATTCTAGTTTTAATTTACTTATTAGATTGTAGTGGATTATTTGATCAACTTTCATCAAATTGGCATTGAAGCTTTCAATCGACTTCCACAAAATAGCTTCGTTTTCATAAAATTTAGCTACTATGCCACTCTGAACTGCAAACCTGTTGAATAGAGTAAACACATCGTGTGGTAAATAATGTCTGTCATATAGACTTAGTATTTTCGAATCATCCGCAGAAACTGAAGCTTTATCAGGAATAATAACGGATTCTTTATACATATTCATATAAATCAAACCCAAGATTTCATGAAATCCTTGTTTATAACCAACCTGGGGGTTACATTTAGACCAGACAAATAGGAGTTCGATTATTTGCCTTTTGCATGCCAACGATGATGGGGACAGAGAATTAAAGGACTTTTCACCTGGGAATATTCTCTCGACATCCATGATTATAAAATTGAGTAATTCTAGGTCATCCGTATTATGTGAGACAGTTGGAGCAGCTGATATGGTTGAGGTTCTTAAAGGATCGTCAATCTCACTAATGCTTACCGCTTTTAATGGTGTCTTTTTTCCACCTCTTGATGTCTTCGTAGACTTAGTCCGTTTAATACTTGTATTCCGGGACAATTCTTGGGCCTGGTAAAAAACATGATCATTCTCTAGTTTCCACCACGGTATGTTCATATCCTTTCTCTTGTTTAATGCATGATATACAACTCTAGATTCGCTTAGTCTTGAATCCCACGATTGGAGATTCAAACTTTTTGTAATATAGCACACCTTCCATACTAATGATCTAGTGAAATATTTGGTATTCTGGGGTGTATATTCGTTGTTTGTAATTGCGCTCTTGAATTGATCAAAATTTCCTTTGAATTGATCTATAGTTAGTAAAACTTTGGATATGGTTTCATTCTCTTCAGACATTTTCCTCCTTAAGATTATGCTTAACAGATACTATTATAAAGCACAATCTAATGCAATTGATTTTTATTCTGGTAATTCTATAAATTTTAGATATCGCGAAATTCAAAATTGAAGTAATATTTGAATACAGATAATTTTTATTAATATCTATACAGAAGTTATACAAAGTGGTCTATTAAATATTACGATTCGAACCACCAATTGATACGGCAAATTGGAATCCATCTTTTATACCAGTTTCACTATCAGAACCATGTCTTTGTGCCATATAGTATCCGATATCAAAATTAGCCCAATGGTTAATGTATTTAAGGCCACAACCAAGTGATGAAACAAAAGACTTGTCCTCTAAAACGTTATCGCTCACATTCCCAATCAATCCGGTACCATATAATCTCAAGGGATTAGCCTCATAACCTATACCATCCTCTAAAGATGGTATATTAGCAGCTGCATTTTTATGAGTTGAATAAATAAAACTTGGTAGTTTAGCATAAATTGTGAGGCCTAACTTATAAAATTGTAATCCACCGCTCGTATTTATAGTATTTCTTCCAAACCCTCTGAAAGAGTTATACCCACCTAAATAGAATCTATCTGATACGTGGACCGAGCTATTAGATGAGGGTGTGTAAATTCCACCAAAATCCTTCGAAATGTGTGCAGTGAAATTGTTATTCAAACATGATTTAAATAAATTTGCAGAAATGGCAGCTTTTCCGAAACCAGATTGGTTATTGGAATTTTCTTGTTCCTGATTCGACGAAATTTCACTCGAAACTGATAAACTATAACCATTAATTGGGAAATTCTTGGTAATTGAATTCAAGAACGATAAGTTAGTATAAACTATTTGATTAACAATGGATGACTTTAAGTAGTCTCCTGCGAAATATTTCAAGTTATCGGAAGCACCATCATTAATGTCATGGATTGTTCTCTTGAGTAATGAAAATCCAGTTAACATACGCAACTTGTTTATTTTGTTTGTATATTGTAAACCGATTGTACCACCAGTTGATTTTTCTGATGCTTGTTGCCATAACTGATTATTTTGATGACTATTCGATATATCGAACAAAAATTTCAAAGATGGGTCGTTTAAGTTAGCCAAGAATCTACCATTAGCTATTAAATGTTGGTTTGGATTGTATGGGTTGTAATCGACTCCAAAATTTACAGATTCTGCGTTTTCATTGAAATTATTATTTAAATAATTCAAATTCACATTGAGCGTATCATCATTATTCAAATTTAAAAAACCATCACCAGCATTCAAGTTAACGGCATCAACGTCAAATATAACCTTAGTAGGAATCAGCTTATCTTTATTGTATTTAAGAATGTCCTTTGGAATAGAAGCAGAGTAGTCGGAATGCAATGATACTCCAATATTTTTAAAAACATCAGTTTTGGCCAACCTGTCTTGAGAAACAGAAATATTCTCCATCAATTTGCTTAACGTATAGTCGCTAGTTTCAACCAATGGTGCCAATAATTTCTTGAAAAAGTCACTGGAAAAAGTTTCACCACCAACAACTTCAACCGATGATAAATAGATTGGTTGTGAAGACGATCTCGTCAAAATATCTTGCGCAATTAATGCAGTTTGCAAATCATTGTTGTTATTCGTATGGGGTACCTTCTCCATGGTCTTAGTAGTTGAATTGTCTTTTCAATTCTTCAATTGCTTCATGATAAATTGATAGAATCATTAAGGATTTGGAAAGGTCATAAAGTCGTGCGCCTTGCAATTCGAACAAATAGATATTTTGCAATTGTTCTAAAGTGCATACTGATTGGCTTAGTTTACATCTTTGCTTCATAGATCCAATGAAGTTAGATTGCAGTGTTTCTACAGTAGAGGAATGAAAAAGTAAATGATACTATTTTACTTTTCTTAGTCTTTCTATTCTTTTGGTATACACCTCTATTTCTAAACTTTACTGGTATTCAACAGTAGCACCATCGTAAGCCAAATCTAAAAGTTTCCAGTCACATTTCACCCCCTCCTTCTTAAATATGGTAATAACTTTATCTGCAATAGCCTCAAATCCTTCCGTAGCTAAACACAAAATTGTTGGACCAGCGCCAGATAAGCAAATTCCGCATAATCCTTTATCAGTATCTGGAGTTACACTCTTCAAAACTTCACCTAAGCCAGGAATTAACTTGTATCTATAAGGTTGGTGTATTTTATCCTTCATTGCATTATAGATAAGCTTATGGTTAGGTTCCTCATGAGTCAATACCGTGGTCAATACAGCCAACCTTTGCAAATTGAATACAATATCCTGTTTGGTATATGCTTCAGGTAAAACAGCTCTTGACTTATCGGTTGGGACTTCAAAATCTGGTATTATAGCCACACATTTGATCTTTCTACACCAGTTGTACTGTATGTACTCACCAATGTTTTTTGGTGGAGCGTCCGTAACGTATTTATCCTTTGGTGTTTTGCCAGGTTTAGGCAATATATACTCTAAGGGGACATTCTTAGCTTCTGTGTCTTCTGGAGATAGTTCGTTCATATACGACCCAACGAATCCACCCAACATGGAGGCAGCTATGTTATCGGGGTGTCTCTCAATCAATAAGCAATAATCTAACATTCTAACCTTAGATAATTTTAGTTCTCCAAGCTCGTTGGCCAACATTATCCCACCAACTAATGCAGAACCTGACGAACCTAAACCTCTGCCTAATGGAATAGGGTTCTTGACATGAATATGAGTACCTAGTGGAAATGATTGGATATCATTGCATCTCAAAACATACAAAGCAGTCTGGGTAATTAGGTTATTCTCTGAGTTTAAAGGAACTTTGTCAGCCCCGTCCCCCTCGTAAGTTATGATACAGTTGTGAGAATCAGAAGAAGTGTCTTTGGTAGAATCGACAGTTACTCTGATTTCCAAGTATAACTGCAAACCAATACCCAAAACATCAAAACCAGGGCCTATATTTGCTGAAGATGCCGGGATCTTCAAGTCGAACGTCCTACTTGTCATTGTTACTTTATCTTCAATCATACACTGGAACTTTGAAATTTTTCAATTTCGACTATCAGATGATTCATTTTCGCGGTGCTAAACTTTTACTGGCCGTTAACGGAAGCATAGATAAATTAATCTATAATTTATTTCAAATACAAAATAAACAAAATATATATCGCCAACTGAAGTAGATGATATTTATTATACATGATATCTATTAAATCATACAAGTTTCTCTTTTTTCCCAAGAAATCTCAGCTGGCTCCATTGGTAAAGTGACCATAGAGGCATAATCGATCTCTGGAATCTTTCCGTCCTTTAAGGACCATCTCAAATTGTAAACATAGGCAGATAAAATCGTACCTAATTGGACATAAGCAAATTGTTCTCCAATACAACGGTGTCTACCACCACCAAAAGGCAAGTAAGGTGATGAAACTCCTTTGGAAATAGCACCGAAACCGTAATCAACCGTGTCATTATTAGCGCTAACATTAGCCATTTCTTCCCATCTATGAGGATTAAACTTGTTAGCTTCAGGGAAGTATCTTTCATTTGTCATGGCATAACCTGGACTTACCAAAACATGATGACCCTTTGGAACAACATACTGAGTGTTTGGAACTAATAATGGATTCTTAACTTTTCTAAAGATTGAATGCAAAGGCATGTGCATTCTTAAAGTTTCCCTGATAGTGTTATTAAGAAGTGTCATTTTTTGCAAATCATCATAATCTAAATCTTGTAACGTTCCATTCTTTTCTTTCAAAACACTTTGAATTTCTTCGTATAACTCTTCCTGTAATTGTGGTTGCTCAGCTAAATGTAATAAGAACCAGGCCGATGTAGAAGCAGAGGTGTGTTGACCACCCATTAAAACACCAATTAACAAATTAGCTATTTCTTGATCAGTCATGCGAACACCATCCTTATAAACGGAGTGGGTCATTAAGGAATCGATCAAGTCACGGTTTGGGTCAATGTCTCCGGTACTTCTTCTCTTATTAATCAACGACATATACGTTTTGGAAATTTTTTGTTGGGCTGCATCTCTTTTCCAATATTGTGGTAATGGTAAATTTGGGAAAACAAAGTTGATTGGGGTAAAACCTTTATCCAAATCAGAATATAACTGAGCAAACGAAGCGTCAAATTTCTTTCTCATTTCATCGCCCAATAACGATCTTGACGCAGTAAAAATAGTGATTTCTGGCTGGGTGTCCATAACATTAGTAACACCCGTGTCGTTTTCTTTCATCTTGTAGTTCTCAGAATTGATGAAGTACTCCAACACTTCTTCCTTGATTTTAGGAACGTATTTCCTGAAAGAATCTTTGGTCAACGCATTTTTGGCAAACTTCTTTTGTTCCATCAAGCGGGCGTTGGGACAATCATAAATCACACCTTTACCGAAGACAGGTGTGGTCAAATGCTGATATGCATCCTCTGCACTGACATCCTGCAACTTGGAGTTTAATACAAACTCATGACCCTTTGGTCCCAAGTAGACCGTCATGACCTTACCCAACAACACAAACGCAAACACATCGCCATATTTGGTACGACACTTTTCGAAAAACTCGTACGGTTGCATCCCATACTCAATAGCTGACCCAAACCATGGAATCCAGTGGAAAACTACGGGTACTCTATCCTTTCTAATTTGGTTCTGCAATTGCCATAACAAATTAAAAATAAAAGGCACCAATACCACAATACTAACTTTCTGCGTAATTGAAAGTGATTTAACGTATTCGAATACCGTGATAGAATAATCTGCCAAAGCCATAGCTAATCTATCTAATTAATAACGTCCAAAGCAGAATCAATAACCTGATAGTGAAAATAGTAGTTTTTATACTTCTATTCTCGTTTAATTTTTTTTTCTTTTTCTTTAAACGACACGCACTGAAAAATTAAGTTTTTACCGTATGGGAGTAAGTCTGTTAATCAGCCCACCAAGCATAATGATCGTATACTATAAGAGCATATTTCTAAAATATATATAATTAGAGAGTTCATATATCAATAGTTTGTGTTCGGATTGTGGATTAAGTCATTATCTATGCGTAGACCTAGCAATTTAGCATGTGTAACTAGTTGCTCATTTTCCATGAGCATCTTGTTATTTTTAAGTTCTAGAAACTTGATGTATTCTATGGACTTCGTAAGAATGGTACCTTTATTGAGCTTTTTGGCCGGTTCCAAGCCCTCGAGGTCGTCCTTGTCAGCTTCACCATCGTCTTCATACGCAAAGTCGTCGATGTCGTCTTCACCTCTACCGTCTGGCGAATAAGAATCATTCTTCTTATCCAATGCATTCATATCTTTAATCCTTCGCTTGGCAGCTCTGAGACTGGGAACCGAGTCCTGGAGTGCAGTAAACTTATCATTGATCTTATTACGGTATCGTTGCTCTATAACGTTGTGGGAAGATTTGGCACGCGGTTTACATTGGACTTCTTCCGCAAGAATCCGGTTGTTCGTTGAGTCGTTAAATGGGGGATTGACTTCTGTGAAATTAGGCATTGATTGTGAATATGGAGCCTCTTGTAGAGGAGAAAGGCGCTGTTGCTCTAAATATTGACTGCTGTAGTTAATATTCAAAGGGTCTTGTATGGTACCCGAAAGCTGCGAGGGATGTATTATGCCTCTCATTTCCACAGTATGAGGATTAGCAGAATCAGTTTGATCAGCAGGTGTTATACTCGAATACGTTACACGTTTATTATTTGACATTTTTGACTTGGACGTCTCTAAGCCGAAATCAAAGTCTGTAGGGAACCCTTCAATTCGACGTTCGCATTCCGTCGACTTAGATTCATTCACCCTTTTATCGAATAGAGAGCCTAGGAAGGCATTATAATCATTCAATTTAAATGACATTATGCATCGATTTCTATACTATTACTCTTACTTTATCAAAATTCTTCAATAATTTAAAATAGTTTTTAATAAGAGTATCAATCGTATGATTTTTTTTGCAATCGTTATCCGGTAATATGCTCGAAATTAGCTCATAATGGAGTTCCGGTTCATCTCTAAAATTTTCAAATCTACAGTGTAGCTAGTTATCACGAATACTTTAAAACAAAACAAGATGTCCGATCTTCACGAGTTATGTGGTTTTCAATCAAGACCTATTGAACCACAATATATTGAAAACCTAAATTTTTACTTGAAAAATGGCATACCGGCTACATATACAATTGAAGAAGCCTACAATTATACCAACGGTATAGAAGATGAACCTAGTACCACCACTACTCCATTGCATATTATATGTTCTCATTTCCCTAAAGATGCATCGGATGAAGAAGTAAAAGTTATCAATCAAATGGTTGAAATTTTATTCGAGTACGGAGCTGGATGGTGTCTTACTGATATAAACGGAGATACACCAGGATGTATATTGATTAAAAGAGGTCTTAATCAAACACCTATCTACAAACAGGTAGTCGATGCAGGTGTAAGAGCCGAATTGTTATTAAGAAAAGTGGGTGAATATGACATGGAGGTTATTGAAGATACTGATAACTTGGATCATGAGCAATTTGAAGGGATACAGGACACCAGCGAGATTGAAAAGCCGGCCGAAGAGAATTATTCCAATGATACTTCAGCTTCGGGGGAAGAGCAAAAAGTCGAACAGATACAGGAAGATTCCAGGAACGAACCTTCCCATAATCAAGAAGCGTATTTAAGTACTAAATTGGAATACAAAGACGATGCGCTTGTCACGAAAGATAGAAAAGACGGAGTTATGATGTCTTGGGAAACTGAATTAATGAAGTTTGGGTGTGATTCTCTATTCAAAGGATCTACTGCTGAAGATGATTCCGAAGTTAACATCTTAAATATCGGATTCGGAATGGGAATAATAGATACCATGATTAATAACAAAAATCCGACTAAACACTACATATGTGAAGCTCATCCAGATGTGTTGAATAAGTTGCGTGAGGATGGTTGGTACGAGAAATCAAATGTGGTTATCTTGGAAGGAAGATGGCAAGAACAACTAAACAAACTCTTATCTGAAGGTAATGTTTTCTTCAATGGTGTCTACTATGATACATATTCTGAACATTATGAAGATATGTTAGATTTATTCGACGTTGTGGTTGGTATTTTAAAGCCACACGGGGTTTTCTCTTTCTTCAATGGTTTGGGTGCAGATAGGCAAGTGGTTTATGAAGTTTACAAACAATTGGTAGAAATGGACTTGGGTAACTACGGCTTGGACTGCAAATTCAAAGAAATCACAGTCCCTGATTCAACTTTACGCTTACAAAGTTCCGATGATTCACAAGAAGATAAATCTGTTTGGGACGATATTAAAAGGCCATATTGGACATGTCCTGTCTATTACCATCCCGAAGTAAGATTTATGGAAATTTAGATATATTTTTATAGAATTTAATTGATAGAATAAGCCGTTTTTAATTATCTAAGACTCATTACAGAGAAATCCATTCTGTTTTATTTTTTGCAGCCTTTCGCCAATACGCTGCAATAGAGTCTCAAATGGGTAAAATTATAACATAGATATTTATGATTCCTACAATTTGGAATGTTTAAATCAATAATAATACTTATGTTTATATAGAGACCAAGTGTCTAAGTATTGAAAAAGTTATCATATCTTTGCTCAGTTTACAATTTTTCAAAAAAAAAGTAAAAATATTCCAAAAAAAATTAGACTTATTTCCAAACCAAGTAATATTACAAGATATGATTTTAAAAGACTAGCCATCTTCTTATAACCACATACATAGGTCTAAACGGACAACAAAATGGACTGGTCGATAAAAAGGTATGTCTAAAAGTATTGAAACCAAGTCATGTGACTTTCAAAATTTTTCAAGATTGTTAAGCACTCTTAGTTATTTAGCAGTGTCAACTAACATATTCATATATTTAAATAGAAAGTGAATTATAATGCTTAGTGGGAAGTTCCGTATTCCGACAATATCAAAAATAATAAGGAGAAACTATGCATCGTCGTCAGGAACTACGTTTGCGAATCCAAATATAGAGATGACAACGTTGACAAATGGACTAAGGGTAGTGACGGATAGTACTCCGGGTCATTTCAGTGCTTTAGGTGCATATGTTGACGCTGGATCGCGTTACGAAAACCCAGAGAAGCCAGGCCTTTCTCATATATTTGATAGATTGGCATGGAAGTCAACAGATCAATATAGTGGTATTGAAATGATGGAAAATTTATCAAAATTGGGTGGTAATTATATGTGTTCAGCACAAAGAGAATCTATGATATACCAGGCTTCTGTTTTTAACAAAGATGTAGATAGAATGTTTGATTGTATTTCGCAAACTATTCGTTCTCCCAAGATTACGGACCAAGAGCTTGCAGAGACATTAATGACGGCAGACTATGAAGTTAATGAGATCGCTTTGAAGCACGATATGTTTTTGCCAGAAGTATTACATTGCTCGGCTTATTCGAATAATACATTAGGATTGCCTTTGTTTTGTCCACCAGAAAGAATTCCTACTGTCACCAAAGACGAGGTTTTGGGTTATCATAAGAAGTTTTATCAACCGCAGAACCTTGTGATTGCAATGGTTGGGGTTCCTCATAATCATGCAGTGAATTTGGCTCAATCGCAATTGGGTGACTGGAAGTCACAGTCAGCAGGTAGACCAGACTTGGGTACTGTGAACTACACTGGTGGCGAAATAAATTTGCCATTTCAACCACCAATTGCTGGTAATCTTCCTGAACTTTATCATATGCAAATCGGATTTGAAACAAATGGATTATTGAATGATGATTTGTACGCGTTAGCTACTTTGCAGAAATTGCTTGGTGGGGGCTCATCGTTTTCCGCTGGTGGACCAGGTAAAGGAATGTTTTCGAGATTATATACTAGAGTTTTAAATCAATACGCTTTCGTGGAAAATTGCATGAGTTTTAACCATGCTTATATAAATTCTGGTCTATTTGGTATTACAATTTCATGCTCCCCTAATGCAGCCCATGTTATGTCTCAAATCATTGGATTCGAGCTTTCGAAATTATTAGAAAAAGATCCAGCAGAAGGTGGCTTAACCGAAAAAGAAGTTAAGAGAGCTAAAAACCAATTGATTAGCTCTTTATTAATGAATGTTGAAAGTAAGCTAGCTGCATTAGAAGATTTGGGAAGACAAATTCAATGTCAAGGTAAATTGACTACTATTGATGAAATGATCACAAAGATTGAAAATATAACTGTTGAAGACTTAAGAAATGTTGCTGAGAAGGTTTTGACAGGTAATGTTGTTACTAATGGTATAAGTTCTGGTAGGCCTTCAGTAGTGATGCAGGGTGATAGGGCAGCATTTGGTGATGTTGAATTTGTTCTTCGTCACTTTGGTTTGGGTAAATTTGATGGCCCACCGTTAGCCCAACCTAGAGATTTTTCTGACGGATTTGGTAAGAAATTTAGTAAATGGCTTTAATTTTGCATTACCTTTACTTGATTATTTATAGACTTAATTTGTACATACACATAATATTTCAGTGGGCTAAATTACAATATATATATATATTTATTTAACGTAATTTACCTCTAAATAATAAAACAATATAAAAGTTAAGTATTAATGTCTAATATCTACTTTATGCATTAACCCCAAGTCGTTCTTTTAAACTCCATACCTCTTTCTCAAGCTTTAGCATATTTTCTTTCATTTCTAATTTTTCTCTTTCACTAGATTTGAGCAATAAATCCTTCTCCAGACTCTCGTTATGTAAAATGTCTATCGTACTTTTATAATGATTGACTTTGTTTTGGTAGTCAAAATTTTCATCATTATATTTCTTCGTCAATTGGGATTCATTTTCAGCCTTGATTTCGAGCTTTTTAAGCTCTCTTTCTAAGCTTTTGATTACTTTGGAAGACTTATAGTTATCATTTTGTGATAAATCCAAATCTCTAGTCAAGTCATGGACTTTTGATTCCCAATATTTCAATTGCTCATTGCTATACAATTTTTCTTCAAGATCATGCACTTTAGTAGAGAGCTCTTTATTCACTCTTTTCAACGAATCATTTTCTTCACTAGTAACCAATGCCTCCCTTTTGATTTTCTGATAATCTTGGATATCAGAGCTCGAAGAAATCTTGGACTGATTTAATTCTGTTTGCATTTCACTAGAAGTTTGTCTTTGGTTTTCTAAATGATCTCTAAGAATGCTCATATCAGATTCATATTGTTGTATTTGGGCGGAACTATCTTCTAATTTATGATTTAATTGAAGAAGGTTTTCCTCAAGAGAGTTTCTTAGTTCAATCAATTCATCTCGTTGACTTGTGGTTTCTGAAACAAGTTCTTTCAATGATGTTATTTGCTTTGATAAGTTATTAATTTTCCGTTCATGAATCGCTTTCTCATTATCCAAAACTCTTAATTTCTTAGACAAATCAGAAGACAAATCCTCAAGTTCACCTAATCTAATTAGCTTACTATTTAATTCTTTATCTAAGGAATCTCTTTCGACAATCAAGTCCTCATAGTCGAGTTGAAGCTTTTTGTTCTCTTTTACTAGATTAGTCTCCACCTCCATTTTGAAATTTAGATCTTTATGAAGAGTTCTGATTTCTTCCTTATATTTATCGTTCAATTCTTTGTTTCCATAATTTTTAGCATGGTAATCAATCTTATCATTCAACGAACTTATGCGATTTTGCAATTTTTCCTTTTCGAAATTCTGGTCGTTGATAGTTTCTTCCAATGTTGAATTCTGAACTCTAATTTCCTTTATTAATATTTGACCTGTTCTTGCTTCTTCCCTAGCAAGTTTCAACAGGTTCTTTACATCTGTCAATTCTCGCACTGCAGCTTGCTCATGCCTCTTGGATATCTGCACCGCAGATTCTGCAAGTTCTAATTTTTTGTAATATTCCTCAGAACGTTTCTTGTACAATTCTAGGCTTTGATTCAAGTCTGTATTCTGCGAGCGCAAACCATCATTTCTCACTTTTAATTGTGCAAGTTCATCTTCATAGTTAGAGACAGAAGATCTGAATGACATACGTTTTGCGTCGTACAACTCATCTTCTGATTCGCGTAATAATGATTTCAATCTCAAAATTTCACTCTTGGCAACCGTTAACTCTTCTCTAGTAGATTTTAGAGTCCTGGTTATATCTTGGTAAATTCTAACGAAATCTTGATTCGAGCTGGATAATGTAATGCTACTTCTACTAAGACTTTCACTCTTAGAAAGAGGTGAAGGTGTCGATACTTGTCCATCATTAGTCAAAAAGTCGTGGAATTTCTTTTCAAGTTCTGTTACTCTAGATTCGGAATCTTTATATTTTTTTTCATAGTCAGTCCAACTGTTAATTCCCCTAGTGGATTGCAATTTATTCAATTTCTTTTGGAGCTCAATTGCATAATTTTCTGCACGCTGGGAATTGACCTCCTCTTGCTCTAACTTCAATTTCAACGTTTCAATTTCTTCATTAAGATTATCCGCACTTGACCTTAACGAAACACCTTCTCCAATGGCCAATGATCTCCTATTGAGGGCAGATTCATTCTTCGACATTTCAGATTT
Organism: Debaryomyces maramus; assembly: GCA_030583545.1. Classification (NCBI taxonomy): domain Eukaryota; kingdom Fungi; phylum Ascomycota; class Pichiomycetes; order Serinales; family Debaryomycetaceae; genus Debaryomyces; species Debaryomyces maramus. Next base: position 361,300 of record JAJMIL010000002.1, read on the forward strand.
TCTAGCCTTCAAAATGCTTATTTCTTCACTTAATTTTTTATTTTCAAATTTTTCTTTACGTAACATAGCACTTTGTTCATTTAACTTTAGCTTTATATTTGCATAATCACCTTTATATGAAGAATCAGGAGGGACGTTTTCTTTACCTCTTTCTTTGTCTTTGGCAGCGCCTTCAAGCTCCTTAAGTTTATTGTTTAAATTGATGATTTGATTTGAATATTCACTTTTTGCTCTTTTAGATGATTCATACTCAACTTTTAAAGACTCGAATGATTTAGTAATATATTTATTTTCGTCAGACACAGCTATTAGCTTTTCTTTAAGACTGCCGATTTCGTTCAAGCTTACGAGTTCTTTTGCATGGTTCTCTTTTAATTCTTTCTCAGTATTCTCCAATTTCCTGATGTCTTGCATAAGCTTTTCTGATTGCTTCTCCAAGTTACGAGACTTATCTTCACTTAACTTTAAATCTTTTGCAGCTTGGGATAATTGAATTTCCATTTTTTTGGAGTGTCCTTTAGCCTCAGCTAACTGTTGGCTTAATTCAGCTAGCTTTTTCTCACTTGAAGAAAAATTGGATTGTAGGGCACTGATTTCACGCTCCTTCTCGGTTTTCAAGCTTTTATCAGCAGAAACAGAATCTCTCAATGTACTCAACTCTTTATCAAGTTGTTCGTGTTTAGGTAGAAGTTCGTTATGTTTTAATTCCATTTTTTCTAAATTTGCCTTTAGTTGTTTATTCAACTCACGAAGCTCACTCGTCTCTGAGTTTGATAATTCCTTTGAAGAGGTATGCTCTTTTTGAAGATTAGCAATGAAGCTAGCATGTTTCTCCTTTTCTTCTTCATGGGTTTTGATAAATGCTTCAAGTTTTTCTATTTGTGATTTCGATCCAGAATATTTATCATTTATTTCTTTAAATTGAGAAGAATTTTCTTTGACTTTAGTTGTTGCATCTACTAACTGCGACTCTAACTCAGATTTTTCCCTTGAAAGTCTTTCATTTTCCTTTTTGATTTCGTTAATCTTATTTTTCAAATCAGATATGTTCTTATTTCCATCCTTCTCAAATGCCTTTAATTTCTCAAGTTGACCGTCCCTTTCCTTGACCATATTTGTCGTTGAAATAATCTCATTTTCCAATTTGCTCATTTGATCACGAAGCTTCTCGTTTTCAGTTTCAAGATTAGCCTTGGACTTTTTTGTTTCTTCCAATTTGATATTAGCTTGTTTTAAATTTTCATTCACTTCTTTCGAATCTAGTACTTTAACCGATTCTTCCAAGAGTGGTTTAATTTTAATAAACAAATCAATCCAGGGATTTGAAGATATAGATTTGTTCATGGCCTTGAAAGTCTTAGCTATAAGCTGAGAGGATTGGATTTCGGCGATCTTGGATTTCATATTTACTCTTGCAGAATTGCCTCGTATTAAGCTTTGCAAATCAGTGAACGTACTTTTCAAACTTAAATCTCTAAATTCTTCAAGTTTACCAAGTATGCCATTCTTGAAAAATATTTTCGTTATACCAACTTTATAACTATCCACGTCTAAATTAATGTGCTTTAAGATTAATTCACTATTTGTCTTCAAATTTTTTGTGAACACCTCTTTTTTATTAAGAATAGAATATCTCAGATAAAAATCATCAAATGTCATTCTATTTGGATATCCTGCTCTTGTGATTCTGATACCTTCTAGCACCCCATTACATCTTAATTGATGCAAAACCAAATTTTTATCAAGTTTGTTTGGCTTTTTTTCAAGATTTGGCAAGATACACCTCACGAAGTGCGGTTCTGTGCACCCAAGTTGTTCCATTAAGTTTGACAACTGTTCTTTATGCTTCTGAGAGGTGGTTCTCAATTTACTGTTTCTTTTGTTTCCGTTAGGTTGAATGAGGTGTTCATCATTTAAAAATAAATCGTGGACGAATGAATTATTTGATTCAGGTAATAATCTTAATACGTTTTCATTTACAGGGTCAGTATTTTTTTGTAGCCAATTATCAACATTATACTCAACTTTACCAGCATAATGATGAATAATAAAACCGTTCTTGAGTTTATTTTGCTGAAACTTGTCACTCTTGCCTTTACTCCAAGTAGCCGCAAGTTTTTCAACGAATGTTTTATCGCTAGCCTTAGGTATCATACATTCTTCATTTAAAATTTCAAGAACACCCATAGGATTTTTTGTTTCAATTAAGTCAATAGTCGGTTGTAAATCTTGGCCGAAATCAATGAACTCCCATTGAATATCCTCTCGTAAATACTCACTTTGTTCAAGAATAAATGAATGATGATTAAAATATTGTTGCAATTTTTCATTGGTGTAATTGATACACAATTGCTCAAAAGAATTTTGTTGGAATATTTCAAATCCTGCTATATCTAAGACACCAATGAAATTTAGTTGATCGTTGGAGGTTTCGCTTTTCAAGTTGTCATTAATTTTTTCGATAATATATTGAAACACACGTTCATATAAATGCTTTGCAAATGCATCCACTGCATACTTTACTTCCGCAGCCTTTTTCGATTTTTGTACGAATTCTCGACCAGCTTTCACTTTTGGTCTTAAGAGATTATCCACGAAATCCTGTTTGGGTATGCCTAAAAGTTTTACTATAATATCTACCGGGGAATCAGATTTAAAACTTGCCTGCTCAGCTTTCCAGGAACTGAACTCAAGGTTCCCAAGATGCAATATTATTGCTAATATTGACAAAATATTATTGACTTCCGCCTCACTGAAGCCCATGGTAGTAAACGCATCCACTAACAGAGAAAAATCTCTGGAATCATCGGTATTTGGTATGTCAATTAGCGAGTCGCATAAATAGTTGTACTTCATAACATCTTTACTTAAGCCAAGCTTACTTAATTTAGATTTATCACAGCCTTTAATGAATTGGTAAAAGATATGATAATTTCTCTCCTCATCTGACTGACTGACAACTCTTGATTTTTCCAATAAATAGTAGTCGATATTAGCACCATTTATTACCCCTTCTGTAGAAAAGTAAATTTTAATGAACTTACCAAATCTCGAAGAGTTATTATTCTTTATCGTCTTTGCATTACCAAAACTTTCTAAAATCGGATTTGCTTGAAGAATTTTGGTGTCAATACTGTGGTGATCACTTTTCGATTTGGAATCCAAGTTTGTGATTGAAGACAAGTATTGGATAATCTTTTTCGTGTTTTCGGTTTTCCCAGCACCACTCTCACCAGTGACCAAAATCGACTGATCTTTATGGTTACTCAAAAGATTTCTATACGTGCCCTCTGCCGTTGCAAAGATATGCGGTGGAGGCCTTTCGTATTCATGACCATGAAACTTTTTCAAGATTGCCTTGTCGTAAATAGGTAATGATTTATAAGGATTTATGGCCACCAAAAAAAGTCCCGAGTAAGTATAAATCAAATCATCGTTGTACCTTAAATATAAATTGTACACAACCGATGGCTCATTCAAATGCGTTAATTCAGCCATATCGTCACATTTGTTAAATTTTACTGGGTTGCAATTCTCAAGGGTATCACTTTTAACGACTTTGCTGGTTTCTTGATTACCTTCGGTAATGATAACCTTACAATCGCCATTTTGCAAATAATCAGTTATATACCCCTTTGAAAAAAACTTATTTTCATCCGGTACCCATACCCAGTTTTTGGAGTTGAAACCATCATCTTCTGTAGACATACTAGCTTTGTATGTATATTTCTGTGTCCTATGTTGTGAATAATCTTTTTGTTTTGGTACTAAATGTATATGGTGTCTTGACTATCAACAACTTATGTGCAGGAATCCATGAAAATTTACCTTTTCCAGTATTAATATCTTTTTGCAGACAGAATAGCCGGTTTTTCAATTGGACGACTTCAGATAAGGAGAAAGGTACAGACCTTTAAATATACGAATAACGACTCGGTGAATATGATGATTCAGAGTTTTAAGCTTGGAGAAACTAATTTTTTGACCCATTAGAGTTGTGGAGTGTAACTGCCCTTAAACGCGCAAAGTAATGGATCAACTTAGACGTGGCTGTAAGATGATTTCAAGATATTTCTGCACTGTATGGAGGAATAAGGTATTTTTCTATTTAGGCATCGTAGCTCCAACCCAACAACAATTATGATTTGTAAGACCACGTAAGAACGCGTAAAATCACAGCAGGCGCTTAATGGGAGTTTTTGTCGGAACCAGTTTGCTCCATTTTGACCTCTGTGTACAATCCTATAATATGAAGCGAATTAGTAGATATTGGCAGAATTTGGCGTTTACTGCTGAAGTGTACGTTCAAATATTTAGGATTTCCGTAATTATTTATGATATACAATTGAAATATCCAGAACGCGTTAAATAAACAAAACTGGAAGTCAAATGGTTGATTTGAGCTCTAGCAGGTAGTCATATAGCTTTTTTCTTTATCACCTGAACGTTCGATGTCAGTTTGAATCTGTTAGGTTTGTTGCAACCGTTGGATCACAACATTCACGTGACAAAATATTATCACCAAGATTGCAACATAGGAATATCAATAGAATGCTATATATATGGCAATACGTGCTGGCAGCACGTATTTTGGATAATTAACGTTGGCATAAATAACGCTTATAATACACAGCATGCAAAATAAACGTACAATATTCTTTATTGTACTAGAGCAAGTACTACATTTGAATTTGTGCATTGGGTGACTAAAACGGTTGAATCCTTCAAGTTCTAATCCCTAGATGAAAAATCCTATTACCGAAAACACATACAATGACCAACTGTGTAATATGAATTTACTATAATAACTTAGCGGAGTATTCCAGTATCTTATTTTGACAACCTTGTTGGAATGTAGGAGTTAGTTGCTATCAATATCATAAATCGCCGTGGAACGATTAGGTATAATAGGAAGTGCTGAATTGAAGTCGGCGTTGCAACACCACTACAGAAATTTTCAAAAGTTCATTCGTGAATTAGAAAATGGATTAGTTGAAAATTGATAATGAGGGAGGCCCAATCATCTTGTCAACCATGGTTTTTCAGTTTAATATTCATGATGTCATAGGCATTTAAGGCTCCAGATAATTTTACTCTTCAAGCTTGTAATGTGTTAGAGTTCAGATGAAGGAGATGGCTTATTCGGATTCCCGATCAAAACTATTGGATCGAGCGACCGAATGACAATCACATATTGAGTGTAAGCATAGTCGACTCGACAACTCCAGCCGCTATGAATTCGGTTATATCATGCGATGATCTGGACCTTTAAAGTTTGAGGGTCCACCTATGATTCTATTGTCGTATTACTTTAAGACATATTAAAGTTTTTTTCTATGATACCGTACCACTTGACAACGGCTTAATGTTTATTTTATACCTATGATCTCGGGGAACATAATAACTTGGAATGATAGATGTCACAAATTCAATGGTAGGATAGCATATTCTTCATTGTTAAAATGGGCACATTTGGCACAAGACTCAATTTTACAAGAGAATTATTAAATTTGCTTCATCATGTCTATGGGAATCTACGAACAGGAAAATACAGTGTATACATTTTCTTTTACACTTCCTAAGAGAAGAGTATCAGCCTCTGAAGTAGACAGTCGGAAGAATAAACAATTTAACATCAAAGATTTTGCAACCCCCAGTTCTTATCCATTCTTATCTGTCAATGTAAAGCAACATGTTCTGTTCACCAAAAATAAGTATATTGAAGCCATGGGCGACAAAAAAGACAACAAGTCAGCATCAATCAGAGGTAGTTTTAGAACAAGAAACAAATTTATCATAGCAAGAAATCTACTTTGTCGATTAGTAAAGTATGAAAAAGCCTTGACTAGTATAGAGGTGTCGAAGGTGGTTTCCTTGGTACGTATATTCGGATATGGAGATGAGTTAACCGGAGCACGGCAAATTGCAATGAATATAAATATACTAACAACATAGGTATGGAAAGCAAGTAACAAATCACTACAAGATTATTTTGAGTACCTTTCTCTTTTAGAGGCACATTGGTATGACAAATTGATGCTGAGTTATGGTAGTTCAACGTTGCAGCCAACTACCTCTGCTGTTGCGCACCTAAAACAGGGAATGGTTCCATATGAGAATTTGTGTGCTAGTTGCTACAATAGTAACGGATTCAAGCAAACCCCACGGTATGACTTCCCCAAACCGACTAAATTCCGTGTCAATAAAAACTCAAAAGATAGGAAAAACGTTTTGACAATCAAGAGTCACACTAAGAAGTTCTCTAAAATTCAAGACACCTTTCGAATCAACGAATGTACCATCACAACCAACTTTGGCATCGTCACCGAAGATATGTTCTTCAAATCCATTTGAGCGTAACGTTGTCAAGTCCACTTATACCAAATATTCCTAAAATATATAAAATGTATGCCCTTGTAAAATATTTTTGATTGTAGCTGTTACTGCGCGAAAGTTGTGAATTGCAACCATTTGCTGCAAGTTCTGGTGCCATAGAAACTTGATACGAGCTTGGAGCTATTTTGCAAGGTACAAATTCAATTTAAAGACGAAAAGTCATTTGTTCTATTATTATGAATACGTATCAAGATCCAGCTATCTATTCATATACCATTAAGCCTGAAATTCAGTTAAACAGTGTCTTTTCCCAGGATATGCGCACCAGTAAAACAGCCAGCCACATATTTAACGAGAAACTGCCAGATACCACAGGTGACATTCAGAACAAGTCAGTCTTGGTACACACTACTAGTGTGTCAATGCAGCAAGATTATGAAGTACGTTACACTTTTGTTTTTATTATAACTACGGAAACGAGTATTAACTGTATCTAGCATGGCTCCAATGCCGAAGGCGATGTTAAGGGTGATCTCAGAAATCTCTACAAACCCTTGCCAAACGAACGAAGGGTAGTGAACACCGAAGCAAACGGTGATTTTCATGGTTTCTACCTAGAAGAGGCCCTAATCTCGGTTGCCTGCGATAACGTACCCTACGGGTTACACCCTGTTGGGGTAAGGACGAAGAACGAGAAGGACGACAGTTCAAGTCAGGAAATCAGAGTTAGGAGCAAGCGAAAGCTGCCTTTCACCCCGGAAAATACCAATAGCCTACTCGAGGAGTTTTATAGAGTGAACCCTGCTCCAAGCATTCGGGAACGTCACATTCTAGCAAAAAAATGCGGAATATCTCCTATCCAAGTGGGATATTGGGTATGTATGGCACCATGTCTTTTTCAAAACCAACTCCAATACTAACCTTGTAGTTTAAAAATAGAAGTAGCCTGTTCTAAGTTCAATATGTGTTTATATACCTATATTTCTTCAATGTATGTCCATATGATTCCTGGTATTCGTAAATCGAAGGTACGCTTATTCATACTCGTTTTGCACATTTGGGATTTCCATGTGTGCCTGAAGACTCATCCAATTTCCACAACTCCACTATCGTACCTTAGACAGTATGCAAGGTACAGTAGATGCCTTCTAACAATCAGCCATCTCTCACAAAGACTTACTATTAAGTTTTATGATTATGATGTTGCAACTAATTACTACAATTTTGTGTACTTGACTACAACCTTAGTTTTGATTGTCGACGCTCAATTTGGCACCTTTAAGTTAATATTGACTCCTTAGTATTGCTTTCTACTCCTTATGTCCTGTCACACATAACTTGGCAATTATCGGAATAGATCGTCCGTGAAATATGTATATATAGTAGGAGTCATCTTGAACTCGAAAAAAATATCTGTTCTCTTTTCTGGACTTTTCACCAAGGGAGAGCAGAATTAAGTCCGGTAAATAATTTTCCTAGATAATGATATCAGGATGACTGTTAGTAGGTATTAACTTGTATATTTATACTCCTAACTACAAAGTGTGTCTTAGGATACTTTAATTTGCAGCCAAATTCAATGGATTCCATCCTCGAAAAAAAAAATAGGAGCTTATCTTCATTCTTATTGTGACTTGTATTAGAGATTGTGGAAGCATCTAGAAAAGTGGAATGGCTGGCTATAGTACCTATACATTCTTCCACAAAGAGTTCATAAGCTCCTTCAAGGGTAATTTTGAAGTGTATATGACACATTTAATTTTCAGTGCGATAATACTGTATCGAATCCGAAACAGTTTGTGGGGAGGCTAATAATAGTGACAAAATGGTTTGAAATGTGGGATGTTATGTATTTGTAGGAAGGGTGGAACTTCAGTTAACATGGCAATAGAGTTGATTATGATATGGTATTCATTCTGAATAAACGTTCGTATAGTACTGATTACTTCAAGTATTATAGAGATGGCTAGAAACAAAGTTAAAGTGGTACCAAAGAGATTCACTTCCAAATTCTCGGTATGTAGAAGCAATAACTGCGACAATAATATAAAGAAGGAAGAAATAATGCCAGAAAAGACCCTGGAATTGCTGCGATCTTTGCAGATGGTTTTCTTCACGGACTTACCATCATTGCCTATGCCCTCAGCAGATTTACAAGATGTTCTTGTAAAGTACAACCAATTGAATGAGGACGGATGCTATGGGAGGTTGTTCAATTATGGTTCTTTTTCTAAAAAACAAAAGACTCGAAGATGCAAGCTTCGTTGTAAGAAGACAAAGTGCCTTAATGGGTTTTTGGCCTTCAGGTCTTTTTACAGCCGGTCAATATTCAATGTGGACCACCAAAGGCAATTGTCATCCGTGCTTGGAAAATTATGGAAAAATGAGCCGAACCAGGCTGTATGGAATAGATATGCAATTGAATACAATAACCAATCTGCGAATCATGATTTTGTGAGTTGGCTTTATATGGCTTTGGGACTTCAATTGAAAAACTTTGACTACCCATTCACCAACAAAGTCAAGAATGAGAAGTGGCTGTTTTCGTCCCGTAATAATGATAATTCTGTTGAAGATGTATACTATGTAAATGGTTTATGAAATCCTAAATATATTTAAAACTAAATAGTGATTATATGTCCACTTAACGATGCATACCTTAAATTTTTGAAATTCATCCTGATTGACGTGCTTCATTTTAATCTTTCTATTAAAAACGTCTATTAATACAATATATACACTATTATACAACTTGGTATTTAGAATTACTGAAATTAAATCCCAGTAGTACTTGATATCAACCTTCTCTGACTAATTAGAATCATCGAAAGGGTATTTTCGAATTGAAAACGACGAGGGATCATAGTACAATGCTAATCTTTTAGTTAAATTATCAATTATTGGTTTGGGAATCTTCTTTTTAATCGCAAACTCCAAAACCCATTTTATGGAGTCTAATGATTTATGGGGCTCTTTTTCAGTCATATCAACCACTAGATTCAATACCTCAATTGCCGTACTTGGTTGAATAGTACTCTTAAAATTTAAATTATACAATTCAGTTCTAAAATACTGAAATAAATGAAGTCTTTCTTTATTATTCAATTTTGGGGAATGTAATATACCTGACATGATGGATCTCATCACATCATTAGTCAAGTAGGATTTTTTGTCCTTGTAGGTGTGAAGGAGTTTAATACATTTCAGCGGTTCATCTTCTACCATATACTTGTAAAGGGAGCATTGAACTGCACGGGAATCAAAGTTTAGCTTCCCTAGCAAATCACGCATCTTGATTATTCCTTTCTTAGGGGTATTATTGTTATTTTTGTTTATGAATCTCATAGTTTCAGATACTAAGTTATCGATAATATATTTCTTCCCTTGGACTGAAAATGCAAAATGGAATGTGTTTCCAACAACAAAGTTCTGTAGTATATTGAATGTATATGCTAGCTGCTTAGTATCCAATAAAGATAATGCTTGGCCCAAAGCACGCATACGATTATGGAACCTTGCCCTTTCCTTCTTTGTCGACAATCTTAATATTTCTTGAAAGTCATTGTCTTGTGAAACCATATCACGACCATTTCGCTTCATGATTTGTTCTTTATTTAATGTTCTTTGCAAAAGAGTATCAAATAAAGATGTAAGTAATTTCGAATCAAAATGCTTATTATCCCCCAATAAGATATTTCTAAAAATTTCAAGTAAAACGTAACTTGTAATCCTGATATTTTGCACAATGTACATATAGAACCTATCAGAATCATGAGACTTGATTTCGTTTCTTCTCATTTTCCAGATCACGGAAAGTACGATATCTGAAACAAGATCAGACTTATTGAAGCACTTTATTAGCTCTTTGAAATCTTCAGATTTGATTTGCCCCTTATATCGGTAGGATAATTCATTTATGAAATCTGGAAAAATACTTGACTTATTACTATTCTTGCTGTTCTTTATTTTATTTGCAACATCTAGAAAATCGCTTCTTGAATTAAAAAAAATTGATATTAAGCCTGCTTTCGATAATTCAGGATTCAATAACTTGTAGCACTCTATAAGCATGCTCCTGAGGTGTTCGGGTCTATTATCGATAATGATCAATGACATCAAGTAATTTATAATATGCGGGTTCAAAAAAGCAGTTTGCAGATGATAGCCTTGTTTGTATAAATTGTACCAAACACATGAGTCCTGGGGTCTGGCATGCTGTAAGACTTGTAACATATCATAGTCATTAACTGTAATGTGTTTTTTTTTCTGTACACTTTCTATCAATAAATCATAGAATATAGTACTGCTATTTTTGGACAATGGCCCAGTATATTCCTTTCCCTTCACATGGTTTGGTAGACAAGTAATATCAGAATAAGGCAAAATAAATGAAATCCACCCATTCATGCTTGTAATTTCTTCGTCTTGAAATATTTCAATAAGTACTTCATTCGCTAATTTCGAATTGGAATTACCATTCAATGATAAGCTTAGTTTCTTCCTGAAGTACAAAAGGCGCAAATATGGAATACTATGTGAACGTAGATATTTCCCTATTTTGCTATTTTGCAATTCTCCCTTCGTATCAATTGTGTCAAGTTCATTAATTATTCCAAAGCTGGAAAATGCTAGTTGGTTATTTATGTTATGGTTGTGACATATAGTTTCGATTATGGTATGCATCAAACTACTGTTCGAGACAACCTCATTGCATGCTACGAGTAATTCAAATAGTCCAAACTCGATATTCTTATTTTTTCTTAATTCATCTATGAGGATTTCTATGTATTCCTCCATATCACTCAAAGTAGTAGAACTGTTAAGGGCTATTTTCCAACATTTTTCATATTCTCTGTGAAAAATTAATCTTCGTAAGATCAATTTTTTCATGTCATCGTTCAATGGAATGTTTAATCTATTATAAAATTTGAAGTATATCAGGGGATGTATGACTATTGGGTGATATGTGAGCACAAGACATAGCTTATTATACGAATCGACTGTACTTTCAATGTCCATTCTTATTCTCATGTCTAATTTAGAATATGCTGCTTGGAACATGGAATCGTTCATTTTGTCTTCTTGAAGCTCAATTTGAGAATCATCTATAATTATATTATCAGCAAGGGCCTTAGTTTCTTGTTTAATAAAGTTGATTAGAAAGTCAGATACCTTTTCCTTTATTGACGGCGTCTTGATATACTTATTATCTTGGAAATCTACCTTTCGATGCTTAGGAATCGATAAACTTAAATGCAAGATTTGGGATTTATAGGGTGAATGAAGATCCCATATTTTCACTCTTCGGCTGTTTTGACATCGCCATATATTCTTTAACATTTTACCACATAGATGGCATATATACATAAAATAGTGGTATTAGAGCTCATTTCTTATTATCTGAAAAGTTTAGTCAAATTTCGCATACCGTAGACAGAGACATTTTTGAGATATTTCATGATTTGTTTATATTGTACCCAATGTATGGATAATCATTAAAGAAATGGCACAGGTTATATGGAATTCAGATATAGATGTCTATAATTCTCAGGTAATCCCTGTTCTGGTTGCTAAAAATATATCTAAATATTTATCTGTAAATGATTTACTATCTTTCGCCCAGGTATCGAAGAATGCATTCAAGACTGTTAATGATCCTAATCTCTGGACGGCCAAATTGAAGGAGATGGAAGTGTGGAATAATGGGGTTCTTCCTAGTGGCTCGAAACAAATAGAATTGAAAGACTTCGATAATCCTTTGACGTGCTTGGATCATATTGTGAAATCCCCCAAAGTAGCGAAAACCCAAGTACTTAGGATATACAAATGCTTATACAGCTACTATTATGATTTGCTATCGAACAAGCCGTACAATAAATTAAAAATATTTAAAGATTTTCAAACACCTCAAGAGCAATCCAAGATATTGAATAATTTATTAAGACTTAATAAAATAGATTATGATGAACATTCAAGCGTAATAATTAAAGATAAAATTAGTTCTTTGTTCGAAATATTCGAAAATGCATTATTAAGAGAACTAGAAATTCATTACGATATCCAAGATTATGCGAAAACAAAGCAGTTTGTAAAGATTTTGATAGAGTTAAAAAATCAGCAAACTTTGATAGACTTCTTTCTTCAAAAGAGCATATTTGATAATGAAAATAACAGGTTTTTCAATATCGAAGAATTCGATCCAGAGTTGTATTTTATTGACGGCGAAAATCTTATTGAACAAGATGATAATATGAAAGGCCATCTAACTCTTAACGAAAATTTGTTTGATAAGTTTATTGATGATTTGGCGAATATATTTAATCATGAGGCTCATATTATCGATCAAATATTTCCACAAGAAATACCCATGATGTATAAAGTATGCGAAGAACTCATTGCTAACCAGCTTATGGAATTGCTTATGGCGCTTCTAGATACATCTAAGGAAACTCAAATGTATTTGAGTCTAGTACCTTATTTATACCAAATATTGACAACTACATTTATAGAAAAACTAAACGAAAGTGAAAACATCGGACCTAGCTATCATAATTTGGTTCGCGAATTAATTGATATGCTGTACGAGTCTTTTGCAGCTGAATACATGCGAGACGAACTCCTGGGCTTCAAGGGGTTTTCTAATCAAAATATCGCAGATTGGAAAGATTTATTTTCTAAAAGAGAAGAAGAAACTACCCAGAGCATTTTGAAGCACGTCCGAGTTGAAACCAAAAATGACTTCTTGAGTAGTTTCAAGAAGGTATTTACTATCAATGCTTCTTCTAATAAAAATGAAGACGAACTGGATGTGAAAAATTATTCAGAAATTCAAGCTAAGGCGAAAATCCTAACTGAAAATATCAAATCATTGAATAAGATATTTAGTCTAGAACTAGTTATGGAGATTTTGAATGAAGCAAAAGGCTCACTTCATCGCTTATTGAAGTTCAGAGATTTTTCAATAGCATCTTTAAAGAATGACATTATATCAAGCACGCAGGAAGTTTTCATTAATGTAATTGAATCTATTGGTAGTGAACATTTGAGACCAGGGTTTGAGAAAGCATTAAATTATTTGCACACGTATAACCCGAAAGAACTCGAAATTCCATCAGATTCTCATTCATTTATCGAACCGTTGGTATTATATTGTGAACTAATTAACATGGCTGATATGATTATTCAAATGATCGATATATTCTACAAAGAAGAAATGATAAATAGTCAGATAGTCAAGCATGAGAACTCAATTTTAAACCCTTCATTACAGAATAAGAAAAAGCTCGAAGGTTTAGTTGATAATTATGTTGCTGATGGGTTGAATATTGGAATAGATGTATTGATGACAGAAATAGAGAATGTTTTCTCAACCTACTTGAAAGATTCTGACTACAATCCTCCTTCAGATACGTCGGTGATTTTCGATGGACCAACTGATGCTGCTGTTAAGGTTGTGAAAATTCTAGATGATAATATAGACTTGCTTGTTGGTTGCACTGATAAGTCTATCGTGGAAGTATTCCAACAAGAAATTGCTGAGAGATTCTTTCAATTACTTGTAAAAACTTTGAAAAAATGCACCATCTCAGTTACTGGTGCTATAAATCTTATATCCGATTTGAATTTATACTACGACTTTATTGTTAACCATATAAAAACGAACAAAAAAATGATCATTCCATTGTTTCAATCACTCAAGAAGGTGGGAAGTATATATTTGATTGGAGGCAATGATTCCAAATCAATTGGAAAATTGGTAAGTGACTTATCAAAATTTAACGGTATATTTGGCCAAGAAGAGATTTATGAGTTTGTCCAAAGAAGACAAGATTGGATGTTAATTAAGAAGGATGTTGAAAAAGTTATGTACGGTTTAAGCTTAGGAGATTGTGTAATTTCATAACTGATTATAGATGTATAGAACAATTGACATTGAAGAGCCAAATCACGTGATAAATGAATAATTAAAATTTATTGATAATTTAACAAATATAGTGTTGAAGTTATATATACATGTTCCGATGTTATAGATGCAAACATAAGACCGTTCGATATCATGAATACTTATCGTGTCGGTTTTATTCCAGTTTTGGTTCAAAACTAAATGCTAAGCCTCTTGCGGATCATGATATGGTTGATATGAACGATTTGAGTGCAGCGACATTTGAAAGATTGTCAAAGGTTTATAGACTACTAACTAGTAGATCCCGGAGATTTAAGTTTTCTGCATACGATTGTCATAAACTATACCAGGATGCTGAAGTCAGCCTTTTGGAAGATCTTTTTAAATATCCAAGAATCAATCAGGATATGCTAGTTTTTCTATTCTTGAATTATCCACATTCTGGTTCGATTAGGTCATTAGTCTTAGATGATCTCAAAAGGTTATTATTAACAGGGAAATGTGATATAGTTATACAAAGTTTCAAAAAAATGCTTGACTGTGGGATCATGTCAAAATCCATGGAACTGGAATTCAAATATGCAATATCTGTTAACCAGAAAATGCTCAAGGATGAAATGAAGAAATCGCTAGCCAATTTAATAGTTAACCACACTATAAACTCAGGAGAACACATGTTGGCAGCGTCGTTTACATTAGAATTTAAGAACTCAGATATTACAATGCACCAATCCACAATTAGGTCACTTCTTCGGTCATTGGCTATCGATACAACCATGAAACATACATACAATTCATATACAATAATCAAGATTTTGAATGAATTCACTCTAGATATTATACCGACTTTTGAAATGTGCGAGCTAATGCTCTACTTAGTAGAAGGAAAACCTACACCATTTTTTGCAAATATCCTTTTCAATAAGATCATTCAGAGCACATATTTATCTGGAAAGAAGAGCCACGACATACAGAAATTTTATGAGGTTTGCAAAATACTAATAGAAAAAAATATAAATGCTGGGGATACAACCAGGTCCCTCGAAATATGGAATTTCATCAAACAAAAACATCCTAACTTTGTGAGGGCACAAGGGGGAATACAGTACACAATTATCAATTCTTTATTAGAAGCGGATGTGATTACTGCAGAAAAATTATTAATCGAATGTATTAACGAAGAACTCTTGGATGATCCCGATCTAAGAGACTGTGCTTTGAGGTTTTTTGGCACACATCATCAGCATATTGATAAATTCGAAACCTTGATAAAACAAATCAAGCCACCATTAAGAAGACTGACATTATATCCGCTATTTGAATCTTTTTTATTTCAAAATAATGAGTTTGGTGCTGAACGAATTTTGCAGTCGATTTTTAATTCTAAAAACGGTATACATTACCTCGAATTTAATGCAATTATCAAAAAGTTATTGAAACAGGGTAAGATAGACCAAATCATTAGTATGCTTGAAAGTACCGATGTTCAAGTTTCCAAAATGGGCTATGTAAGTATTTTGGAACATTTTCTTGAAAACTCAGAGATAGAACAGAGGAAAAGTTTTTTTTTGAATGCAGCGTCAAAGTTTCGTAAATTAAATCACCATGATGAATGCTGGGGCATGTTGACAAAAGTAATTTTTAATTATATCTCGAAGAATATCAACAACCGGGTTAGTCGAAGTTTATATACAACCATCGGTCGAAGAGATTTTGGGAAATCAATCAGTGCATCTAATCTGATGAGTAACTTAAATATAGAGCAATACAATATACCCAAAGAATTTGAATCAATGTTGACCTTGAAGGGAAAGACTGGCCCTGAGTGTCTAAAAACCATATGTAAATATGCAATCATTGATCGAGATATTGCTACTTTAAAATGGGGCATCACAGAGTTACGATTTTCTGGGATATTACTAAAAGATATACTAACAGACATATACAAACAAGATTCACAGTTTTTTCACGACGTCTTTCGAAAAGAAATATATCCTACATTATCCAATCTTAGTCATTTAAGTTAATTCTAAATTAACATTTATATATAATATATACAAGGTCCTACTTTCGTATAATAGATCATTTCTTCTTCTTATTCAATTTTTTGTCTAGTAACTTACCACCACGAACTTCTTCTACATTGTGTCCCATTAATTCGATATAGTCATCATGCTTTGATTTTGCTTGTTCTGGAGATAAATCGCCTGTATCTGTTTTTTCATCATTACCAATATCTTCATTGGCGTCATTTTGTTCAAAAGAGGAAAATCTCTGTTTAAATCTATTCACCTTACCGGTAGCATTGGCACTAATACTGGCCAAGTCAGACCTATGTGGGTTCCATAATGTACTATTTCTTTGATCATTAATCATTCTTATTTCATCCTTAGGAGACTGTGACCTTCTTTTAATAACTGATCCATCACTTAGCTCCACCATGGTTTCAAATTGATGAAATATGGCTGGTCTAGCTTTTCCAAGCTTAATTTTTCTCATTACTCTTCTGCTTGACAAATGAACATCACCTTTCATGGCAACATTTCTCTGAAAAGATTTGAAGACGGGTGTTAAATTATTATTAGTCACACTTCTCTTGAACATTTCGAATCCCTTTTCCAGTATGTCGTATAGCACTTATCGTTGGCTTTTCACTAGCTGTAGTAGATTTTTTTTTTCATAATTTTCAGAGTAGTGCACGCGTCAGTTTTCTTCAACGTACAATTTTGATCTAACAAATTTAAGAGAATTAAATATAACATCTTATACTTATTAGATATATCGGTAAAATAATGTCATTTTCCACTCAAACACCGACAATCGTTGTTTTAAAGGAAGGAACCGACCTGTCGCAAGGTAAAGGTCAAATCATTAATAATATTAATGCATGCCTAGCGATCCAGGAAACGTTGAAACCTACATTAGGGCCTTTTGGCTCCGATATTTTAATTGTTTCATCAAATGGTAAGACTACTATCTCAAATGATGGTGCAACTATCTTAAAGTTATTAGACATTGTTCATCCAGCAGCTAAAATGTTGGTGGATATTTCTCGTGCACAAGATGCTGAAGTTGGTGATGGTACCACGTCTGTGACAATCTTAGCCGGAGAACTCTTGAAGGAAAGTAAATCATTTATTGAAGATGGAATTTCATCTCACCTTATTACCAAGGGATTGAGAAAAGCCAGCGAGTTAGCAGTTGCAAAGGTGAAGGAGGTTGCATTAGAGATCAAGAAGACCGACAAGGAAGAATTTCGCCACTTGCTTGAAAGATGTGCAAAAACTGCCATGTCTTCCAAACTTATTAGTAAAAACTCAGATTTTTTCACAAAGATGGTTGTTGATTCTGTCTTGAGTTTAGACCAAAACGACTTAGATGAGAAGTTAATAGGTATCAAAAAGGTTCCAGGTGGTGGTATGGAAGATTCTTTATTTATCGACGGTGTTGCTTTCAAGAAGACATTCTCCTATGCCGGTTTTGAACAACAACCAAAGCACTTCTCTAACCCAAAAATTTTGAATTTGAATGTTGAATTAGAATTAAAGGCTGAAAAGGATAACGCGGAAGTTAGAGTTGAGCAAGTCCAAGATTACCAAGACATTGTCGATGCAGAATGGAAAATTATCTTTTCTAAGTTAGAGGCCATTGAGAATACTGGTGCTAATATTGTTTTATCGAAGTTGCCAATAGGTGATTTGGCTACTCAATATTTTGCGGACAGAAATATTTTTTGTGCTGGACGTGTGTCGAGCGAAGACATGGATCGTGTTATCAAAGCAGTTGGAGGTAGTATTCAATCTACTTGTTCAGGTATTGATACTAAGGATTTAGGCACTTGTGCTACATTCGAAGAAGTTCAGATAGGTTCGGAAAGATACAATTTATTCAAGGGATGCCCACAAACCAAAACATGTACATTAATCTTAAGAGGTGGTGCTGAACAAGTTATTGCTGAGGTAGAAAGATCATTACACGATGCAATTATGATTGTTAAAAGAGCTGTTACTCACAATTCTGTTGTAGCAGGTGGCGGTGCTATTGAAATGGAAGTTTCAAAACACTTGAGAGATTATGCTAAAACAGTGGCAGGTAAACAACAGCTAATTATTTCGGCATTCGCTAAAGCGTTAGAGGTTATTCCAAGACAATTATGTGAAAATGCCGGTCTTGACGGCATTGAACTTTTAAATAAGTTAAGAAGTGCACATGCCAAAGGTGAGGGATCTTTTGGTATTGATTTCCAAAAAGAGTCCGTTGGTAATAATATGAGTAGCTTCATTTGGGAACCTGCCTTGGTGAAGATTAATTCTATTCAATCGGCCACCGAAGCAGCTACATTGTTATTATCAATTGATGAAACCATCCAAAATGAAGATTCAAATCAAGAAGGTAGGGGAAGAGGCGCATACTAGTTTATACCCATTATTAATTCAAGGTTACCATATACATAAATAAGTTTGTTTTGTATGTTATTGCTTAACATTTTTGATATATCTAATAAACGAATTAAAACTCTATACTAAATAATTCTTAATTCTTTATTTTATCCTTTGATTCTGCTACTAAATCAAGCTTAGATGTCACTTTGAGTTGCTCTACTGGTATTTATCAACCCAAATTTGATATTCATCGAACTATACTTGATGGTCGTGTCAGACCTAACATTCGGAGGACATCGATTTTATATGATACTCTAGATCGATAGACTAACAGTCATAATACTAGAAAAAGCTATAACTAGGAGACTATAAAGATAGCATAGTAAAGTAGGTCTTCAATTTAGAGTGCAAAATACAAGAGTTATCAAAATGGTAGAACAGAACGCAAATTCTGACACCAAATTGACTCATCAAGTCACTATAAATATACCATTTGAAACGGCTAAACAAGCTAGTGTTGCATGTAATAGTTTATCTCCTGACTTAATACTAAACTCAAATGAATTGACTGCTACTTGTAGAGCAGAAGGTAAAGATTTGGTTTGTAATTTTAATGGAGTCAGTGATAGAGTTATACGGGTTGCAATAAGTAGTATAATTGACAATTTGAAAACAATAATAGAATGCATGGATGAATTTGATGGAAAGGAAGATGTCATATTTACTGGGAGTTAGAGTAGTAGCTATGTATGTATAAGTATAATTAAACAAATCCATGAACTGTAATGGCACCTTAAATTTTGTGTAACAAGTTTTCAATATTTTTGAAATCAATATTCATTCTATCAATTGCAAGTATAGGTTGTAGTATAGTTAATATCAATGTTAGTAATTGCCGAAAAGCTTTCGGCCCAGCGGTGTTGTAATTATACATCTAGGACATTCAAGAGATACCTTTTTAAAAAATATAGGGAAGTACCAAAGAAGCTTGCCAATTTTAAAGAAGACGAAGGTTTTCACCATGAATATTCGATAAGACCAGATACGTTCGCTTTTAAGGTCTCAGGGGCGAACGAAAGGTCAAGGTCATTGGTACAGACGAAAAAAGTGAAAGACGAATCATCGGAGATCAAGGCACATCCATTACAAAAAAAAAGGAATACAGGTAATTTCAATTTAGTTGATTTTGTTTATAGAAATTCGACAAACTACCCTTTCAATGAACGTTCTCCCCAAGAGATATTTAACGAATATCCATCCACAAATTCAACGAAATTAGCGAGACGCTTGCATCGCCCTAAAAAGACTAAAATGCTTGCCTCAGACTTTATTGAAGATTCTTTGTATAATCCAAATTATGGATACTTTTCACAAGAAGTAGAAATTTTCCATCCAGATGAACCATTCGACTATAATAATATTAAGGACGTTGATGACTTCATGGATAACTGGCAAAAGGCGTATATGAAATACGATGAAGTAAATCCTAAGGCTAGTCAAGCTAAACAACAACATGAAGATATTACACGAGGAAATGAGAAAGAGAGCAAATCAAAGCTTGCTCGTAGAGCCAAACAAATCCATAAATCGGAAACAGAATTAGCTCAAACAGGCCAATTTGCACAAACAAAAAGATCAATGCAACTTTGGCACACTCCCACAGAATTGTTTCAACCATACTATGGTGAAGCTCTAGCTCGTTACTTATTGGTAAATTATAAATTGAATGGATATTACCCTTATAATGATTTAGTTATTTATGAGATGGGTGGGGGAAATGGTACATTAATGTGCAATATCCTTAATTACATAAAAGAAAACCAACCGGATGTTTATGCTAGAACCCAATATAAAATTATTGAAATTCTGAGTCAGTTAGCTGCCAAACAACATACAAGTGCATTGAAAGCCAAATTAATTCTGCAAGGATTGGATTCTCTGAAATTGGAGATTATCAACAAATCAATATTCGATTGGGACAAAGTTGTAGAAGAACCTTGCTTTTTTATAGCGTTGGAAGTTTTTGATAACTTTGCCCATGATTTGATCAGGTATGATAATATCACCGGTGAACCGCATCAAGGTCAAGTATTAATTGACGAACATGGTGATTTCTATGAGTTCTTTACTCCTGAATTAAGTTATTATTCGAACGCCTTCCTTCAATTGAGGGAAAATGGACAGTACCCGGTGTTGAAGCGCTCAAATACAGTACTGGGAAAATTAGAAACATTAAAGAGTGTAGTACCATTTGCGACTTCCAAAGACAAAATTCATCCATTATATCATTCATCAAAGAAACTAAAGATGTCGAACTATTTGTTGCCCTTTAAGGACAATTTGACTCCCGGAGAATTCATTCCAACAAGGTTAATCCAATTTTTTCAAATTTTAAAGCATAAATTCCCACAGCATTCTTTGATTTGTTCTGACTTTCATTATTTGCCAAATTCCATTGAAGGCTATTATAATGCCCCCGTTGTCCAAACTATCATACAAGATAAAATGGTAGATATAACCACGTATATGTGTTACCAAGGTTATTTTGATATTATGTTTCCTACAGATTTTGGTGTGGCTAGTGATTTATACAAGCAAATTACCGGCAAAGTACCAAGAGTAGATCTGCACAGGGAATTTTTAGAACATTGGGCTGATGTTGATATTACAAGTACAAAGAAAGGTGAAAACCCTATGCTAGATTTCTATACTAACGTAAGTTTTATGGTTAGTTAGATCATTAAGATTCGAATTGTAAATAGACTATATACTGTAAATACAACCTCAATTAGATCCGAGTCAACCTCATCTAAAGCTGGGCACACGTGAAATTTCATTTTTTTTATTATGGCTTCGGAGTTGCAAATAGTGGATCTTAAAGTCGAAATGAATTATATATGGCAATTGAAATAAGGGTGGTGTTCAGTGAATTGGTGTTATATTTAATAACTTAAGTGATTGTGGTATATCCATAAAAATAGAGTATGTATCAAACTTTTTAAGCACTAGAACCAAGGTGAGACATATTATTGAACCGTAAATATTAACAAATAGGAAGCATGAGTTTAGTAACTGAACCGATAAAGAGACTTAAATGGGGATTTATACCACGCAAAAGAATAGTTGAAGACATTGATGAAAATGAAGAGGTGAGCATTGATCATTTGGGAAAAGCTAGTAGTATAGACAAGAATGAAGATTTAGCAATAAATACGCACACCAGCGTCTTGAATACCAAGACAAATGCTTCTTTCAATGACGAGATAGAGGTAGAATACCGTGATGAAAAAGATAGAAAATGGTGGAAATTCTTTGATGAATATGAATACCGTGTAAATAAGAATGCCCGTGCAAAGCATAAATGGTACAAATGGTTTAAAGAATCAGACACTCCGGCGGAACGTAAACTAATCTTGAAGCTCGATGTTATATTGACTTTGTATTCATTAATGGCTTACTGGATTAAATACTTGGATCAAACTAATCTTAACAATGCGTATATCGGTGGGTTGAAAGATTCTATTAATATGAAAGGCAATGATCTTGTTAATACTCAAGTTATGTTCAATATTGGTAACATCATTTTTCAAATTCCATTTATGTATGTGCTATATGCTGCTCCATTAAATTTTGTTCTACCTTCATTGGATATCTGCTGGTCTATCTTGACAGTCTGCTTATATCTAGCCCGCAATGTAAAACAATTGAAAGTGTTAAGACTTTTCATAGGGGCATTTGAGGCACCGTCATATTTAGCGTATCAGTATCTATTCGGCTCTTGGTATACAGTTGACGAAATTGCCAGGAGATCGATGGTATATTACTTAGGCCAATACCTAGGGTTATTGACTTCCGGATTGTTGTCTGGATCTATCGAAGATAATCTCAACGGTAAAAATGGACATGAAGCTTGGCAATGGATATTCATTATTGATGGTATTATATCAGTGGCAGTTGGGTTTATTGGGTTTTATGTACTTCCGGGAACACCTACAGATTGTTATTCTTTGTTTTTGTCAGATGATGAAATTAGGTTAGCCAGACGCCGTTTAAAGGACAACAAGACTTCCGTTAAACCTCTGAAAAGGGTATCTGACTTATTTAATCTAGAACTTTGGAAATCAATTATTTCATCCTGGGAGATTTACGTTTTAAGTTTATGGAATATATTCTGTTGGAATAATAATAATGGTTCCTCGGGAGCTTACGCTTTATGGTTGAATTCATTGAATAGATATGGACCAGGAAAATTACAAAGATTAACAGCATTGACCCCCGCACTAGGCCTCCTTTGGTTAATTTTGACGTGCTGCTATGCTGATTTATTTCATTCTCGTTGGCAAGCTATAATACTTTCCCAAATATTCAATTTCACAGGGAATGTAATTTTAGCAGTTTGGAAAGTACCAGAAACGTCGAAGTGGTTTGCATGGTACCTACAATACTTTGGTTGGGCCATGGCTCCGGTATTATATGCGTGGCAAAATGATATCTGTCGTAAAGACGCCAGAAAGAGAGCTGTTGTGTTAGTGGTAATGAATATGCTTGCTCAATCTTCCACTGCGTGGCTCTCTGTTCTCGTCTGGAAAACAGAGGAAGCACCGCGTTATTTGAAGGGATATACCTTTACCGCTTGTTGCGCATTCATGTTAAGCATTTGGTCTCTTGTTGTTTTGTATTTCTACAAGAGAACTGAGAGAAAAAATGCTCAAGATAATGGTATAATAATCTACAATTCAGCAACAATGAAAGAAAAAGACCCTGAAGTGATTCGAGATGAGCTTAAAGGACATTTATAGAGATATTTAGAAATATTAATAGACTAATATATTTCAATTAATTCAGTAATTACATATCCATAAATTTGCAGTAAAATTTTTGTAAGAACCAAACCTGCACATATAATTTTTATTTAGCCATAAAATCTCATCGTAGTATATATTTTCACCTTCTTAGAGTAATCAAGGGCCGTTATTCAGTATAAATATCAGCACAATATGGGTGTTCCAGCATTATTTAGATGGCTCTCGCGTAAATATCCAAAGATCATTTCCCCTGTTATAGAGGAGGATGCAACACAAGAAATAGGAGCAGCTTTATATAGTGACCCCAATCCAAATGGTGAATTAGACAATTTATACTTAGATATGAATGGTATAGTCCACCCGTGTTCTCACCCTGAACACAAGCCGCCACCAGAAACTGAAGATGAGATGTTCTTAGACGTTTTCAAGTACACTGATCGTGTATTGTTAATGGCTAGGCCACGTAAAGTCTTGATGATAGCTGTTGATGGGGTTGCACCAAGAGCAAAAATGAACCAACAAAGATCAAGACGGTTCAGGTCCGCGCAAGATGCCAAGATAGCTCATGCAGAGAAGGAGCGCCAAATTAAGGAACGAGAATTGAGAGGTGAATTGATTGATGATGCCATCAAAGGCAAAAAGTCGTGGGATTCGAATGCTATTACTCCCGGTACACCATTTATGGATAGGTTGGCATTGGCATTAAGATATTGGGTAGCCTACAAGTTGTCTAATGATCCAGGTTGGGCAAATTTACAAGTAATCATTAGTGATGCGACAGTTCCGGGAGAGGGTGAACATAAACTTATGAGCTTTATTAGGCTGCAGAGACTGGACCCAGAATATGATCCAAACACAAAACATTGTATTTATGGTTTAGATGCCGATTTAATTTTCTTAGGTTTGGCAACACACGAGCCACATTTCAGAGTTTTAAGGGAAGATGTTTTTGCAAACCAATCAAGACAAATGAGGATTTCTGATCAGCTTCTGATGACCCAAGAGCAAAAGGATGCTATTTCTGAACAAGATTCCAAAAAGCCATTCTTATGGTTACACGTTAATGTATTAAGAGAGTATTTGGAAATTGAACTATATAATCCTCATTTGTCATTTCCTTTTGATCTAGAACGAGCAATTGATGATTGGGTTTTTATGTGCTTTTTCGTCGGTAACGATTTTTTGCCTCATCTTCCAAGTTTGGATGTTAGAGATAATGGTATTGATATTCTCCTCAATTGCTGGAAAAGATTATTACCAAAACTCAGAGATTATATAACATGCGATGGAAACCTTAACTTAGAAAGCGTTGAAAAATTAATGTCAAATTTGGCTTATAAAGAAGATGAAATTTTCAAGAAGAGACATGAAGGTGAAAAGAGAAGAGAGGAAAACGATAAAAGACGAAGACTAGCACAAGAAGAAGAAAAAGCCTTAAAAAATCAATACATACCTCAAGTCTCTAAAGGTTCTGATAAAGCACCACTAATGGCAGATGTTAATATGCCATTGATGTCTACTAGTGGGGATGCAGTCGAGGGATATGCGCAATTGTCGAACAAGGATATTGTTGCAAACAGAGACGTGATTACTAAGGCTAATATGTCAAATGCTGATGCCGCTGCTTCATTGAAAAAATTACTTGATTCAAAGGCTAATAATAATTCCGACTCATCTATAAGTGCCTCTGCTGCGATTCAAGAGACGCGGCTGGATGATCAGACTCCGAATGTAGAGAATTCTAAGAAAAGACCAATTGATGAAGTTGATTCTGAATTACCGACTCCAGATGAAAATGGTGACGCAGTCAGAATGTGGGAACCTGGATATCGTCAACGTTATTATCAAACTAAATTCAGCGTCACATCTGATGATGAGACTGATAAAATCCGCCGTGACATGGTTCGCTGTTATTTAGAAGGTATTTCGTGGGTATTGTTATATTATTATCAGGGATGTCCCTCGTGGCAATGGTATTACCCATACCATTATGCTCCTTTTGCAGCGGATTTTGTTGATGTAAATAGCATAATTGGCGACGAGGGCATCAAGTTTAAATTGGGTGAGCCATTTAAGCCATATGAACAATTAATGTCGGTTTTACCAGCGGCATCGGGACACAACTTGCCGGAGGTCCTTAGAATTTTAATGTCAGATCCAAGTAGTGAAATACTTGATTTCTATCCTGAGGAGTTTCAAATTGATATGAATGGTAAGAAGATGAGTTGGCAAGGTATTGCATTGTTACCATTTATTGACGAAAATAGGCTACTCGAAGCAGTAAGAAAGAGATATGATTTATTGACGGATGATGAAAGGGAAAGAAATGCATTAAAGGACGAAGTTTTGTTCATTTCAAACCAGAATAAAAACTACAAACGGTTTTGTACTGAATTGTATGAAAACAATATCGAAGAGTTGCCATTTAGATTTAGCAGATCCGGATTAGCAGGAACAGTTATAAAGAATAAAAGTTTTGCTATTGATGGGTATACGAAGTTCCCGTTAAATGAAGGAGATATGCCTGACTTGAAAAATTTGGAATTTTTTCAATCATTTTATAAGATGCCAATGAAGAAAATGGGTAAATCAATGCTTGTTAATGGGTACATTTCTCATGTGAGGACCTTGACTCAAGAGGATAAAGATTCTATTATGTACGGTCCACAAAGGAATGGTGGTTATAACAGATTCCGTACTCCGAATGATAATAGTGGATATATTAACAAAGGACCAAGTGGTAAGGAAGACTATTTAATTTATTCCATGAGAAGGGGAGGATATAGAGCGTTCTTGGAAAATATGAAGTATAAAGATCAGTATGATCAACAGCAGAATTCTCAACCTAACAACGCTAATTACAACAATCAGTATAATAGGAATTATAATAATAGCTACAACAACAGCAATTACAACAACAACTATAATAACAACTATAATAACAACTACAATAATAACTACAGCAACAGCTACGGCAACAACAGCAACTACAATAATTATAAAAATAATTATAATAATGGCTATAACAACTATAACAACTATAACAACTATAACAATCAGGGCAACTACAATACCTCCAACTATAATAGTCAAGGGGGATATTCTAATAGATATAACCAAGGTAATTCATCCAGTAATAGATCTGGTTATATCCCTGCACCAAATAGAAGTGGTAATTTTGGTAATAGAAATGGATATAGTCGTAAGTAGGTTCGTGTAATGTCGCAATTTGAAATATGGTGCGGTAAGAAATCAATATATATTTAGTTCGATGATTTGAAATCAGAAATGTAATAGATAAATCAATAATGTCCGAAGAATCCTTTATTATTAAACCTTTGAATAAAGTGGTTTACATAAGGGAACTGGAGTTAGATTATAGTTTGTCAGTATCTCCAATTGAGCCCTCAATTGATAATATTTCTGTAATAACGCCCGATGATGTCACCCACCTACATCATGAAACGATAATTATAGATTCCACACACTCAGGAACAAGAACTACTAATAAAGATTTATACAAACAAATACTTAAACAACTATTTACATTATTAGAAATCCCGCACACCTATTTTGCTACGAAAGCCAAAGATTCGATAAAAGACTTCGCTCATACCCTAGCCCCTGAGAAAGAATATACAATAATCTTTCTTAGTGGTGACACTTCGATCAATGAGTTTGTAAACGGATTATCAGAGAATAAGGATGCTGCGAATATAAACATTTTTGTTATACCTTGCGGGACAGGTAACAGCCTTTCGCTTTCGCTAGGGATTACAGATAGAATGAGCGCAATAAAGAAATTACTTATAGGCAGCAGGAAACCTTTAAATTTGTACCGTGCTAAATTTCCAACAGGATCGTTTTATTTAAACGGCGATAATAAATCAGAGATTGAAAATCCATTGACGTTTCTAGTAGTGTTATCTTGGGGGTTTCATGCGGCTATAGTAGCAGATAGTGACACTACCGAATTAAGAAAATTCGGAATAGAAAGATTCAAGATGGCAGCCATGAACAATTTGAAGAAGGAACAAAAATACGACGGAGACGTATATATCAACGACAGGCTCATCGAGGGCCCATTTTCTTATTGGTTGGTCACTCCTGCAACAAAGTTCGAACCAGCATTTGAAATTCTGCCACTCGGAGATATCACAAATGATGAATTGTATATGGTTGCAATAAAAGCAGAATATGGTGAGTATTTAATGGATATATCGCTGAAAGTTTATGATAAGGGAGGCCACATTCTGGATGAACGAGTACTATACGAATGCATAAGCAATGACCAGCAAATTAAATTAATGCTCGGTAGTTATTCAAACAAGAGAATATGTATAGATGGTAGTATAATTGGAGTGCCTGATACACCCAATGAGATTGTTATAGAAAGTATCGGAAGTCATCAACATAACTGGACCTTATTTATAATTCAGTAATCGATAAGAATCGGTTATATGATGACTTTTAATATATATGAGTAAGGTTGAAAGAACTGTAGGTTTACAAAAAAAATAATACATTACTCTCAAAGCGAGATCGTAAATAGTGCATCGCAGCTCAAAACTTATCTACGCGGACTCCGGCTCCGCGTAGCATCGAAGTCGTGATCTGCAGCAATGTACTACTAAAAATTCACGGCATAATAAAAAGGCAACTTGTATAACAAACGTGGATGTAGATCCAATGTTCGCTTGAATTTCATGTCCAGGAGCACTTTTTTAATTATAATTAATAGAAAGTTAATTTTAAGCCGATGCCCCGCCATTACTCCAATTTCATTTTGCATTCAAATAATTCATTCTGTAGCATGCATAAATGCGTTCCTAAGAAAATCTGAAAATCTATTCTTGAACGAATACTCCATGTCCATAATGCTTCGTGGGGGTAGGTCATAGTTTCCTTTATCCACAATTATATCGCAGTTTGCCAGTATCAGGAAATAGGAAGCAAAGAATTTCTCCGCAGTTTTTAAGCTGTTGGACCGCATCCCGGAGAAATACTAATCCTTCGATCGGGTGCGGAAGTTCCATGTACTCATCGGTCAAAATTTTGCATCGGCCGATGTGCTTATCGTCGAATAGTTTGGCACGATTTTCGGCTACACTGATTCACGATTGAGGAGAATAGTCTTTGGTGCCGCATTAATTATCTCACCACGAACTAAGTAGCGGTAATCGGGTTGCATCTAATAATATTTCCGTTACAATAAATTACAGGGTACCTACTTGTTCAAAACAATCCTAGATTTCCCGGGCAGAATATGCAGAAAAGACAAACGAGTAATTGTTTCCCCAACCAACTAAATTTTTCTATTATATTGAGAGAGTTGCGCGATCTCCCCCACAAAAATACTATTATCCTCCACTCAGGAGAACTAATTAGTAAATGTAGACTATCGTACGGTTCTGAGTCGCGGGGCAATTTTTGGTAGTTTCAGCAATGCAGATGCATCTTTATGTAGCGTGCCAAAAGACCCGGAACATATTGGCGTCGCAGAATAATTGCAACATTTTTACAGGGCGAGCTAAGGCTTAAGAGTCGGTTCAATGCGAACAGCTGTGGGGACCAATAACTCAACATATTCTAGTCGAAAATATTTGCCATTTTTGCAATGGATATATATATTGTAAGAGTATTCTTATATTTCAATACTTAATTCAAGAGAAAATATAGCAATACTGCACAAAAGATAAACTTTTTTGAACTTAAAGCATTAGCAGCAGATATTGCGAAAATGTTCACTAAAACGAAAGATCTACATGAGGATGTCAAGTCGGTGGAATCCAGACAAGAAGTGACTGAAATAGTGCAACATCCTCATACTACTGCCACCAAGCACCATGATGAGAATTCCTGGTTGTCAAAATTTAGATGGAAGGTGCAAGATGACCACGCACCACCAAATATTTACAATTGGACCTTATATCTCTCAGTGTTGGTATTCGGAGTTTTAGGGTCGGCCAGAGGTTACGACGAAGGTAACATTTCAGGTTCAATTGCCCAAGTGTCATTTAAGAACTATTTTGGGTTGTTAGATGAAACAAAGTCCGCAGACTACCTTGCAAATTTGAAATCTAATATTACAGCCATGGTCCAATTGGGTTCGATTGGAGGTTGTATTATAGCAATGTACACAGTGGATCGTTTTGGGAGGATTAGAACTTTACAAGGGGTTTGCTTGTTATGGATTGCAGCTGCAATAATTCAAATTACATCGAAAAATGTTGGTCAGCTATATGCTGGTAGACTAATTGAAGGGTTGGCCATAGGTCAAACTACAACTATAGGGCCTACATACATGTCAGAAGTTGCACCAAAGGCTATCAGAGGTCTTTGTAACTGTATTTTTGCGGGTGCTGTTTATTTTGGTATCATGTTGGCTTACTTTGCCAATTATGGGACTGCATTACATATTTCAGGCGAAACCAACAAGCAATGGATTGTACCTACTTCGATAAAAATCCCACTTGCAGGCTTAATATTTATCGGGTCTTTCGCCTTCTGTGTCGAAAGTCCAAGATGGCTCTTGAAGATTAATAAGCCTGATAAAGCAGTTCAGAATTTATCAAAGTTGAGAAACTTGCCCGTTGATCATCCTTATATCTTAGGAGAAATATCAGATATTAATGAACAGATCCATGCGGAAGAAGAGGCAACTTCAGGTAATAATGTCATTAGTTTGATCCGTGAGATCATTTGTGTTAAGTCGGTCAGATACAGATTCTTCGCTGTTGCTGCTTTGGCCCAAGTTTTGGGTCAGTGGTCCGGTGCTAATGCTGTTACTATTTATTCGGCAGAGCTTTTTGCATTATCTGGTATTACTGGTACAGGACAATTGAAGATGACGGCTATATTAGGTGTTGTTAAATTCGTTTCTGCATACATGAGTGCATTCTTTATGATTGATTTCTTGGGAAGAAGGAAGGCGTTATATATTGGTATTTGCGTCCAAATGTTTTCTATCTTGTATTTCGCAATTTTCTTAACTGTTGTTCCAGAGGCGGGAGCAGAAGGCGTTACTTTGAGTGGTTCCAAGTTAAATGCCAGTAAGGGTGCTATGGCCTCATTATTTATTTCTGGTGCAGGTTGGACTATGGGTTTCAATTCAATTCAGTATTTGTTAGGGTCAGAAATCTTCCCATTGAAAATTCGGTCATTTGCTCAATCAGCTATCATGGTGTTGCATTTCGCTAACCAATATGGTAATTCAAAGGCTTTACCCAAAATGTTACTTGCGATGAACAATTGTGGTGCCTTCTATTTCTTTGTTGGTGTTATGTTCTTATCATTAATTTGGGCTTGGTTCTTCATCCCAGAGGTTTCTGGTCGTTCATTAGAAAGTATGGAAGAAATCTTTAACTTACCATGGTATCTCATTGGTAGAAGGGGTGCTCAATTGTGCCCTGATTACTCCGAGATTAATAAGATTACTTACAGTGATGATGGTCATGGTAACGCTTATGAAGGTAAAATTAATTATAACACAGACAATGCAAAGGCGTCTGAAGAGTATGTTGAAGATGTTAATGATGGGAGAAAGGATTCTCATGATGAAAAATCCATTAATGAAAAGAAGTAATTTTATCGTTGCTGGTAAACGATTGTATCAAAGAAGTTATACTCTTGACTTTTATTATTCATTTGTAACAATTAGCTAGGGTATTACAATTAATTGGGCTTATTAACCTTTACATGAATATAATATTCTAATATACAACTTATTAATACAATTAAGCTATTCTTTGGCCCTTTTGTTGGCATTTTGATTTTTATTGACCATAGGACGCTTTTGTCCAACCTTTTGCTCAGAATTGTTCTTTTGAATCTGCGATGATTTTTGAGGTGTACTACCTCTGTCAACACTAGGGCGATGTACCGTTAAGGTGGACTCAGTAAACTGGTGACCTAATGGCAATTTAGGTCTATCTTGACTTGGTGATGCCAGACCTTCCGTCTGAGGTGATGCTTGTGTTACATTTGGTGTGGGAGGAAGAGCTGTCGAGTTTTCTATTGGTGCAATTGACGTCGCCGAACTTAATTGATCAGGGTTTTTCTTTCCCTCTAATTTATCCAACTTTTTATTTAACATCCGTAATTTGATTTCATACTTCTTTTCAGTTACATTCTTCACATTTTCTTTCTCTTTAGCCAATTGCGAATTGAAGTCTTCCTTTAATTTCTTGATCTCTTCTTCGTTTTGTTTAATTAAACTATCACGAATATGTTGTTCATCTGCATTGGAATCATTGGAAGACATTCTTTTGGAAACCTCTTCATCAACTTTGGAATTCAATTCATTTTCAAATTTTTCTTGCAATTCCTTTTCCAATTTAGTTTTCCTATCTTCAATTGTTCTTTCCAATTCTTCGTATTTTGTTTTAAACTCAGAGTTTGCGTCATTTCTAATTTGTGTTTCCTTTTCATTATCACCCGCATTTTGATTAATGTTGGCAGTATTTTTATTCAACTCTTCCTTTAATTTAATTTCAAATTCAGCATTTAATTTATCACTCAATTCGGATTTCTCATTTTCAAATTGAGCTTTCAAAGTATTTAATTTCTCTTCAAACGATTTTTGGTCTGGTTGATTAGATTCCAAACTATTAATCTTAGTCCTCAATGCATTCAATTCATTCTCTAATGATTCCTTTTCGGCCATTAAAGTATTTGTTTTAAGTGTCGATTCATTTTGTAAAGTCTCAAAACGTCCACGAGCTTCATCTAATTCTTGAGTAGCCTTAGTTAATTGCTCATTTGATTTAGGTTGAGTGGCATCCAGTTCTGAATTTTTCTTAATATTTGTCAACTCTTGATCGTAATTAGACTTAGCTTCCTCTAACTTTCGGTTTGAGTCCGCTAATTCAGTCTTTAAAGAATCAACAGTCTTCTCTAATTCCTTAGTCTTGCTTCGATGAGCCAGTAACTTATTTTGAAATTCATTCTTAAGATTTGTAAATCTTTGCTTCATTGCTTTTATATCTTCTAAGTCAGATTCGGCTGCAGCATTTCCACCGTTAGCTTCAAGTTTGGCTTTATTTTTTTCATTTTCTTCTTTTATCAATCTGATAGTCTGTTCTTTTACGTCATTCTGCATTGACAATTCAGAAATTTTCTTTTCTAACGGTTCTAATTTCGTGGAAATTTCTTGTAAGTCAGTTTCTAAACCAGAAATGCGCTTAATGTTGGCAGTATTCTCATTACGTAAAGTGGTATTACTTTCACGTAAGATATTCAATTGTTGAACTTGTTCTAATAAACGGTTATGCTCCTTCATATTCTCATCAAGTTTATTCGAATTGGAATGTGATTTTAATAATTCGGACTTTGCGGCCTCTAACTCAGCAGAAACTTGGTGTAAGCGTTGCTGAAGTCTTCGTTGATCCTCTGAGTAATTGGTTAATCTAGCCTCTGCTGCATCTTTTTCACGACGTAAGTAACTGACTACTTCCTTTAGATCTGCATGGGATGACGATTCTGATACTTCAGATGTACTAGGCAATTTAGACAATTCTAGCTGGTTTAATAGGAGGTTGTTCTGATCTTTCAAATCTTTTACTTTTGATTTAAATGAATCTAAATCATCCTGAATAGCTTGTTTCTCTTCTTCCACAACTTCATCCTTCTTATCTAAAAGTTCCTTTGTAGCATCTAAGTCTGTTCTTAATTTCCCGATACTAGATTCAAGGCCTTGGCATTCATTCTTTAACTGGCTGACTTCATTTACCAATTCTTCATTGCGTTGTAATTCTTGGTGATATTTATTCTGAATGTCAGATGATATCCTTGATTGACTCTCCAAGTCCTTAACAATAGATTCAAATTTGCCTTCATAATCCTTTTGCATGTCATCGTATGCGTTGGCTTTCATTATCGACTCCTGGATCTTTAATTTTAATTCTTCAACTTCTGAGTAATGTCTCTTCTCTGCCTCACTAAATTCTTGTCTGGTCTGATTAAGCGAGTTAGTCAAATTGCTGATTTCATTCTCTAAAGCTTGCTTTTCTTGAATCAAGTCATCGCACTTTTTATCACTATCAACCTTGTAATTTTCAAAGGTATTAGTTGAGTTAATCAATGCAGACTCTGCGGCTTTTGCTAAACTCGAAAATTCGGAAACTTGTCCTTCAGCAATTCGTAAATCATGTTTCACTTTTTCTAACTCGATAATAACGTTATCACTAGATCCGCTTTGTTTATTATTGAGATTAGAAAGTGGTTTAAATCCTTCAAGACTATTGTTTCTAGACAAAGAATCATCTAATTCTTTAACCCTCTCTGTTAGACTTTCAACTAACAAAGATTTTTGATTCATCTTCGTTTTATAATCAAGTAGCTGTTGGCTTAATTCGGTAACCTGTTCTAATTTAGCATTTTGAGCCTTCAATGCTAATTCGGATTGATTAGACATAATAAATATTCTTTCCTCCCTTTCATTAAGTCTTTCTTGTAATAACTGATAATTCTCAATTGACTGAGTAAGTCTATTAGATAATTCATTGCTAGACGATTCACGTTCTTTCAATAACGATTGCAAGTTTATAACAAATTCATTTAGGTTGGCTTTATCAGCTCTAAGTTGTGCAATATCTTCATTCATTGTCTTTTGATATGAATTCCAAACTTCTTTCTCGGTTTTCAAGTTATTTATAGTCATTGCGTCCTTATTAATTCTATTTTCCGCATCTCTGACTTCGTTTGATTTATTAATAAGTAAAGATTCTTGCTTGGAAGCTTGGTTTTTCCAAAATTCAACATCTTTCTTGAATTGTTTCATCTCTTCGCGAGTATTTTCCATGGCCTTTTGTGCATTGGTAAACCTGGCATTAGCTAAATCTGTCGAATGTTTCATGGACGATAATTTCAAAGATAATTCGTTTTTGTCGTTAGTGACATTTCGTAACTTATCATTTAAATCCTTGAGCGTAGAAGAAGACTGTGATTGCAATTCTTTCAATAGCTTTTCAGTGTCATTCAACTTTGTTTTCAAGTCGTTATTTGCGTCATTTAAGAACTTAAGCTCGCCTTTAGAACTAGCAAAGCTGTTAGTCTCAGACATTTTTTGGAGCACATCTCTTTCCTTGGTAACGGCCTCTAACTTTATGTTAACACTGTCTAATTCACTTTCTAACGTCAAAATTGCCTCCTTTGCTTCGTCGATCGCAGCTGACTCAAATCCACCATTAAATTCATCTTCTTTATTCTCTAGCTTTTTGCCCAATTGTCTCACAACCGTAAGCAACCCTTCGTTTTTCTGTTGTAATTCAACTATACTTGCAAACCCAACTAATCTATCAGTTATTAATTGGTCAGTGTCACTTTCTTTCGATCCATCATTATTACCACTCCTCTCTAAAATATTTTCGATTGCCTTCCTTTCAGCAAGTGTAAGGGGATCTTCGTTACTATCTCTGATTTTAGAATGAATTAAATAGTAACATAATTGCTTTCCTAAATCCTTGCATAATTTCTTCATGGACACCAAGTCGTTATTATATTCAGAAAGTCTGGCCTTCAATTTATTACATTCCCTTTCGCTATCCAATTTTTCTAATCTGATAGACTCAACCTTTCCTATCATTTCTTGAAGAGAATTTTCATAAAACTTAATTTGTTCACCATGATTGGCAATTGTTGGCTTTTTGGATTCCAATTCTGCAACAAAAGATTCTAATTGAGAGGATAATCTTTCTTTTTGGGATCTCTCCAACACCAATTGCTTCTTCAAATGGTTATATTCAGAGTATAATGATGACAACGATATACCGCTTGAATTGGTTGAGGCAATCATTTCGGCCGATACTGAAAGTTTTGGCAAATCGGTTTCTTTATGTAATTCTTTATCCAATACTTCTTCGGTTCTTCTTAATTTTTCTTCTAATATGACAATCGTTTCGTTTTTCTTGGAAAGCTCTGTCTCTAGTGCATTCACAGAACCGCCCAATTTATCCTTAACTTCCTCGATATATGCTTCGAGTTGTTCAATTCTTTCACTTCTTTGCAGAGATTGTACTTGAGTCAACTCTAGTAATTCTTCCTTATTTTTCAATTCCTTGGTGAACTTTATCTTTTCAATTTCAAACTTTGAATCTATCGATGAAGCCCTCGATATTTCCGACTCAAGCTTTTCTTGCAACTCGGTGATTGTATCTTGGTGAGTTTTATTCATGCGCTCCAATGATTCGTTCTTCGAATTCAAGCTCGCAAGTTTGTTAGACCTCAATAAGAATTCAGATTCATGCTTCTTTATCAAATCCGTAAACCGTTGCTGCACCGATTTCAATTCTTCTTCGTACCAAGATTTTTGGTTTTTGATATAAGACAACTCGTTAGCTACCTTATTAAATTCCAATTTCACGGAAAATTTATCATTTCTGGTTTCATTGAGCTCCTTGGTGACCTGGTTGATCTGTTGGCTTTGCTCAATATTGGTTTTGGTCAACCTGCTTAAAGTGTCATTCAACTTTAATATCTCTTGTTCTCTTTGTCCGATTTGATCGGAGTGCTCAGAACTGTACTTATTGGTGTCGTTTTCTGCTTGGGATAATCTGCCGGCAATGGTAGCATTTTCTTCGCGCAATTTGCTTATCTTTTGATGGCTCATTTCCTTTTCATTGGCGAGATCATCTCTCTCTTGTCTCAATTCGTAGTTTTGCTTATCCAACTTCTCTAATTTCAGTTGCAAAAATTTGAATTTCTTGTCTTGGATCTGCACCGCTTGTTCTTGGTTGAGCTTTAAAAATGCGTTTTCTGACTTCAATTCTTCAAACTGCGATGCCTTTTGCTGGACCTGATGCATGATCGCATTATCAACACTATTTAATGTTTGCGGGTCCACATCCAAGAACGCGGACACCGTGCCCTTATCGATGGAGTGGTTTTCGTGGGCAAAAGTATCGTCGTGCGTCAAGTCCTGGCCGCTGTGGTCGACCAAGGCGTCAACCTGGGAGTTCTTGGTGTGCACGAGGGGAGAGCTGGATACCACGTCGTCATCCTTGGCCACGCTGAACGACTTGGGGGTGATGATGGGCTCAATGTCCTTCAACGGAGGCAACGACTTCAGTGGCGTGGCAAACTGCTGGCTCGAAGGCGGCGGCTGTAAAGCCGATGTATTGGCCTCGTCCATATCGGCATCCTGGGGCTTGTCCTGTTGTTCTTGTTGTTCTGGTGCCTGTGTCTGCTCCTGCTCCGACGGCATCACATTCTCCTGATCCGTTGTCAAGCTTACCTGTGGAATGGAATTCTCGTCGTTAGGCGCCACCGATTCAAACGCCCGGGCAACCTCGTTGCTGAGGTGCTGGAGCGTCTCTGCGTCCAAATCCCCGGCCCCCAATGGCTGTTCCTCATGCTGTCCACCCTGCTCCTGGCCCGTCGCCGGCTCCGTTTTCTCGGTCCTGTTCTCCTCGCTCGGCCTCTCCTCCTGCGCTTTCTGTGTTTCTGCCCGCTGCCCGTTCTCTATCGGCGGCTGTTCTCGTGGCGGCTGTTCTTCATGAGAGCCTGTCTCATGCATTCGTTCGGAATCTTCACTCATTCCAACTAGTATGTTGCGTCGCCAGCTATATCTACTTGGAATACGATCGCTTGGATGCTATTGAAACGATTAATACCTAGAATTGCCGTCTATGCTATCACTACTACTCTCTTTATCTATTTGCTTAAGCGCTAGCCAGCAAAAGCGTATTGCGACATTGATGTCGCGAATCGCAAAATGTCGCACCAGTCGTTCTGGGTCAGATGACATTAGGGCATCTAACCTAAAATTAGGAATTTGAGCCTGGAGGTTTTGTGTAAGTTTTTACCGAGAGTCGGCCCCAAGCTGGAGGAACTGGAACAAATTTTTCACCTAGGAAGAAAAGAACATAAAACATAGTCTTGTACAATAAGTATTTAAGATATCACAATAATTGCTAATAAAGATGATTGAACCATCATTAAAGGCTTTAGCTTCCAAGTACAACTGTGAAAAATCTATTTGCCGTAAATGTTACGCTAGATTACCACCAAGAGCTACCAACTGTCGTAAGAGAAAGTGTGGACACACCAACCAATTAAGACCAAAGAAGAAGTTGAAATAGATGATATGGTATATTATTATGGGTATGTGCACCGGTGTGGTTGTGGATACGTAGGGAGCCGATTTCGAGGAGCCCGTTGATTGTGAATAGACGAAAAACGAAGGGGGAGTTGAAACGGACCTACGTGGCGAACGACGACTGGGTATAGGACCCGGATAAATATTTAGGTTTTTGTCAATACAAGTCTTACGTTTTAGTATTATGGGGAACGCTGTTCTGGTGAATGAGTCGTGGAGGGAAGATTACGGTGGTGACGAAGGCCCCGAGAATCTGGTCCAAACTGGTCCGACGTGCCACGTAGTGGCACGCGGGTCCAGGGACGAAACACTCGCAAGAAACAGCGTCTGTAGAATATGCAAAGATGGCGGAAATGCCGAACTGGCGTCCAATGTAGGTCAATTGGTTTCGGTCGATAACAACGGGACACGGACACGTAAGGTACATACAGTGGCAGCCGGCGGACCAGGTCTTCGCTATGTCTACTGTCACGCCTGTCTACGGCCATGCGGTGCCTTTAGCTAGCGGATCAGTCGGTCAGTGTGCGATGCTTTCGCAGCATTAGTAATTAGTATCCATTTGTCATGCTTCCGTTTGCCCAATTAGCGGTCCGATACACCGTATTTTTCTCTACAAACAAGTATCCGGTATTCCTTATGGTCCTTGTAGCGTTATCAATGTCTCGGATTGCTGTAGTCCTCTTTCGTATGTATTCAACTGGCATCTAATCAAAATTTATACTTTGACTAAATGTCGTCCGCGGCCCAATATTTTCCTGTAAGCTGATACGTATAAACGTTAGCACAGTGGACATTAGTAAAGATCATAAATCATTAATTAAAGGTCTAGTTTATTGCCTCTTAGTCAGGTTTGTTTATTATGAATAACAACCACCTCAACTATATCCCTGATCTGGTGGCAAACTTGAATCAAAATCCATTGATCAATACGTATCAAAACGAAGCTTCCCTCCCATCCTCACAACAACAAAAACGGCAAATAAGCGTGTCTACATATATGACTAGCAACCCTAATAAAAGACCACCAAACCCGTTACAAATGCAAACGTCATTACAAGGTACCCAGGAATACGGTTCGTCCCATGTATCCAAAAATAACAGCACAGGCCAGAGTGCCAATGCCCCGAATGTTTCTTCACCAAGATTTAATAATAATCCCATTATCCGAAACAGTGTTAGGAGGAATTTGGTTCAACAACAAAAAAACCAATATGATCAGAAACAGCAGGGCACGCTCCAGCACAATGCGTCGAGTAACATGAAAACACCAACTCCTTCGGCTTATGATGTTCCATCGAGTCCAAACATCAACCCTATGTCCACCATTTCTGCCAATAACAACTCTGATCTGTCGGACTCGAATGCATTAGAGAACCAGCATCACCAGCATTTGCAGGCACTTGGTCCGCATTCTGATTCCATGCAAGACGCTGAATTCCCATCTGCTAACAAAGATGTTGTTTCTCCTTTGAACCAATTAGGAAACCATAATCAGCAACCTGCACCAAACAGTACGCAACAGGTGTCTCCTTCAGATAGTGTGAATCAAGAAGAACATCAGCTGCAACAACACCAGCGTGCTATGTCTGACGAAGAACAGCAATTGGCCTCTAAATTAAAAGACACATACAAGAACATCGTAAATTACGAAGAAGTTGTTCAAAAAAATTGCATCGAAATAACTATTAAAATTAATAGTACTGCCACAAGTGGTAACACGTACAGTGATTCGCCAATGGTTAACCCACAATTATCGTCCTCCGTCAATTCATCGTCCTCCATGATGTCATCGTCCAAGAGCTCAGAGTTGCTGAATAATCTATGGACTGTTTATCATCATAATATAGCTTTGCTAGACAATTATTATGATTTTTTAGTCACTGCATTGAAGCCAACTTCAAATCAGAACCACTTCAAGACAGGTAAAAACATAGTTGATTTGTATAAAATCCCAAGACG
This sequence comes from Debaryomyces maramus, assembly GCA_030583545.1. Classification (NCBI taxonomy): domain Eukaryota; kingdom Fungi; phylum Ascomycota; class Pichiomycetes; order Serinales; family Debaryomycetaceae; genus Debaryomyces; species Debaryomyces maramus. The sequence goes on from JAJMIL010000002.1 coordinate 400,780, forward strand.
TATGTGGGTATATGGCATAGTCGGCTTTTTGGAAGTCTTGAAGAATATTATGAGTGTCTTTCAAGATCATGAAATTTGCCTGTGTTTTATTGCATACTGTTTCAACATTATCTCAAACTTAACTGACCCAGCTTTAGAAATGGAAGGCTGGTGGTCTGAAAAATTGGGGGATTTATCAAGAATGGCAATTGCATTATATTCATCTAGATTCATCGAATGGAAGATAAGTGCTGAGTATTGGTATTCCGTTGCTATGAAAACTCTATACGGACATGGGAAAATATACTACCATATGTGTACAGTTCAACAAGACAACTTGGAAGCATTAGTTAACATTGGAAAATCGGTGGTCTGCCGTGATCCATTTGTTCCTACTCAGCAATATCTTAGATTGGTCGTCGAGAATATTTGCACCCAGAGAAACATTTTATCTTTATTGGAACTACCTATTATTGATTTCATTAAGATACATAAAGTATTATTAAGCATACACACGGGTGTTGAAAATACAGCAAACAGTATTGAAAACATACATGATACTCAATTACAGTACGGCATTGACTTAGTTTCACGCTACGGCTTGACCTTCGGTTCGGATTCTAACGGTTTGAATTTTTTTACAAGAGAGATATATGCGCCCCATGGTACGACGGCAGTGAATGACACGCACCATGCGTACTATTTACAACAACAGCAACCCGTTGGAGGCAATTCTATTGAGAAAATAAATTTCTGGTTTAATAAAGGTCCATTATTTGCTATTGCTAACATTAACCATCTTGTTGGCTTTGGTGATGCTAAGAACCCCTTCGCTAAAGTCTTCCAATTACCTGAAGTTCTCAAGGAAAGGAAAGACAAGAAAGATCGCAAAAGGAAATCTAGAGGTTCCCAATCCCATGCTGATGAGGTGCTTAATGCGGCTTCTATCTCAAGTGGTGTCGAGGGCCAAACAATTACTGCGTCTGATTTATCTCCAAATAATTGGTTCTATTGCTTGCAATTTATCAATAAATCAGTACTTGAATTATCCATCCGTATTTTGAATCACTATCTTATTGGCCCAAGACAGGCATCTACAAGTCATGTTAATGTGTGGTTATATTTCTTGATTGCAGTTGGTGAAGCTACAAATAAATTCCCAAATTCGAAAAACATGTTTATGTGGTTGTTCCAGAAGCTATTCCCATGGGAAGCCTTTATCAATTATATCAATTCATTACTCTTGGTTTCGAAAAATAATCCGAAGTTAAATAAAATGTATCGTTATTACCTCGTTAACCATCCAAATTATATTGAATATTTCAATGAAAATGAATTCTTGCCTGAAGTTTGGAAATGTTGGGGTACTATTTGGTTTGATTTCATCTCTACCAAAACTGATTATAATGATTTAGAAGAAGCTGGTGTTAAGAATTATAATTTATTTGATTTACCTGTTTGTGGTAACTCACCAGTCGTAGATCTGATAAATAATAATGAGAGGAACCAAAGAGTTCAACCGGAATCTGATAATGATGAACGTATTGTTCGTATAGTTTTGTTGGCCAGATTTATAGCCGACAACTATGATTTTGGGCTTGTTAGAACTAACGACACTTTCAAGTTTGACGAAAATATCTATTCAAATATTGACATGTTGGACTCCTCATCCAAACAAACAGATGCATATACATATGTTGAGGATTTCCTACTTGGAGATAACCGGTTTATTCAAAATAATTTCGTTCAGGTAATTTCGTCTGAAAACTTGGTGGATTATTCGACAATAGGGAACAGTAGCGCCTATGACAAAGATGTAATGTGGTTTAACTTTTCTAATGAGGGTACTTCGTATAATCCAAATAATAATCTTTCATCGTGGAATACCGATATTGTTGCCGATGAAGAGGGTTTTGAAGGATATGCGGACTCTGAGTTTGATGATGCCCAATTCGACTACAATAGTAATATGGAAGGCATGCAGCATGAACGTCAGCCGGTATTCGCAAAGGCTAAACAGATGACTACGAATGATGATTTCTATAACGAAATATTTATGACTAATTCCGAAGTGGCCCAACCGGATGGTAGATCAGCTCTCCAAGGCAACCTTGGTGATAAGATGGATACCAGTCTCACACAAATTACCTTGGATACGAACATTTGGCTAAAGCATTGTGGTCGGGTGTTTAAGAGTGTGAGAAATAAAGTATTCCGAGTCCTGATCCCGTTGATTGTATTTCAAGAATTACGGTCTCTCAGAAAATCACCCGAAACAACGATTGCCGATGCGGCTACCAGATCGGTTATCATTATCAGAGAATTGTACTTAACCGGCGAAATCTTGCCCTTGAGGTTTGACGGGACCGTTGCTTCGGATATTAACGAAACCACCGAGTTCGAGAATAATTCGAACTGGAGGACAAACGTCGACGAGACGATTCTAAACTCGGTCTACAAGCACGATGAGATCTGTAAAAAATTGATGAAAGGCATGAATATGGCCTTGCAGAGCCCGCTGTCCACCGGAACTAATGTTCTAGATGCAAAAGCTTCAAAGGCTTTTAAGTACTGTGTGCTCATTACTGACGACAGAAATATGAGATTAAGAGCTACTACAGCTGGTTTGACGAGTTTCCAAAGTAAGTGGCTCTTTGCCCAATTAGAGGCCATATTTCCTCACAAATGCATTGATTAAGCCTCGTCTTAGGAGGTCTACACCTGTATCGCACGTTGCCCCCATTATAGCATTTATAGAGTAGAACTCGAAATCTTTCGGTTAAAATTTCTAATTCTAGATCTATACTCCTGTCTATTTTTCTTTTATATATAGGTTTAGAAAATAGATGGTCTTCATATATACTGTATGTTATGGTGTTTGATATATTGCATACATAAATACGCCTACTTGGTATCACAACCGTGTCAAGGTGCCGTTCGCGGTGGTTCCAGAAACGCGCTTATTTGCAAACAAAACCGTTGTACTTCACAATCAATAAGTTAAGAATAACACAGGTTTCGTATCAAGATGGTTTCAGGTACCAAATCCATAATATTAATGAAAAGGGTTAAATTAATTTTTTTTTTGTTGTATTTTAAATTATGAAGGAGTGGAACCCCCCTGGCTACGAATAAAAATCTAGAATTTCAACCTGGATATATAATGATATAGAAAAGACCTTTTTTCTTAAACGAAATATATTTGAAACATTAAGTACTTACATTCCTTTATACTTGATAGGCATTAAGCAACACATTCCTTAAATCCAACTTACTTTAGTCTTTCCTTATAACTAAACTATTAAAAATGAAATTATCGTCAACCGTTTTGATCGCGTTATTGAACACATGCTTAGTGTCAAGTCTGCCAGTCCCAGAGATCGAGACTATCTACCAAACCCATTATACCACAGTTATGTCTACAGTTATAGCTGGTGCTGGTAATGGTGATGATGCTGCTACCGGAGTTGCTGCTGCTACCGGAGCTGCTGGTGCTGCTGGTGCTAGTGGTGCTGCTACTGCTGCTACTGCTACTTCTACTGGTGCATCTGATGCTAGTGCTACTGCTGCTGGTGATGCTTCCAGCAGTGACGTTGCTGGTGGAAGTCGTGAGGATGCTCAAGCTTACGGTAAGGCTGCATCTGCCGATGCCGGTGCCACTCAAGTTGCTACTACCGCAGGTAGTCAAGCTAGTGCTCCAGCTACTGGTAGCTCTACTAGTTCTTCTGGTTCCAGTGAAACCTCTGGTTCTGGTTCCGATTCTGGTACCCACTCTGGTCAAGGTACTTACTACACCCCAGGTTTAGGATCTTGTGGTAAGACCAGTCAAGACTCTGACCATATTGTTGCTGTTTCTCACTCCTTATACGATAGTAAGATGAGCAGTGGTGGCAACTCCAATGATAACCCTATTTGCGGAAAGAAGATCAAGGCCTCTTACAAAGGTAAATCTGTTGAAGTTACCGTAGTTGATAGATGTGAAGGCTGTAAACCTGACGATTTGGATTTCTCTCCCAGTGCTTTCTCCGAAATAGCTAATCAAGATTTGGGTAGAATTGATATCACTTGGGAATGGGTAAATTAAATCGCTGGAGATTTTGGCTTTGCATATATGAAATAAAATACACAATATTTAAATAATGGAGATGTAGTTGTCCTCGTAGCTCATTAAAAAAAATGAACCCCCAGTTGATTAGATATTCACATGTCTACACCAATGTAAAGTAATAATTATATTAATAAAGAATTAAATAACGTAATATACATATAAAATAGGAATGATTGTATCTATCAAAAGTTTAAAAGACCCAGTGAAGCATGCTTTTAAATCTGCCTTCTTTACCCTTACCTTCTTCACCTTCTAATTGTGCATAGTATTCATATTCATGTTCTTCAATTTCCTCGATACCAGTAAAAATATCGGCATCTTCAGGCTTAATAAAGGGTGTTCTCTTCAAGATCTTCCAGAAGATATAAATACCCGCTGAAACAAAAATCATGACATAATTGTACAAAAATTCATCAACAGACCACTTACCTGGCATAAAAACAGTATAACCTAATATACCAATCATACACCAGATAAAGAAACCAGCTATACAGATGGAATATGGCTGGAACCATGATCTATAAGGGAAGGTGGTTCTATCTAAACCTTGAGCTTGAACAGCTCTGTAGAATTTGAAATATACGATACTCATAAAACCGTAATTCAACAATTGCGACCCAGTACATAAACTAACCATGTAGTTTAATGCCTTTGCACTTGAACTACTCAACTGCATTAATGATAACATGGAAAAACAAATTGCAACAGCCACACTACAGAGAGGAACCCCATTTTTGGTACACCAACCAAAAATCTTAGGAGCAAAACCTCTCTTAGCTAATGAGTATAATGCTCTTGAAGAACAATAAGTATAAGAATTACCAGCGGAGAACGCAGAACTCAATACAACAGCATTGACGATATTAGGCAATACAGCTATGTTTAAGTTTTGCATGGCAACAACGTAAGGAGATGAAGCAGCATTTGAAGTATCTGAGGTTAACTTAACATATGTTGGATCATTGTAAGCAATCAAAATAGTAACACTCAATGCACCTCCAATGTAGAATAATGCCAATCTATATAAGACTGTTTTGAAAGCAGTAGGCATAGTCTTTCTTGGATTCTTGGCTTCTGCAGAAACCATTGACATATATTCTGGACCAACAACCGTGAAACAGGCATTAATTAAACCAGCTAAGAACCCTTGGAATCTACCCAAAGCTCCTTTAGCATTAACTTCATTCAAAGGTCCACCTGCAACGTTCCAATTTCTGAACCCAAATGCATCATGAGCTGGATTACCACCACACATTGTAATAAGGGTAAAGAATAATAACCCAATACATAAAATCAACTTGGAAAGCGATAACCAGAATTCAGACTCACCATAAAGTCTCACAGCGAACACATTAATGATTGTGTAAATGACAATCTGGATGACTAACGTGATAGCAGGCGAATAATCATCTCTCCAGAAATGAATCATACCATTAACGGCCGTGATTTCGAAAGGAATGTACAATGCTTGCATTATAAAGAAATTCCACCCAATGCAACATTCGAAGGCCTCGTCAACACATCTTCCGGCCATCGTAACGAAAGGAGCAGGGACAGGCAAGAAAGAAACCATTTCCCCAATTGAAGTCGTCAACATCAAAATAATGCATGTCCAAAACGTATATGCCAATAATAACCCTAATGGACCAGCATTCACCAACCCACTAGCACCAATTGTAACGAAAAGACCCGTACCAATCGAACCCCCAATGGCGATCAACTGGACATGACGGGATTCCAATTTACGGTGAATCACACCTCTTTTATCCTCTTGCTTCTCACTGGTCTTCTTTTCGTCGTCCGCTGCCCCGTGAGCATCCATGCTGCTGGTTATAAAACTAGCATTGGTTGAATCTTGTCCACCATAGTTATCGAATATCTTATTCTTATTCGATAAGTCTGCCTCAGAAGCAGTATCTTTTTTCATAGACATCTTTTATTTTATAGTTGATTTCCTTCTATAAAATAATGCCAAAATGAAAATGAAAATATTCAGAAGGTATAAATACAAATAGAAAAAAAGAACTTTTCTAATCTATTCAGAAAAAAGAATTAATTTCTTGTCTTTCTTTTAATGATTAAAGATCTGGTAACCAACTGTAAAAAAGCTTTAATGAATGATCGAATTTAAATAGAAACTTATTATAATAAGCAATGGTGACACGAAAATTTGCCTACCGAGCTTTTCATATTTAGAGCGATGGACTCTTCCATTTTCGGTAATTTTTCTCAACAGCCTCTCCAACCTCTCGATATTTTTTTTTTCGCCCGAAATACGATGTATTCTCGGCATTCTTACAATAGCCATGTATTGGAATATAGTTTCTTAACTTCGGGATACATATACTAGAGAATCAGTGCATGACTAGTTTGCGAAGATAACCTAGGCAAGCATGAGAACAAAAATTCGCTTCCACGAAATGGTTCCATATTCTCCAGCATAATATGGATATGGATACATTCAAGTTTAATAGGAGACATCTGGCATCCGATCGATATAACCATCGCATGTTACATGATGCCTTGCCTACGCAGCTTGATGTAACGCTGAATTTTGGTAGGCGAAAAATAGAGGAATGTAGTGCTAGACGTGCAAAACTCAAATATGGGGCAGCGAGATTGGTCTAACAGTAGTACCGGCATACGAGCGGCGTTTTAAGCTCTTGGCCCATACTGTAATTCGGATATATTTACTTCGTATATCGTAGGTAAGAAACTATAGAACGAATCTTAGTTGATCCGAGTTTGTCTAAAATTTTGTTGTGTATCTAAGCTATACGACATTTCTATATAGTTACACTAATGCTGGTCTTTGTCGTGAGGCTCGTGGTTTACTAATGAGTCTAGCAACACGATTAAATGAACCAATTCTTTCAATCCAACCAGAGAAATGGTGTTTTCCGCATACTTCTGGGATTGGATTTGGTTGGATTCGATCAAAACATCTCTCTTCATGACACCAATAACTAACCTATTGAAATGGTGTAGCAAATCCTTGGCTTGTATTATGCTGGGCTTGTAGGAAGGGCCCATCGAGAGTAATACGGCCGATATCAACTGGAAGATAGGCACTAAGAATTCGAAGAAGGAGATCTTGTTGTCGTTTTCTGACTTGTGGTCTCTGTTAATGTCGATCAAAGAAATAGGCGTATCAAGCGATAGGTTGATGTTGATTGATTTGTTGTTATCGTTCAATTCGTTGATCTTCAAGTCCAAGCCTAGGTCTGGGTCGATTGACAAGAACTTGCACTGCTTTATTGTAGAGAATATTTCATTTTGGATTAACTGAGAAGCACCAGCCCTGGTCTGCGAAATCCTAATCAAAAGATACAAGGTAGATTTGAATGCAGTTAGTTCGTATAATAAGGTGTCGATCCCATTTTTCTGGTTGGCGGAATCCGAATAAAGCGAAATCATTTCATCAGTTCTCTTGATTGATCTTACCAATAGTGATAACGAATTATTCTTAATAATTAAATCCAAGATAAAATTGGTCTTGTTATTGGAAGACAAATGAATTAGTGATTCTAATAGTAACAATGATGTGATTCTCGGAGATCCCTCTGCACATATAGAATCATTACTAATAATGTCAATGAACTTGGCATCAACCAGTTTGATTATAACTATTATATTCTTAACTAACTCTTCGTTCTTAAATGACTTTTGTAAGAACTTGTTGGCTAAGACATATAAATCGGATCTTAAATCAGGAGTAGAATTCGAACTCATTATACCGTTAATACAAGTTTTGAATAAAGGTATCAATCGTTCAATGTATAACGATACTTTATCATTCTCTTGAGTGATAGATAAACTCTCTTGCTCATATAAATCGAATAGCAACACACACAATGAGATGAATTCCTCAGAAAATGATATATCTTGACCCAAGTAATCATTAATCTTCGGCAATATGATCTGGAAGATTTCAAGAATAAGATTAGATTTCTTGGTTAAAGACATACCTCCATCACTAACCAAGACTTGAATTAGTTGAGCCCAAGAATGCAAACAAGATAATTGTACATTCTTCAATTCAATTGAAATGATATATTTGGTTAAAAATTCTGTGATTTTAGATCCTTCATCCATAACTTCCTGCGAAAATGATATTCTGGAATCCTTTGTTGGCAAATGATCGCTGGCATTTTTGCAAATGACTTTGTAGACCTTTTCTAGAATGGATACATCCAATAAGCTGTCCAGCGACTTTTTCTTGCTCATCTGTTCCAAAATTAATGGCAAATTATACTTCCCGCTGAAGAACTCATATTTATAAAGCTCGAAATTATAAAACTTGAAATTTAAGACATCAAGAAAATTCAAAATCTTTGGGGAACCATTTAAAAATTCATTGCCATTTAATAATAGGTCGATGTACGATTCCTTTTTAGTTAGAGACCTATGCTGGGATATATTATGGAATTCCAAAGATAGATACTGTAATATAAGGTTCCTGTGGTTAATGAATGATATCAAAGACCGTGGACCTAACGAATCCTCGATGAAATTATTCATAACGCCATCTTGCAAGTCTCCTTCGAATTTATTTTTAGTCCATATTGTACTTGGATCAATTTTTGGTTGACAGTCAATCAACTTTGCAAATAAATCATTTGATTCTACGTTATAATTGCGTAAATAACTCAATGTTATATCGGACGAAATAGGATCACGGCATAATTTAACCAAGATTTCTAGAATCTTTGAGGATAATTCAGCAGGCGCTGCATCAATAATGTGGATATTACCATTATTATAATCGATTTCAGAAATCAAATCTAAACTTGAACTCAAGGAAAACAATAATGACTTTAATAAAGTATTCTGGTTTGATTCATTTAAAAATAGGTTTCCTCCCCTAATTTCGTATCCTAATAAGAAATGGGACACACCTGGCTCTTTAACCAGTTGTTCTAAGTTATCAATCAAGAACTTCAAAATATTAAATTTAACTTCTAATTCTTCGTAATTTTCAATATACCTTTCAAGTTGTTGGATGAAAGCAAATTTTATTTTAACCGACTCATCAATACTTTCAAATATTGTTAATAGTCTATTCTTGTTTAGCAATGGATCGGCTGAATTGTAATTAACTTTTGCTATAAAAAATGGTGACAAACTAATTTGGTGGAGAATTTTGATAGCCGAATTTGCAATACTCAAGTTAGATGAACCAACATATAAACCAAAATGGGCAATGGTTGATAAGTTAAACAAGAAAATTTCAAAAAAATCAGTAATGCCATTAGTACCAATACTCTTAGGATAGTAAATATTATCGAACACACTCTTTGGCGCTGATAAAGCCAAACTCATACTCGTCCCAAAACCAACAGATTTGGAATCACCAAAAGATTTGATTTCGTCACTTTTTAGAATAGGTAATAACCTATGAATGAATGTATCTTGCAATTCCAAAATTTTATCGATGATTTTCAAGCACTTGTCAACTAATACACTTGATCTATCATTCTCATTGATAGATTCGGTTCCAATACTTATGATCTTAAAAATAGTTCTGTAAACTTTCTCATCAAACAAATAATTCAATGTAGCTAAAGAATGGTGCAATTTAATAAATAATTGATATGTTATTGGGTTAGTAGGTGATAATGAATCAATTATGCTATCCAAACTCTTCAAATTATTAACAACATTTGAAGCAACATCATTCAAGAATACCCAGTCTATTTCATTTAATGAATTTTCAATTATTTCAATCAAGGTTAGCTGCAAATTGTACCGGTCACTCTTTTCAGGTAAATCTTCAGACTTTGAAAATACTTCTTGCAACAAATACTCTAAGTAAGGCCAAACACCAATTTGGTTATTATAACGATATCCTGCTCCCAAATCTGCCGGGTACAATAACTTATATGATGTAAAAGCCTTTTGGGATTCATTTTCAAGTGGTTTCAACAATTGATTTAACAATCTGGTGAAATTACCTACTAGCGAAAGACGAGTCAAATTTAATTGGAAAGCCTGGTTCATTGTAACGATACGCTTATTTTGGTATTTCAATTTTGACTGTAATTGATTATTACCTGATCCTCCATTAAGCGAATTTTGTAGGTTAACGAAATTATTGTGGCTATTGTTATTGTTATTATTATATTTTATGCTGTTATTACTTGACGTTTCATTGTCATTCATACTTTGAAAAATCCAACGATCTAAAATGGACCAAACCTTGTATCGCATGGTTAAGTTTTCATCGCAATGTACGAAATCGCCCAAGAAATTCAATAATAAATTAATTAGCACAACTCGATTCTCATCCTTAACAATCACATTCGGAGTATCAGTAACCTTATTATTATTAGAATCACCATTACTTGTAAATGAGTTTATAGGGATATTCTTAGTGATTGTTATTAAGTTGTCAAATTTGAGAAAAGAATAGATTATTGGGTTGAACTTATTAAATGCAATATTTTTGATATCCCTTGACTTTTCACTCGTTGAAGATAAATTTCTCACGATCGAGGATATTAATTGTATAAATCCTGAAATGAAAACTATTGAATCTTCAGATAATTCAATTAATATTTTATTGGAAGATACCTCATCAGCTCCTTTATTATCATTATTATTGAACGAAGACGAAAATAAGAATTCTTGTCTTTTTTGTTGTAATTTAGCTTGGTAATTCAAGTCTTGCTCAAAATTTTCATTTAGAGAATCGATATAATAACTTAAAGAATCAATAATCGAATCAATTGAAATTTTGGAAAAGTCACTTCTCTTGGAACCACTTAGGTTAGTAGTGGCTGCATTATTATTTACCAATATTTCCCAGATTTTAAGAGCTGCTTCGTCTCCGCTAGAAGTTAAGGAACCCAATAATAAACAAAATGTAGCGGTAATTAATGGGGATGTATTATTGCTTAAACCCCAAGTTATAAACCCAATAATATCATTGGTCGTTTCATCATTAGACCAAAATAATGAACATAACTCTGGTCGATTATTGTATGTATATACAAATGCCAAGTAAAACCTTTCTAAATCCGCCCTTGTTGAAATTTCATCGAGATCTATTCCCTGGTCATCATTGATTGATGGGTCTTTCGATGTTACCTTGGAGTTTTGATTATTTTCCTCTTTCTCGTTTTCAAGGTCATCATCCTTCGAGCTCTTTTCCTCATTTTCTAATTGTTTTCTGTTTATTGATGATAGTAAGAAATCTTCTTCATTGTCTCTTAACAGGGTTAGTATAATAGCCGCATTACTTATAAAGTCGTTAAAAAATTTGTGCAAGAATGGAGCTAATAAATTTTTATTAAAGTCCTCAGAAATTTTATAGTTTGAGGTTTCAAGTAATAGGCTTATGTTTTCAAATCCTTGAGTTCTTGTGTTTGTTAAGTTAACCAAATCATTCGAATTGGTGTATATAAATTTCGCTGGAGTTAAACGTGGATAGTTTCCCTGTAATAATGACCTGAAATCATACAAATTACTCCAATCTAACAACTTGCTGGTCTTGAAATCGGTAGTATCGGCTGCATAGCATAATAAAATTTCTGTAGCTCCGCAGCTTATACACATTTCAATATATTTAAGAATATCTTCTTTAAAATCAAATTTATTTGTGCGTGATTCCAGTTGTTTACACCATGGAATAAAACACGTTAACATTATGCATTGTAAAACAACTTCGAAACCTTTGAGATTTGATTTGGATAAATCAATAGAATCCTGAGAGACAACTTTGTTGTATTCGCTTGTCAAACTAGAAGTAATCTGCTTATGAAATTGGGTAACTTCTTGCTCGTTTAGATCCCCTAAATTAGTGATGAATTTCAATAAACCAGGCATGTAATGAATTATAAAAATATCATTGTCATTAATGTTTTTGTTAAGATGCTCAATCATCTTATTGTAGTATTCCAAAGAACCATATTTTTCAAAATAGTTATCAATTAAACTAAAATAGATTTCTCCTAACGTCTCATGACTATTAAACAATTGAACTTTTATGTAATTAATCGTATTAATAAACAGTAAGCTATTTATGTCATTAGTGACTTTTTGCTTGTCAATCAAATCATTTAAGTTATTCAATATTTCGTATATCTTCTGGAAACTTTTCAACAAGTTATTAAAAAGTTCGCCAAAGTTATTGTTAACAATTAAATGCAAATTCTTGCTAGAAATCAAATATCCCAAAATATTTAAAATGTATTGTAAACGGGTAAAAAATGCTAATCTACCACTATCAATGAAACTGGTACCTTTTTCATATCCTATTCTTCCGGAATTATGTAATAATTCTGCAGTTACTAGTTCGTCGATATTCAATTCTGTAGACAAGTAGATCGACGATTCGACAAACTCTTTATTTAGCTTGAATTCATCGCCATTACTGAATTTCACAGGAGTCGATTCATCAATTAATTTGTTTCTAGATCCCTCATTTCTTGAAGGCACGTTCAATATATTAACTAAATCGTTCTGTAAAAATTGTAATAGGGAATTGCTTAGATGACCCTGATATTTGATTGAATTATAACAATCTACGAACACATCCGTAGACCAATTAAAATCGACACTAGAACTAGTCATTATAGAAGTATATACGAGTTTCCAATAGCCTCGAATCTAGTTTAACTGTCCAATCTAATAAGACTAGAATCTAAAATAAAAATTTGTTTACTGTTCTTCAAAGATTCATTCGACATGTTTTTCCTGTATATAAACACCAAGTTCTATGCTGATAATTAGCCACTACAAGATCATTTTAGCATAAACCGAATATATTGTAATATAACTACGGCCAGTTATTATATAAGTATAAATATGTATTCATATGCGATATATCTAATAGGTTAAAAATGATAATAGCCCAACTTATTCATCATGACAAGCCTATTTGCGCACCATTTTGAAGACACATTGTTAATTGGGAACTCTTCTTAGGAGGGTATTCTTCATCATAACTTGTTAAGTTAGGAAACATTTGCACTAATCTAGTAACAACATAGGAAGCTTCGGTAAGAGCAAACTGTTGTCCTAAGCAGATTCTTGGTCCACCATTGAATGGCAAGTAGGCCCAGCCTAACTTTTTGGTACTTGGTTCCAACCACCTTTCTGGTCTGAAGTCCTCAGCATCCTTACCATAGTATTTAGGATCTCTATGTGTAGAATATACTGTGTAGATGACACACTGACCTTTATGTATAAAGATAGGCGATTGACCATCGGGTCCACCACCTCTTGGTAAAGTAGTATTCTTTGTAGCAAATCTGAAATTCGTTGGAACAGAAGGATAGAGTCTTAAGATTTCGTTGAGGATAGACTTCAAATATTCACATTTCTTCAACGATTCAAATGTAATCTCCTCTATTCTCGATTCATCACCGCTACCAAATTTCGTGTAGATTTCTTCCTTGAGTTTCTCCCAGACATCTTGATTTCTGGCAAGTTCAAGAAAGGTGAACGATAACAAGCCCGCTGTGGTATCTCTGCCAGCCAACAAAATGTTCAACAATTGGTCTCTCAAGATCTTAGGGTTTCTAGTCTGCTTTACTAATTCATACAAGAAAATATATCCATTTCTAGATTTCTTTTCCAATTCCTCGGGTGAAAGTTCTAAAGCACGATGGACATAGTAATCAGCAAACTTGTGAACTTGAGCATTTGACTGCCTAAAGTCCTTTCCATCTACAAGGAAAGACCAGCCCTGACTAAGAGCCCTTGTTGCTAACCATGTTTGAGAATTATTAAAAGCGTTCGCAAAACCGGATTTTCCATCAAAGGAAACAACGTTTTTAATTGATCCAATAGTCTCGTCATGCAAACTTTCGACGGATTCGCCAAACAAAAATTCTGTGGCACTATCAACCGTCAATCTAAAAAAGAGTTCTTGAATGTCGAATTTGTCTCCTTTACTCTTCAAAATATGCTTTGCTAAAGTCTGCATATGTGGTTCCAAGGACTGGACATGCGCAACCTGTTCTCTAGCAAATTGCGGTCTTAACATAGTTCTCGAATGCTTCCATCCACTTCCATCCAAGGTGAATATACCATCACCTAACAATGGCTTGAAATGAGCATGCCTTGTTCCCAAAGCAAAATCTTCAAACTGTGTAGCCAAAATCGCTTTAGTATTTTCTGGGTCCATTGTAGAGACCATTCTAATCCCTGCTATCAAAAAGGTGAATGTATCGGCGTCGACAATATCAAATCTTTCCTTAGTATTATCGATAAAAGTGCCTTTTTGTTTTGCCTTCAAAAGGTCAATAAGTAACTTAAAACCAAACCACCCATCATAGCTAGACACTCTGATTTGTTTTGCTCCAAGTTTCTTTTGTAAACGAAGCTTGTTGGCCCAAGTTAACACAAGGTATACTACAAAATAAATTGCTATTGCGTTTAACCACCAAGTGCCAAAATAAGGTTTGATACTTTTAATAATTCCGTCGTATTGCATACTACTTTTAATACCAAATCAATAAGTCAACAATTAAACTATGTATATTAGAACAGCTAAATAGTGAAGATAGGACGAAGTGCTGTTATATATTTGATCTTCCTCCATACTTTCAGGTAATGCATACGCATCCATGTGAATATGCATGTATCGGAAAAGCGGGATTCACGGAGTTAGCTCGGTAAGTAATTATTAAGGTGCGAGTAATTGTTATCTGTTTAACCGATGATATTGTGATAACCTTAACTGGATCTCCGGAAATGTAACAGCAATCGGTAACTACATCTTTAATTAAGAATAATTGGATATGTTGATTGAATATAGCTATGTAGAGTCTATTTAAATTTATGACAAGCCAATGTGTGTCCCATTTTGAAGGCACATTGTTAAGTGAGCACTCTTCTTTGGAGGGTATTCTTCATCATAGCTTGTTAAGTTAGGAAACATTTGCACTAATCTAGTAACAACATACGAAGCTTCGGTAAGAGCAAATTGTTGTCCTAAGCAGATTCGTGGTCCACCATTGAATGGCAAGTAGGCCCAGCCTAACTTTCTGGTACTTGGCTCCAACCACCTTTCTGGTCTGAAATCCTCAACATCCTTACCATAGTGTTTAGAATCTCTATGAGTACAGTAGATATTATAGATGACACATTGACCTTTTTGGATGAAGATAGGCGATTGACCATCGGGTCCACCACCTCTTGGTAAAGTAGTATTCTTTGTAGCAAATCTGAAATTCGCTGGAACAGAAGGATAGAGTCTTAAGATTTCGTTGAGGATAGACTTCAAGTATTCACATTTCTTCAACGATTCAAATGTAATCTCCTCTATTCTCGATTCATCACCGCTACCAAATTTCGTGTAGATTTCTTCCTTGAGTTTCTCCCAGACATCTTGATTTCTGGCAAGTTCAAGAAAGGTGAACGATAACAAGCCCGCTGTGGTATCTCTGCCAGCCAACAAAATGTTCAACAATTGGTCTCTCAAGATCTTAGGGTTTCTAGTCTGCTTTACTAATTCAAACAAGAAAGTATATCCATTCGCAGATTTCTTTTCCAATTCTTCGGGAGAAAGTTCTAACGCACGCTGGACATAATAATCAGCAAACTTGTGAACTTGAGCATTTGATTGCCTAAAGTCCTTTCCATCCATGAGGAAGGAAAAACCTTGCAAGAGTGATCTTCTTGCCAACCATTTCTGGGAGTTATTAAAAGCGTCCGCAAAACCGGATTTTCCATCAAAGTCAACTACGCCCTTACCGGATCCAATAGTCTCGTCATGCAAACTTTCGACGGATTCACCAAACAAAAATTCTGTGGCACTGTCAACCGTCAATCTAAAAAAGAGTTCTTGAATGTCGAATTTGTCTCCTTTACTCTTCAAAATATGCTTTGCTAAAGTCTGCATATGTGGTTCCAAGGACTGGACATGCGCAACCTGTTCTCTAGCAAATTGCGGTCTTAACATAGTTCTCGAATGCTTCCATCCACTTCCATCCAAGGTGAATATACCATCACCTAACAATGGCTTGAAATGAGCATGCCTTGTTCCCAAAGCAAAATCTCCGAACTGCGTAGCCAAAATCGCTTTAATATTTTCTGGATCCTTTGTTACAACAAGATTAATACCAACCACCTTACAAAGAAATGTATCTGCATTCATGTTTTTAAACCTTTGCACTGAATGATCTACGATCGTTCCTTCTTTTCTCTTTTTCAAAAGGATTGAAACTAACTTAAATCCCAACCATCCATCATGTTCAATTGCATGGATTGGCCTTGTTCCTAACTTCTTTTTTAGCCAAAGTGTTCTAGCCCACTGCAAAACAAGATAAATCACATAGATCCCTATTACATCTACCCACCAAATCGTTAAATATGGTTCCATTGCCTTGATAATACTACTATGCTGAATATTTCCACTCATTCTTATTGCAAATTCTATTAATATCAATAAATAGAATTCCACTATCAAAAATCCGGGTGGGCATGCATTTATATATTTGTCAATTTAATTGACAATCTCATGTTAATACAAATAGTTGATGTATAAATATACGTTCTGGGACAGTAACCATAACTGCTGTCGAGGTGAAGTAACATCTTCTTACTCCCCTTCGGACTTATAGACGGCGATAGACAAAAACAGTCGCCGAAGAGGGGCGCGCCGATTAATTGACTACTTCCATGCACGATTCGGATGTTAACAATATTCCTTGCATTTTAAAACCTAAAAACACTATGAACAATAAATTAATAGAGTAATAATTACGCTGTTTAAGCGTCAGGACCAGCAGCCTTGACTTCAGAAGTGGCTTGATCGGCATATTTAGTGAAGTTTTCACTGAACTTACCGGCTAAGGACTTGATTTCGGCATTGAAAGAGTCGACACCTTGAGTCCATGCCTTTGTTGGGTTCAAGATTTCAGATGGAACTCCTGGACAAGACTTTGGAACGCTCAAGTTGAAGGTTGGGAAGGTTTCGAATTCAACCTTGCTCAATTCACCAGAGTGGATAGCATCTAAGATAGCTCTGGTGTATTTCAAAGAACATCTCTTACCACCCTTAGCAGCGGAGGCACCAACCCAACCGGTGTTCAATAACCAAGCATTAGAATTGTACTTAGAGATCTTGTCGGATAATTGTTGGGCGTATTTCATTGGATGCAAGACCAAGAATGGTTGACCGAAACATGCAGAGAAAGTAGCTTGTGGTTCAGTGACTCCTTCTTCGGTACCAGCCATTTTAGAAGTATAACCACTAATGAAATGATACATGACTTGAGCGTTGCTCAATTTGGAGACAGGTGGTAAGACACCGGATGCATCACATGTTAACAAAATAATGTTAGTTGGGTGGGTATCAGCTAAACATGGGATTTTGGCCGATGGAATGAAGTCAATTGGGTAAGCACATCTGGTGTTTTCGGTAATAGATGAATCAGTGTAATCAACGACCTTGGTATTTTGGTCGTAAGCGACGTTTTCTAAAATAGAACCGAATTTGATGGAGTTGTAAATTTCTGGTTCCTTTTCAGCAGATAAATCTAAACACTTGGCGTAACAACCACCTTCGATGTTGAAGACACCATTGTCAGACCAACAGTGTTCATCGTCACCGATTAACTTTCTGTTTGGATCAGCAGATAAGGTAGTCTTACCGGTACCAGATAAACCAAAGAATAAGGTAACATCACCCTTGGCAGTACCTTGGTTACAAGAAGAGTGCAAGGTTAAGACTTGATGCTTGATTGGCATTAAGTAGAACATAACAGAGAAAATACCCTTCTTCATTTCACCAGCGTATTCAGTACCTAAGATAACCATTTCCATATCCTTGAAGTTAATTTCAACAGATGTGGAAGAAGTCATACCCTTGGTGTGAACGTTAGCTGGGAATTGACCAGCGTTGTAGATGGTAAAGTCTGGTTCACCAAAGTTCTTCAATTCTTCGTCAGTTGGTCTGATCAACATATTAGACATGAACAAAGCGTGGTATGCTCTGGCACAAATAATTCTGACCTTGATTCTGTATCTTGGATCCCAACCGGCATAAGCATCGACAACGAATAACTTTTCTCTAGTTCTCAAGTAATCCAAAGCTCTGGATCTGGAAATCTTCCAGGTTAATTCGTCAACTTGCTTGTTGACTGGTCCCCACCAAATGTTATGGGTGGAGGTCGATTCGTCAACAATTCTTTTGTCCTTTGGCGATCTACCAGTCTTCTTACCGGAGAAAGCCATTAAAGCACCGGTAGATGAAATGGTGGTATCCTTTTCTAATAAACCATCTTCGTATAAAGTTGATGGTGGGGCGTTATGACGGATAACAGTTTCACTAGACAAGTCTAATTTTTGAACTAATGGATCTTCATTAGACTTGATGGTTGGATGGCCACCAAAGTTAATAGAAGATTCAACGGCATTTGGAGGAGTCATATTGAATATATAGCAATAACCTTTAAATAATATCAAAAACTTTCTTTCTTTTGTAAAAGTAAGTCAATTGTATTAAATTAATTTAAAACAAGTTGCTGAACAATTCGGAAGAATTTGCATACTATTTATACCCTTTATAACCAAGGTACTTTGGGGTGAAAATTTAGTCCCGGAGGAAGGGATGTCCCATGCTCCACAAAATCAACCTTTTTCTGGGGTCAAAAATGGAATAAGCCGGAAAGTCTCTTGAAATGCCATACATAAGCATTCCGCAAACCTCCGTGTTATGTAATATTCGGTTATTGTATTATGTAATTATTAGCAACCCGGGAGAAATCGCCTCGGGTGATCGGATATTATCAAAGCTGGTTATACTAGATTTGACGGAAGAACAGTGGTAGGCGAATAGTGATGGAAGGTGATCGCGTAGTGTCACAGCATTAAGTGTTTATCCGAAGCCATGACAGTGTATGTTTTCCCGGTAAAATCATATATCAGCAATGGCTAACTAATGTTATTATGTTGCTGTGAAATATCTGAAACTATTAGCCCATTCAGCAGGAGTTACCTTTTTCATATGGCCTGCTTTTTTAGCGAGGTCTACTGAATAATGGTTCCTCGGGATCAATGCGATTTTCAATTGAGCTACAGTATACATGAAACTGCAAAAGGATTCATCATCTTGGTATATAATATCAAATTTACATTTCTACCCCTCCTCTTAGACTAATATCGAAGACGTTATAGTAGGAAATTGTAGCTTTCGAATATTTGATAACGCGTGTGCAAATTAACTTTCTTGTGTACATTACATCGTGATCTGTTAACGAGTAAGTAAAAAATAAGGTGTAGGAAGTGATTTCGCAGCATGTATATATTCTACGTAATTATACAACTCAATATCATTCTAATTATTCTCCTAAAAATGTTTTAGCGACATCATTCTTCGAATCATAGAAATCGTGGTAGTATTTCCACTCTTGAAATCCAATTTCTTTGATCCCATTAATGTTACCAGATTTGTCATCGTCAATACCTACCATAACACACTTGTGTATCTGGTTTTGCTCGTTATCATTAAAGCTTGTTTTTGCGAATGTAATTGCACTACAAATAAGGCCAAAATTGATGATTTCTGTCAAGTTGGAGTACGATGGATCTATAACAGGACCAATAATACCACCTATCAATGGCCCCAGTTGATTCTGAACGGTAGCTGATTTTGCATTTTCTTTCATGCATTCTTCTAAAAATGGGTAGAATTTAGACAATTGTGATTTATTTGTGAATAGAATAATACTACCAATAACGTTCTGATTAGTTGGCTCCAAAGCGATAATAATTTTAACGCCATAAGAAGATGTATTAGTCACATATTTGATTGCTTCCATGTACAATTCTTTGATATTGTTCCTTTCATCTCTCACGTTCATATTTGGAGAAGTAGCACTGTTTTCTAATAGCTTGTCCTTGTGCATACTATTACTGTCAATTAATTTCATTAGTTTTTCTGGGTCAGTACAAATATCAAATCTAACTCCAACGATTGTTAATTCTCTAAATATTTTTTTGGGAACCAGCCAATTATTCAAATCATTCAATACCATGATGTGCTTCTTTTTAGAAAATTTTGAAGATATATCCCACCCCAGACTATTCATGAATGCAACAACTTTATTGTTATAGTTATTTGCTAAAAGATTGGAATTCTTAGGAAACACAAGAAGTGGAAATGAGCTTCCAAGCGTTAATTTGGTACATTTCTGTTCTTTTATCAAATATCTTATAGCCCGAGTATGTAAATTTTTACCGATGCTCTGTAATCTTTTTGATTTATCGACTAATAAATAAATTATTGACCCGATTTTTTCAAATTTTCCATCGTTTTCCGATCTTGTTAAGTCGCCATCTAGAGGTATTCCCTGACTTTCATCAACCCATGTTAAAACAAAACCATACAAGATATTCAACGATGAATTCCTAATTACGAAATGTTTCTGGGTATTTGATGTTGATGACAATAACAAATAAAGCTTCTTGTAAAAAAATTCGTCTTGATAGCCTATCTCTCCGCTATGGTTACTTATTACATTAATTGCATTTTGATCATCAATATCGGCCATATTATCTGTGTTACCTTTCCAAATATTAACTAAGCCTGCCCAATCACGATTTAAATCAAACTCATCAACTAACCATCTCCGCTTAGGTGGTGAATTTTTTCGAAGTTTAAGTGTACTATTCCTTTCACTGGAATTTGGTGATTCAATAGACTTCCTTTTTTTCAGTTTACCAACAAACTTCTTCTCACCTGGGATACATCCTTCTGCTTGTATGTCACCCATTAATACACCTGCCAATTCCTTCAAAACATTATTTGTATAATCATAACAACAAAGATACGCACTTCCAATGCTCTTGTTATAGAAAAAGTCATAAGGTGACAGAGTCGCAACAATAATCAAAGGTTTTGCTAGTTGTGAGAATGAAGCTGCGCCAGTACTCCCAAAAGATGAAGGATTGGCACCACATAATATAGAAATGTACTTCACAATCCCAATTTGATACATGTTACGAGAAGCCTCAGAAGTTAACACTATTACAGCCTTAGAATTTTCAATCAAAGATTCGTGCAATGCCGTAAGGCCATTCGCTGTGTATGTTGTATGCAAAACATTGAAAGGGTTTTTCGAATTTAAATTCTTTGGGTGATTAGATAAAAAATCTCCAAACTTTTGAAAAACTTCTTCTCCAGCATATAATTGTGGTTCGCCCTTCTCATCATGGTTGACTGGATATATTGGATTCAACAAAGGGGTTAAAAGCAAAAGATTATTAGTATTATCTTCAGAAGCGACCGATGAATTATCCAAAACCTTTGTAATTGGTAATGTACTCGCATAATCTCTCACCAAGGTAATTGACTTCCTATATGCTAATTGAGATAAGTTTTCATGTTTTTGCCACATAGTTTGAAACTTATCTTTAAATAACATTAATTGGTCTTCCTTCGCAGAATCTTCACCTCTTGGAAATAGGTCGTTCCAAGTCGGTAATACTTTTTGAAGCTTCTCGATTCTTCTTAGACATGTTGATGTAATTTCTTCGTCAAGATTACCATTAGCCAATGCTTTCTCAATTGATTCGACTGCTTCATCTTGCAAAGCTCTATCATGACATACCATAACCAAGTCGCAGCCTGCATAAAGAGCAAGAATAACACCTTGACCAAGTCCAATAGAATGAAATAATGCATCCATTTCCAAGCATTCACTAATAACCATACCATCAAATTTCAAATCTTGTCGTAATAATTGATTTATTATAACAGGAGATAAACATGCGTGCGTTTCATCTGGGCTTATAGTAGGTACACCACAACCTGCCGCGCTTATCCCATCTAGTAAATTCTCTTTGATTAGCTCCGCAAACGGGACACTATTACACTGCTTTATCTGGTCCAACGAATCTGCCATCATTGGCAATTCTAATAATGAATCGACGCCAGCATTACCAATCCCAGGGAAATGTTTCCCGACTGTTAACAATCCTCCATCCTTCAATCCTCTAGCACAAGCTTTCCCGTATTTAGTAACTTCTTCAACGGTAGTTCCAAAGCTTCTCACCCCAACCAACTGGTGAGATAACTTCGTAACAACATCTAGCACAGGGCCTAATATAATCAGAAACCCGATATGTTTTAACTCAATCGCTATAGCCTTCAGTATTTGGTACACCAACTCACTGTTGCCTGTGGCCGCCATTGCCATGGCTCCTGGAAATTGACTAATGTATTCGGGATCAAACAACGAATTCATCATGCCTCCTTCTTCATCAATAGCGAATAAAAGTGGGTATTTATAATTTGCTTGCTTGTAAGCAATATATTGTAAATCTCTTATTAATTTCGTCATTTGTTTAACTGATACAGCATTCTTCTTGGAAAGAAGCATTGCAGATACATGATGCTCAACTATCAAATGATATGCCTGAGCCGTAACATTTGTACCCTGAAATCCTCCACATAGAAGTTGACCGGCATGAAATTTATGCGAGGACGGATCACTCATTACTTTTGACCTTTTATTGGGTGTTTACAATTCTTTCTCCAGAATTTGAAGTTTTTTTTTACGGAGTTGAATTCTCGCACACTGATATGGGTGATACTTATATTTACTCCGAAGATATTATAAAAAGGAACAGATTAGTAGCTAAATATCGAAATCATCTTTTTTGAAAACATTATTAAGAGAAGATAAATAAACTGGTATTCTAGTAGTAATATTGCGTTAATTATAAAGAAATGGATATATGGGGATTACTGATTTATGGTCGGTACTAACCGCTGGGTTTGACGAAAGGGTTTCGCTACCTGTTTTTGTTTCTCGATTCGTAGACAAGCATGGCAGAACTCCCCGTTTAGCAATTGATGCATATATGCTAATTTTTCAATCGAATCATAGTAAAATACAAGGAATCGATGGGGAGACCAAAATCATAGTACGAAATATTATGGCAAAATTGATGGCCTTGACCCTGTTGAATATATCATACGTTGTTGTTTTGGACGGTAAGTTTAAGCCTAAGAAATTAAGACATGGTGAAGGTAGTATAGGTGGTACGTCGTATAATGATCAATTGATTGAATTTCAAAAGGCAGCTTTTACAATCGATAATTATAAGGAAGATTCGGCCATCGCGTACGTGATTGAAGAATTGATAGGAATTTTCAAGAGTTATAAAATAGACTTTATCCAAAGCCCAGGAGAAGCCGAAGCAGAATGTGCTATGTTGCAAAAATTTGGCGTGGTAGATTATGTTCTAACAAATGATACTGATGTATTTGTATTTGGAGCGACCAAAGTTTTACGAAATTTTGGGAAGTCTGAGGATGACATACTGATCTCGAGCAATTCCAGCGTGGCGAGGGACTATCATGTTACTCCAGTAGATATGTTGAAGGTAAAAGAAAAAACGGGTTTAGATAGTAAAAGATTAATATTGGTTGCAACCTTACGTGGAGGTGATTATTCAACCGGAGTAAATAGGATTGGTATCACGAGAGCCAAAAACATTGCATTGTGTGGAACTAAATTTGCAACATTTTACCATCGATCCCCAAGAAAGAGTAAAAAGAAAGAGAAAGTAAATAATACGCCGCTTCCTGATTTTTCAAAGTTGTTAGTTGATTGTTTCGTAAATAACAAATGCCATAAAATTTTTGATTTGTGGGCACTAATAAAGGATGCCAAAACGAGATCTGCCGACTTGTTGAAATTTACTAATCTATTAAATGAAAGTATAACATCCCGGGCAGCAGATATATTTGATTTTAATCTTAGTTTTCCAAATGCCCTTTTCATAGACGAATATTTTACCATGTTGTATTTATTTCCAATAGTGAGTCCTCAACTATTTAAATTTTTACCCCAGTCACTAAGTTTTGGTGAACTAAAGTTGGAAAACAATGATTTGTCGATTCCAATAAGTAGTGTTGTGAATTCAAACACCCCTAAAATTTGGACTGAGAGAGTACCTAGATTTAATAATAATGTACCATATTCTAAACTAGGAATACTGAATGTTACCATTAATGTGGATAAATCGGGTCATATTGAAGTTATTGACTCTAATTTCATTATTACTCATCATAGTATCCGACCAAATCAATCATTCGTGGTTTCGGATAACTTTAGGTACAATGTAAAGTACATTATCTTGAGACTTTTATCCCAAATGAACAATTCCCCAAATCTTTCGCAGCTTATAAAAATTACAAATAAAAAGGTGCTTAGTGGTATTGAATACGTAATGATTAAGTTTGATTCTAGAGAAATTAGTAGAACCGTATTTTCTGATTTACATAGAGAAAACCTTGCAAGAGAAGATCACAATATTAATTTACTGCCGAGCAAGGAAAAGGTAGAGCATATATGGTTACCGCAAAATTTGGTCATGCTAGTTAATTCAACAATACTCAATAATTTTGAAAGACTAATGAAAGAAAAAGATATAGAAAAAATGAGTAGAACTCACCAAAAACAAAAAGTAAAACAAAGGACAACATTGGAATCTTTAGGTATGTTACTGTCTCCTCAAAAACATGAATTTGATGAAGTTCAACAGAACTTTCCGAAAAGCCCCTCTAAAAAACGGTCCCCTAGAAAAGCTAAAGTACTTCCAGGACAGTCATTTGTCACATCGTTTTTTCAAAAGGATGAAAATAATAAAGAAGATAATCCATTCCTTGAGAGCAATCCATCCATTAAGCCTAAATTGTCAATTGACTATTCCCATGAGCTAAATCATTCTCTGTCAAGAAAAGTTTATGATTCTATGAAGGCGAATATTATCCGACATTCGATATTGAATCAAGATGTGGGAGTGCTTGCTAAAAAAAAAGTTAATTCACCTAAAAGAAAGGCACTAGAAATACACCCGTCTTCTCTTCAACCAAGCCCTACCAAGAAGCAAACTATATCTACGGCATTTACATTATCTCCTGATATCTCTCCTGTCAAGCAAAATGCTGAATCTGATAAAGAATTTGCAATGCCTGATTCATTATTGGATCATTGTAGGTGCCGTAATTCACTGTTGTTTGAAGATATCTCGGATGGTGATGAAAAAATCTTGTGAATATTCAACTTCACAACAAGAAGCAAGTCCCTATTGATACTAAATTCATTGAAGGTGACGATGCTAACAATCTTGAAATTAACTCAAATATGGGAAATAGCAGGCTTGCATTTAAAAAGTGTTAGTGTATAAATAGCCAGGTACTGTAAAAGATATCAAAAATATTATAATTTCGCAATCATTTTACAAAATTGTCAATTAAATAAAATAAATATGAATATATATATAAACCTGTTATAGTTTAACTGCATGTCTTCGAAGGGGATCTCCAATGTCTTATAAACTTTATTCTAACTAAATCGTTTAATTTATGAATAGTTAAAGGGTTTCATTAAAAAATCCTGTATATTGGTTAATATCAAGTGCATATCTGCTTCAAAGCAAGACAATAATCTGACAATTTTAGCTATTATGGAATCCTATGGTAAAATGTCAAAAACACAGGACATACAATGGCTGAATCCCTCTAAGAGGATTTTTGATGCTACAGACATAAACAATTTTAAAAGATCAATTGCGTATTATAAAATACGCCATACTTTATCAGTAATCATAGAGAAAGTGAAGGGATGTGATGTTCCACCAGGTGTTTTGGACGCATCAATAGTGACACGGAAGAAAGCTAATATACCACCACCTGGTGGTATACAAGTGACTACCACCTCACAAGAAACCGGTGTGCATGCTCATAGAGGTTTAGATTTGCCTCCACCACAGGGAATAGAAGAACACGCCAATACTGATATCAATCCTAGAGAAACGAATAATAATGATTCGAACTTCGAAGGCTTATTAAGAATCTTTGAGGAATTAAATAAGTATATCGATGAAACTCCACCTTTACAGGGTCCAAGACGATTTGGAAATTTGGCGTGTAGAGAATGGCATGCTAAAGTGACTGAGGCGATGGATGGGTTGCTTAAGACTAATATTACGGTTCATAATTCATCATTCACACATGAATATAATGGATTCATTACTGAGCTAAAGTATTACATTATAAATTCATTTGGCTCGTCGGTAAGACTAGATTATGGAACCGGGCATGAATTGTCATTTTTGGCATTTATTGGTGGCTTAATTGACTTTAAAATTTTGAATTTTGAAAATTTAGGTGGTTCTGAAATACTTACAATCTTTTCTAAATATTATGATTTAACTCGCAGATTAATACTTGTTTATAATTTAGAGCCAGCAGGATCTCATGGAGTATGGGGGTTGGACGATCATTTCCATTTGATTTACATTTTAGGTGCTGCCGAATTTAATGGTAATTCTGATAAGATAATACCTCCTGTATCGCAGATACTAACAAGTTCAGTTCTTGATAACTACAAGGAATCCAACCTTTACGTTAATGCTATCGCGTTTATTCATAAAATTAAGCTGGGTCCCTTCAATGAGCATTCACCAATTATTTTTGATATCCATTCGTCAGTATCTCTTTGGTCAAAAGTTTTGTCAGGCTTATTGAAAATGTTTGAGGTGGAGGTGTTAGGGAAGTTTCCAGTGGTTCAGCATTTTTGGTTTGGAAGCTCTTTGTATCCCTGGAGGGATTTCGAAACAAATCACGAGTTACCAGTTTATCATCGAGGAGGTGGTGAAGATGATGAGACATCAGGATTTATCAATGGTGAATCGGGTGTAAAAACCACTAAGAGTAATATCTCCATGACGGGTGCGCCCTGGGCAATGAATATGCCCCCAAGGAATAATAATCCAAATACTACATCTTTTCTGAATTCAAGAAATAGGGAAAGAAGGTAATTTCATTCTCGTATTATATATATACATATATATTACTTTAATTTGATGCATCTTTAAACAGCAGCAGATCTCAGAGTCCTAAAGTTGAATGCTGAACGACATAAAGGACACGTACTAGCACCTGAACTTTTGAACCATTTATAAAGACAAGCAGCATGAAACTTATTCAGACACGTTGGGCATGTTTTGGAGGGTAAAGAGTGATCTTGATGTAAAATGGAATAACAAATTGCGCAATCTTCGAATCCTGAAAAATGTAAATTAACATTTTTATTGAACAATTCGATTGATTCGAATATCGATCCATTCGTTAAAGAAATTATTCTTTGTGATGCTAATAACCAAGCTTTCCATTGATTTTCCTTCACCCCAAGGCGTAATGGGCCGTCAACGACAACGTTAGATAATGGATAGGACTCTGGAATCTTAATGACCATTTCCATAGTTTGATCATCGATTAGATAAACAGATTTTATTTCGTTTGCAGCACCACTTACTTTTATCGACATATTTTCATCTTTCTTGGTTAGTTTGTCCTTTGACTTAGATATTTCTTCAAGAATCGTAAGAACAATCAAAGGAGACACGTATTTGATAGAAAACTTTTCAACCTTTTGTTTTAGTTGGCGGTCACGAATTCCATTAAACCACGTCTGAACGGAAGATCCTAAATATTGGAAAGATAAATAGTATAAATGAATAAGTAAGAATTTCATTTCAAACTTAAAGGTTTCACCAGGAATTCCTGTACTTACATTATAATCTTGAATCAAACTTTCAGTGGCTTTTACTTTCTTGTTACCAACTTCCGTCGTAGTTAATTTCTTTAAAATACCATTATTACTTGTAACGTCCACTTGCTGAAAGATAAAGTTTAAAAGTCTATCAATAGACTTTTCGGATTTAAGTTGATTAACATATTCCGATCTAATTGAATAGGTGATATCTTTGAAATGATCAAAAATCAAATACCAACTCCACAATGCTTTGGAAATTATTTCCAATGACTCGTAATCATTAATATCATCTAAATCACAATCAAGTATTTGAACCGCCTCCACAAGGTGGCTTGGAAGTTGAGCACGGAGTTGATAATCAGTGTCACCTAATTCTTCAGAACTATTTAAACGACTCTTTTGTAGCTGATATTCTACTACAAAGTCTTGCTGATTTTTCAATATTACATCATGTAATAATGATGTCCCTATTCTCTGTAAACCAGTAAATTTTGATTCCGTAAGGAGTGAATATAAACCCTTTAACTTATCGTTTAGAATATTTGACTTAAACTGGTATCTACTACAAATTCTTCCCAATAAATCATGGCATAATAGAACTGGCTGGTTATTATATTTCACATCTTCATTATGATTTGTAACATTAACTAAGAGGTCCAAGATTTCTTCGTGTAAAGAATCTCTATTTTCCCTCCAGTCTTCATTTTGTAATCCATTTGGCTTGTTCAAGGCAATAAATAGCTTTAACGTAAAATATTTTAACTCATAATGCTTTGCTTCAGCTTGAGCAATTCCTAAATTATCTAGACATAAATGAATAGCTAACTCCCAAAATTTGTCTGGAAGGCTTTCCTTGTGGCAATCAATTAAGCCTCCAAAAAATTTTGCTAATTGGCATCTTATTGGAATAAAAGATTCATCATAAGAAATGTCAGATTCTAACCATTTAGAAAGTTGGTTAATTATCATTGCCAATCTATGCGAAGGAATAATATCATATTTTTCATTTTCACTAACCCCAATATTAAAAAAGTTGATAATTAATGTTAAGAAATTCAAACCTTCATTCAAAATTTGAGTATGTGACTTTACTCCAAGGATTTCGGCTGCAACGTAATTTCTAATCCTATCAAACTTAGTTGAATTTACAAAAAACTTGGAGCAACTAGATAAAATCACAGATAACTTTAATGGGCATGTCAACAACTTATTGAAATTGATATCTATAGTCGCTTCGAATGATTGAAGTGACTCTGATTCCATAAAGAAATCTAAATATATTTTCAACAATCTTGAGGCGTAGAACTGAAAATTGTTATACTCGGTATCACGAATTAGTTCATTATTCAAACGGCTGAACATGCGAACGCAAACATTTTCTTGGATATCTTGAGGGTCATTATTGTTAATGATAGGTAACAATGTTTGGATATTGGTGTCCAGAATATGGCTTTTGAAAATATTAAGAAGTTTCATTCTTATTGAGAGAATTTGTTCATCTAAATAATTCGACTTCTTGTTCTCATTCTCTAAAAAGAGATAGTCATGAACGTATTCCGAGATTATTCCACAGATAATCAATATTTCAATCTTAACATCAGTTTCTTTGGTAGCATCTAAGCTGTCAGCGAACTCTGCTAAAAATTTTCCTATTACAATTAGGGAGGGATTGAGATAATATTTCTTTGAGTTTTTTTTGAGTAAATAAATGTTTTGTTCCATAGGATTTGCAATAGATAAACTATCATTGTCAACATGTTCAACAGCATCTAGAATGGTTTCAAATAATCTTTCATAAGGTAAAAATTTGAAGATCGATTCTGAAGCTTTTGAGACTTTCATTAAATACTTCGCAATTGAAGAAAATTCAGTTTCAATAGTTGATCCAAGCAAGTACTGATAAATAGAATCAACAAACAAACCATGAGAAATAAAGAGCGAAAGAAATTGTTGGCTTTCAGGATCTTCAACGTTCCTCCAACAAACGGCTAGCATACCTGTTAACCCGTTGGGGGTATCTAAATTTTCCATTAGTCTCAAAATATCAGCATTAGAATACCTCAAAAAATTATGAACAAACTTGGATCTAGTCTCATTACTTTTGTTAGATATTTTCACTAAATTTGAGAAAATAATAGGGTCATCAGCATATCTGAATATCATAATCTCCTCTTTTTCTGTCAATACTTCTTTCGTAGATAGTTTTAGTAAGGAATCATACAAGTCAGAAAATTCAGCCTTATTGCTGAGAATTCCGAGATCCTTAGATTTTGCCATAATAGATAATAATATTGGGACCTTTCTTTCATCTGTTGCGGATAATTTAAGGTAAAAATTATTAACAAGTTCCTTCAAATCAAACCCTTCCGTGATTTTAGAATCGGATTCTAGAAAGTCAGATAATAAATGGATAGGACAGTCGATAAATTGGGGTTCTATAAATGCAGGTACCTGTTCCATAAAATCATTGAATTTTGAGCGGATATTAATGGGGAGCATTGAAAGATTCTTAAGAAAAAATGACATTATATGAAAAGCGATATTTGGTTCAGATATTAAAGTCAGATCTTCTGCACTTTCGCAAATATTCTGGATTATGGCTTCTTCCATAGCCATAGCAGACTTTGAGTCCTGGGCCAAATATATTAAAAGATAAACATAATTTGTTATAACGTCCATAGTAGGAGTATCAAATTTAAAGTCTCTCAAAATAAACTCTTTGCTGTTTTCAGAAACCGATGAATCCAAAACTTTCGTGTTCAATTCACCTAGCAAAGAATTTATAGCATGTTCATTTTCATTCAGCTTTAAAAAGTTTCCAAGCTGAACCAAGAGAGCACATTTTTCTTCTTTAACATGACTAATCGAACTTATTGGGTAAACTGTGTTTATAAGATGATTGAGAATTGTATGCAACAAAAAGAACATATCAGAATTGTCTGGGACGATATCCCTAAATATTTGATATACTTTCAAGATACAAGCTAAACATCTTTCTTTGTAGCCTTCCATCTTAGTAGCATTAAATTGGGGTATAAGTATATCATTGATGACCAATTTTGCATCCGATATACTTTCAAAATGAAGGAACGCATCATCATTGAACCCGGGATATATGACACCAGATAATACCTGAAAAAATTGTCCCACTACTGAGTAATATACAGGGTTCAGCAGACAGCTCCCTAATTTCAAGTAATCAACCAATCTCGAACGGCTTTTACTACCACCCAATTCCCAAAAGTTTTTCTTTATGTTCAATGATTTTTTATATGATGGTGCCATCAATGAAAAACTTGTAAGGGATATTAATGTATCCCAGAATTGTATTATTATGTTAGAGTAAATAATATCGTTATTGGGCCCACTGGGTTTTAATTTGATATGCTTTACAAACTTTTTTGAGATTAACTTATACAAACCTTTTACATTGTTCAAATTTTTAGCTATGGTAGGTGGTTCATTTGCTTCATTGGTACAATTCCCGAACAATGACTTAAGGAGGATCAACAAAGATTTGAATAATGGTAGATTCAATGACTTGCTAGTAATAGTAGAACCTAAATAATCCCATAATTTTTCTTGGTTTAATAACTCTTCAATCTGCTCCAATTCCTTATTGCATTCAGTAATAGCAATTTCACCATTGTTAATCAAAGAAATGAATTTGGTTAACATCATCAAACTTCCGTTTAGGACTCGTTCATACTTAGCAAATGAATCTTCTACTTTGGTATATCTTTGATCTGACAAACTTTCATGATTTTCTAAGTTAATAACAGTAGATATGTAGTTAATTATTTGCTCACAAAATGTCATCCAAATTTTAGTATCCACTTTTTCCTTACTGCCTTGGAAGCTGTGTAGTAAACTGTTGTAGGTTGAACTAGACACCATCTTGTCGTTATCGTAAACACCTTGTAGCCAGATCGGGATTGAACTTTTCAAGTATTTGCTGAAAGATTTTCCACCCACGATTCCTAGTAATTTCGCCTGAACTTGGTGTGATAGAATCCGGACGCTTCTTGAATTATCCATTGCCAACTTCGCATACAATTGGATCCATGATAATATTAATAATTCATCAATTAGGTTTGGGGTACTTGAATTGTCTTCGAGAAATTGTATGAAATCGTTGAGGGACCTTTCTTTAGTTATGGAATCCTTCTTTAGTAAAGATTTGAAAATGATGGTTATATTTGGATCATGTAGAATACTAGGATCTGGTAATGCTGTAAAATAGTTTAGAGTAACTGGGAAACCATTGTAGCCTAAATCACCTCCACTGGAGACTCCACTAATACCACTGTTGAATGTATGTGTAGTATTAAACATGGCAATGCTGTTCAATATATTGTTAAAGATTTTGCAAATTGCTATAGTTTTCGCTTTGGGTCGTCACAAAAACCGAAGTAAAAAATTGTGAGCACTACGATTAGTAGTGGATG
The DNA here is from genome assembly GCA_030583545.1 of Debaryomyces maramus. Taxonomy (NCBI): domain Eukaryota; kingdom Fungi; phylum Ascomycota; class Pichiomycetes; order Serinales; family Debaryomycetaceae; genus Debaryomyces; species Debaryomyces maramus. The sequence goes on from JAJMIL010000002.1 coordinate 432,840, forward strand.
CTCATCAGAAGTTATATATTTTATATATTAATATGATTGTTTAAGTATAACTATTAATTATTTGAAGTTTCCAAGTTCTGGTAAAATTGTTTAACTTCATGAGATGTAGTAATTCTTCTAGGATCAAAATTCATAATTTGCAAGTGGTTTTTATTCGTAGCTCTCGAGAGGGCGACATAGACTTGTCCCTTTTCAAAAATTCTTCTCAAATCAATTTTTAAACGGTCGATTGTCTGACCCTGTGCTTTATGAATCGATAATGCCCATGACAATAGTAATGGTATTTGAGAACGCGTTATTTTATCTGAATCCCCCCCAGTGTAATTTCTAATTCTTCCAGCTTCAATATTAAATTCCTCTCTAGTCACTCTAATAAGATTGTCACCTGAAGTGGTTTTGAAGTTAACAACAGGATATAAATCGGATGTCAATTCGCTAGAAGCAATATTAGCTAACTTAGTAAAATTTGATTTTCTTTCGTTCGGTATACGGTCAAAGCGAATTGTTTCTTCAGGAGTCCAATTATCAACACAACCAACCCTAGATGATAATAATCTTAGTTCATCCAAAACTTGTTCATCATTATCATGTAGGCTTCCCCTATAAATATCGTTGACCTTTTCCCAAAGTTTTGTAGGCATAAAACAAGCAATTGTTCCGATAGAACCATTGACAATTTGATCATCAAGGTTCTTTAAATACATTACCTGTGCACCTTCTTTCAATTCCAATTCTTTTTCACACATTAGGTTGTCTAACATTTTAACGTAATTTGGATCGGTGATATTATCTTCGGCTTTGAATCTAATCGCTTTTGAAGGAATTTGGTTCAATCTTGTTTGATTAGCTCTTTTAACTTCATCTCTTGTTGGGAATAATTCTGTAGGCTCAAGGCCGTCATCATATTTCACATTTCTAGACAATGCATAAAATTTTGCTATCATATCATTATCCATATTTCCATAACGTAATGCATTCAACATGTCAATTAATTCGGTATCCCCTTTTTGTCTGAATACCTGGGTCAATAATATAGTTTTTTGAATTACCTTATTCCAAGACGGACTTTGGAAGCAGAATTGGGATGTTCCATCTTTATTAACCGGTGGTAATTGGAAAAAATCACCAGTGCATACTACTTGAATTCCTCCGAACGGAAATTGATTAGCACGGATAATCTTAGCCAATTCATCCAATTTAGTAAACAATTTACCATCTATCATCGAAATTTCATCAATAATCAAAACCTTTAAATTCTTCCACTTCTTTACATTAGCTGGGTTCTTTTTAATTCTTTTAGCTAGTTCAAATGCACTTCCAGTACCCAATCCAATAGATAAAAATCTATGAATCGTTTGACCACCAATATTACAAGCAGCTAACCCTGTAGATGCCGTAACACCAACTCTAGAAGCTCCATATTTCAGATAAAGTGAATGAACTAACTCACGCAATACCACAGATTTACCAGTACCAGCGCTACCAGTATAGAAAACGCTAGAACCGTCCAGAATAATATATTTAATAACCTTTTTCTGTTCATCACTCAAGTCTAACAGAGTTGTATGTTGTGAAGGGGTAAACAGAGGAGTGGCGAGCTTAAAGCTTTTTGGGACTTTTCGGGGCTGTCCATTTAGGTGATTAAGCAAATCCTGATGCCCTCTTTTCAATGAAGTTGTACTATTCTGTTCAACCCTTTGTGTCTTGATTTGCGACGTGGGGCTCCGCATCAGTTGATATACAATCTGAACGTCATTTTCTTCGTCCTGTGTTAAGTCGATCAGCTTCTCCCTACTTAAACTTTGACTATTAAATGATTTGGATAATGCTGGATTTTTAAAGTTATTGATTTCTGGTGATCCAAAGGAAGTATCTGAGCTCGCAAAATCATCAAATGTACCACTTGATGTAACTGCTTTAGAAAGAAACGAATTACTTCTATTCAATGCAACCTTCTCGGGTGTTGTTAATGCTAGTGGTATTCTTCCAGCCTTCGAATTGGCTCCTTGAGATTCGGATCTAGAAGCGCTGCCACCAAAAAAACTGGAAATCAGAGACTGCTTTTTACCAGAAACCTCAGCTTTGGATTTCTTAACAGGTTTGTATGGTCTGGACAAACTCATTAACACACTTATATCCTTTGAATCTTTTAAAAAGATGTGTTTAAAAGATGTTCCTAATTTTTAAAAATGTTCTTAATTTTTTTGTTTAGCTAAATAAAAAATGTAAACAAACTATTAGCGCGATCGCGACTGCTCAAGTTGAGATAAAGAATTTAACTATTCATTTGCTGCCACATATTCATAGCATATAGGCGAGTTTCATAACATTATTAGATACTATCCTCATGTCCCTCTAATTAGATTCACATCGGTGAAACTAGCTACACATTTATGATACAAGAATCGTATTTTTATTAGGATTGCAATAAAAAATAGAAACAACCGCACTTGAAAGTTCTATCAGCAAAGTCAGAGAATTATTTTAATAGAGGGTATACTTTTTGGTTAGCCCGAATAACACTACTTGATTGCCAGCTTACTTATAGAAGTGAAATTTATGGTAATATATATTAGATACTATGAGAAATGATCAAGAATATAATCAGGAACAGGGAATTTCAGCTGTGGGTAATAATACCGCATCCACTGTTACGGGAAATAACCCAAAAACCACGAAGAGACCTGGCATGTTCTCAAAGGGCATTAAGAAACTAACCAAATCTTCCTCGATTTTAAATTTTAACCAATTAATCGGTAACGAAAAAGAGGAAATATTACCAAATAAGGATAATGTTGACTCTGAACCTAAAAGGACTAAGGAATTTCATGCTATAGGCTACGATACGCTTACTTCGGGGTCAAAAGAACCAATACATGTTAAATACTTGCCAAATAATTCAGGCTCGCTTTCGCCTAGACAGGTATCGGGAGGATCACATCCTTCTTACGAGAATAGTGATAGTCAATACTCATCAAATACCTATATAAATGAAACAAACTCCGCTAATATTGAGCAGAATAACAATATTTCATCGTTGGATCCAAATTCACCTACTCAAGACGAGTCGCCGCTGACATTGGCCACAATTGGGTTGAATTTAGCTGGCTATGGCTTATCCAATGAAGATCCCCACAAAAAGTTAACAAAAATTGAAACTGATTCAGCAATTAGCAGTAATAACTTTGGCTTAGGAATGTCTGGTACATATCTGAATAGTTCCCCGAATTTAATAGATAATTCTTCACAAGTACCATCAAAAAAAGAGATATTAGGTACGCATCTACCACAGAATACCGCTAGGCGTATTTCAAAGTCATCCAAGCTAACATTATCCGCCTCTCAAAACTCAGCTGAATCAATTAGCCATTCGTTATATTCATTCAGCACGGTTGCCTTGAACATGAATCAAATCCCAAAACCAGAAGTGGTAGATCAATTATTCCAAAAATTATTATCATCTCGAGCATTCTCGGAAAAAGCATTGAAGTCACTTCAAGCGCAACCAACAAGAAGAAAGTGGGAATTATTATTAAGTGAAAATGAATCAAATGCAGAATTTGATTTAAAATCTTTAAGTAAGTCAGATTCATTATTCTTCGGATCTCCACAATTAGAGACAGCAAATAATATGAGGTTTACAGAGAACGATCAAGATGATTTGCTGGAAACCGCCAAATATCTGGCAAAATCAAATACATCGAGCCAATATCCTAGACGTCATTCATCAATTCAAACGCTTCAAAAATTTGGTAGTGGAAACCACATGCTTGGTTTTGACACTGGAAATACTATAAATGAAAAATCAACTGAATCATCTACCGCTGTAGACGTGGAAAGTTCCGCTACATCAAAGACTAGTGTCATGCCTTCAATAAAAAAACAAAAACAGAAGGAAGGATCACCAGAGTGGTATGTAGCAAGAATAATTTCTAATAAATTATCCTTGAAAGGATATAAAAAACTCGAAAAGCAATTGAGTGATAGAAATAATTTTCTGAAAGATGGAATTAGCTGGGCTTACAATTTTGTTGATGCTCAAGGGGAAACTGCGTTATCAGTTATTCTTTCGAGAATTAATAAGAAAAGTATTAAATCCAATGAAGAATTTGACAAAGAATTTATAATTGTGAAATGTTTAAAAGATATATTAAATACTGAAATAAGTGATCATGAGAATGATTGCGCATATGACAGGATATCTTCGAATTCTACCTCAAGCATGATAGGAAATAAATCTCACATAATTAAGGCCATGATATTTTCATTGATTTCTCCAAGGTTGGCAACAAGAATATTGGTTACTGAGGTTTTGATTTTTTTGTCGTACTACAGAGATGCTGATTATTTGCCGAGTATTTTGGATGGTATGGTTAATTTGCAGGATTCATTGGCTGAGTTTGTAAGATTTCAACCATGGTTAAATTCTTTAGAGTCTTTTTTGGATAAATATTTCGCCGGTGGAATTAAGGATGTAAGGTTAGAAAGTGAAAACAATTTGAAAAATTATTCTTTGACGACGCTATTATTATTAAATTCGATAATTGAAGGAACAAAACCAATAAAAAATCGTATTTCATTAAGAAGGGAACTCAATGATTCTAGAATATTAAAAATTTTTGATAAGCTAAGGGTAGTAAATAGTGATAGAATAAACGAGGAGATCGAAAAATATGAAAATTTTGCTGAGGAAGATTATACTACATTCTTTAATATTGGTAACAGGGAGAATAATATAAATTCTCCTGAAATTGATCCCTTAACTTTGGATGGTTTGTTCGATGAATTAAAAAGGCTGTATTTTGATTCCTCAAGTTTAGACGATGAAGCTATGTATACGAACCAGGAACATATGAGGTCAATATTTAGAAAGTTTATTACGTTGAAGGATAGTGGAAGAAGTGACATTGAAACTAGAAAATTATTAGTACTTATCGATTCAGTTATACAGCATGTCATTGCGGAATCTACGGTTATTGGTGCAAGTGCAACGTCTGTGCTAAATGGCTCAATACAAAGATTGATGGATAGGTTAGCGACTGATGATACAGCACGGAGGACAATCCTCGAAGTGAATGAGTTGACTGAAAATTTAAAATTGTTAGAAGAGCAGAAACGACAACTAGAGTTGGAAGCAAGTTTTGGCTTAAACGAAACTGTTATGAACTTAAAGAAGGAAAATAGATTAAGCACAAACAAGATAGCTTCCTTGGAAAAGAAAATAAACGTGCTTCAATACCAAATAAGGACACTAGAAATGGAGAAGTGTAAGGTTGCAAAATCATTGAACAACATCCACCTGCCAACTTTGAGCAATTCTCCCTTATTACAGGTGAATACTGGAAGAGGTGGTAAATTTGTAAACGAGTTAGAATCTGTATTCTCGGGAATACGGGAAAGGGATTCTCATGAGAAGGTAATAATCGACTTATCTAAAGAAGACTCGTTTGCTGATTCCGACGAAGTTTCAATAGTAGGGGAATCTTTCCCAATGAAACGTGCTAATAGTCGCAATCGTCGATGCTCAATGCCAAGTACAAGTGGTAAGGGCGTTGTAGAGAAATCAAAATTACCAGGCACTAGTGCTACATTAAAAGCTGAACCAACAGAAACTTATATTCCACATGAACCGCCTACTCCTTCTCAATGGATTTCTAAAACAGAGACACAACTGAAATCATTACCGCCACCACCACCACCACCATTACCATCATTTATGAAAAACGAAAAGGATTCAACAATATCGGACTCCATTACTTCTTTCCCACCACAACCACCACCTCCCCCTCCTCCGCCTCCCTTGCCATTATTTATGGGTTCAAAAGCATCAGTATCTTCTGACCAGAAGTCGGAGCCAATTCCACCACCACCACCATTACCAGCTTTGTTCCCTGGAATTTCATCGCACACAAATTCTTTACCAACATCTGTATCTTCAACACCACCTCCACCACCTCCACCTCCACCTCCACCACTAGAAACCATGAACAACTCACCACAAGATACCCCTACCAAAAGCAATAAAATTGACAGTAAATCCGTGCTGGACGTAAATTCTCCTCAACTAAGTTCGCCTTCTACACCAAATTTAGTTTCAGCAATACGCCCAAAGGCAAAATTAAAGCAGATGCATTGGGACAAGATTGAGGATATTGACAAAACATTTTGGTCCGATATTAAAGACGAGACTTTGTCTGATAGATTATTAGAGAAAGGTATACTAGGAGAAGTTGAAAAAGTATTCATTGCAAAATCTTCTACAATAAAATTGAAGAAGGACATCAGATCTGATAATAATAAGAAACAGAAGAAGGTTTCTTACTTGCCTAGAGATCTTATTCAACAATTCGGAATAAACTTACACATGTTTGCTAATACTTCGATAGAGGAATTAATTATGAAAATACTCCATTGTGATACTGAAATTCTAGAAAATATTAGTGTCTTGGAGTTTTTCAATAATGACAGTTTAGTCGAAATTAGTGATTCGATTTCTAGAAACTTTGAGCCATACTCAATAGATTTCGCTCAACCAGAGAAGCCACCTATTAAACCAGTAGATGAACTAGAAAGACCTGATCGGTTATATTTAGAATTATGTTTTAATATGAAGCATTATTGGAAATCACGTTCACGAGCTTTATTGCTAGTACAGACTTATCATAAAGATTATCTTGACTTATTAAAGAAATTGCAATTGATAGATGAAGCAAATAATCATATTAAGGACTCGGAGAGTTTAAAGAATGTATTAGGAATAATTCGTTCAGTCGGTAATTATATGAATGACTTTTCCAAGCAGGCAATGGGGTTCAAATTAGAGACCCTACAGAGATTGAAGTTCATGAAAGATGACACTAATACAATGACGTTTTTGCATTATGTTGAAAAAATTGTTAGAAATACTTTCCCTGAGTTCGGTTCTTTTGTTGATCAATTGAGTTCTTTAAGTCATGTTAGTAATATATCCATTGAGCAATTAGAGAATGATTGCCTTGACTTCGAGAAAATTATAAATAATGTTACAAGTTCAATAACCAAAGGTAATCTAAGCGTCCCTGAAAATTTACATCGAGAAGATAAAGTTTTGAGTGTCGTATCGGGACCTTTAGAAAACGCAAAAATTAAGAATTCTTTATTGCAACTGCATTTGAAAAGAACAATTAACGAACATAACGCGCTTATGGGATATTTTGGAGAAAACCCTGCCGATAATAATAGTAGGAATACTTTTTTCAATAAATTTGCGTCATTTGTCATGGAATTCAAGAAGGCCCATATTGAGAATATCCAGAGAGAAGAAGAACAGAGGGCTTACGATGCAAGAAAGAAGATGATCGAAGATTCTAAAACAAAAGGAATGATCCGTAAAAAGAGTAAATCTGATGAAAATAATATTGATCAACTACGTATTGATGATGAAAACGAAAATGCCGGTGGTACCGGCGATGATGGGGTAGAAAAGGATAATTCTCAATTGTCGAGTATATCCAGTAGTGAAGTTTCCGCAAATAGTGCTATAATAGATGACTTGTTAGAAAAATTGAAGTCAAGCACTCTATCCAGTTCACCATCTCAAAAATCTAGAGAAAGAAAAAGTCAATATAGAAGAAGTAAGGCATTGTCATTCTATTCTACAATGTCTTCAGATGACTTATTGGACCAGGCTTTGAATGATAATTCTACCTTCGCGAAACCGGACTCAGCAACTTTCAAATATGAGAGTGTTAATTCGTTGAAAAGAAGAATGTCGACGAGAAAAAACCTTGAACACGTACGTAGTATGGTGAGCGATAGTGTCGCCGTGGACAAAGCTGACCAAACGATGCTTAGAGCCCATGCAATGTTAAACAATTTGAGAAATGAAGAGAACAACGGAAATGGTATAATTAATTCTCACGTAGTAATTTCGAATGATGATTTCAAAGAAGATGATAATTACAGCGATTCTAATTCTATTTCCGATATCCAATACGATGAGTCTGATGCCGATGCCAATAGTAGTGCCAGTTCAAATGATGCTATGAATACTATTAATGGCAGCGTGAATGTTGAAAATAATACTATTATCAATAATACAGATGAGATAAAAACCACAAACACAGAATCCGGTGAAGATTCTGAAGCAGAAATTTATGCTAGTGCTAATACCACAACTAATGCCAATGCGAAAGCTGATTTAAATACAACTACCAGTGATGGTACTACAATTAGAAATACCAATGGTTCAGCAGTTACTAATGATGATATGACTTAACCATTATTTATAGAGCCTATTTAATATAATATACTTCAATGAAAATCATGCATTCCCTTTATCGTAAGACAGATTTTCGTCTGCAGTCAGAGTTATAATTGACTCTGAAACTTTTTACAATTTATAGATCTGTGTTGCACATTTTCATGTGCTATTGTAATACGGTTCAGTTATTCATTTAGCTGTTACACTGTATTGTAGTTCATGTGCAACAACTTGTACATAGCGACAATAATGTAATACTATTAATGATTCTTGACGTAGTGCTTACAATTATAATTGGTTTGGAGGAATTGCAAAAAATACATTTGACTGCATACAAGATATTCTTCACAATTTTTTTTTTTTTTTTGGCGAAGAGTCAGATTCCAAACCTAATATGAATTAGCCCTTCTTCCTAGTAATTTTCGTATTAGATTGAATAGAAGTATAGAATATACCGAAATCTGGAAATTCCATTTAAAGGTGTCTTTTGATTAAATCCCCATTGAAGTATTTTTTTTATCCTCTCTAGGACAATTTTCATAGTCACTTTGCATTATTGATATATCAAAAGATGTTATCCAGATCAACCACCCGATATTTAGTAAAGCAATCAGCTATCGCTAGGTTGTCTAGATCCTTTCATAGATCGAGTATTTGTCTTGATGCCGTTGTTGTTTCTGGTACTCAACTAGCTAAAACAATCAGGTCTGAAATTGCTGAAAAAGTTCTTGATTATAATGCCACTATGTATAAGGATATTGACAGTAACTATAATAACTTGAAGTTCAAACCTAACTTAACTATTGTTCAAGTTGGTGGGAGACCTGATTCGTCTGCTTATGTGAAGGCCAAATTGAAGGCAGCTGAATCGTCTAACATCCTGTCCAGCTTATTGAAGCTTGATGAAAATATTGCTGAAGACGTCTTGTTAGAAGAGATCGATCGCTTGAATAAAGATCCTAAGGTAAATGGTTTATTGATTCAATTACCTTTACCAAAGCATATCAACGAAACCATTGTTACTAACTCTGTTGCAACAGAAAAAGATGTTGATGGTTTTGCTCGCTACAACGTTGGGGAATTATCCAAAAAGGGCGGGTCGCCATTATTCAAACCATGTACTCCAAATGGTGTTATTGAATTGATTAAGACTACAGGTATCAATTTAAGAGGTAAAAACGCTGTGGTACTCGGTAGATCAGATATTGTTGGTACACCAGTAGCAGCAATGTTAAGAAATGAGGATTGTACGGTTACTATCTGTCACCGCCATACGTATGATTTGCCTTCAGTCGTTAGGAATGCGGATATAATAATAGCCGCTGTCGGTATCCCTGAGTATGTAAAGGGAGATTGGGTTAAAGATAACGCAATTGTTATTGATGTTGGTATTAATTATAAAGAAGATCCACTGGCAAAAAATGGAAGAAGATTAGTTGGTGATGTGGAATATGATGCAGTTGCTAAAAAAGCTGGGTTTATTACTCCAGTTCCGGGTGGAGTTGGCCCAATGACTGTGGCCATGTTATGTTCCAATGTTTACGATGCTGCAGTTTTGCAAGCACAAAAAGCACACGAGCATGCTTTTAGACCTTTACCTTTAGAATTGAAAGATCCAGTTCCCTCGGATATTGAAATTTCAAGAGCTCAAACCCCAAAAAAAATTTCCAAAATTGCAAGAGAATTGGGCCTTTTGGAAAAAGAATTAGAACCTTATGGACATTACAAAGCTAAGGTTGACCCAAAACTAGTTATAAAGCGTTTGGATGAACAAGCCGAAGGTTCTGTTGCCGATAAAGGTAATTATGTTTTAGTTGCTGGTATCACCCCCACTCCCTTGGGAGAAGGTAAGAGTACTACTACCATGGGCTTGACTCAAGCTTTGGGCGCCCATTTAGGTTTTAATTCGATTGCAAATGTTCGTCAACCTAGTATGGGTCCAACTTTTGGTGTAAAAGGTGGTGCTGCTGGCGGTGGATATTCTCAAGTTATTCCAATGGATGAATTTAACATGCATTTAACTGGTGACATTCATGCAATCTCTGCGGCACAGAATTTATTATGTGCTGCTGTTGATACTAGAATGTTCCATGAACATACTTCTAAAACTTTGAGTGGTTTCTTCAAAAGATTGGTTCCTTCCAAGAAAGGGAAAAGAAGCTTCACAAAGTCAATGTTGAATAGATTGAATAAACTAGGTATCAACAAGACTAATCCTGATGAGTTAAATGAGGAAGAAATTGAGAAATTTTCAATGTTAAACATTGATCCTGATTCGATTACAATCAAAAGAGTTGTTGATTGTAATGATAGATTTGTGCGTGAAATCACTATTGGACAAGGCAAGAACGAAATTGGCAAATTTCCAGCTCGTAAAACTGGTATGGATATTACTGTTGCATCTGAATTAATGGCGGTATTGGCATTGTCGACTTCGTTAAAAGATTTAAGAGAAAGAGTAGGTAAGATAGTCGTTGGAACCCAAAAGGTTACTGGAGAAGCTATTACTTGTGAAGATATTGGTACTGCAGGTGCAATAACTGCTTTGTTGAAGGATGCTATTAAACCAAATTTAATGCAAACGTTAGAAGGTACTCCTGTTTTTGTCCATGCTGGCCCATTCGCTAACATCTCCATAGGTGCATCATCTGTACTTGCCGATAAATTGGGATTGAAATTAACATCTCCTTCAAATCCAATCAATAATGGACAAAAGGGGTTCGTTGTTACCGAGGCAGGATTCGATTTCACCATGGGTGGTGAAAGATTTTTCAACATTAAGTGTAGAGCATCTGGCTACAAGCCTGATACAGTTGTTTTGGTTGCTACCTCTCGTGCCTTGAAATTACACGGTGGGGCACCAGATGTTAAACCAGGTCAAGCGTTACCAGCAGAATACACTACTGAAAATTTGGAATATCTCCAAAAGGGTTGTGCTAATCTCGCTAAGCAAATTTCCAATATCAAGCAATATGAGGTACCCGTTGTTGTTGCAATTAACCAATTTGAAACTGATTCCAATGCTGAAATTGATCTTATCAAGCGCGAAGCAATTAAAGCAGGTGCCGATTATGCTGTTCCATCAGACCATTGGGCCAAGGGAGGCGCAGGTGCAATTCAGCTTGCTGAAGCTGTAACAGAGGCTGTTACTTTATCTAAATCTGATACACCTGTTAAGTTCTTATATGATACCAATAGTTCAGTGGAAGATAAATTGTTGACTATTGCATCGAAAATGTATGGTGCTTCCTCCATTGAGTTATCACCATTGGCCAAGGAACAAATTAAAACCTATACCCAGCAAGGGTATGACAAATTGCCAATTTGTATTGCGAAGACTCAATACTCATTATCCCATGATCCTTCATTAAAGGGTGTCCCAACTGGATTCACTGTTCCAATTAGGGAGGTAAGATGTTCCGCAGGTGCTGGGTATTTGTATGCCTTAGCTGCTGAGATTATGACTATTCCTGGATTACCAACTCATGCCGGATTTATGAATGTTGAAGTTAACGATGACGGTGAAATTGAAGGATTATTCTAAAGTCTTTGTATGCGTTGAGAAGGTAATCTCCACCAATATAAATTAGATTTTTGTTCATTCTATGTATATTATTATTTATAGAGTTATATCAACGCCTATTTTATTTGTTTAGAAGATCGTCATGAGAATGATTCAAAGAATATATTTATCATTAAGTAAGCTATAATACATTAAGAAGAAAATAAAGATTAAATATGTTCTATATCAAGATGTAACTCTTCAGCTTTCAGGATAATCATTTGCGATTAGGACCTGATCCACTTAGTTTACTGTTGGTGTTTGAAAACTTGGAATTTTTCAAATTTGCTGATGTGGGGTTACTATTGAGCTTATTATTATACAATTTTGATTGTGAGTGATTTGTTGCATAGGATGGCGATTGAGTTTGGGATTGAGGCTGTGATACCGATGAAGATTTATTATATTTCAGTTGTTGTGAATAAACTTGTGTTTGTGATGCCAATAAAGGTGAATTTGTATTTGATCGTTGTTGATTTTGGGTAGGCAACTTCGGATTGACGGAGGAGTTTGGGCCACTTATTTTCGAAACATTTGTGGAGCCTATTTGATTACCATTCGGATTCGTTCTAATATTCGAATTTGCTGCATTCTGTTGAGTTTGATCATTACTTTGACTTGAATTTGAGGTTAATGATGTATTTGAACTATTGGACCCTTGGCTAGTTGGGTTACCGGGTTGTTGTTTATTATTGAGTTGTTGCTGTTGCATACTTCTCATCCTCGCTTGTTGCGCAAATCCTTGTTGTCTTTGATGTACCGATTCCCTTAGTAAGTCGTACGATTTGGATAACAACATTGATCCAAATCTAATCGATTGTGTATCATCACTAATGCAATTCAATCTTGAGGGATCTAAACTGAAGGGGTTTTGTAAACCTCGTCCATATTCAGTCAAATCATCATCAAACCGCCAACGAGAATCTAGCCTTTTAATTTCATCGACTTTACAATCATACGCAGTGGGAACACCCTTTTTAAGGTTTGATACAGAATCGACATCCATCTGGTCACAATCGGCTTCATTTTTGTCGTTATCTTCATCAAATTTCAAGAAATCATCAATCACATCATCTGGTCTTTTGATTAAACCTCTTCTATCAACGAAAGTTCTATTAAACCTGCCAACCCTCTTCCTCAATCTGAAGATTGGATCTGATAATTTAGGTTTATCGTTCGCCGTATTTTGATATTGATGTTGTTGTTGCAGACCATAACCATTGTTGTAAGCACTGAAATTATTATTCTCAATATTTGATAACAATTGTGCAATATAATTAACCGAATTAAATTGACTGTTACTGACACGGTCTTGTATCAATGCCAGTAAATGTGGGAATGGTTTAGAAGGAATTAATTCACCGTTTGAGCCTCTAAATGTTTTCGTTCCAGGTAAGGGCTTTTTGCTCTCCTCTAATAATGATTTCAATTTATCGCTAATATAATTGGTAGTGTTGATTTCATGAAAACTTGTCGCCGCAATTGAAGAATAGGGAATATGATTTAGTTCGTTATTCTTAAATTTGTTATTAGTAGAAATGTTAAAGAATGGTTGATATGGATCATCAGTCACGTTAATAAAGCCTTTGTCCATTTCCTTTCTCTTCCGTAATTTCTCCAATACAGCTCGCTTGATTGTTTCATTCTTTTCCTTCAAGACGAGCGAAACAGTAACCAAATCCATATCAGGAATCTTTGAAGGCGGTAATTTAACATATGGCTGAGATGCCGAAGTGGTTTCTTGTTGATGAACCTGTCCTATTGTCAACCTATCCTTATGTATAGCATTTGCACCAACAGTGGCACCTGAGATTGATGCAGCTGATCCTTCACGCGACGAATCAAATTTGGATCTCTTGTCTCGTTTAATTCTAGCTGATTCCTTCTCTTCTTCTTCTTCCTTGATCTTGATGATCTTCTTTCTCTTGTGTGGATAGAAAAGATAATCATCACCTTTAACGCCAACAGCACGTTTCAAATTCTTCGCATCACTACGTAATTTGAAAATATCGTGATCAGCATTCCAAGTGTCTAGCTTTATTAATTCTCTTCGACAAACTGACATGATCAAATCCTTTGCCCTATGCATTGATTTCTGTAATAACCTGATTCTTTCTGCGCCTAGAGTATCTGCTCTTCTAGTTTTACGGGCTTGGCGGAATTCACGACGACGGAAACAAACATATGGATCATTGTCGTTATCTTTTTCATTGGCACTTGGGTCCTCAAACTTTAATCCTGGGTGAATTTGCTTACCCTTACGCTCAATTTTTCTTGACTTCCAATGCTCATATATTGGTTCGCCAAATAGTTCCAATAATTTGGGTATTGGCCTCACAGATGTTTTTGAAGATTGGCCAAAGGGGCTTTTATCAAATAACGTTACATACGGTTCAAATGACAATTCCTTAGATAATTTCTCTTTTAAACTTGTGGTTGAAATATATTTCAAATTGGATCCCATTTGTAAATATGGATTGTCTTTATTCGAGCTATTAAATTCCTCTATAATAAATGCAGATAACTCTTTGAAAGACAAAATATTTGATGGATCCATAGATAAAAACGGTTGCCTCTCTTCAATTATTTTCTCTAATTTATCACATATAATTTCAAATTCCACTTCAGTACATTTCCTTGTGTTATCGTCATTACTATCATCAGACTTTTCTTGTTTGACTTTAGAAGACTTGACCTTAGGATACTCTTTGTTTAATCTATCTTTAAGGAATTCTTCATCAACCTCATCCATATTATATTCTACTCCAACTGTATCCTCTACAGTGGCACTGAATTTTATGTACGTTTCTGGTTCTCTGAAAGTGGGATCATTATAGAATTTAGATGCACCAGTCCATATTCTCGATGCATCCGGAGTAGGAATATAGACTGAAGCATCCATGCTCTTATCATTCTTGTCCTTCTTCTTTTCGCCATCTTCATTCTGTGAACCCAATAACACCTTTTGTGCCGCATTGATCACTTGCTGTAAATGAACTTCATCTTCCTCATTCTTATCGACCCCTGTGTCTATGGCATGTATATCTCTTTGCTGCTGGCCCGTATTCTGATTCAAATGGTGAACCTGTGATGGTTCTAAGTCGTTAGATGCATTTAATGTAGGCAAATCTCGTTGTTTATATATTACCAATGGCTGCTTCACCGAAATTTTTCGCTGCCGAAATCTTGCCCCGGCATTAGACTGGTTGGACCCGCCAGCTCCTTTCGAAGGGTTTACTGCCATATCTATTAATTGATTGTGTTATATGGTTATTGTAATATGGTGGCGGATTTATTAATCCTTAACTATGGGTGTGCGGATGTTCCGTAGGTCGTCGGAAATTTTTTCTACCTGTCCTCCCCTAACACAACAAAGTCTAATCAACACAAACAATGGTAAATGAAGTCAAATATATCCGCACTTATGGTATGTGCTAGTTGTTATATACAAGTCCAATATTGAGGAACTATATGGACCGGTTAAATTGATTGATTATTGGGTATTTAACCGTGAAAATATTAATTATTACCCTGGTCTAAGGGGTTTGTCAAGCTGTCCACCGTTTTTTTTCTGTTCTCGAGTTTTTCGTCGCGCAAAATTTCGCATAAACTATAGCACGTGATTACATACCCATCTTACCTACTAAAGGGCATTAGCAAAAAGAGAACGTCTAAAACAACAGCCAAAGAAGCTGATGATGTGTCAAGGTCCTCCCATATACTAGATTCACCTCTGGATATGTCTGTCGAATTTGTATCATTTTCGGTGATTTTTCATCCCATATTTCATATTACCCGCCGGCGGGTACGTTTGCAATTCTAGTCTTCATATCTAGCCTTAGATATCCTTTGACGTCCAGGAGTACCCTTTCGAGGCCATGGCACTGGGAACCCATTTTTTGGCCCCATCAGATTGAGCGATGCATCTCATCACTTTCGACTCCAAACAAGCCCACATTGCACCAGACGAAATTTTGCATGCGTAGACTACTTTACTCGACTTCTCCCGACTTTATTTTATGTCTTAAACCTAGAAATTCTCATATTTATCCTTTGCTGGTACTCAGATTGAAGAAGAAGCAGATTTTAATACTCGCCTCCTGATGGGCCTGTAGCTGTGAATAGATTACGAATTTATGTACAGGTCTATAAATTTGTCGGTTTATTACATAATATAAGGTAAATACTTAGACAAGCTTTTGATATTCAAAATGGATAATCTGGATCTGTATATAGACCAATTTTCGGACTCAATATGATATTTTAGGGTTAGCAGTGGTAAGTCCGATAGTTGATCTACATTAACTGAGAGATAGTAAGAATATGTCCAAGTAATGACGCTGACTAAGGTTGAAATACTGCAATTACCATGCTCAACTGAATTTCTAAATTCTGTTTGTCCTGGTATTACTCATTTAGATCACAATATCCATTTTAGCCTAGAAGAAGACTTTAATGAAGAGTCTCAAAATGAGCTGATATCGACTGATTGGCCATTAGTGGATAATCTGTCTACATCGGCGAGGAAGTTAAGGTTGCATCCCATATACTTGAATATAGCTAGACCGCCATTAAATACTGCACAAGGCTCAAATGAATCGACGACGTATGTTTCCTTGCCGTACCATATCACCAATTTTTTTGACAAGATAGCTAAATATAAGGATGTACATCGCCTGAAAGAAGGAGGGATGCATATTGGCGCGAACGTGAACCCATTGGTGCATGATCCATTTAAGTTGATCAACTTGAACCCGGGCTGTCTTTCTACCATCCTTGAACTCGATAACTTCACGAATGCTAATGCTCACACAGGCAACCTTGGGAGCAAAAACCCATTCAACAAACTTACTAGTAACTTCAACAAGTTATTGAAAATAACAGGCTCTAATAATGTGGATGATCAAAATAATAATACCCATAACTTGCTATCCTTTCTTCCAGATAATAAGATGCATTCAATTGCAAATACACATATCATCGAACGAATCCTCGAATACAATCCCGATAGCTATTTCAACGAGTTGAGCTCACCCCTGACATCAAAGTTGTTAATATCTTGTCATGTCAATGTTTTAAATGTCATTGCTATGGATAATGATTCCAATTATAAGAACGCGCATGAAATTAGCAGTGATACTCCAATTTTACCGATAAATGAAGAGACTATTCCAGAAGGAAGTCAGTTTTCTAAGGTAATCGAGTATCCGTTATTGCGAATTCAATTCCGTCAAAATTTGATCATTACATGCCTAAAGGCATTCACTACAGTTGCGCAATGCCCAATAATTATCATTGGTTTAGGATCAGGTGAAGTTGTTATGATTAATTTGTCCCTGCTTACTTATCAAGTATTCTATGATTTAAATTCTAATACTGGGATACCTGATTGTGCTTCAATTAATTCCAATCATTTTTCGAATTATTCTTCCCAAACGGCTGTGACTAGCTTAGACATTATTTCAAATAATGTTTATGAATTCTTATTAGTAACAGGCTATTCGAATGGAGAAATTGCTATTTTTAATCCATTTGCCAACTTCCCTGATGAAAAGCCTAAGTTTAGATATACTAAGCGTGTCGTGGGAAAAGAAGACCATATTACCTACTTCAAAAAATTTGATTTAAGCCCGTTTAACAGAAGTTTGGACCAATCGAATGAGTATCCAAACTATCTAATTGGTCATTTTAAAGTAAGTCATAAGCCCATCACGTCAATTACATCAACTATTCCTTATGGTACTACAACTAATAATCAACCAAGTCCAATGATTTTAGCAATTGCGTCAGATGATGGGTTAGTGCGATTTGTTGACTTGCTTCTTACACATGAATTAAACTACGGTAATACAAATAGTCCACTGAATAACGATTTGATCACTGATGTGATTTCCAATTACTTTCATAGTAGCATAACATCTATTGAATTTTCACCAGATTATAAATTTTTTTGTGTCCTCGGTAAAGGAGATCTTATCGAAATATTCAAGATGACTTATTTTAATATTAATGGCTTCTTATGTAAGTCAGCAAATTCCCATCATCCGAATTCTAATGTTAATAGTGGAGGCGGTATCGGGAGGAGGTCAAGAAGTGGTACTGTTAATAGTGCTAACTCGGGTAGTTGTGCAAACATTGCAATTAATAATCAGTTCTTATCTCCCATATCAACTACACTTTCGAACAATTTTGATAATTCATCTAAAATAGATAGCAGTCTACATCAGAATCCAAGTATTACAAATGTGAATGGGGAAAATAGCATCTACCCTCTCATTACAAAGGATATTAAGATTGTTGCAAGACTCAAGGGCCATACAAATACTCCAAAGACAATTAAGTTTATTAAAGGTGAAACTGATTCTGAAAAAAATGATCTGTCGACAGCTATTAACCCAACCTACAAGTTAATGAGTTGTGGGTATGACGGGAAAGTAATTATTTGGGAATTCGACTACAAGGCTCTCCCCAAAATTAAGAAGCATCTTCCATTAACAGGAAAACATAAAAAAAGACGTTCATCTTATGTTTCTCCTCAACCTACCCAACCTCAGATTAAATCTAAAGCATTTATGTCCCATAATCCAAGCGTTGTACCAAACAACAGGAAGTCGTCAACTGTGCCAATTAAACCAAACCAAGGTTACCATGTGAGGAACAAGTCATTGACTCAACCTGCTGATGATACAATGTCTCCTACATTATCGATGACTTCGTTCCAATTTAACAATGTTAATCCGTCATTGCATAATTTAGGAAATGGGGGTGTCAACAACATGGCCTCAATCCTAAATTCAACAACTAAAGAGGTAACTCTGGAAAATTCAACTGAAAATACTCAAGTCATATTTTCTTTATACAAATCGCTCTATGACTTAAGATTGAAGAGACATTATACAAAATTATTGATAGAGCAACAAGGAAATCATTCTAAACCCAAGAGAAAGTTCTCAACTATAATCCACCCAATAGTGAATGACATTTTTGTACCTTCAATTGAAGTACCACTTTTAGCTTTGGATTTATCGCATTGGCTCAAGGATGGGAAGTTAGATGATTTCCATATGAGCGGGCAGAACCTTTGGTGTCTTGGTAAAAACGGTGATATTTTTAGATATAAAATTAAATAGAGAAAGTACAATTTTATAAATATAACGTTATTTTCAACCTCGTATTTAAACTAAATCAATGCATTTATATAGTCACAAGTCAATGTCCTACATGTTATTAAATATACCAGCTCCATCTAAACCAAAGCCTAATTCTTCTTCTAGTCTTAACAATTCTGTGTTATCTTCATTGTGGTTATTTGATGATAAACCATCTGTTCTATTGTTATGCGGGAACGTGAATTCTTCTAATTCCTGTGGTTTTGGAATTGACTGATAATATTGCACACCATTTTCATTATCCATTTTTGGAGGGTCAGTGTTAACCCCTGTTTCAAGGTTTGAATTCGAATTCGAATTCGAGTTTAGATTTAACATTTCATTAAACTGCTGCTGGTCGAGTGGAGCAGCCATGTCCATATAATCAATTTCTTGTTGTTCCCTTTGCTGTTGTTGAATCTGTAACTGTAATTGAATTTGCTGTTGCTCATGTAAAGGTTTTCTGACAAAATCTCTAAAATTTTTGACTTCTTCGATAATAAGCTTTTTCATAGACTTCATATCATCAACAGTTTCGAAAGATTTAAAATCAAATTTAACCTGACATTCTGGCTCATCTTGAGGATCATGCCAAACCGATAAATATGGATGCTTCAATGCCTCCTCAACTGTGATTCTTTCGTATGGATCGAGGGTCAACATTTTCTCTAATAAATCCAACGCAAGCGGATTTGCAGTTGGGAATAGTTCAGAATAATGTACCTTTCTCATAAATGGTAAGGATCTAACATAATTCTGAGCTCTGACAGATCCAATCTTAGTTAAAGTCGATTCCTTTGGGGTTCCCAAAATAAGAAGGATTTGGTTTAGTTGATCAACATAATCCTTACCCCTGAATAATGGCTTTCCACCTAACAATTCCGCTAAAATACAACCAACAGACCATATATCAATCGCTTTCGTATAATTCGTAAAACTCAACATGATTTCTGGTGCCCGATACCATCTTGTGGCCACATATTCTGTCATAAAGCCCACATTTTGTTCAGGAACTTCCAGAAATCCCCTGGCTAATCCAAAATCACAAATCTTCAATTCACAATCAGCATTAACTAACAAGTTCCCCGGTTTCAAATCACGATGTAATACATCAGCACTATGTATATATTTTAGTCCACATAATGTCTGATATATGAACGATTGGTAATGGGAATCTGTCAATGGCTGCCCCGATCTGATGATTTGATGCATATCGCATTCCATTAACTCCTCGTACAAGTATATTTCGTTGAATTCGCCACTTATTGGATTAGGGATGATATCCAAATCATATAGACACGTAATGTTCTTATGACCTCTAAAGAATTGCAATAACTTCAATTCCCTCAAAGATCTCTTACATAGAATCTTCTTACTGAATATATTAGTGATCTTCTTGATAGCTACATAACTACCATCTTCACTTTGGCTCCCATCATCATATTTGGCCGAGCATACAATCCCGTATGCTCCGTGTCCCAACTCTTTGACTATCTTGAATCTCTTGTCAATAATAAAGTCTTGATTATATACCTTATTAACAACACGCCCCGAGTATACCATCTCGTTATCTTGTGACATCTTTTCTGTATGGGAATTCAAACTGGAAAACTTGATTTAAAATTCAAATTTATATCTCGATAATTCTAAGGTTCGCAATTTAATATATATGATTTAAATAACACTTGATTTTATTAATAGAATCTAATTACAACTCATTAAACTTATTTTCATTACAATCAAAACAAAAAATTTCACCACTGTAGATGGGCATCTTTGTTTTATTGAATGCAATCTGTATTACTACCAGTATTGACAAAGTCTATTTTTAGAGTTTTATATACAGAACCCAATATATTACGATATCAAAACATATACTTGCAAGAGAGTACGAAATTCTTATACAGCTACTAGAAGACTTCAGAAAGCATCAACTACATCCAATAGTAAATTTATAGGACTATGCCAATATAGTATGTATTACTTAGAATTTTTGGTATCTAGGACAATATGGCCCACCACATTTTGCAACTTTTCAGAATTTAAAACTAATTCATTAGGACTCAATTGATCCAGCAAATAAGAACAAGATATTGTCACTCACTGGGCAACCCAAAACTTCTCCTTTATCAACCATTGTTTCAATATGGAAAATCCACCTTTCAAGTCATTGGAACTATTCCCAAATCCGACCCTTATAAAGCCCTTTTTACCTCCAAATGTTTCTCCAGGAATAATAAGGACACCATGCTTTTCAGCTAATTCGGTAGTCATCTTCAATGTGTTTAACTCAGGGTTCGTGAATTTGATGAAGCATGTGCTTCCACCAGTTGGCTTGACCCACGTCATGACACCCTGCGATTCTTCGATGAAGTCTTCAATTATTTTCAAATTCTCACGACAGATACCGTAACTTCTTTCTAGGATTTTTTCGTAGTTTTCAAGAGCGAATGTAGCCAAAATATCGTCCGCTGTTGAGACTGAAATCGTATTATAGTCTCTCTTCGAAAAGATATCTCTTATCAATAAATCGTCGTGCGTTGCGATCCACCCTAACCTCAAACCAGCAAAGGAGAAAGCCTTTGAAACAGATCCAGTGGAGATTGTCTTTTCATATCCAAATTGAATAATCGATTTGGGTGGCTTCTCGACTGTGTGATACAATGGTCTGTACACCTCGTCACAGAATAAATAGGTATCATTTTTTCTGCAGATATCCACTATCTGACCTAAGAGATCATTATCCCACACAAAACCCACAGGATTATTTGGGTTGTTTATAACCACCAATTTCGTTTTATTCTCAGTGATCATATGGGACAATTGCCCCAAATCCGGCTGGTACCCCTTTTCAAACTCTAGGTTAAAGCTACTTACGTTTCCTCGAGAGAAAACGTTCGGAACACTTGATAACTGCTGGTAGCTGGGATCAATAACGATAACATGGTCATGTGCATTCACCAAAGTATAGAATAACAAGAAATTGGCCCCAATTGCACCATTAGTCACAACAATATTTTCTGTACTGAGTGATTTCGACTCTTCCTCCTTATCATTGTAGATTTTTGCAATGGCTTTCTTCAATTTCTCCGATCCCCTAATGTGTCCATACGTAAGCTTCGTGCTGAATATGGATTCGGACAATTTCTGCTCGACCTTCTCGCCACCACTTGGGTGCACAAGGTCAATTAAGCCTCTAATAGATAACGAATCAACGCAAGTTTCCCCCATATTATATTTTATGTCGGTTTCATACTTGTCCATGAACTGTTCGACATCAAAATCTTCTTGTAATACCATATTGGAATCTAGCTTATTTAATGGGAGTACATTAAGCTATGAATTTCGAAAAACATTCTTTGCTCAAAAATAACGGTCGACCTTCTCATACTTTGGGGTACAATTTTTGAATAAAAGCTATATTTCTCTACATTTCTCTACAATTTCAATTAGAAACCCTACAGGTCGGTATTATTCCCACCTATTTCCAATATTAGCCACATACATTTACGTCCGAATAAAGTCCCACGATGATGTAGTGTTAGACGGTTTGTACGGCAAAATGTTTAGTTAATATTCCTGTATATTGGTTAGAGGGTTTATTTACGAACATGACTTAATGGAGGATACCAAGGTAAAATTCAAAAATTTAATTACAAGATTGATTAAAATACTGCTGATAGTTATCAAAGATGGAAGAACGATCGAACGAAAAGGAACAGTACGATGATCTTACATCGTTGTTCTTGCCAGATATTTTGCATCCAATTGCGTCGGACAATGCAACGGTAAAGCAGGAAGAAGTTGAACAATCTAACGATTTGAATAGTCTTTTGGCACCAGCGGTTGAAAACTCGAGCAATCAAGATAATAATAGCAATTTCAACAACTTTATGAACAACAATAATTTTATAAACAATGCGTTGCTGCAACATGCCGATATGTCAGGTAGTGGACACGGAAATGGGGGACATATTAGCCATTATGCCAATTTCATTCCCATAGAGGCAGCAGCGTCTATCCGACTGCACCAGCAACACCACCAGCATCGTATGTTTCCGCTTAACAATCCTTACCAGCTTTTTCCGAGTTCAAACATGAATCCACCAACTTATGCTTCGAATATGAAAATGAGCTCGCCTCCAAATAACGAACTCAACTGGCTTTCCAACGCATCCAACTATGGTGGCCTTGATGCACATCTTTCAAATGCCAGCGGTAACTTCAATGGGAATGAATTTGAGAATTTCAATTTTGCGTCAGGGCAATTTAACAATCAGACTCCGTTCAACAGTATAGACAAGAATTCATCTCCATCAGCTGGTGACGCAATTAGTGATGCGCTGACATCTAGACTGAAGGTCAAAGGCAAGGATAATAAATCCAAAAAGGCGTCAAAGTCTAAGAAATCTAAAACCACACCATCGCCAGATTTAAATATAGATTATAAATCCCACAAGTTAACCAGGTTATTGGACTTAAAAAGAACTGATAATACTATGAAAGACTATAAAATCATCGATAAAGAAAATAATGAGGTTAAAATAGAATTTCAGAGTTTTTTGAATGGTAGGTTTTTCACCAATGATACGGATAATAATAACTATATCCTTTCCAAATTAGAAAATGACAAAGATGGAAGTGGCGAAGGCAATTCACTGAAATTAAAGGACAGCAATGTCAAGAATGATCCGAAGGTTATATCGTGTTACAGACGTAATTACATTCAAGTTTCTATGAATTTGAACTTAACGGGGTTGTCCGATGAACAACCAGAAACCAATAAGGTCTTGAAATTACAAACTAATGAATATGGCTATTCAATAACTCGGGTTATAAAATGGTTCAAGATAGAAATATTTGCCAACACTAATGTTTCGACCGTAAGAAATGTGCCTATCGTCATATATGATGATAAGAAAGACAAGGAAAAAGACCGAGATGCCTTTAGAGACGAAATTGATGCGAACGTAACTGATTTGATTAATCCTATTTCAATTACTAATTCGCAGGCTGCTATAACCTTAAACAATTCAAATATTAAAGATTCCGAAATCGATAACTACTATACTATTAAGAAATTACAATTCAAGAATGCAACCCCAAATAATGGTAATTTAACTTTTCAGAATTATTATCATTTAAAAATCAAAGTGAGCGCCGTTGTTGCAGATTTGTATTATGATGATTATGTTGACGAGGATTATTCAAATAATAATACGGATAATAATAGAAATGAAGTTAGCTTATTCGAGTTGATTAGTGAGCCAATAATTGTTAGAGGCAGGAACCCATCTTTCTACGCCGAAAGGAAAGATATTTTGGTCAAAGGGAGATCAAGCAATTCGAAGGAGAGTTTTAAACTTGCTGGCCAAGTTACCGAAAACGACAAAGATTCCAAGGTCAATGGAAAAACGAATGAAATGGATAATTCCGGGAAAAGTAGGGAAGTGGTAAACGAAGAAGATGAAGGCCCAGGAAATGATGATGTGGATGATGATGAATTAGAGAAGGAAGATGATAATGATGAAGAGGACGATGATGACGAAGAGGAAGAAGAAGAGGACTCTAGTAATGAGGGAACTAATAAAAGACGGAGAAGTAATTCTCCGTCAAAGTTTTCGCCTTACAATAATCAGCATGATAAATCAATTCCACCATTATTATATAACGCTACGTCATCTTCACGTATCAACTTGAAATCCATGCTAGATAACTCCTCGTCGAAATTCAATCTAGTCCCATTGAACAAAGCGAATAACAAGTACAAGTATTTTCCGATTTCGAATGTATATTATTTACCACCAATTAATGCGGTATATTTCCCACATAGAGCACATCAACAGACTAATAAGGAGTCAGGGAATGATTCAAGATCATCTTCAATTGAGAAAGATAATGTCAAAATGAATGATTCAAGTCCTCAGAAGCGTAAAAATTCAAATGTATATTTTAGATAGTGTATAAATAGCATGCGTCAATATTACACGAATTAAGAACCTTAGCCCATAATAAAACATTTACAAATCAGCTACAATCAGAACTTAATAAATAATCACATTTTTAAACCTAAATAAACCGTTAAAACATAATTAAACTATTCCTTAACTAAAATAGATGCAGCACCCATACCAGTACCAATACACATAGAGGTCAAACCAATTTCACCTTTCTTTAATAATCTTAAGACAGTAGCGTATTGTCTAGCACCAGTAGCACCCAATGGATGACCAAGAGCAATGGCACCACCATTAAGGTTTAATTTTTCTTCTGGAATGTTACAAGCCTTTGCAGAGTACATACATTGAGCAGCGAAAGCTTCATTTATTTCAAAGACGCTGATATCATCGACCTTCAAACCAGTTCTCTTCAAGACATCTGGAATGGCAACGGCTGGACCAACACCCATAATTTCTGGTGGAACACCCTTAGAAGAACATAAGACGAACTTACCTTCGATTGGGTAACCCTTTTGTTCAGCTAAAGATCTTCTCATCAATAAGACGGCACCAGCACCATCAGAAACTTGAGAAGCATTACCAGCATGAGTGACACCATCTTTTCTGAAAGCTGGCTTCAACTTAGCTAAAGAGGCAGCAGTAACACCCTTTCTTGGACCTTCATCGGTGTCAATGGTGACCTTCTTGTAGGTAACGTTTTCGTCATCATCTTCTTCAGCTAAGATGGATTCAATTGGCAAGATTTCATCCTTGAAAGCACCAGAAGAAACAGCCTTTTCAGCCTTATTGTAAGACTTGGCAGCGAATTCATCTTGTACATCTCTTGGGATGCTGTATTTGGAGGCAACGTTTTCGTTGGTAATACCCATAGGAATCAAACACTTGGCCATTTCTGGGTTTTCTTGCAAATGAGTGTCAACCTTTGGAATAGATTGAGGACCGTAGTTAGCGGACATGGATTCAACACCAGTAGCTAAACCACAGTCGATTTCACCACACTTGATTTTGTTGGCGATTTCGGAGACAGCCATCAAACCGGAAGAACATTGTCTGTTCAAGGCAATGAAGGCGGCGGTGTTTGGAATACCTGCAGCAAGACAAGCACCACGATGTTCAGAGGCACCAGCAGCAGTGTTTAAAACATTACCACAAGCAACATCTTCGATCAAGTTGACGTCAACGTTGGTCTTCTTGATGAATTGTTCCAAAAACTTGGTTAAGATGTAATCGGATCCAACATCTTTGAATCCACCCTTACCACCCTTGGTCAAGGCAGTTCTGTAAGCAGCAACTATAACAACGTCATCTGGGTTCTTTTGGAGGATGGCTTGTTTAGAGGATGGACTTAATTGTCCGGCTAATTGATTTAATCTGTCCATTATATGTTAATATCTAATATTATATTATATGAAATTAGTATATTAGTAAAATTATTCAAAATTTTCATTTTAGGGCATATTAATACCTTTTATATTTAATCAGCTTCGTCACAAGCTATTTGAGTTGCCTCCGCATTTTATTGAAATTCCCGAGGTAAGAAGTTAACCGAGGATATCAAAATATTCTTGCGATAATGATTTGAGCGCACAAATTCGTAGGAACGGATGGTTTCAAACCCTGTATATGTATATAGTCTCTATCGCGATGGAAAGAGCAGGGTCATCTAGTTCCCGCTAAATAGTTATTAAATTAACCGAAATGTACCATTTAGAATTAAACATAGTAAAAAATTATATACTAGTACATGAAAATCTATCTACTTATACGCAGTAGTAACAGGGATGTAGCCATTTGGTAGAAGACACCAGGCCTCGTTGCTATGGCGTCCCAAGATTGGAACTACGTTCCTCAGGTGTCATCTCGCTCAAACGAGAAGATACCAATGAATGGGTCGACGTTATCAGGTCTTCCTTCGGGGCATTTTCCTCTGAAAACCAAGGTCGGTATTTCTTCCAGCTCGACGAGTTCTTCGTCATCTTCGTTCTTGCCGGAGCTGGAGTTGCCTGCCGGACTCTTCAATGACAGGGTGTATGACCTGTCACCGTTAGTTGTCGAGGGCGTAGTACCCGTGTTTGCTTTGTCGTCCAGTTCAGTTTTGCGAATAGCTCCGACATCTTTGTTTTGCTTCTGTAGGGTGAAGATCTTGGTAAAATCGATTCTGAGCATCCCCTCGTCATCTACTATGACGTATAACTTGTACTTTTGGTCTATCAAGTCCAGGCTGTCGTTGTAATGTATAAAACCCTTGGTTGACCCGGTAATTAATCCCATGGTTGATCCAATACCCATGATATTAGACCCCTTGACCTTTATGTACAAGCCTGACAAGCCGAAAGGCGAACAATGTATCTCTAAGTCACACTCATTAGCATACTGGAAACTGATTTCATCGGTATCCATTTTTGTCGTATTCTTTGGTATTAAGTGTCTATTTTAGTAGGACGAAAACTTTTGAACAAAATTGATATTATCCGCACGAATTTTTTTTATCTCGGCATATGCGAGATTCCGGTTACTATATTTACATATATACGTGCTATCTGGTTTGCATTCATGTCAAACACCTTTATAATAATAACAGGGCCATCTCCTGAAATTCTTGTTTGTTTAAACAGAAAACCCCGAGATAATTGCTTAGCCAGTTTATAATAAAATTCAAATTCACATCTTTGAATTTGTAACTGGCAAAGTTATCGATCAAGTTCTTTTCTACCTGTTTAATATGTACAATATCATTTTGTTGAGCATTCTTTGTAAGTAAATATTCGCTGAAACTTGATGGAATGCTAATCGTTAGTTTTGATTCTGGGTAATTGAGAGGAACATGCAAAAAAAGTTCGAGATTTCTATTCAAACACCATAGTTTTGGGGGCATGGGCTTTTCCTTCGTTTCCTTCCCATTGTAATGTATTGGTAATATAATCTTATACTTCGAAGTTACGTTTCTCTTCAATATTTTAACGTTGGAACCTAATTTATTGACCATTTCATCAACTAACTGATTTCTTTGGTTCGCCACCGCTGCAGATGGTAATGGTGTTGGCGTTGGTGTTGGAGATACGGAGCTTTGGGTTGGAGCTGGAGAAGTCGAAGTGGGTCTATCAACTACAGGCATAGGCGAATTGGACCTTAATTTTTTCTTCTGCTTCACGAACTTTATGGTATCACGCTTCTCTTGCTTTAAAAATAATTCCAAGTACTTATCGAGAGTTTGCATTTGCGATAATAACCCCTTACCATTTACTAATTCTATTCCTTCATCTACTTCATTATTCAAAGCTATTCCTGTAATTCTTTTGAACCCATTTTCAATATTAATAGCAAATCCTTTTGGTATTTCGTCATTTAAAATAAAGATCGTGGGCCTGGAATCCTTTTCATATGGGTATCTATGTGGAATGCATAAGCTCAACTTCAAAGTTTCTAAAGCAAAGGGAAAATCGGGATCCGATGGTTGGATCATAAATGAAAAATAAATTGCCTTAGTTGGGTGATTGGTGAATATCCGAATAATATAATTTTTGAGTATATCAGTTTGCTTCTTTTTCTTTTCTTGTGGTGGTTTCTGTTCTTTTGATTGTCCTTCTGTTGGTGCATTGTCGACTATATCCTCAGCTGGTTGTTCTTGCCTTTCTTTCTCTTTCTCTTGCTTGATAATATTAGTTACTGGTATACCATTCACTGTTATCGGCTTGAATGTCTTGATCAACTTAAATATCTCAAGAACTCTATAATCGTTCTTAATGTCCTGCTGTTTAGGTTTCTTTTTGGATCGCCTCCTCTTATCTGTTGTAGCAATTTCCTTTGATTTTGCATTTCTCCTTCTCCCATTATTCTTTGCTTGTCTATTTCCAGAGTCTGATTTATTCTTCTGTTTCAGCTGATTTTCAGCTGAACTTACTCCCTCTGGCATCCTTACTCTGTTAGAATGTTATTATAGGGATTAAAATACAGAAATATCTCCATAAAAAAAAATGAGTATTCGAAAATTTTTCAATCTCTTTTCTACATGATTAACCTCTCATTTAAAATATTTACAAAATATAGAAGAATAGATTTCGGAAGACGATATGTTTGGTCGATATCACTCCCAGATATATAGTCGTACATAAACCTTCGGGTGTGCAGAGCAATGGAATTAAAAATTATTCAAGTTTTTTACTTTCACAATTGTATAAGAAATTGAAGCAACAGTATTCATTAGAAAACCCAGCTTCAAATTGAATCCACATCACTACGAAACTGTATACAGACTCGACAAATATGTCACTGGTGGACTTTCAGTCGCTCGAAGAAAAAAAGCATATGCATTCACCAAGTCATTAGCTGGAGACAACTCGATATGGACGATCAAACGAAAGTATACCGGCTTAATACCTATTCCAAAACCATTGGATTTTAAGCTTCATTTAAAACAACTACCCAATGTAATGATTCAAAAAGACAAAGCTGTCAAATGCTTAGTTGATAATAAAATTGTATAAGATGCAAAGGGTGTCATTTTCGATGACGAACTGTTAACTGATGTTCCCAGAGGTGATAGACCCAAGAATTGTCCTTATTATCACCATGACTTAATAAATTTATTCTGCAACAACTAAATTCAAAATTCTTCAAGCCATTTCTATATTCATACGCCTAACCAATTTAAACAATTCCCACAATTGTATGGTAATAAGAGGATATACCCCATACTAATTGAACTAAGCACAGGTAGAAAAACCAGATCAGGGACCATATATAAATCCCCCTCTTGAACGATGATAAATTCGTCGAGTTCAAAATGGTCCACCAATATAAATTCACTAATGTTAACAGCGAGATATATGAAAGTAACCAGATTGGATTACATTCGGCATTCTTGTGTATTTTGATGGTTGGTTCTTATAATGAGTATCTATTCCCCGTTCTCAACACCGATAAGAAACTCTGGAATGGTTTATTAATGGAGATTCTTTTTTGAAATCAATTATACATGAACTACGCTTTCTATAATATATCTGATGATTAATCAACCTAGAATATAAAATAGAGGTTTAATATACTATTAAATTTTGATATATGTCTCCCATAGGAAGTCTGGATACTAATCGGAGTTATATATCTCATTATGCGTCACGTGTATTTATCTTATCATTTAATCACGTCTCCCTGCAAGTAGATATGTTTTAAATCATACTAACTATATTCAATATGCCCAAAGTTAGCAAAATGAGTAATACTGGCGGTGATGATGGCTCCGAGATGAAGCACTCTATAGCCACGTCATCTTTGAGGAAAGTGTTGACTTCACATCTGTCTATTTACAACGCTTTGACAAACCCTGATTTAGACGTTTCACCCCACGTCAACAGCGATAATAGTGGCAAATTCTATCCTGAAATGAATGAGCAGTTCTCTATCACATCATGGCAACTGATTAGTAATGAGTCTTTCTCTGATTTGAGAAATTCCAAAGGAAAAGTAGCATCGTCTATTTTATCTAGTGTTTCCGACGAAGAGGAAAAAGAATCAGCGGTATTGGTGTCTTACGCGAATAGAGATAGGGTGATGGTATTCGAAACTGATGAAGAAGATGAGGATATGGATGAAGACAGAACTTTGAGTCCTCGGTTTCAATGCCCAAAACTAGGAGCGAACCCGAATTCATTCATCATGCCTAAGCTTACCGTATCAGACAATTTGATAGATAAAGAGAAATACAAATTTCAAATTAGCATATTAAGTTCGCCCCATTTTATGCATTGTGACGAAACTAATCAATTGATTACTCACCTCAAAAGAGAATTTGGCAACAGTTTAATGAACATCAATCATTTTATTGTGGGGCCAAAACTTCTGAGGTACAACGAACGGATTATTGAGCAATCGAATCTTATTTTTGTGATAAATGACGGTTCATCTATAATCGTTGATGCATTGTGTAAAATATTTGGGATTGAAAAAGATGCAGGTAATCTAAGTAGTATCCCCAAGCTCACAATAATTAATATGATTACGGTTAACTATTTCATAAACCTATTTGATTTGCTAAATAATTTCCGACCATATCAAATTTGGAAAGCGTCTTCTCTAAAACAGGATAATTTGTTAAAGAACTTGAAAGTTTTGATTGATCTCGAGTTTAACCAAACAAGAAACGGATACTTGAATAACACAGTTACCACAAGGGACAAAAATTTAAGCTTAACTTTGAATAATAATTTTATGTATTCCAGTTTGATTCAATCTAAGAAACCCGATTATAAGTCAATTGAAAGAAACTTCAAGTCTGAATTACAGATATCAACGAATATTGATAATATTGATCCTTTACTGTTATCGTCAAATTTCTCAAATATCAAAATATTCAATTTCATTGTCAAAAAGATATTTTCAACCAGTGGATTTGATGAAAATTCCAACACTTATAATAAATTATGGTTGCTTTGCAGTTTTACTGTTGGTATTGGTATAGGTATAGGTATTGCAAATGGTGCAGCTACGATTTTAAATTTTTACTTCTTTAATAATTACTTGTCTTCTGACTTGAAAACACCCCAATTGATTGATTCAAAACCGTTATCTGGTGCTTCTAACATTCCAAATTTTCAGATTACTAATTCTTTAACAAGATTTGCAAATAATTTAATGGATTCATTTTCAAATCTTAGCAACGAATTGAAGTTTCCTGATTGCATTAATGAGTGGTTCGATCTTTATTCATTGGACTTAAAGCACGTTAGTTCAACGGTATTTGGATATCTCAGAGGTGGTATAGAGAAGGCGACAAGTCTTTTCTTTGTTTAGTAGTCCGTTTAGGTTTACGTGGATGGCATCGGTTTATATATAATACGGCTATTATTTAATTGCTTAATATATGCCCCCAAAAAAAATGACGACAGC
Source organism: Debaryomyces maramus (assembly GCA_030583545.1). Lineage (NCBI taxonomy): Eukaryota > Fungi > Ascomycota > Pichiomycetes > Serinales > Debaryomycetaceae > Debaryomyces > Debaryomyces maramus. The sequence goes on from JAJMIL010000002.1 coordinate 464,637, forward strand.
TGCAGGATTCGAACCTGCGCGGGCAAAGCCCAAAAGATTTCTAATCTTTCTCCTTAACCACTCGGACAAGCTGCCTAATTGTAAACAATTTTTTTTTTGTAAACCTTAGATTAATATTCACAAATTGAAGACTTTATATTTGAAAAGTTTCACTCAGATATAATAATATGTATTTTAAAATAAGCATTATATTTGTAGCTCTATTTGATTAAATGCACATTATTAACTTTCACATAATCGTGAATTTTATCGTAGATTTTTAATAAATAAAAATAATTGCGAAATGTTACATTATCAAAATGAATCTACAAAATTTTGATGTAATTATTGTAAGCATATTTGAAGTGAATATTTAAGAAACTATATAAATAACGCTTTGATCTTATTTATATGCAAAGTTACTTGATATATGTTTAGTTGTCTATTAGCCAAGGATTATACTATGAAGTATGAAATTCTTAAAAAAGGGGCGTGTGGCGTAGTTGGTAGCGCGTTCGCTTAGCATGCGAAAGGTCTCCGGTTCGACTCCGGACTCGTCCATTTATTTTTTTCATTTTGCTATATATTATAGAGAATTTAAATTTCTATCTAGTCAAGTCGAAAACAATCTTATTCACTTTATGCTTGTCGAACATTTCGAAAGCTTTCTTAGAATCATCTATGCCAAGCTTACAGTCAATGAAGTGCTCAAAATCATCCTTTAATATTTCGAATAATTTTAACGCTTCAGGAAATAAAGACCATGCGTGACATCGACCAAACGATATATTAATGTTCTTCAAATAACAATCTAAGCCATTAAATGGTAATGCATCATGTGCCATACCAATAGAACAGATAAACCCATTACGACGAACTGAGTCGTACGCAGTTTTTAGGGCTTCTGGTGCTCCAACTACTTCTAAAACAGCATCAAAACCTACATTATCAGTAGATTCCTTAATAAATTTACTAACGCCATTCTTGTCAGTTTCAAAATTGATGATATGAAGCGCACCTAAATTCTTAGCCTCATCTAGGCGAGATTGCACACTATCAACGCAAATGATATTTTTGAACCCATAGTGCTTGAGAATCCTTAATGCACATAAACCGACGGGACCTACTCCTAATTGCAAAATTTTGAGATCCTTTATTTCTTGCTTGATAAAGCCATCAGCAGATTCATTTTTTAAATGGTTCATGATTTTTTTAACTCCGTAGTATCCAGTAATGAATATATCTGCCATCATTACGTATACAGCATCATCATTTCCTGAATTATCGGGTTTTTTGATTAATGTTGATTTAGCATATGGTACTCTGACATATTCAGCTTGGCCGCCATCTAATCCCGGTTTTCCAAACGTATTTGTCTTAACGCATTGCCCAGAGTATCCATGTTTGCAATACCAACATTCCCCACATTGAATAGTAAATGTACTTAAAACATCATCTCCAATTTTAAAATCAGAATCTGCAATGTCCGAGCCTTTGGAAACTATAGTACCTAAGAATTCATGTCCTATTATTTGACCACTTGTAGCAGACTTAATATGTCCTCGGTAAGAATGTAAATCAGTTCCACATAAGCCGGAGTATTTAACTTTCAAGACAACATCCGTTGGTTCCTGAACTTTTGGAATTGGTCTGGTTTCTGTAGCAATATCGTAAGGGCCATTAAGAACAATAGCCTTCATAGTTTCTTGAGTTGTTTCGTTCATATTCGTAGCGTGTGCCATTGATAGTAATGAGATACTTTCATATTCAAAAAGATTCGGAATTTCAAATAACGCGAATCCAAAAATAGTGGGGGTGAGGTGATATATATTGAAAAACTATATAATGTTTTTATGCAAAGTATTCCACACAATACTACCTAAACCCGCGTATACATCCTTGTAGTGAAGTATACGTTTGCCCAAATTGACTGACCAAAAGAAAAGAACATTCAAACATATTAAGTCCCCACCGAGGGCATAAAACAAATAAATTAGCACAGTTGATAGTGTCAATGGCCATGAAGTTTCCGTAGCCATAATAAAGGGAAAAAAATCTCTCATAACTTTGGAAAATCTAAAGATTAGTGTATCGTCAATAATGGTACATTTGCTTTCAGGTATTCCCTTATCATTCTGAAAAAGAACGCATCTTGTCATGAGTATAGAGGTAAACCAGTTATATATAGCCATGCGAAATATTTTCAAGATTGAATACTCATTGTAGTCATTATTCTTTTCGAAGTAAAAAATATCACCATGATTCGTATTAAGGATCTCATATGATTTAAGAAGATTCAAATTATCCTTGCATATGTAAGTGAAAATGTCTCGCAAGAAGTTATTCGAGAATGTAATCAAGTTGCTAAATACAAATAAGTTCCTCAATATATTGTGCAAGTATGCACTAGATGCAATAATAAATAATGTAAACCTTATAACTTTAAAAAGAGTTACAAGGAAACCTGTGATAAATTTAAACAACGAAACCCTAAAATTGTTAGGACCATATTCTCTCCAGAAGCGACGCAAATTTACTATAGGGAGCGGAACCATATCAAATACCCATAAGCAGGAAATGTATCTATTTGGGTTTCTATATTCTCTTCGATTTTGGAAAAAATTCTCTAGATTCCTGTTCGATATCAACTCATTTAAATTGTCCAATCTTCGATTTTGCTCATCTATTGGTACGTCAGCAAATATATCCGCATAGTCTTGTCTGCTAAAAGCTTCAAGGAGGCTTGTATCCAATTCCCTAAATATATCCTCATTATCAGGTTCACGAATATGACCGTCTGTTCTAGTCATAATCTAATTCTAATCTATAAATGCAATAGGATACTACTAGTATGATTTTCAGATATAATTTTCTCTAGTTAATTTTAGTATAATATTTTATATACAGTCACATAATATGGCTGCAACAATTTTACTATGAACTACTATAATGAGTTCCTATTCAAGGAAGCAACATCTATAAAAAGCCATTTTATTCGAAATTTTGCACCATTTTAAGAATAAAATCTGGGACACTCCCATGGTACCTCATAAAAGAGTCACACCAAATATAAATTAGATCTTTGCTGAATTCCAAGTGTTCTTGAATAATTTTTCCAGGAAGCTTTATATGTCCTTTTAATTTATGCTTTACTTGGTAATCAGATATAAAACTAAATATCCTACCATTATACGACGATCTCTCATCGTAGAACAGATCGACTAAGATCAATTTTTCACCATTTTCAAAAATTTGGGGGATCAAGAAAGTGTTTCCACTATTGATATCCCAAACGTTACTCTTCTCATCTTCTTCCAACGAATCCCATAAATCATATATCTTATATACTATCTCCCATCCATTAGTATATTTGCTGATAATATCATCAGTTGCAAATATTTTATATTGCTCCTGTGAAAAATTTAAAGGGCCATAGTCATTCTCTATCATAAAATAATTCCTGATATGCACAAAGAACCAAAATGTTTTCAAATGAATACCGCCGTATAATAACATACCCCAAATTAATCTATCATAGAGAATCATAGTAGTAGGATCATCATGGGCCTTTAGGGTTGTTGCTATTAAATATTTTCTTATCATTTCATTTAAATATAGTTTTGAGAGCCGTGTTCCTGATAATACCGGTGTCTGGTCCTCATTTTCGATGTTGATTGTGGTACTCTCGATAATTGATAGACTCTCATATATGAAGCCGCAAGAGACAAAATAGGTACACAATCTTCCACTCAGGTATTCCGTTGTGATATTAATATCCTCAATGGCAACCAAAGTCGATAATAAACATCCTAATTCTTTTTGAGTACAATCTAACTTACCAAAATTATAACACTGACAGAGCAATAATGCAACCACTCTTTCAGTTATGGAGGACAAATATTCGTTTTTATTTGTGAAGAATTTGAACTTCTTCTCTAATGCCGCAAAAAAATTTAAAGTCCACTTGAAGCTGTAGATTGCATCAACATAATTCTCGTTCAAAAATCTAAAAAAACCAATAATTACTTGATGCTTAATTATCAAACCACACAATGACATAAGGGTCCTGGAAGAACTTTTATGATTCCATCTGTACAATTGTTTTACAAGCATTTTTGGTTCGATTCCATGGTCGACTTCTGGGTGTCTCTCTATTTCAAAATTTACATAATCATTCAATAAATCTTGGTTTTGGTTGAGTTCTTCGAAAACATACAATGGACCAAAATACTTCAATGCTGTAAAAATTTTATGCAAGGGATCTTTTGCAGGTATTTTTTTAGGATTTGATTTCCATATTTGCAAACATTCAAGTGCTTCATCGGCTAATTTCTTTGTAATAATACAACACCTACCTAGAGAAAAATCATTCAATCTCCCGTCAAATTTAATATAAGCCTCAGCTTGTTCATGAATAGGTAAATGACTAATTTTTTTGGGTCTAAATGCTCAATATTAGTAAAACAACAATCGATTTCGAATCATTGGGTTTTTTTTATCAGATACATACAAAGTGCTATTTCTATCTTCTAAAGAATGCAAGAATTCCTTCAATTCCAATTCATATGTTTTGAGTCGTTCTTGTATATGAGGCTTTTTCTCTTCATTGTCATTGCTTAAAGCTAGTTCCAATTTTGCCATAGATATTAGTTCATCAAAAGAAGCCAATGCTCTTTCAACCATTCCTAAGTTTTTAAAGATCTGAATCAAATATTTAATCAACTTTTCTCTCTCCGTTGGATCGCTTGAAGTTTCAATAGTGAGTGACAATTCTCTTAAGGCAGCACCGACACGACCCAACTTGAATAACGTTAGAGATATTATAATACGGGCAGAAGTTGGTAGATTCAGATACTTATTCAATGATGGAATAAGAGTTAAAATTTCATAATAATCGTTGCTGTTGAATAATTTCGATAAATCTTGCGCTACTCTAACCAAATTACTAGATGAAAGCGAGTCATTTTCTTCCGTGGTAGAATCTTCGGATACACTATTTTCAAGTTGGTTACCCATCCTAATTACTGATATATAGATACTCGTTCCGTTATTATATATATATATATATATATATATATGTAGATAGTCAATGGAGTTTATATCTGTGGATGCAAAATTAGTATAAAAAAATAGTGCGACAACCAAATATACATTTTGAGATTTAGCTATTAGCTAGGTAGAAGAATGTTTCCTGATCGATATTTCGTACCTTTCTTGAAGCGTTTCTATGACTAGCAAGTTTGGGATCCTTGTTGTCACAGAACTTTAACAATTTCAAGATATACTGATAGCATTTGTAGCATAACTTTGGATCCACATGCAAGTGCAGATTTACAAACTTATTCGAAATGTTGATCTTATTAAACTCGTCTTCCCCGAATCTTTCTTTGGCTTCTGAAATGACGACAATCAACATAGCTCCAAATACTGTATAAATATCGTAGGCAACTAGTATAGGTAACGAAGAAAGTAATTCTATTAATGACACCGTATTTTTCAATATTTCTGCAGTTTTTGTATTTGATTCATCATTGCTATCCTTCGCACAAATTGTGTTCAATAAATCATCTCTTAATGCATACGGCAAATCGATATTTAAATCAAAATTCAAATTCTTAAGAATAAGCTCTTCTCTATACAACAATTGATCTCTCCAACCCCAAAAAACATCACTCTGTTCATCAATCCTCTTGTTTGGGTTCTTTAGTATACATGCTGTCATCGCAATCTTATCTGGTGGTCTATAATTATCATTGAGTTTGCAGGATATTGCGATAGCAGCACTTGCAACGTAGTATTTGGATGTAGTTATGGGCATTCTCATATAAAACCTATTAACATATATTGTAGCCGACAAAATAGTTTTGCCATCTATTTTCAACGCCGATCCAAGTTTAATAATGAAGTCATGCAAACTTTCTCTGGTTTTCAATTCCTGCTGTAATGTTAATTGTTTTCGACTAGGTGAATATTTTATAAATGATTCTTCCAGAAAAAGCCATGTATTATATTCAGGTACTTTGCTACCCTCATTTATTCCATTTACAACAACCTTGTTCGCTTCAGGGGACTCATGCAGCATTATTGGTGTTATAAAGAGACCCCATGTACATTTTTAATAAATATTGAAGTTAATAAACAGAGTGCGAAAACCATGAAATTACATTTGGTCAGTTGATATACTTTAGGAGGGAGAAGACAAATTCTATAAATGAATCGGCATTATATAATGACATGAATAGGGATACAACTTAAAACAGAAAGTGAACACCACTTAAAATATTGTAAAACGGAGGCAAACTACTAAACGTGAATCTATATTCGCATAATATTATTAGTAAAAGGCTTCAACATAGACGAAAGGCAAATTTATTATAGAGCTTTTGACGCCGTTAATCATTTATAAACCCCAAGTCTCTTAAACCAACCATGTACTTCTCACCGTTCACAGATCAATAATTAATAGTGGTTTATAGTAAGATAGTTGTGCAACAAATATCCTGCATATATTCATTTTTTCTACAATTTTTTCTTCAAGGTTCGTTCATCAGACTACGTTTAAAGAAGTGAAAAAAACTTCAAAAATAGAAGAATATAGAAAGGAACCAAATATGTCCGAGGAAACATCTTTCATGCATTTGGTTAGACCAAGTGTTAATGCACCTGCTGCATCTTCAACTACCGGTCCTTGTAATATCAGAATTGATACATCAGCCTGTTTCCAAATTTTAGAAATTGTGTCTAAGCAAGTTCTTTCATCAAACAAGAGAATTATTGGTACTTTAGTAGGATTCAGATCCGATGATGGATCCGAATTCGATGTCAGAGATGCGTTTATGGTGCCATGTACCGAGACTGGAGATTCAATAGCTATCGATGAACATGCTCATAAATCACTTTACCAATTATATAAGAAAGCCCACCCCAAAGAACATGTGTTAGGATGGTTTGACAGTTCAAATAAAATAGATGCAAACACTGGATTGATTCATGACTTTTATTCCAAGGGTACAGACCGTGCATACCCATTCCCAGCAATTTACTTGAACGTTGAGTATTTAAAGGAAAATAATGAAATAACCTTTCCTAAAATATCGACTTACATTGGTGCCGCTATTGGGAAACCAATTTCCAACGCTCCAAAGATTGGCTGGAGTACTGCAAACACTACCAACTCTTACATTTTCACACCTGTTCCAAATAAAGTTATAAATACTACTATCAGTGAAAAACTAGTTATTAACCACTTGACGGAAAACCAACAAAAGAACGAACCAGTTTCAGTCTCAGCTAACTCAAGACAGTTATCTCACTTATCGAGCCAATTAAATACCGTTAGCGAAACTATTGACAAATTGTTAGCCTATATTGACTCGTGTTCAGAATCGGACAGTGATATTGATTTATTAAGGTTGTTAAGCAACACTTTATTAAACAAACCACAATATTTAACAGACTTAAAGGAATTAGAATACCACTTCCGTGCCCACAACCAAGATGTTATTATGATTGAATACTTGACTAAGGCTGTCAAAGAACAGATAGAATTAAGTGCCAGATTAACCGCTAGTTCAGAAGCTGATAAAAAATAACCGTTTGGTCATGATTCTATGATTCTTACATTTTTATATATTGTACTTTAATATACTGCTCATTATATTAATATATTTAGTTATTCGTTTGTAGTAGCTATGTGCATCGAAAATACATAATCTGCACAATAAACATGTTAACTACTGTGGTGCGATAGGAGCTGAAATTTTCACATCTCATCTCAAAATTTCTCATTTATCAAAAAAACAATCTCAAAAATAGGTATTTAATATTAACATAGTTGATATCAATTCGGCCTATTTGACGAACTAAATCTCTTCAAATAATTTCCTGATTATTGAATCTCATTAACTATATTTGAGAATAGAATTAATAACAAGTTCTGTGTGGATTACTCGTATAATAATAATAGGAAACATATAACAATCTGTTTCTGATTCTATTGAAATCTAATAACTAGATTATTTCATTAAGTGTTCTATACTATGTATCATTTATCATCCAACATTTTTTCATTTATTTCAAAATTTCCTGATTCGAAGTATAATCAAGTCACTATTTAATTTACTGCAACTGTCCTCAATATAGACTGAAAACCCAAAAATTAATATTACAACATTTGATATGGCTAAAAGTCCTAAGAAGCCGGATAACAATTCGAAGAAATTATCCCAAACTCCGCAAATACCGTATAGAAAGATACAATCTAAAACCGGAGGGAAAAATTTCAAAGCATATAACCAAGGTAAGCAGTTTCATAGGAATCCGCAAAGACGATTTAGTATAGCTGATACCAGTCCGTCGTCACAATCAGAGTCGGAATCAGAGGAAGCTTACAAATACTATCAAAGGAAGAAGTACAAATCTTCTTCAGACTCAGATTCTTCACTAACTGCAGTGTCTGGTAATGATGAAGCCGAAGCTAGCAGGAAAGGATCGGTCTTTTTCGAAGATGACAACGATGAACGTAATTACAACCCAGAGAAGGTATCTCAGAAGAAAAGCAAACAATATAATAAAAATTCTAACCAACCTAGAAAAACAACGAAATCGAATCACATCGCGAAGAAAAGAACACCCAAGAAAACAGTAAACTGGGAAGATTGGGAGAAAAAATTGAACAACAACTTAGTTGATGATGGATCCGATTCATCTGATGAAAATGAACTTGGCTTGGGTGGTTTATACTCTATGATGAATAACCAGAAGGCAAATTCAGATTCAGACTCCGATGAAGATTCAGATTCAGATGATGAAGAACATGATTATTCATCATCGGACGATTCTGACGTTGATTTTGTCCAATTACAAGCAGAACGGAAAGCTAAGTCAATGAAAGCTGTTAAAGCGATGAAAAAATTATCAAAACAACAGAGGAAACAAATGCAAAATGATTCAGATTCATCTGAAACCTCGGAAATTATTCCTGAAAAGAAATCAAATAGAATTAGGAGGAGGAGTAGCTCGATATCAAAACCTAAATTTGGAAGAAGAAAATCAGATGTTACTTTACCTGATATTAATTTCAAGTTTGAATTTGATGAGTATAATCAATATGATGGGAATGCAATAATTGATGAAGAAGATGAAGACGAAGAATGTGTAAATGACAGCAGCATTATAAGAGAGGGGGAACAGGAAGAAGATATCGGCGAGGAGGTGAGCTACTCTGTTCAAAATACACCTAGGAGCAAAAAGTCAAACTCTAATCCAAATAATACCAATAATAATTTCAATAACAATTTTGATTTTGATTTTGATTTGAACACTCAGTTGCTTCCAGTACCTAAACTTAACGATACCGAAATAAATTCTGATGAGGATTACGAAATTGATGATAATGAATTACTTGCAACTTTACAAGCAGACAACGACTTGGATCAGTTTTCCACACCCGGAAAACCCAATGAGTCTAATCATACCAGAAATAATTCTGTGGCGTCTTATGGCGACGATGAGGAAAATGACCCTTTTCTAAAAGAAGAAGAAAAGTTTCTTGTTAACGAGTTTGAAAATAACGGTTTCGATGAAGATGAATCTCTCAATGTTGGAAATCATGAGTATGGAGACTCATCGAACAGAGGTAATTTGATGGAATCTTTTAATATTATTGGCGGTAATCAGAAGAACGAGGTAATTCAATATGCTAGTAGCGTGGACAGCAAATCAGAAGATGAAGCGGATGAAGAAGAAGATGAAGACGAAGATGATTATGAAGATTTTATAGATTTTGATGCTCCATTGTTTGATAAGGATGAGGAAGATGATTATGATGTGGACGAGGAATTTAAAATTGATGACAGTGATAAGAAGAGACACCAACAAAGTAAAAGAAAGAAGCACAAATCAAAGAGAAGAAATAACGGTCTTAATGTTGTTAATAGTGATGAAGAAGATGACTCTTATTTGTGGAATTATTTCTTCAGCTCAGATAATAGTTCAGATAGTAGCCAAGATGAAGAAGACCATACATATGATGATTCTGAAGAGCAAATGATCATGGAAAAATTATTCAAGAATATAGAAGAAAATAGAGCTAAAAAGATTAATCGTTATAAAAACAAACAAACAGGTAACGATAAGGGCCATCGCTTTATGCAAGATGAGATTTCCTCAGATAATGAATATGATAGTGGTGAATCCACTGATGTTGATTTAAGCCTTCCACCCTCCACAAACAAAAAGACAGGTTCAAAAATGGCTAAAGAAGTGCTATCCTCGAAAACAGCTGATTATAGGCCCCCGGTATTAGGAACATGGATTGCCATAGATAGCAAGCCATTTGGTATTATAGATGGTTTATCAACAAGAACATTGGGTAATAACAATAGCACTGGCCATCAGAATAATAAAAATATGGAACCTCGGCTGGTTGCTAGAAAATCCCTTCCTACTCTTACCCATAATACTACGGATGACCTGGCGTTGGGCCTAGACGAATTATTGAATGTTAGTGAACTTGATGATGACGACGAAAATGATGCTAGAATATGGAGAGATTTTAATAGTCAAAAGAAACAGGTTCCTCTAGGCGCGTTCCGTAATAAGTCGGTTCTACACAATCCAATAATACACCCAGAAAATGTAACCTTACCCAATGATTCATCTTATAATCATACAAGCAAGTCTAACAATGAGTTCAACCAAAGAAGATACTCATTAACAAATCATCAAAACAATAATACGGCGACAAGGAAGTCGAAATTAAACTCATCCAAGCCTAAAGAAGGTCGCAAGCTGTCTTTATCAAATGTATCCAATCAAAATTCCAATGCGGGCAACGTAGATACAGAATCAAAAGCCGCGCCTTCAAAACTGAAGCGAAGACGTGCATCTAATGTGGAGGCCGTCTCAGAAGGCTTCAGACCTACTAAATCTGGTTTATTTAGTGAAGAAGCTTTAGCTGATGTAGAGGAAATATTAGGCGATGATAATGATTTAATGGGCTTAATTAAGGGTTTATAACTGTGATTTTATGAAACTTTGGTGATAATTAATATTTTGCGTTTTGAGATTGATTTTATATTATACTAAATATACAAGTATGTACGTGAGTAACTAATATGTATAACAGTAGGTACCATTCCATTCAGATCATGAAGTAGTATGGCAAAAAGTCGTGCGAATATCAAACAATGATACATTTTTCTCATCATTAACTATCGTACTACTTCTTAACCAAAACATATACTATCCAATATAGTGGCTAATTAAGAATTTGAGTTTGGAACTTATTACTGAAACTGTAATATTCCTGTTATCGAGACTTCAGATTTATAATATCATTTAATCATATTCTCTGATATAATAAATAGATTAAACTATTGAAAGCATTTTCTATTAGTAAAAGTAAAGCTAGTATTGCATATTCAAATACTTTGCTTATAATTACTATACACACATATATAAAAATAGATACGGGAGTTTCTAGTAACAGATACGTTCAAGCGCTTAAACGAAGTAAATATGTCTTCGACAAGACGTTCATCGAGAACCAACAAAGGTCAGCATTCGAAGAGAGAAATAGAATCTTATTCAGATGACGAGGAACAATTATCCCAACGGAAACGATTATTGGACATCAGTACGCAAGATAATAAAAGACCACGTTTAGAAGAAGAAGAAGATGATGACTACAATGAAGAGGGTGATGATAAAAAGGACGAGGAAGTAGACGAGGAAGGAGACGTCAGATGTACACCCTGTGGCACAACAAGCGAAAATTATGATGAAGATACTGATGAAGGTGGAATTATGATAGAATGTGAATCGTGCAAGACATGGCAGCATGCGAAATGTATGGGGTTTAAGTCATCTAAGGTGATTCCTAAGCATTATAAATGCAACATTTGCGGTGCTTCTCTGAATATTAAAATTGATTCTTACTCAATAAGTGAAAATTTGAAAGATAAGACTAGAGCAAGTGTTGCCAAGGCTTTCCTCAATGTTTTTAGGCGAAATATTCCAGAGTCATATGAATTTCCAGAAGGTCTTGATAATGAAAAATTATCATCCGAATGGGCAATGAAGTTGGAAAATGTGATTTTTGAATGGTGCCCTAAAAAGGATAAAAAGTATACTGACAAAAGTCGTAGTCTTATGGTGTTAATCAAAAAGCCCAATGTTATGAATCGTATTATTGACGAAAGACTATCATTTACGAAGTTAGTTAATTCATCCCCCGAGGAGATTGATGATGAATTGAAGGAGTATGCTGAAAAGGTAAGACAAGAGTCTATCCGACGCTCGGTTCTAACGGTTGATGATAATCAAGGCCAGAGAATCAGAAGAACCCACAAAGGTGAAGAAATAGTTGAAGACGCAAACGTTCAACAAGAAGATGTAGATATTAACATAATGTCAAGAAATATTGATCACAGAAGGTTCGAAGATGAGGAGAAGGCCAGAGAAATCATAGTCAAAGATAGCGATAAAATCGCCTATAATAATTACAATCCTATAGGACAAGACGAAGATGATGAAGATGAGCATGGATCAGAGGAAAAAGAGTCTTCTAGCCATAATGATGATGATGAATCACAACTGAGTGAAGTTGACAATATTCCTGATTTAGATGATGAAGAATTAGATATGATTATTAAGGGCAAAAAAGGTAACATGGATGAGCCAAAGAAACAAGACGAAAAAGGTAAAACTCCAGAAGTCAAGTTACCACCAATTTCTCCTTCAAGAATCTGGTCCGGTCGTATTACATTCCCTGATTTTGCTTCATTTGGAGGATCGGGTGAGTTCTATACTTGTACGGATTATACTGAACCAGTCACAGTACAAGCTGTAAAGCATTACAATAGATATATTAAAATCACCAAAGAGATACTTTCCAAAAATCATTATGAGGTTGAAGGTCGATTAGATAGAGCAAGAGCAGATGCTTATTTGAACAAAATTGTCACTACGAGGGACCAGGTTTTAGTTGAGATCAAGTGTACCGAAAATCAAAATGAATATGATAAATTATACAAATATTTACTAGAAAGAAATAAGGTTGGGGTTTTATCTGGTAAACCTGCCTTTGTTAAAGATGCGTATTTGCTAGCAATAGATGGTAATGACAGTAACTTACCAGATTACTTGAAATGTCTTCATAAAGTGGCAGGAAAAGTGGGCTTGTTTGCATTGTATATAGTGAAAAAGGACTACGTTCCTACTGGACCAAGTATACTCAAGAAGTCTACACCTGCAATTAAATATGGTACTAACTCTGGTAATGGCTCACCTCATGAAAAAGAAAAGGCACCTTTATTAGACTCAATTTTGAACAAACTTGGTGGTAGCAGTAATCAAGAGAACTTACAAGCTCAATCTCAATCTCAGCAACAGTACCCAGTTGCACAGAGTGGATTGCCTGCCAATTTAACTACTGATCAACTTACGTATTTGTCTGGCTTAGTGCAGCAAAATCCACATGTTCAACAAAACCCCAACGCTTTAATTCAATTATTGCAACAGAAAAAAGGTACTGATTATTCTGGTTTTCACTAGAATTGTTTAATAGAAATGTATAGTAAATCAATAGCTTAATTTTCAGCTTTTAAATTCGATTGCCTAGGCTTTTTGGCATGTCTGATAAATAATGTTTTAATATATACTCGATGTTTTGTGCAACTATTATGAAAGTAAATATCTGTTTTTCCATAAACTATATAAGCAAACCTTTTACTAAATCCTGGCATTTATATACAGATCAAGCCTTATGGGGACTGAGAGTACTAGTATAGATGATATTGAGTTTGCTGATTCGACAGTCCACCATCAAGCTTTGCAGAGGTTTCCAAACCATTCGCAGGATGACATAAATAGCAGCTTGGTGTTTGGCAATGATCTAACGTCGAACATTATACAAACACAACCTGGCCAAACCGAACTCAAGACATTTAACGGAGATGCTAAATCGAATGATAACGATACGCAGAAAGTAGAACGCAATTTGAAAGATTCCACCCAAAAAGACAATACTTTTGAGCTATTAAATAATCCAAATGAAACACCTTTTCTTGCAAAGTTAAAAGATCCATTTGAAGATACCGATAATGATATATCAACGAGATCCAATAACCAAACACCATCGAATACAAAGTTTAGAGAAGATATTAGTGATACTTTAGTAGTGCCAAATGAAACTCCACCACCATATAATTTTGCTACTCTTCGGAATGAAGCAGATGCATCATGCTTGGAATATGAGACAGAAGGTAACGATACAATTATTCCATTTGAGAACAAAGTGGATATTCTGAATGAAGCAGATACCCAGCTTATTGACAATTTACCTGAGAGTGATACACTAAAATTTGTAAGTAATTCAACTCAAAATCAAACAGGACAGAACGTCCCTTTAGTTTACGACGAGACGCAGATAGATGAGGACAAGGCAAAAATTCTAAAGGATACACAAGTTATTATAAATTCTAATGATACACAATTGATTGCTCCAGTTTCACAAGAAATGATTCTGCAACCAAAGATAACTGATGACACAGAAGATAATCTTCCCCATTCGATTTCGCAAGGAGATGTAACACATGCGATACAGATACCGAGTACTATAGAAAAGGGATCTCTGTCGCGCCCCCAAGTTGTCAATACCCAAGAAGAAGACGAACCAGATAGTACACCTAGTAATAGGAAGGTTGATTTATCTAATAAAGCCGTTTTTTCTAGTAGTCAAAAGCTGGGTGAAGACGAAGAGATTAGAACGGATGACGAAAAAGATAATGAAAATATTATGTTACAAGGTATGAATTGTGACGATAGTATATTAACCCACAAGCTCAAAGCAAAAAGACGGTCTTCTAAATCTGAAATGAACGATATCGTTGCACAAAAGAAGCCAAAACCAAGTCATGGTAGTGATACTATGAGCAAACAGATAGGCTTAAATAATATGTCAAAGACACCGATGCCAATAAGAAATTGGCCACTACAGCAAATTACTGCATCACCCAGTGAAATAGACGAATCATCCCCCGGAATAAAGAAAATAGACCTATTAGGATTTTATAGTAAATCACTGCCATCCATGTTGCATTCAGATATGACAAATCCAAATAGTGATACAAAAGTGTTCAACGAAAAAAAGAACTATATAAATCCTCCTTCTTCACCAACAAATGACCGAAATAAACCTGTAAATGTGGAACAAATTAGAAAGTCGATGGATGAAGTGGAGATTGATCATTTGAAGAATGAAGAAAATCAGGATGACGCCACCAATTCGGAGAATAATAGTTCAGATCTTGAGGACATTGATATCGAGTATTATAAGGATGAGGATACTAGCAGGACTAGGCATACAACAAGAAGAAGAAGAAGAAGAAGAAGAAGAAGAAGAAGTAACCTTGTAATTGATTCTCAATCCCGGTCACAGGAGGAAGGGGGCTCGAGTCACGATGATGATAAAGAAGAGAGTACAGACTATGGACACGAAAGACAAAGGTTGAAAAACGAACTGGTTAAGCTAGGGAAAAATGTTTTGCGGGATGAAAGTCTGGATTTATTGGTAGCATCGCTGATCATTTCTAATGAAAGCGTATGGGTATCTTTCAAATTTAATATGTATACTGGAAGGATAAGCAATGTGGGGAATGAGAATCTGATTGTCGAATTTGAAGAGGGAGGTTATAGCATTAAAAACTCGGACATATTTTTACTTGATATTAGAATAGGCGATGTGATAAGAACAAGAGCTTCAAAATATAAATATATTGTCAGAGGCTTGTCATATTATGAGGAGGGGGATAATATTACATGTATCAGAGGTTACAATTATGTTTTCTTGGAACGTATATCCAAAGGTAAAGGTAAGAACTTTGAAGAATTTGGTATTCATTTATCTCAGTGCTACATGGAGCTCTCTGATTGGATTCAACATCAACTGAAATTTCAGTTGATGCTTGGAGGAGAAGATATATTGAAACAGGATAGTTCCAAAGTATTTTTGACTAATGCTAGTTTGGATTTAAGAAGAACGCCGCCACGGAGTGCTCGGATTTCTAACACACCTGAGGCCATGGAAATTGATTCGAAATATAAGAACGTACCTTTGAGCAGTCCAACAAAAAGGAATGGCTCCAGATATAAAAGTATAGGAAATCTATTAAAAATTAAAACTCCAGGTAAATTATTTTCCGGGATGTTGTTCTGTCTTACATTTGGCAAAAATATTGACGAAGAACGAAAAGAAAAAATCAAAAAATCAATTGAAGATAATGGTGGCTCTGTGCTCGATGATGGATTCCATGATATTTTTAACTATTCGAAATCTACTGATGGTTCATTGGTATTGGAATCCGAAACTTTAGTAGGATTTTCATTTGGGGCAGTTATTTCTAATAACTATTGCCGTAGTGCAAAGTATATTCAGGCATTAGCATTGGGGTGGCCGATATTGTCAGATTATTATATATTTGATTGCATTAAAGACAGCAATAAGATAAGTCGATGGCCAAGCTACTTGTTACCCGCGGGCCACTCTCAGATGCTAAGTTGTGTCAAGAGCTTGGATGTTTTCAAATTTAGAAGCAATTATGAGAATAAAAAAGATTTACCGCATCAGTTGAATAATAATCATGATTTCTTGAAGAATTATAACATCATTATAATCGACAACAAATTAAATTTGAAAACACTAGAAACATGTGAGTTCATCTTCCACGCATTTGGAGCTAAGGATATAGCTTACTGTTCGACTTCGACAGAAATAACAAAGCTTACTCGGACATATAAAAGCGGTAATGTTACAATTTATGATAATAATGAATCAATAAAAAATGAACTACAGGAGTTGCAGAAGAAGGCTACAGCAGGTAGAACTAGAACTCAAACGAGATCAAATACTAAACCTGATACCGTTAGTAAGAAACTACCGGCAACCGCAAATGATAGTTTGCAAATTGGGTTTATTAACTGGGAGTGGGTTGTTCAGTGTGTTATAAGTGGCTACATTTGGGATCCGGAATATTTAACTATTAATTTATGAATATTAGTATATATATGACTTTATAGAGATTTTTCTAGTTGTAAAAATCAATCATTAATCATTAAAAATTGCATAATCTATAAAAAAGAAACAAACGTCTTTCTAAATGTCTAAACAAGGTGGAATATTCTCTTGAACATAACACCAACCACACCTTTGATTAAAGTAAAGCCACTATCAGCTCTAACAGCATCACCATTCTCTTCCAATCTTCTAAGTAAATATTCCTTAGTTTCAACTGGTGGACCCCATGCAACGTACTTGATCACGTTGTCAACATTATGGGTTTTGATTAAATTATGAGTAATGTTATCAGCCATGCCTAATAATTGTCCCATGATAACATTATTTTTGTTCTTATTAGCGGACAGAGCGGTGTTTAACTTTTCGGTGGTTAATTTCAATGAGTCGGCATTGTGTGAAGCTACGACCAAATGGCCGATAGATAACTCGTTGTCTTTATTTGCTAAGATTGATTCGATGCAATAGCTGATGCCTTGGTTATAGTTTAAATCGGTATCATCTTTTGACTTATGGATGACTTCTCTGTTTTTTTCCGAGTGAATGTATGCACCTCTAACCAATTTCAAGCCTAATCTATAGTTGTTCTCGATGGCTAACTTTTCTTCCATAGCCAACAAGTCGGAAGAGCCAGATAAGTACATTTGCAAAGTGCCCACGACAGAAACAGGTTTGTGGACAGGGTTGTACTTGGCGTACAATCTTCTTTGCAACTCGTAAACCCCCTCTTGCAACTCATGTTTCTCAGCATCAATGACGCCTACGACGAATGGGGCCACTCTATCGGGGTATTGTTTGGATAACCTCATGTTTTCGTCGTAGATGGTCTGGCACACACTGGAGGCTCCTTCGACCAACTCTTCAAACTGAGCGGCGTACTTGGCATCGGTCTTGTAATATTTCAACACGTTGGCTGCATCCTTAGCAAATCCTGTTGGCTTCAATGCAACGTATCCTGGTGGCACCGAGTTGATGTCCTTGCCCGACTCCTTGATGATCGACTCGGTATGCGGGATCAAAATCTCGGTCACAGACCTCTGGGTCTCGCTGACAATGAACTTAGGGTCCACGGTCGAGTTGCCGTGGCATGCCTCGATCGTCAACGAAAGCATCATGTTGTTGATGCCCCTCTTGCTCAACCTCAAGCCCGTCTGCTTCACCTCCTCGATCTTCTGCCCGCCGCAGTAGATCTTGTACACCAACGCCTTAATGATCGGCATGGGCACGTACGGAAACATCTTGATGCACATGTTCAACATGGGTTTGTTCAACGTCGCAATCCCAATCACAACGTACGACAACAACTCGCTAACCTTAAAGTCCTTCAAGTATGCCGTGCTGTCTGGCACCTTGAAGCTCCCGGGTTGGAGTCCGACATTCCCGATGCTGGTGGTGGGTGTGGTGGTGCTGCTGGACCTAATAGCAGGCCCTTGAGGAATGTTTACATTCCCAAACGTGCTGTTCAGCTTGTTTGGTGATTCATGAAAAAATCTTTTGCACCTTAAAACTCCGAATGCATTTTTGTAATATGGTGAGCGTACTCTTAAGGCACGGCTACTAGCAACTAATGACATATAACTTGGATTCTAATACTCTGCTTTTAATCCTATAATAACTAGCTAAAAATTTTCCCTTAATTTTGGGGACTTTCATCAGTTATTTATACTCTTATCTGTAATGACTATATGGCTATTAACGGCGAACGGGTAAAAAATTGCAACCGTTTGCGATTGAGAAAAAAAGGTGATGGTAAGCGATGGTGCATTGATGGGAGATACGGGTGTACCGAGGTACCGTTGAGAGGAGTAGGAGCCCCCGCAAAGAAGAATCAGCAGTATCTGCAGGATATGGAATTTTGAAAAATTTGAACCATTGATAGGGTGTTAGAGTAAAACAGTAGTATGGTCATATAGGAGAATAGAGGAGATTTTGAGTACAATGTTGGCACGAAGCACATGGAAGCCATTTGTAACAAGACGTCTACATATTATGGGCGGAAACGGCGTACGAGGGATGTGTGGGACGCAGAGGGTATGGTCGGACAAGGTCCAGATACCGGCAGTGATACTCGATGAGTTGAGAGATACGTCGAAAATAGCAGCGACGCCGAAAAATGCGGAGACGGGCAACAAGATCTTGATATTGGAGCCGGACCAGACGGCGGACCGCAAGTTTCGGCGGCTCGTGGACCTACACTCGGAGACAGGTGTCCAGGGCAAGCACGCGATGGCCCCGATGGATCTATTTCGGGATGAGGTGTTCCAGGGCGACGGGGGCGGCTCGATCAAGAGCTCGATCGAGAGCTTGAAGCCCCAGGGGGGCGAGATCACCATCACCAAGTATGAGTCGTTGCGGACGATGCTCAGCAAGTCGTTCAGCAAGTCGCAGTTGCGGGAATACATAAGCGACGAGTACCGCAAGGCAACGTTCAGCAGGGCCAAACGGGGTATTTCGAGCGTAAACAAGGACAAGCTCTCGCGCATAATAATCGACGACATATGGCAGGTAGTTAAAACCGACAAGCTATCAACGCTCGAGGACTTGATGACCACGAATTCGGTGAGGTTGACGAAATCAGAATTGTTCTTGTTGCTCCTGCAAAATGGGTTCATATTGCAGTATTTGTCGCGAGTGGGAGCCCAGATTTCGTTCGATTCAGAGCGAGACTCCATCAGTTTCACTGGGACCAGCAATCAGGTAATGAATGCCGAGATCCTTCTCACCATCATCTTGAATAAGTCGCACAAGGAGTTGCTCAATCTAAGTTCGGTGAAACGGCTATTTCTACAAAAATACCACGACTTTTCGTTGAGCATGATCGGCAAGAACACCGAGGTGTATTTCAACCACTTGAAGGACGACAACTATGAGTTGGTGGCCCTTAATGAGAACCAAATCAAGAAGTCGAAGCGGTTGTTGGTGTGGCTCTTGAACTACAATCAGCACTTGCGGGAAGATTTGATTTTGCCTGGCACTTTACAGGGGTTGGAATTCGTGCCTTACAAAGATGACGACTCCATTTCATGGAATAATAGACAGCGGAATTTATTTTTGTTAAAAAATTTAAATTTGGTAAGTACGAGCGATTATATCGCGAAAGAGCTACACAAATATTCAGACGATAATTTATTGAATAATAGCCTCGAGTACGAAACATCCATCGAAGATGTTAAATCATTACCGATGGGCATGCAAAAGGAGAAGGTGCAACTAGAGGAGGAGAGTTGGAAATTATTGAACGACTTAGGTATTACCGTAGAAAATTTGGAAAGCGAGCATGCGAAGCCGAGCGAAGATGATGAAATCATTTCGCAGCCTCCGCAAGCACCTACCTCGGAAACCAAAACACTGGGTGTGAGTAAACGTCCGATGTTGATTTCGGATGATATTAAAGACTCAATGTATAAGAAGTTGATAGATTTCAGCTACAGAAAAGACTTAAACGGGTTGCCGGACAGCAAATTGAATCGTCCTATTTTCACAGTGACGTTAGGGAACATCTTATTTGAGAATGCCTCTGCCGTACAGAATAAGCTGGATAACTTGATCCCCGCTGGCCCAGAATTAAACACCAAGATAGGACAACATTATAAATTCAATTCGAACATACCTTTTGCTAGCGACAAGATCTTGTCCTTGCCATCATACAACAATCTGTCATTAAATTCCCAGGAAAGGACTCACTTTTTGAATGAAGATCCCCACAACTATGTCATCCAATTGAAATTCTTACCGTCCCCATTTATCGAAGACGATAAGGCTGTTTCCAAGGGTATCGAAAACCAGATGAAGTATCCACCGGTTGAAATTTGGATTGAGCTAAACGAGAAGGCAAAGCCCGATATCGAGACTATGAACGTAGTAACGGTTGAGGGGGAAAATAATTGCTATATTTCGTTACCTAATGGCAAATCTGATATGAAGGTGTGTTGCCAGTTATCGGGTGACGTCTTGGATCAGGATAATGCGCCGCAGGAGGAAGAAGAAGTCGAACCTGAGAGTTTGGAAGATATATTGAACGCCACCACATCAAAGTACTCCAGATTTAAAAACCAACCTGGGGTAGCAGAGTTCTTGAAGAATTCGAAATTAGATTTCAGCGGCAGAGTTGCCACGTCCATTTCCCCATACATAGACTTGGTTATCGACGGGCACACTGTGCGATATCACTATATTAACGTGTCATTCAGAAGGCAGTTAGATTTAAATTACGGTGATGCAGAAGGCGAAAGACTAGTTCAATTCAATGTAGTTGAAGGGGGATCATTGGGTGGTAGAAAATCAGAGGTGAACTTAATTGGCGATCTCTCTGGCGATTTGAATAAAGAGCTGTTCGATAGGCTAATTCATGATTCGTCTGATTTAATAAGTGAATTATAAATGTAAATAGACTTGCATATCTTTTTATTTGTATATAAATACATTTTGTACATTAAATTCTACTAATAGCATGTATCTTAGTAATAAATAATCATATATTATAACTAAAAAATATACTGACATTGCGTTTTTCTCCTGACTTCATTTTAATTAATTCATTTGTTAAATATTTCCATTACTTCCTTGATTCTTCTAACATTTTGACATGCTTTTCTAAATTAGCAATGGAAGATTGTAATGCAACAACATCGGATACCACAACACTATTGGCTAATTTATATTGCTCTAATAAGTAATAATATGACCCAGCACCGGTGAATGTAACACCAACTAAGAATCCTAAGAATCCACCTCTAAAAGCACCGACCTTTCTTGGGGAAGATACAGTAGAATAAGAACGAATTGGGGATTTGGCTAATTGACGAGTTAACGCAAACATATTGATTGTAAATTGATGTATTGAAACTATCCTGGGAGAAAGAGAAATTTTCGAGTTTATCAATTGATGTCGAAAAACCAAAAGTCCCGGAATATGAGATTTACTGTTCATTATTATTTAATTTGTTATACAAGCATTTACAAACACCATATATACTTTAGTATCTATTCTATGACATTGACGTACAAGTAGAAAAACAGAAACGTAGAACACCTATCGAAAGTACTAATTATGTTTCCCAATATTGGTAATGGAGCCATATGTTGGAGGAGATTCAGCAACATACGATTTAATTCAATGAACATACACCCCAAGTTCAATTACCTGACGTCTAACGTAATTAAAAACTCAAGAAAGCAATTTAGCCCAAGGTTTCAAAGTACGCTAATAAAATCTGGTATCGTTGTGATTACAATTGGGGGAACAGTATATGTCGTTGATAAATATGCATATGCCTCCACAATTTCCAGATCTGTTAGAGCCCTTAGAGTTATGCTATGGATTGCGTATGAATATTCGGTGAATAGTAAAAAATATGGAACTCTTAATGACTTGCATGAGGTAGCTGCAGAAGAATTGTTCAACATGTTAATGACGAATAGAGGACTCTACATCAAATTAGGACAGGCAATCGCTAATCAAGGAGACTTTTTCCCAAAGGCCTATCAGAAGAGATTTGTCAGATTATACGATAATGCTCCAGTAGACCCATGGAAACATATTGATAAGGTGTTGAGGAAGAATTTGGGAGAAAATTATGAAACTGAAGTTTTTGAAATAATTGATCACGAACCAATAGCTAGTGCTTCAATTGCGCAGGTACACAAGGCTACTTTGAAATCGAATGGTGATACTGTCGCAGTTAAAGTTCAGCATGACTATATACACAAACAGATAGCCGTTGATTTATTCATGTACAAGTTGATCTCCAGAATTTATGAAAAGGTCTTTGATATTCCTTTGACTTTCTTTACTGAATATGTATCCGAGCAATTACAGAATGAAACAAACTTCGTACAAGAGATGGATAATTCCAATAAGTTATTGGAAATAATTAATAATGATAAGAGTATTAAAAACTTGAACATTTATATTCCTTACAGTTATCCTGAATTTACAAAAAGACAAGTTCTTGTAACGGAATGGTGCGATGGTATCCCCCTTAGTGACAAGAAAAAGATAGTAGAATCTAAGCTTGACCTATCAAGGTTAGTTTATCAATATCTTAAGGTATTTGGTAAGCAAATATTCGAATATGGGTTTATCCATTCGGACCCGCATCCAGGTAATTTATTAGCAAGATTCGATAAATCCGGCAAGCAGGAATTGGTCATATTAGATCACGGATTATACATTCAGTTGCCAGAGAATTTCAGGTTGGAATATTGTAAGCTCTGGGAAAACTTATTTTCATTCAATACAGAGGCAATCGAGTCTATAGGCCGTAATTGGGGGATCCAATCTACCGAGTTGTTCGCAACAATTATCCAACTAAGACCCATCAAAATTTCACCAAAATCTTCAAGTAGAAATGATCAGGATATTAATAACTTGTTGAAAGATTTTTTGAGTGATGAAGGAAAGTTCCCACTCGAATTACTATTCTTAACCCGAACCATGCGAATGCTTCAGAGTTTGAATAGAAATTATGGAAGTCCAGTAAATAGAATCAATATTTTGACTCATGAGCTGGTTACTGCTTTGATGAATGAAAACTCACATGCATTACATGGACGAACCGGAAAAGTTTTGCAATACTTGAAATTAATCAAAATCAGATGTGTCTTGATTATAAGTAATTTGGTTTTTTATTTAGTTAGATTTAAACAGATATTATCTGGGGATAAATATGGCGAGAAGAAAGGAGGTATCGAGGATTATCTTGAGGTCTACATTCAGAATACAGTGGAATCAATAGGATTAGATTGGACATAGAGATAGGTTATTTATTTATATGTAGATATAGAAAAAATGAATATGACACAAAGTCTAACCCATCTAAAAAAAATTTCGAGATGCCCATATATACAGAAGAAGGCATCAGGTTACTATACATTAGAACCAAACAGCATAGACATGGACTCATTAAGAACGGCGTTTGTTAATAAGGATATAGAGCCATTCTACATTGGTGGTACATCTGCCACCGTATCTGCTGATGGAACAATATTAGCGACAGCAGTAGATGAAGATGTGGTTGTAACTGATTTATCTTCAAATGAAATAGTTCATAAGATTGAAGGGGATGGAGAAACCATTACAAATCTTATAATGACTCCTGATGGGACAAGACTTGCGATATTATCACAATCTCAGCAACTACGTGTACTTGATTTGAATGATGGTAAGGTTGTCAAAACATTTAAGATGTCATCTCCGATCTATATGTCAACTGTAGATAAAACATCATCATTATTTGCATTTGGTGGGTCTGATGGGGTTATCACAGTGTGGGATATTGAAGGAGGGTATGTTACTCATTCATTAAAGGGACATGGTGTGACCATTTGTTCGTTAGTGTTCTATGGTGAATTGAATTCTTCTAATTGGAAATTGGCTAGTGGTGATATAATGGGTACAGTAAAGATTTGGGACCTTGTTAAAAGAAAATGTATTTCTACTATTAATGAACACAGTACCGCTGTTAGAGGAATATCATTTGACGAAACTGGAGAATATTTTATAACTGGTGGAAGAGACAGAGTTGCTATTGTTTATAATACGAAGAACTATAAGGCTCTCAAAACCTTTCCAGTAAAAGATCAGATTGAAAATACTGGCTTCATAGACTTGCCATGGTCAAGAAATAATGATGGCTTGTACTTTTACACTGCTGGATCTGAAAACATATTGAAAATTTGGGATTTCAATAGTGGAAAGTTAGTTGCGCAAACTACGACACCATTACAAACTAATGAAGAATTAATGATCATTGATGTGTTAGAATTAGAAGATAATGTATTGATGCTAGTTATAAGTGACCAGACTCTAGTTTTTGTTGATTTGAATGAATACAACGATGCATCGGAAATCATAGAGATACCGATCAGAAATAGAATTGCTGGTAATCATGGTACCATTGCTGATATTAGATATGTTGGTCCTGATTTCCAATTTCTTGCCTTAGCTACTAACTCCCCTTCTTTAAGAATCATAAACCCAGAAAAGCCATTAGAATTGGAAATATGTGAGGGACACAAAGATTTATTAAATGCAGTTGATATATCTATTGATGGCAAATGGATTGCTACTGCTTCTAAAGATAGCGAAGCAAGATTATGGAGATGGAATGAAAATAAGTTTGAAGAATATGCTGTATTCCAAGGTCACGCAGGTTCAGTTACAGCAATCAGCTTGCCAAAGACGTTAAACCAAGAACACCCTAAATTTATTATTACAGGATCTAGTGATTTGACTGTTAAAAAATGGAAAGTTCCAAAACCAAATGGATCTGTACAAATAGTTAAAACATCAGACTATACAAGAAGGGCTCATGAAAAGGATATAAACTCTATAGATATATCACCTAATGATGAATTCTTTGCGACGGCATCCTATGATAAGTTAGGGAAAGTATGGGACTTGGAATCCGGTGAAACAATAGGTGTATTGAAAGGACACAAAAGGGGTTTATGGGATATTAACTTCTGTAAATTTGACAAACTTATTGTGACTAGTAGCGGTGATAAGACAATTAAATTGTGGTCATTAACTGACTTCACCTGTACTAAGACTTTTGAAGGACATACCAATGCGGTGCAAAGAGTGAAATTTTTCAACAAGAATCAGCAACTAGTATCCACAGGAGCTGATGGGTTGATTAAATTGTGGGACATAAAAGATGCCGGCGGAGAATGCATGAAGACCATCGATAATCATAATAATAGAATATGGGCTCTTGATGTAAAAGATGATGGATTGGAAATTGTTTCCGCCGATGCTGACGGCCAATTGTCATTATGGTATGACAACACTGACGAATTTTTACAAGAGAAGGAACTCTTGCAAAAAACGAAGATCGAACAAGAACAGAAATTGACCAATTATATTACCTCCAAAGATTGGTCAAGTGCATTTTTACTAGCATTAACATTAGATCATCCTATGAGATTGTACAATGTCATTAAATCTTCAATTAATCTTAACGAAGATTCGACAAGTGTCATTGGTTCTTTTAGTTTAGAATCGACAATAGGCCAGTTATCATCTGACCAAATTCTTAAGTTGTTCAAGAAAATTAGAGATTGGAATATCAACGGGAAATTCTTTGAAATCAGTCAAAAATTAATTGTTGTTCTATTAAACAAGTTTGAAATTAGCCAATTAATCGAAATTCCTGGCTTGATGAAAGTGATTGATTCCATAATCCCTTATAGCGAACGTCATTTTAATAGAATTGATGAATTGATAGAGCAAAGTTATATCTTGGACTATACGGTGAATGAGATGGACAAATTGATTTAAAGTGTCGTCTCTAAGTACATACATATATATACATCATTCCTGTAAAATATTACTGCAAAGCCAGACTAGGGTTATACATTAACAAATATTCGGCATTATAAATGCAATCTAAATATAAAATATAATCCTTCTAGAATTACAATAAATGCCTAGTTAGTGACAATTGATGCGCACAAAAAGAAGTTGCAAAAATGCGCAAGTACAAATATGTGGATTTTACAAGTGGATTAGAGATTGAATAGTTATGTTATTAGATTATCAAAATGACACCATTAGACAATAAAGTATGTTATAGCAAACCCCATTAAGGTGCAGCAGATTAACAAAGAAAAGCTTACAGCTGAGCAAATCAGACAACGTAGAATCAACAAAAAAGGAATTAACCTCACCATTTTACTAATTGGTGAGAACGGAATAGGTAAAAAAACCTTTATCAATACTTTATGCAATACACAAGTATTCGAAGATGAAACAAGTCCTAGTTTTGACAATGAGTTAAGCATCGAGACAAAGACAATTAGTATGTATCCTTAAGATTGAAAGCCCTGTAAATGATACTAATATGATGAGATGTCATCGAACCCAACAGTATTCCTATCCAACTTCGAGTCAACTATACCCGGAATTTTTGTCTGAAACTAGAAAATGGGAATAATGGAGAAATTATTACATCCTATATAGAGAACGAGTACAAATTAATTCTAGACGAAGAGCTTCGGATTAATAGAAACCCAAACAAGCAAGACAGCCGGATTCATGTTGCTATATATTTCATCAGACCCACCGGAAAAGGCCTAAATGAACTAGATGTATCTGTGTTGAAGACCATCAGCGAGAAAGTTAATGTCATTCCGGTAATCGCAAAAAGTGATACATTAACAGAAGACGAACTTTTATTAAATAAGCAATTGATTAATGAACACATTAGACTTCATGGTATCAATATTTACAATTTTGAGGATGACGAAGAGGAATATCAGTTAATTCAAGACAAACTACCATTCAGCATGATATGCAGTAGTGAAATGGAAAAAGGAAACCATGTAAGAAATTATCCATGGGGAAAGGTAGTTATCGAAGAGAGTGATTGTGATTTCAACTTGTTCCGAAATATCTTATTCGGTTCCCATTTGCAAGAATTTAAGGATCAGACGATCAACAAAAAATATGAAGGGTACAGATGGGAACAATTATCAAAAGGGGTAAAGAATATCTCCTGCGATAATTAAGGCGATACTTAGCGTTGCGATTGTAGTGTATATTTTTCACTAAGTTAGGATACAATAAACGAACAGAGTAACAATATGTATTGTGAAGTATGCGCTAAAAAAGATTCGAGATGAAATTGATCCACTCGAGATTGTTCAATAAAGTTCTCACTAAAACAATAATATAGCAAGAATTTCTAACCAGATGATGAACAGTCTAGTCTCCTTACTATCTTTAGAAACTTATGTAATTTGCTGCAAATTTGCAATGACTTATTGTAGAAGCTTTGGATTCATGTACGTTTCATGTTATCTACCGCACTTTTGGCGAAATTTTTATGACATATTCAAAAGATCTGCTGATATAACCGAGTCCCTGATTAAATGTTGAGTTTAATCTTGATTAAGGTTACTGAGTATAGGCCACGGGCACACCGGAAAATAATTAAATAGCGAATATAGCCTACAAGATTTGAGGGTTACATACATGAGATTATATTGTTACACGCTAACTACCTATTTGAGAAAGCACATTATGGTCGTGAAATCGGAATTAAATTACAAATTAAAATTATTGAATGAAAGTAAAGTCATGAAGTGAAATAAGAACGTAACATGATAAGGAATTTTATCGTAATAATCGTAGCATTAAACGACTAGGATTCTTCGTCGTTGGAAGCAGGCTCTGAATCAGGCTTATTCTTCTTTTTCACCTTCGAAAGGTTTTCGTACCCGAGACATATCTTCTTCGATCTCTCACAATTGAAACAGTATGGTTTTCTTTCGTCGCACTTGATTCTTCTCTTTCGACAAGTTAGACAGCCGGTTCTAGTTCTTCTCTTGATGATTCTTCTCTTGTTGACCAATGCATTGTTTTCTTCGATCTGGTGATATGGGACTTGCGAATAAACCGGATAGTAGACGGGAGGCTGGACTGAATACGGCATCACCTGGTAGTCGTAGCCTCCATTATACATGGGCTGACCCGGTGGTGGTGGTGGTGGAGCTGGCGGGTTCTGGTTGTACATGGGCATCGAAAAGTTGCCTGGGTGGGCAGCGTACGGCTCCGGTCTGGAGCCGCCTGGGTTCTGTGTGTTGGGGTAGAACATGGGTCCTTTGGGGGGCGCTCCCATCCCCGACTGTCCATTCGAGTACATCACCTGGCTCCCAGGGTGGCTCGCAGCCAGGGAACCCGGTATGTTGCCATATGAATTTTCATGTGGATGATGCGATACTGGTACATGCGGAAGACTGGCCGATCTGGTCGTCGACTGGAAGTGGCCGTTGTGGGCACCTCCGCCGGGCACGCTCGCCAGAGCAGGCCCGGCGGCTCCACTCATGGGATGCGCAAAGTTCACAGGCACCTTCGACACACTGATGGATGGGACGTTCGTGTCGTTGCTCCCTCCAGCAGGTCCTCCATGCCCAGCCTGACCCGCATGGCTGATGCTATTCTGGCGCGATCCGTGGTTCGCCTGTCCCACGCTGTCGTGGCGGTAGATCGAGCTCGGCACCATCGCCGCGTTGTTGATCGACGATTTCCTCGACACCGAGTCGATCGACGACGATATCGACAGCCGGTGCGGGTTGTAGTAGCTGAAGTAGTCGATGTTCGAATCCGAGAGTCGGTTGGCGTTTCGCGGCTTCACCATCAGCGGCGACGTATTCACCCCTGCCGGGTTGTTCAACGACCCTGACGACGAGATCCTGGGTAGCGGCGTCGGTGGTGTCTTGTCTTTGCTATGAAGAGGATCATTAATTAGCTCAAACACGGATGGCAACTGCGGCATATATCGGACGGACGTATACAACTTGCGGGACTAATCCAATACAAGGATAGAAATACTTCTAAATGGCAGAAAATACAAATGTATGAGATATATGCAATTTGTGTGCTATCGCACTTAATATATAATTAAGGATTTCAAACATAATAAATAAGCATAACTGTACCATGAGATTATACTCTAACCTTATTGTCTTCTTTATCTGCACCTCAGAAATCGTCCTACGTCTGTTTCGGTTATACATCACCCATGTATAGCCTTAGGACAATAGTGGCTTGTTCAGGGTATTTTTAACTAGGCCCAACGATATAGACAATAGGAAGTAGTAAGGGGACCCATTATTGTTTAGGTTAATTAGTCTGGTTCTGCCTATGTATTCAGTAGTGAGCCGGGTGCTGCGTAGCGCGCATGAGGAGTATAGCGGTGCATGTACGATTTTGAAATGGGGAGGATAATAGCTTAAACGAGGGACACCAGAGCAAGACTTAGTAATAATAGGCATGATCCTCCCCACTTATGTAAATTGCGGTAGCTATTGTAATGGTGCGATTAAGCTATGTTCGGTACGGTGATGAGAAAGGAGGGACGTAACGACGGATGCGGGTGGCTAATGGGACGAAACATAAATGCATAAATGCATAGACTTAATCGGGGGTTTAAGGCCGAAATTTGAACGGAAGGACCAGGGATTTCCGCAAGGCGTTTCGGACGTAAGACAGGACGCAGAACGGGAGAAGAAGAGAAACAGAAGGGAAGCAAATGAGACGCAGGAAGGAAGATAGTATGCGGCAAAACGGGAGGACCGCAGAGGAACCGGGAAAGAAAGTGGGAAGGAGTCGGAGCTAAGAGACAAAAGGTGATTGAGCAAGCAAATGGGGCAGGCGAATGAGCAGACAAGGGAGCAGACAAAGGAGTCGGAAAAGATCTAGATGCTTGTGAAAGATGCAGTACCCAAGGGTGGGCAAGCGTAGGCAAGGGTAGGCAAGGGTAGTTGCCGGGTTAGGCTACAATTAGGGTGATAGGCTAGTTCGGGCTAGGTGCGGGCTAGGTAAGTAGGGATACGGGCTTATGTGCTCGGCTAGTGGAACGCGGGGGCAGGGAGAGCTGAAAGATTTGTGGGCGCACCAGTCGTCCGGGGGACGACTGGTGCGACTTGTAAGCGGGCAGACCCCCAGAGGTTGGCGACCTGCAAGCGCGATCCGGCGGGAGGGCGACAGGCGAGAATGTGCCGAGAATGGGCGCCGGGTGGGCGCCGGGTGGGCCCCAGATGGGCGGCCACCGGCCATTGGGCTTCCATGGGGCCATTCAACACCACTGTGCCAGCCCAACGGCTCAAGGCTAGCGGCGAGCATGCGCTCGCGGTGGCCAACATCTGCAGTAGTGCTGAACCGCAAATTCGCCCAGCTCGCTTTGAAGTCAGAATTTGCACGCCTATTGTATTTGGGCATTATCAACAAAACAATTATTCATATGCGCATATATTTTCCCATGTGTACTGGTAGATGCAGATATATTATTATTGTTCGGGGGAACAATACGGTGGTGTAGTTGGGTTGGAGACGAAGCTGATTCGTTCTCACGCAGAACAATCCATACTATGAACTAGATTCCTCCACCAGCCAGGGTCTGATGCTAGACTGGTCGGTCTCCCGGGTGGCAGACAGGCATGTAGTTCACGCAACAGGGGCATCCAACACTACGACAAATGATGGCAATATTTTTTTGTAGCTCGAGTGCGGTTGCGTTCTCGTGGAATTGCCGTCTAAACTCACCAGAAGATTCTGACCCAATATCCCAACCGCACATTGATTATGATGATCTTCTTCAACATACAATAACGGAATAGATCAAAGAAATTTGTGCATGGTGCTTTCTGTTCCTAGAAAAAGCCCTATTGATCTGTTGTGCACGCGCTACATCGACACATTCGATTCTGGAGCTTGTAACCGAAGCGCAAAGGCTTATGCTTTCGTGTAATCATATTGCTCGCATCAATGGTGCTACGATTTGAGAGCCAGCTATGTAGATCAAGTGATAGTGAAAAATCGCACTGTCGCACTCTTCGCATTGTTTACAAAAGTCCATCATTCAAAAGTTTGTTTACTATTTTCTTTCTGTTAAATTCATTTGCTACGGATACCCAAGCAACAATTGTCATATTATGGATGATAAACAATATCTTCAAGAAGGTATGTGAGTAGGATTGAACCACAATGCGAGTTTTACAGTAATACTAATATAGTTTAGATTTCGACCCCAAGTCTTTGAAAGTTGCTCAGTTGAGAGGCATTCTCAACGAATATGACGTTTCGTACCCATCGAACGCCAAAAAGACCGATTTGATCAAGCTATTCAACGAGGATGTCAAGCCCAATGCGGCGAAGCATTTAGAAGAGTTTGAGCAGTCCGTCAAGAATTCGAATGACGTTGGGTTCATCAACGCCGCCACAGAAAAACCGCTGCGTCGGTCCAAGAAATCGGCGTCTGCAGATCCCGAAGGCAGTGGTCAGACTAAGACGAAGAAGCTGAAGACGAAGAAGGAAGCGGTCCTGTCGGATGTCGGCGAGTCAGATGCGGAACCCAGCGATTCTACCAAAACACAGAAAAAACCAAAAGACAAGAAGAAGACTAAGTCATCAAAGTCAAACAAAGGAAAGGAAAATGTATCGGAAGATCTCAGCGCAGAAGACGACGATAAGGCTTCCGATAAACTGGACATTAAGGATGAGGGCCCTTTCAGCAGCGACAATGTTTTCCAGTCGCCTCCTAATTCATCGAGCAAGCTCAAAAAGAAGACAGTAAAATCGTCAGCATCACCATCTGTCGCAAAAAAGAGACACAGAGATGAAGACGACGAACATGAGCTTCAAGATGCCAAGAAGAAGGTTAAGGTACCATCATCTCCGCAATCAGCAAAACCCCTGAAAAAGGGCCACTTATTTGATCATGAGTCAAGTGATTCTGAAAGTGATATATTTTCAAAAAGCATCATAAACCAAGTGAAGAGCCCTAAGGTTTCGAAAGTTAAGAAGCCGGCATCTAAAAAGTCTACTCCTATAAAAGTTGATAAACCAACCCCAATGAAGAAAGATATATCCATTAAGAAAGATACGCTCGCGACTTCATCGCCGCTTAGGAGTATCAAGCAAGATAAAGTTAGTCATACGCCATCGGGAAAACAAACACCCACGCAACACTCTACCTCCTCAGCAAAAAGTTCAGCTAAGAAGCCTTCTTCGGCCAAGGCAGAAAAATCTTTTGCATCTTTCACAGATGAACAAGGTGACTTTGATAAGGAGAGAAAAAAAATTGCATCGAAGAGAAGCTCCAGAACACCTTCTAAACCTTTTGATCCTTTGAATTCCGCAGATTTGGCGTCACAGTTGGGTATTACAATCCAAGGCTTGCCCCCTAAGGATTTCCAATTGAGTGATAAGAGTTTCGCTGGTGTTAAGGATGAGCGTGCTGATAAAAAAGCATCGCCTTATTCTAGAAAATACAAACAGAAAATTCCTCAGCCTAGTTTAAATGAAGTGAGTGACAATGAAGAAGACGACGAGGAAGAAGAGAAGGTCGGAGACAGTTTGAATAAGGTACAAGAGGGAATTAAGAATGAAATGGACAAATTAAACGAAATAGTTGAGAATGATAAATCTTCTATTAAGAAACCGTCTCTTATTAGTATATTTTCATTTATTGGATTGTGGTTGGTTTTATTATCCATCGGGTTGTCGACGTATTGGTATAGAGAGCAAACTTATTTAATTGGGTATTGCGGTCAGGAAATTAATCAACCAACTATTCCTCAATCTAGTCAATTACCAACATGGTTAATCCAGTTAGGTAGCTATATGGATAATAATTTCAAACCACAATGTGTTAATTGTCCTGCTCACGCCAGATGTTTCCCATGTTTAGAAATCGGTTGTTATGAAGACTTTGTGGAATATAAACCATGGTACTTTGACTATTTGCCAATAATCAATCCAAGTTTGAAGAAATGTGTTCCCGACACTAAGAAGGCAGAAAAGTTGGAAATCATGATCGATGTGGCATTGGATTTATTGAGGTCTAAGAATGCAGAGAAGAGTTGTGGAAGCACGCCTATTGACAAATTTGATGCTGGATTATCCAGCGAAGAATTGCATGATTTATTATTGTTAATGAAAGCACCGTATATCACTAATGAAGAGTTTGAAGAATTATGGGGGAGATCAATCATTGAGTTAGAAAAAGAACCCGAAGTAATTGTAAGGCAAGTTATTTTATTTTCTAAAGAAAAACAATTCTCGTATTAAACGCAGATTTACTAACATTGAAGCATAGACTGGATTCTGGTTTGAAGACGTATTATCAACCATTTACCCTAACAACGCAGGAAAGGAAGAAAACGAAAACAAAGTTTTTCGATCAACGTCCTTATCGAACCTTACTTTAAAATGTCAATTACAGAATACAATAATTGGATCCATAATACAATATAAAAGAGTAATCATGATCTTGTTTGTGGTTCTGTTTGTATTATACATTTTAAAATATCAGTATGAACAATATAAATTGGAGAACGTGAAAATAGAGACAATTTATACGGAGGTTTTACGAAAGTTAAGAAAACAACATAACTTATCCAAGAGCTCTGCAAGCAAAATCCCGTCGTATATAGGATCAACTCAGTTAAGAGACTTGATATTGACAAATGAAACTAACTTATCCAAGAAGTTAAATCTCTGGAACAAGGTTAGTAGTAAGATTGAAAACAATTCAAATATTAGATATCATTTAATGGAGAATCATGGAGAAATTATGAAGGTTTGGGAATGGATCACTGATTTGGAAATTCACGATTAAATACCACTTTTATTATTATATAGTTATATAATTGACAGTAAGTAGCATAAAATTTACATATTTTGATTCGATATTGCTGATTACGCAACAGAAACATTCTTCATTTCTTCGGCTACCTCACCTACAACATCGTCGTCATCGCCTGCCAAACCCTTTTCAAAGATTTCTCTACCGGTTAACTTACCATTATGCATTTTATTAAAGTTTTCCAAGTCCCTTTCGCCAACTTTCATCTCACTTCTAAAGCTATCACGCCACTCATTCCATGATTCTTTAGTGACTTTTGTGCCGTGGAATTTCTTTTGTTCATTCATTTCCTTTGCCAACGATTCTTCGTCATATTTTTTTTGGGCCTCATCTATTTTGTTTTGAAATAATATTTCCGCTTCTTCTTTCAATTGTGATGCCAATGCAAACACTGATGGCATCCCTATCAGCATATTAGCTTCTTCGATTAATTTGTCAATTAATAGAGATAAGTCGTTCAGTTCAAAAAAGATGGTCTCTGATAAATTCAACATAAGGTTTGTTTCAGCATCATTTTCGTCTTCACTTTCATCCCCATCTTCATCTTCCTCTTCCTCTTCCTCGTCTTCAGGTATTATTATGTCTAACTCAGGGATAACCTCTGGATATTCAGCTGGGTATTTAACATCTAACAATAATCTGTGCTTACGATCTGTTGGTGTATCTAATGTTAATTTAATACTAAAATGCGTATCGGAATATTTTTCTAATTCATCTGGATAAATGGACTCCAAAACCTCGAGTTCCAGTTGTTGTTCTTCGAGAGGATCCATAATGTATGTCTTTTTATCCTACCTATACGTTCTTATCCTATACTGCTATAATTGAAAAAAAATATGTCGCTGAATTTATTTGATGAGACGACATAATAAATGTCGCGTAATGTGTTTCAAATTGATTCAAAAAATGGGCATTAATTATAGCAGGATCTTACAGTAATTAATATTTAATCAATATTATTTAAAACTGCAAGATCACCTTAGAGAAACGATCACATATTTGATATTTTTGAAAGCTGCATCACCGAATTAACTATTATTTTGAAAGTGTTTTGGTATTCATAACACGTTAAGTAGCACTACAGCAAAATGTCAGATTCTAAAGATCCACACCAAAAGCCATACCATGACTTATTTCCATCAAGTACATCAATTGTAGATTTTGCATATCCCCTGTCACATCCATTACGAGTAGGGAACTTTAATATATCATCTATTGATGACGGCATAGAGAATAGTCTGAATGATTACGAACATGTATATGGTGATGAAATAAATGATGATGAGGAGCTCAATTATTCATCAGATGAAATAAATCGGAAAGCAGTAGCATTATTTGATTTCACTCCCGAAAACGATAACGAGGTAGCATTGACGGAAGGACAAACTATTTGGATCTCATATAGACACGGTCAAGGGTGGCTAGTTGCAGAAGATTCAGAGACAGGCGAAAACGGGTTAGTTCCAGAGGAGTATGTTGAGGTATTTACAGATGGTGACGAAGATCAAGACGATATTAATTACAACGTCATTGAAGATGTACCGAAGCCATTTTTGCCCGAAATATTACAAAATTATCATGGCAATACACACCGAGGAGAGGAAAGTGACAGTGATTGGGTCGACACAGACGATGATCTAGAAGCTCAAATTGCACAACAAGTAATAAATAACAAGCAATCTGGCGATAAAGCAAATCATAAAAGTCAATTGAAGGAACAACAACAACAACAAGGGCAACAACAAGGACAACAACAAGGACAACAACAACAAGGGAATATGCAGCCTCCACGAGAAGCTGTTGATGGTTTACTGGATGGCGTCGGGAGCATTTTATTGTCTTAACCAATAATAGTATATAATATATAGATACGTAGGGAAATGTCTTCCAAAGTATATGCAGGCGCTAATGAACTAGATCAAAATAAAAATGTTTGCAATGACTTCAAATGAAAAGGAAAACCTGCTAGGTTTATTCACTACAATACGAGCCTATTATAATGAACCAATGGCTCCGAGTATAGATCTGGATGTGAATAATTTTCTGTCCTTCGAAGAACTGGGTAAAGTAAAAAAGAATAATCGACTCTTCCAGGGAAATCCGAATTATGTCAGTTTCTTTAATAGAGAAGTTAAAGAATTTTTCCAAAATAAATTATTTAATACGTTCAGCGATCGCCCATATTTCCAAGCTTCTAAGGTGAATCACCAGGGCCAAGTTATTTATAGAAAAGATGAACATTTCCCGAATGGAAATGGAACAATATGGACGAATAGCGAGAAGGAAACCTTTTTCAATTGCCTAGCAAGGTACTCCATAAATCAAATCGAATCAATAAGCGACAATTTACCAGAAAAATCAATAATGGAAATAATGAATTATTATGACTTGCTATCTAGAGAGTTAGCAAGATTAAAAAAACAAAGGGTACGAGAAAGAAAGTACTATAAGGTTAAAATGATTGAGAATTCTCGAGAGATAGAATGCAGATATAAGAGTTTCCCAAATAGAAAACATCTAACTAAGTATGATAAATTGCCGATAGCATACGAGATGAGTGAAAAGTTTGTAAGAATGGAAGAAATTCAAGCGGAAATGATTTGTCAACGTGAGCGAAGTAAGACCAACGATGAGAATCAAAGATTTAAACGACAATTCAATGAGTATACAAACGCTAAAAGACCAAGAATAGAAGAATCTAATACAGATAACCTAGACATGGAATTAGCGCAGCCGGAAGATGAAACAACAGAGCACGCATCATTAATAAACCCTGAAGTTGCCAATGAACTTTCAAGATGCTTGTATCTGAACAATAAAGTCACGCCGTTACATAATAATAAGTTAGTTCCTAAATTTCATTATAAATCTATTATATTATTTGAAGAACTTGCCAAGTTGACTATCGAAAAAATCTTGTTAAAGATTATTGAATTCAAAGTCATTCTGACATGGTTAAATCAACGAAATGTCAGCTTCGACGATAACAGACTTACCCCAATATCTATCAATACTGGAGATATTTATCTCGCAATCAATAATTTAAAATTGTTTGAGATCCCCAAGGCAGGACTTGAATCGATCAAGCATCATGAAGGTAAATCTATGAGAATAAACAATTATTTTTCTCAAATACCGGAAAGATTGAAAGTAAATATTGAGAATGATACCAATAAGCATGTTCATGCTAATTCCGGAAATTTCATGTCTAACGAATCATATACAAATTTACTTATAAGTGATACAGATAAATTGTATGGGTCGAGATTTGAGCCCAAAGTTCGTGTTGATGAGTTCGCTCAAACACCGGAGCCGTACAAAGAACACAATATAATATCTAGGCGGCTGGAAACGCCGATACCGCATATTTCATCTCTACCAACGAATAATAATCTAAGCACAAGAGAAGCACTAAGCAGAACACAATCAAAGGGTTACGACTGTCTAATAGAGGAGGAGTTGATTAAAGTGGAACTGGATATTTTGCATAAGAAAGATCTTGAGAATTCAAGGCTTTATGAGCATTCATTATTGACGTACTTAACTAGTTATAATGAAAATCATAATGAAGTTAGGAATTCTATGTATGATAACCAAGAGGCTGAAAGCATGTTGAAGGATGAAGCACAATTTTCGGATTCATCTAGCGATTCTGATGATGAATCCAAACACACGGACATTAGTGACGTAATTTCAGAGGCGAGTAATTCAAATGTTGAAAATGATGAAATGGAGAGGCCGAAAATAATCATCACAAAGTCTATTGTAGATAATTTTAACTATAATTTTGCAGACTATAATAATGAATAATGATTAATAAATAAAGATGTTCTAATAATGTGCATGGAAGTAATTGCCCTCAAAGTTTATTTAAGGTAAATTCTTACTACGATGCATGTTGTTTCTGGAATATAATATAGAATATCTAATATACACTTGAGTAATAAATACCGATGAATAATATGTTAAATCCCATGCAAATCCCAATGCCAGATAATATAAAATGATGTTGATAATTCTTGATCCACTTAGCCACACGATTTGGTTTCGTTAGCGAGTCTACGTCTTCATAGATCCAATTATAGCTAGTTGTGAAAGTAACATTGTAGACTATGACACAAGTTTCGTAAAGAATGTACCGATATATGCAATAAAACTTTAACAGAAATATCGCCAATTTGTAGGCAAATACCAACCATTCATTGGAGACGAATGGGAAGTTGAAATTTATGATGATGAATGAGTGAGCTATGAATATGGGTAAATAGTTATTATTTGTGTCTACCAATATCTCATGTAATGTGATCATGTTTTCGTTACTATCAATCAATGAACTTGGTTTTTGCAGGCAAAGTTTCCAACTCACGTAATCGATTAGGTTTATTGTGAGAATGAAGTATGGACATAATATTTGCCAGACAATGAATGCCTTCAACACCCCATTAATATTCGTGGTTAACAACGAATACCGGCTATTAAAAATCAAGTTTATGCATCCGATGTTTTCAAGCACCAACAATATCATCTCTTGACTCACCGAGCCAAAAATTCCCATAGAATACCGCAACACAAAGATCAAATTAATAAGGTTTTGGAGCAAATCAAGCACGTAATCATTAACGAATATTAACTCCCATTGAGAGTTATGGGATATTTTCAAGTATTGTATCAAGTTGATTGTACAGCATGTTCCCACAATAACAACCGATGAGATAATTGGGCTATGAAGATACTGGCATAAGTATTTATCGAGAAATTTAATTTCTTTACTAAGATCCTTAGTAAATGGCTGGTCTAAAATAGCCTTTTCTGAGAGACCTGTCTTCATTACTACTATGTTTTACTTATCCACTATAAGAAAACCTAGTAGTTAATTATACCTAATACACAATATTTTATTCTTTTGTTAAAATATCGAATCATCGCAAACGTACACATATATATATATCGGGGTTTGTGGTTATATTACCTGTATGCACCAACCTGTTAGAATAGTACTCAGAAACGTTTACCACGAACGTCATAATTCACGCAATTATTGAATCATAATAGCTAATACGATATCTGCAGACGAAATATAACAATAGATAAAACACTATTAATAGTTATCCCTTTAACTATGCATTTTTTACGATTTCAAAAATATTTTGTGCTGCGATGGTCGCACTCACCAATATTAATTCCTTCGTGAACATGTGGGATGGACATGTGGGACCAGCAGTGCAAACTAGACCACCACATGATAAGCTGGTAGACAGTAACATGGTCCTAGTATCTATTAATTTCATCAAAATCTTGCGAGTTGAATCTGTTTCTGTCTACGGTTATCATGCAAAATCGCCTATAACCACGCGAGAACTACATCTGCAGCATATTACTATATTTAGTTACGACTCGCAATATTCGCCAATATGCGATTTCATTGGTGATATTCGATTGCAGAACTACCGGCGATGACACTTTAAGGTATCGGTGGTGCGTTTTGACGTACTGCGATAACACGGCATCGCATATTTCAAAAGAAAAAGGAAGCGAGAAAAATAGCGAGGAAAACATTTACATTTGCATCGAGCAAGTGCTCATCGCAAAGAAGTCGTAATCTGATAGTCAGTAAAATTGACCAAACAGAGAACTAGGAAGAAGAAAACAGAATCTAGGCTTGCTGTGTGGACATGCTCGTACTTGCAGGCAAGAAACAGAAAGGTTTGCGGAATTCGCAACATGTCCAAGCCAGAGTGAACTTCAAATAATATGCGTTTTCTCTTCCGAATCCACTAAACGACGCGATGGTTCATTACAACACTCGTCCCACCCATTTCCAAACCTGGTACAGCAAAAATGCTAGAAGATCC
Organism: Debaryomyces maramus; assembly: GCA_030583545.1. Classification (NCBI taxonomy): domain Eukaryota; kingdom Fungi; phylum Ascomycota; class Pichiomycetes; order Serinales; family Debaryomycetaceae; genus Debaryomyces; species Debaryomyces maramus. The sequence continues at coordinate 504,695 of JAJMIL010000002.1, forward strand.
ACGCTAAGCCGGGTTCCGAATTTGGTCTTATCCCTTCCTTTTGCACCCGGCTGCTACTTCTACTCCCCCAACTATGCATTCCCCTATTAGACCCTTAGTAGGACCGGTAAGCTATCCATAGCCTCTGACTGGCGCTCAAACTCTCACACCAGGTATATTAGGAATCAATTCCGCATTCTTACAATTTTCCAGGCCCTTTTCTCTCTACGTGAATGGTTCCAGGGATGCAAAATGGAACCAAATGGAACCATCCCTTGGGGGTATTGGTGAGAACACTACCATATTTCGTCGGGATGGGCGTGCGCGCTCCAACCTTCAAGAAGACCACCTAACCCGTTGATAAAATGGCAAGTAAAGTCTATAATAAGTTATTTAAAAAGAACAATTAATTAACTATACATTAATCAATCAATCAAACTAGTCAATTAACTATGTCTCAAGTCTATTTCGATATCTCCGCTGACGGATCCAAGTTAGGTAGAGTTACCTTCAAGTTATACAACGATGTGGTCCCAAAAACCGCTGAGAATTTCAGAGCCTTATGTACTGGTGAAAAGGGATTTGGATACGCTAATTCTACTTTCCACAGAGTTATCCCACAATTCATGTTGCAAGGTGGTGACTTCACCAGAGGTAATGGTACCGGTGGTAAGTCTATCTACGGTGAAAAGTTTGGTGACGAAAACTTCACCAAGAAGCACGAAAGACCAGGTTTATTATCCATGGCTAACGCCGGACCAAACACCAACGGTTCTCAATTCTTCGTTACCACTGTCGCATGCCCATGGTTAGATGGTAAGCACGTCGTTTTCGGTGAAGTTACCGATGGATTCGATGTTGTCAAGAAGGTCGAAACTTACGGTTCTGGTTCCGGTGCTACCAAGGCTAGAATTGCCATCGATGCTTCCGGTGAATTGTAATGGTCTCAACCGTTATTCTAGTTATTCTTGTTGAGGTTGCTTGCTAGTTATTTTATATAATTTAGTACAATATACAATACAAGAGTCTATAAACTTATATGTAGCTTGCTCCTTCAACCATGTGGGAGATCCTGATCTCCCCTGACGAAATTCCTGAACTACGCCGTATATGTGATGTAGTTCCAATCGCCAATTACAATTGATAAATGGACAGCAGGGAAAGTAATAGCATATTTGTAGTTGCCACCATGGCTTTAATATGGAATTATCTTAAATATTATTAAACTATATATAATGTCTAGTTACCGGGGAGCACAATAAGCTTTCACTTTTAGTCTACAACTTAGCCAGCAAAATGGCATCAAGTCCACTGAATTTGACAACTCTTTCAACCTCCTTACCTATGTAAAGAACTTTTCTGGAATCATTTTCAATGACAGTAGCGTATCTTGCGGTTCTGATTCCCATACCATTGGCAGTGGCATCTACCGAAAACCCGATCAGCTTACTAAAGGCTGCATTTCCGTCACTGCAGAAAATTAATTTCGGCCTTGGTTCTTCAACTTCAACTTTGTCCAACATTAACTTCGCCCATGCATTTAATACAAACGCATCATTAGCACTGATAACTATAACCAAATCAATATTCTTCTCCTTCTTTAGCTTTCCCAAGTTCGATAATATTGGAGGTATATGATTTTCCGTGCATGTTGGTGTGAAAGCACCTGGTACCGAAACGATCAATGTGTTTCCCCCTTTAGCTTCTTCCAATTGCTTGTCTAATTTAAGTAGAATTGGCCTTTCGCAAACCAAGGGATCTTGCTTTCCGTTGAGATCAAGTGGAATATAATTGAATGTAACGTCCTTTGGGAATTCTTGTCCTTGTTTGAGTGCCATTTTTGTTTTAATGGTGCTATCTTCATCCCCAGAATGTTGATCGTTCTCTTTTACTATACTTCGCACGTGAACTAAGCTATCAACTTGGTTAAGTATGTAGTGTAATATATTTCATATTAGGGTTAGAAATAGCATTATACATCATATAATGTGGATTTATGCTTAATGAATCCACTGATGTCATCAATTAAACTATACCTTTTGTAAAAAATTGTCTATATAGAATTTAATAATTATCTCTTCTTTTAAAATGAGGTGAGCATATTTTGTGGATGGAACACAATTCTTATAATTAATAGACGTTTGAATTCTAGTATATAATTATAGACGTAACATGGAGGAATCAAATGACATAGCAGCAGGCTTACTGGCAGGTTCGCCTACTGATTCCAATCCCTGGCAAGAAACATCGCCAACTGATACAACAGCTACTAGTGCAACAATATCTTCGAGTCCCCAAAATAAAGAATTTACAATTAAACCAATCAAATTGGCCAAGCGACAAGAAAGGAAGATGTCTCATGAGCTACCTCAGGAATTTCAATGTCGACCAATGAAATTAGGTAATAAGGGTAAATCGAATTCTGCTACTACTTCTAACGAAAATACACCAATTTCATCTCCAAATAAGATTAAACGAAAGGCTTCCGTACAAATTCGTAATTTACCAATAATAGAACCAAGCTTCACACAAGGTATCAACACAAATGTGAACGATATGATCTTTGCCGTTTGTTTGGTTGATTTCCATCATGTAAGGGGTCCTGAGATACAGTGGTGGAAATCAAATTATTATCCTGAGTATCCAGAAGATAATAAATTGTTCAAGAATCTACCATTTCAAGCATTGCCTGATGGTTCACATTTGTTTGAAGAGACATTTTCGAACTTCAATTTAGTATATGATTTTAAAACAGGGAAGTCATACGATGATGGCGAAGATTATAATCACTTTGATGGTGATCCAAGGAACTTAAAAACGCTATTTGGATGCTCGTGTGTAAGACAAGTAAAAACCAGCGACTTATCCGATGAAGAAAGGCTACGTAACAAAGATATCACTAGGTCAATTGTCCAGAAAGCAATAGTAGTTATCGCAAAGAACCAACCAATTTTTCAAATTATCAAAGAAAAATTGTCCATAATAACCGCCAGCTATTTTATGCAGAATGATTTTAGCAATACGGAATTATTAGAGAACCTATACGATAACTTAAATAGTAATTTCAAGTTGGATGATAAGGATCCATTTATCAAGGACAAACCTTTAGCCAAGGAGAAGCAATTATCTAACGAATTTATTGAAAGACAGGAGGAGTTCTTCGTTAACTTGAATTTGAAACAAACTATCTTAAAATTTAAATCTAATGCACTAATAATATTTAAGGCATTACTATTAGAGAAGAAGATTTTAATATATTCCAATAATAATTTAGAGATGCTTACACAATTCCAAAATAATTTAATATCGTTGATTCCAAATCTAATTAATAATCTAGGGAATTCTGGTTGTCCTTTATCTGATTATGTTGAAACCAGCGGTCCATTAACAAAACCGAACTCATTAAATACGAATAGCAGGCAATCAATGCTTAGGTTTTTTGGATTACCCTTGCAAATTTTTAACACGAAGGGGTCATTTTGGAATCCATATTTACCATTGCAACAATTGAGCGAGTTAAGCTCTTCGGAAACGAAAACATTTATGGTTGGTTGTTCTAACTTATTATTTGTAAATCAACTGAGATCATTAGATGTTGATCTATTAATTAACTTGGATAATAACGAACTTAGCTACCCAATTGGAAAACCCGATGAACTTAACTTATCCTCAAGAGACAAAAAATTTGTGAATTCTTTGATTAGCAATATTAAGAATAGCGAAGATAATGACCTATTGAACGAAGAGGAACATGAGCAATTCATAGGAAGTGATGACTATGTCAGATATCAATTCGAGGATTATCTATTATCCTTGTTATCAACTACCAGGTACAACCAGTACAATGATAGATTTGACCAGCCACCGCCAGGTTTTTCTAATTCTTCATTCACGCCCGAATCAAATGAGGCAAAAAAACAGTCGGAGTCTTCTGATACCGCTGAACATTTGGATGAAGACGTAAATTTAAATAACGTTGAAAATGGTAACCTCACTTTATTCAATACAAAATTTATTGAAAGTTGGCTGACAACTAAAAATTTCAAAATATGGAATTCTATGGCTGATGAATTCATTTTCAATTTCTTAGATCCAAAGCATATTGGTGTTGATTTAACCAATGTAGAACAACAGTACAAGTTTACTACTATTTTCAATAATTTGAAGATACGGTTAAACACGAATCAGACATCGTTTCCCGTTGATCCAAGTAATGACTTTAAGCCACAAAAATATATTCCAAGTTCTGATGATAATGATGCAGATTTTGCAATTGTTGACAATGTGAAGGGAAAGGAAATTAATCCTCAGCAAGAAAATTTCCCTAATAATGAGACTGATTTGCAAAATAGCACTAAGCCTATTGGAAAGCGAATATCAAGCTGGACTACTGGCTGGGGGTTTAAGAAGAAATAATATCATTATATATAATCTTGCCGTACATAGCTAATTAATATACCATGAGTTGCAAAATTCATCCGATGCTTATCACGTGAACGCCAAATACATTATAAATTTTTCATCCAACAGTTAGAAACTTCAGTCGTAGATCGAAAGTCCTAGTTGAATAGTAAAATGAAGCATCCGTTCCAGATTATAACTACTGACAAAAGCGGTAAACATTTATTTACTTCAGTTAAAAATCAGATCCAAGTTTTTGACTTGAAGTCAGGATCAGTCGTTGGAAGTTGGATTGATGATGTTGATAGTAATGCATCTTTAGTAAAACAACAAGAAGAAAAAATTAAAGCCTTAGAGACCCAGCAAAGCGAGTCGACGCAAGATGATAGCAATTCTGATGTTCTGAATGTCCCATCTAACAAGAAGCAAAAGGGCAGTAATGCTAAGGCTATAAAAATACCTAAAATTCCAGTTCCTGGTCCAGGAGCACCACCAATCTATAATTACATCAGGGCATTAACTTTGTCAAGTAATGAACAATTTTTAGTTGGAACTACTGATAGTGATAAATCAGTCGTTATTTTCAACATCGATTTTACAAATACTGATAATTGCCTTACCTTAATTAAGCGTCAAGTATTCCCTAAAAGACCATGCGCAGTTTCAACAACTAAGAATGACAAAGCATTAGTGGTTGCTGATAAATTTGGTGATGTCTATTCTATTTCTATTGATTCTGAAGATGCCGTTAGTGAAAAATCATTATCTCCAATATTGGGCCACGTCTCAATGTTAAGTGATGTTTTGATTACTCAACATAACTCTAAACAATTCATATTAACTGGGGATAGAGATGAACATATTAGGGTTTCAAATTATCCTAAATCCTATGTTATTAAACAATGGCTATTTGGTCATCGTGAATTTGTCTCTTCTATGCATATCCCTGACTTTAATTCAGATTTATTAATTAGTGGGGGTGGCGATGAATTTTTCTGTGTATGGAAATGGCATTCTGGTGAATTACTAACGAAAGTTCCTCTACGCCATTTAATTCAATTGTTCTTGAATGATTCTCATTTACCACCTGAACGGTTTTTAACTGAAGACTCACCAAAGGAAATCTCGATTTCAAAAATCTTATCCTATGCTAATCCTAAAACCCAAGATAAAATATTAATAATTTTGTGTGAAAACACGAACTGTGTTTTACTCTTTGAATTGAAAGCAGATTTCACAGTTACTCATAAACAAACATTAACTGTTGACTATCCATTGGTAGATATTTGTTTGGATCCAAGTTCGGGGATTATAATATCATCCAGAGATATAGAAACCACAGACAATTTACTAGAATTCTATCAAATAAATTCCTCTAATATGTTAGAAGTTATTGATAAAACCCTGATCTCAAAGAAGATATCAAATGCGAACAACTGTGATATTTCCTCGAGAGATGAACTTTACCCTTTATATTACATCAATTCTCTTAGGAAGAGAAGTGAGCACTAGCATACAACTAACTATAACAATTTTTATTATCCATGTATACTACCAATAAATAAGAAGGTATTTTCAAACATAAACACAATCTATAAACTAATTCTTTTCAATTAATCCACCTTGTTTGCACAAAGCATAAAATAATGATTTTTCATTCTTCAATAAATTTGCCGGCGTATCAAATTCTGCAACTTCACCATTTTCCAAAACAATAATTCTATCTGAATCTAAAATAGTATTCAATCTGTGAGCAATAGTCATAATAGTTCTATCTTTGAATTCTCTTCTAATAGTTTCTTGTAGAACTTTATCAGTTTCCACATCAACAGCTGCTGTAGCTTCATCTAATATTAAGATATGAGAGGGAACTAACAAAGCCCTAGCAAGACATATTAATTGTCGCTGACCAACAGATAAGTTGGATCCACCTTCGGATAAACGAACATCTAATGGAGAGATATCCGTATTGTCGGATTCTTCATGCATCTTCATAACATGTTTTTTCAAATGTGATAGTTCCAACGATTTCCATATTTCTTCGTCGGTAAAAATACCCGTAGGGTCCAAGTTAGACTTCACCGTGCCCTCAAACACCTGAGAATCTTGTGGAATGATTGATAATTTATGACGTAAATCACTCAAACCAATAGAACTTGTGTCGATCTTGTCGATGTCAATATTTCCTTGAAAACTTTCAATGATTCTAAATAAAGCCAAGGTCAATGAAGATTTCCCTGCACCAGTTCTTCCAACAATCCCGACCTTTTCTCTTGGATTAATATTCAAAGAGATATTCTTTAAAACTAAATCCAATTCAGGCCTATATTTAGTAGAGTAATTATTGAATGTAATCTCGCCTAATTTTGGCCAATCTTCACTAGGTCTTTTGTCGTCAATAATTTCAGGAGCTTCTGGGGTTAATTCAGAATACTCCAAAATCCTTTCGACTGAAACAATGTTAGTTTCAACTTCCACGGTCATTCTAACTATCCAATTTAATGATTGTGTAATCTGTAAGGCATAAGAAACTGATAAACCAACCAAACCCGCAGTTAAGTGTCCAGATTTCAAAGTCAAGATTGCAAGTCCTGCTGCTCCTAAAATAATAATTGAACCTAAAAATTCCAATCTAACCGCTAACCATCTATTGGCATTAACAGATGGATGGTATGCACTCATATTTCTATCAATTCTTGCTTCATTTAAGAATTTGAATCTTTCCTCTTGGCCATATGCTCTGATAAGCGAGACACCATTAAGAGATTCTTGGAAATTAGCAAAAATTGGTGATCTGGAAACGGAATCCAACCTTCTTAATTCTCTGGATGTTTTGAGATAATACTGTTGGTAGTAAACATACAAAACTAGAAGGGGAATAATAAGAAAAATAAATGGCCAAGTTGAAAAGCAAATAACAATAATAGTGAATAATACTTTGGTAAAATTACTGAAAAACATTCCAAACACTCTCCCTAATATTTCATCAACCTTATAAATATCATTCGAAAACCTGTTTAATATTCTTCCAATTGGTGTAGTCTCGAAGAAGGACATAGGGGCTCTCAAAACACTAGTTGCCATACCATTATGTAACCTTTTAGATCCGTGAATGGTACACCAAATCCACATAACACAAGTTTGAACCAACCCTAACGAAGAACTAGCAATACCTAACAAGAAATAAATACCCAAATATTTGAGAACATCTGGATTACCTCCATATCTAGTATTAACTTCAGACCAATGCTTTAACCAAACATTAGCACCAATAGAAACACCCATACTAAAAACAGTAGTAGCCAAGAATATGAGCACACTTGTCGGATTACAAGCTTTGGCATATTGTAAGTAAACATTCCACTTAACCTTACCTTGTTCAAGGTGTTCTTTTCTTGCCTTGGTATCTTCATCTTCTTCATCCTCGTCATCCACGTCACGCTCTTCATCGGGAATTAAAGAAGCGTCGGATGCTCTTCTCAAACTATTTACTTCAAAGTCAGAATCTGATTCCAAATGTTCCAAATTAATATCATCTTCAGCATCAGCGCCCTCAGCATCTTGATCTTTAGATTCGGAAAGTTCTTCCCTTTTCTTACCAAAATCTTTTATTAATTGGCGTAAAAGACCAGATTCTTGTTTCATAATTTCCTCGTACGTGCCTTGTTCAACCAACTTACCATCGCTAATCATATGTAAGTTGTTCGCAATACTCAAAACACCAATAGAATTGGTAGCCAAAATCTTACATTTACTTTTTAATAAACCCGATGGCCCAATAACATGATCAATTAAATGCTTCCCAACATGCTCATCAACTGCACTTAACGGATCATCTAACAAATATACATCAGCCCTAGCATAGACAGCTCTAGCTAATGATAATCTTGCCTTTTGACCACCTGACAATGAGATACCCTTTTCACCAACTTCCGTTTTATCCCCCTTTGGCAAAATCTTCAAATCAACAGTTAACGCACAAGCCTTCAAGACATGTTGATAAAATTCCGGATCATATTTGTGTCCAAATAAGATATTCTCTTTAACTGTTCCATTAATAATCCAAGGAATTTGAGAAACATAGGCGACCTTACCATGGAGCCTTACTTGACCGTCTAGTCTATACAAATCTCCCAAAATAGCTTGAATAATCGATGATTTACCAGAACCAACTCTACCAACAATACAATCAAGACTTCCCTTCCTTGACTCAAAGTTTACTTTTGATAAAGCAATTTTGAAGTTCTCCTCGTCTTTATTTCTTGACCATAAAAATGTCCCATTCTTTATAGATACTGCAACTTCACCAACTTTGCTAACTCTTGGAGCCTTTACAACTGCATCTCTTTGTATTTCAGAACTAGTCAAAAACTTTGTCAATCTAGAAATGGCGACTTGGGCCTCCACAACGTTCGTAATTACCATTGGAACAACAGCTAATGGGAAGGATAATAAATTAAACAATGATAAAGCTGGGAATACTATATCAGTCAGCAAGGTTCTATTTTTCTCAAAAAGAACAAAAACGGCAAAAGTTGAACAACTAACTAGGAAAGGAGCCAAATTCCAAGTAAACACAGAGACGGCACTGAACACGCCCATTCTCTTCAAGTTACGCAATTCCTTGTCATTTCTTACATGACTCAATTTGTTCAAATAAGGATGTTCCCAACCATATAACTTCAATGATTTAATGTTGTTCAATATTTCACTAATTAAACTGGATCTTTCATCTTTGAATTTCATTTGACGCTTTTGTAACTTCTTTTGATATTTAGCTATGACAGCATTCAAAGGTATCATCACAATCATGATCAAGACACCTGCCCACATGGCTTTACCAAGCAAACCATGCAACGACAATAAACACAAAGTTATTTGAAAAGGACCAGACCAAATAATTTGCAAATTCTGAACTAAGTCCTGCAATCTTTGAACATCCACTGACATTAAATTCACAATATCACCGGTACTTGATTCTTGTTTTGTTTCATTTGATAAGACTAATGACTTGTTATAAATCACAGAAGTTAACGAAGTCTTGATTCTCATGCCGAGGTCGAAGGCTCTTTGAAAGTATTGATGTAAACAGGCAGTTTGAGTAAGTGAAACAACAAACATGGAGCCCGCAATCATAAACCCCTTAGTTAATGGGATTGGATCACCTTTCTTAACAGATTCCGAATAATCATTAACAAATTTAATAAGTAATCTCAACAACTGTGGTTGAACAAACGCTAACGAATCCTGTAATCCTTTGAAAACACCACCTAGTAAAAATGATGCACCGAATGCCTTTGAAAGTGCCCATGCCAATGATGGTTGTCCGTTTTGATAATTCCAATAGAAATTAAATTTATCTGAAGTATTTGATGACTTCAAACTCTTAGGTAAAGGTGGTAAATCACGCTCAGTTAAATACTGGATATAGCCCTTTTTCATCAACGATCCCATCCAGTTGAACGTAAGACGGGAGAAAACATTTGCAGAATCATATGTCGATGTCTTTCTAGAAGTTTTGAATGGTACATTCGATTTTACTGGAAAGTACAATTCAACGAACAAAATGAAGAATGCATTGACACAAGTCAAAACGGTCAAAATTGCAAAATGAGTACCCATTGAACCTCTCAAATTCAAATTCACAATTTTAGCAAGATTTAAAACAATTTGGAATAACCAGTAGAATAGCAAAACCCCATTTGGGATTGTAGACTTAAATTGTTCGATATAATGCAAGCCGAAGGCAACCATGGTGGCAACGCAGTTCAAAATTAGTGAGGTATTGATAATGCCCACCTCATTGAAGGTGGAAACTAAGCCTAACTGAAATATAAACTGCAACGCTACCAATAATAACTTGGCATAAAAAGTCCATGCAACCCTATTACTTGCAGTAATTTTCTTACTTCTTAATTCATAGATTTGGTAACTACCAGTACCAATCATCAAAATACTAGCAATTCCAAACACAATACCCTGTAAAAAACATGGTGAAATATCACTATATTTCGGGGACAAAGGACCCCATCCATCTTTCTGAGAACAACTTAGCCAACCATAAGCAGCCATAGAAGCATTGTGGTGTGGATTCTTCACAGATTTTTCCTGTAAAGATAAGAATAATAATGGTAATTGACTAAACACATTCCAATTATTATGGAGATGTGTAGTATCAACAGAAGGAAATTCAACTTGTTCCATCCTTTAATACCTAACCTTACACTTACAATTTATTATCAAGTCGTTACTCAAGATAGATGCTAATTATCAATAAAAATTTCATTCGCTTACAAATTAATTTTGCTTCAAAGTCGTGTATTTGCTAAAGTAGTTATCTATTTAAATAATTTCTTCAATCTACTTTTCTTCTTGTCTTTGGCCTTGGGATCGGATGAAGAAGCATCAGACAGCTGTGGGTTTCCTGTCCTTGTTTGATAATGTTGGGGGATCTGTGAACCCGGATTCTGGGCTACTTGAGGTGGAGGCTGGACGGTTTTTGGTTGGTTGGTTTCAAACAATTCTATAGGTACTTGTTTAGAGGTAAACAATTCCCTGTGTAAGTGTAGATCTAAATCATCGGCCATCTTCACCTTATCAATTCCCTGCAACCCAATAAGAAAGTCTCTTGGTTTCAAAATAGATTCTGATCCTATATAGAAATCCTTATTTGTCGCAGCTGAAAGCTCGTATATAGATCTCATTTCTGAATACGTTATACCACCTGCGACATAACAGAATATTCTCTGCTTTGGTCTATTCAGGGTTCCTAAGTTCAGAGAAACTTTGTTCGACGACTGAGCCCAGGATGCCTTTATTCTTGGGTTTCTCAAAGAACTATTATTAGGTGCCCCGTTGTTGTTTGTGTTACTTGGTTTCGTTGCTGATGCAGGCATATCATCTTCCAATGGCTTATCCCTGAAATAAGGGAACCAATCTTCGTCCAATTGGTACTTCACAGCTTTTTGTAACACATCTTTTAATCCTGGTCCAAATCTTGATGTATTATATGTACCTTCGTTGTTTATGGTATGGAACAGTTCTTTCTTTAGCCTTTTATCTTTCACGTTTTCCTTAATTACTGGAAATCCTAACTTATGCAAATTGGTAAAACATCTCGAGATAAGCGAAATAATTTGACGATCTCTAACTCCAATGAATTTCACCAATTTCACAAAATCTGCTTCAATCAATCCTCCTCTGTATAGACCATAAATCAATACAAGTCTCATCTTGTCATTTACATGCAAATCATCTCTAGCTAATAAATCAACGAGATCATTGGCCAATTGCTTATTTCTAATTCCTTCGAAACTTGTACCTCCTGCAGCACAAGTTTGTTCAAAATCCGCAGCAAACTCTGCCAATTTACGATTGGCATTAATGTCAAGACATTCATCGATTAATGTCTTGTGTAATGTAATTTGTTTTCTTTCATCATCAAAGCCTTTCAAATGGGCAACTATATACATCAAATCACTAGAAGTAGTTGCTTTAGTTCTATCTATCATTAATGGGTTCTTTTGAATCATCTCATTAATTTTATTGATAATTAGTTCTGAACTTTCTATAATGTGTAAATGCCTTAAGCTCACCCAGTCATCATCATTTTCGTTCTCTAAAGTAGCATTGACTTCCGAGACCTCTCCCTTTTCATTTTCTGATTTGAACATATACTTACCTGTACGTTCTAAACTATGGACGATATCCATTGCCATTGCCTGATAACTAAACTCGTGCAATAATGGTGCAAACAAATCTAAAGTACGGTCAGTGATTAATAATATTGATCTGGGTTTATCTTGAATTGAAGGTGGAGGATAGTCGTGGTTCAAACGTGCGTAATTGTCAATCTGTCGTTGAAATTCATCTGCAATCAATTCCGGAAGTCTTGAGGCCTTATGCGTCGCATTCTGGGGCGCATAAAATCTTATGAGTGGATACTCACCCGTTAACACCATCAAGTTCACCAACGCCTTTGCTACAATCTTTATTTGAGGCAAGACTAATTCGGAGCAGTTCTCATTGTAAAATATCGGCATAGAGTTTGGGGTTTTGTCATCGGATAAGAAAACCCTCGTCTCCACCGGGTGAAAACTTGAATTAATATATCTAATATTGTCTCCGTTATTAAAATAGTTCAACACTTTTGGATTATTCAAAAACTTTGGCGAATTGTATAAATGTGACACTTCCATGTCACTTTGTACTAAAGGAAGGAATAGCCCGTGCCCCTTCCTATACCTATTTGTTTCCACATCAGCAATCATACATTTAATCGTATAGACCGACAAGTCAACGAAATAAATCGCTTCAATAAATGTCTGTTGTCTACGCTTACTGTCTAGCTTCTCAATTGATGTCACCACCCTTAATATATTATCCTTCGAGATAACTTGATTTAATACTGCTTCCGTTTTATCATCTATGATTAATGCATATAGTGTCCCCTGCACTTGAATTCCTTTTATTTGATCCAATATGTATTGCCTTTGCATATTGATCAACGAGGAAGGATCCGTATTCCTGGTCGACATCTTCGCTTACTGGGTTATCTTCAATCTGTTCTTGCAATTCTATACTACTCTTATGTTTATTGTCCACTTGTTCTTCATATTTTCTCCAATTCAATATATGCTATGATTATATAATCACAACAAAAACACCCATAAGAATGTAGTGTGAAATATTAGTCGTTTAGTGAAAGAGCAATTGGACTGCTATAAAATCTCGATTAGGCGATAATAGGAAGCACAGTATATGGAAGATAGAGATTCAATGTTAAATAAGTCACCAAATTCCACGGTGAACGAAAACCTCTCTACTACAACATCCGGTAGAGTGATATCCAGAAAACCTTCGTTTAGATCGACCAATTCCAGTTCTGACAACCAAGAACTGTTCCCTACAGAACCTACAAGAAATATGGCTACATTTGATTCCATAGATAAACCAGTGAACCGCAATATGGAAACCTCAGTCTATATCCTTGGGTGGTACTTCTTTTCATTATCCATCTCCATATATAACAAGTGGATGTTCGGGAAAGGACTAGATTTCAAATTTCCGATTTTCGTAACTTCCTTTCATCAATTCTGCTTGATGATTCTAAGCTGTCTTGTTTTATGGTTGAAACCTTCTTTACGGCCCACGATCAATACCAATGGGCATCCTTCGGTCGCTAATTCCAACCCAATAACTGGTGGAAATCAAAATAAATTCATTTCTTTCTTGTCTGTGTTCAAAATTGAATTGGTGACATACTTGAAGCAAATATTTCCTTGTTCTTTAGCATCGGCTGGTGATATCGGGTTATCAAATGTATCATTTAAATTCATATCCTTGTCGCTATACACAATGTTGAAGGCATCTTCATTGATATTTGTCTTAATATTTGGTTTGCTTTTCCGTTTAGAAAAATTCCATTGGAGGTTATTGGTCATAGTTATAATAATGACAGGCTCGGTCATTATGATGGTGAAGAAACCCTCGCAAACTAACCGAGTGGATGAAGATGACCATAATAGCTTTGGAATCCTACTAGTCATTGGAGCATCAATGATGTCAGGACTTAGATGGTCGTTTACACAATTATTATTAAAGCACAATGATTATACAAACAACTCAATTTCAACAATTTTTTATATATCTCCATCAATGTGCCTAACATTATTTGTATTTGGCTTGGGATTCGAAGGATGGTCAAATTTCACTCAATCGCCAATATGGGAATTAGAAGGTATTTTTGGCACAATCATACTAATCCTTATTCCTGGTATTTTAGCCTTCATGATGACACTATGTGAATTCAAACTATTATCAGTAGCCCAGGTCATGACCCTCTCCATAGCGGGAATCTTCAAAGAATTATTGACTATTATTTTAAGTTCTCTTATATTTGGAGACAAACTAAGTTTCCTCAACTGCTTAGGATTGGTTATAACATTTGTTGATATAATATGGTATAATTATTATAGATTAAAAGAAAACCAGAATAAAGAGCATGAGGGGTACGCCAGTTTGAGTGGAAGAGATGAAAATGAAGATGATGAAATATCAGTTGGTGGTACGAATTCTAAATCTAAAGTCGACAACATAGAAATGAAAAAGATGTGATTTAGTTTACGTTGGCTTGTTTTTAAAATTCAGTATATATATCACTTGTACAGTTTATTTATTAGAAGTATTGATTACTTATACTAATATACACATAAATTTGGTTCTAGTAAGGATTTATAGTATTATGATTCCAATCATAAAGGCGGACACACCCGTAAATAAAGCGAGAAATTCATTATCAAACTTTTTGAATGCTATTGGTGGTTGAATTTTATTTCCAAAACTTTTACTATTCGACGTGCTTTTACTGCCAAAGCCATTGGTGCCCGATTCAGTATTACTTGCGTATGGGCGAGCTTCAGTTACGAAAATTTCACCAGATTTAATTACAACACCTGACAAACCAATTGGAATAGAAGGATTTATAAAACCTGTAGAATTTTGGGAATTGTAAGTAAAAGTCAAATTATGTGTGTCGTTGTGAGTTGTCCCAAATGGAATATAGCCTGATTGAATATATGCTATGGACTCATGTATCGTAGAAGTAATGTCAACAGAACCCGAACCACTTGTATCTTTCAATGAAGTGGAGTAGTCTTTAGGTTTGTCAGAGAACGATAAATCTGAACCCTTTATATGAAGATTGGAATTTGTGTTAGCTAATGCAATTTTTCCTCCTTCATTATCGACGGCTAAGTAAATTGATCTGATAAATGAAATTCCGAGCGAGTTATATCCTGATACAGAATTTGGTAAAAAATTTAAATAGCATGCCCGTTTTCCGTCTGCAAACTTCAAATTTTTGTCATAGTATGTTGCATTAATTAAAAAATCACTAATAGGAATATTAACGCTTAAGTCGCCAAACAAAAAGTTTAGGGTTGCATTTATTTCCAAAATCTGATCACATCCCACGATCCATCTATTAGCTTCGCTACTGAAGGATGCATTGGTTTGTATTGCTAAATTCACAATCGTTTGTAAAGGCAAATAATTGAATAGTGATCTAGAATCTAGTAGTACTGGAAGAGTTTCATCAACAGCATTTAATGATAGTGTTCTCTTGTTATCTTGATTTTCTACTAACAAGTCATCTAACGGTACAATCGGTAATTGTAGATTGTCTAGTTGCTCTTGTATATCATCTGAAATGCCAGAGCTTTCACGTTCGGGAATGTCAAATACAAAGAAGTCTCCAGAATAATATTTTTTGTCAACTGCCCCAAGTATCAATTCTCCCATTCCGTCGGCTGATGAGGTATAGTTATTGAACCATAGCGAGTAACCAGGAGATTTTATGACATTGTTTGAAACTAAGCTGTCCAAAAATCCAGATCCAGTAGGATTTCCAGCTAAGCCCAACCCACCCACGAATACATTAGTGCTGTCAGCATCAATAAAAGAAAAATCAGGCAACTTAATTTTCTTATTATTGGGTGTTATGAAAGATATGTTATTTGTACTGACGACACCACTTGCATCGATTAGATTGATATACGGGATGGAATAAGGCTGGTTGTTATAAATGTTTGCTTTAGTTGGAGAAGGTACAGCGGTAGATGTGACTTCGCTATACACCCCATCTTTAGCACAGACACTGGCCTGGTATTCCCCGGCTGTAGTTTCCTGTCGTGGTGCGGATGAACCGTATTTATGATCTGCCGATGACCACCAATTCTCGATATAATCACAACCATAAAAATCTTTTTTATTCATTACCCAAACCTCCGGTTGGATTATGTCTAACCTCAATCCTAGATTTTTATCTCCTACTGACAAATTAGCACTATAGGAATTATCATCATCCAGAAGACTTAACTGAAGTTTGACTATATTTTTGTCGTAGGAATCCTCTTTACTATTTCCTTGATCGGAACTGTCTGAAGTTGTAGAAGAGGTGGTCTTTTTAGAAGAGGTAGTCTTTGTGGAAGAGGTGGCCTTTGTGCTTGAGCTCGTGGTTTCAACTTTATTGGCCTTTACCATGATTTCATTCTTGGATGTTCCTGAAATAGTAAAACTTGGGGTCGTTGTCAAAGCCTCGTGGGCCAACGACGCATGTATCCCCAAGTACAACAAATACAAAATGAATTCAACTCTCATATTTTATCCGTTTGTTCCATACACTTTGGATAAATTTTCAGCACTGTTTGTCTGTGATAAAGATGTTTAGTTATTAATCTTCATACACTCCCCTCTTGGTTTTGATAGGCGGGCTATACCTCAATTCTGGCTCCTTTAGAAACTCGGCGAATGTATCAGAACTGTTCCTAATTCTAAGTGAATGGCAAAGCGTTATCCTGAGTCAAAGATTAAATATGATGAGCCAGGCTAAAAATAAAAACACTCCTACAAAATAACAAAAAAATCTAACACAAAGCAGCAAGAGTAAAATGTAGTGCACTACTTAAGCATACACCTTTCATGTTATAGCAGTATGTCATACAATCGACCAAGTCAGCACTACTAAGATTATCTACCTTGTGATTCTACAGGATCAAACCAACTTCTCTTTTCATCGCTTTTATATCCGAATCCAAAATCAAAAAAAAAAATAATAATGAAGGATGCGAGGTTCGAACTCGCGCGGACAATCGTCCAGCAGATCTTAAGTCTGCCGCCTTAGACCACTCGGCCAACCCTCCACGGATACTTCGAGATTCCGTCATAAATATATAAGACACCCGCAAGAATATTTTAGAATCTTTTTTCTATGCATGGAACCAAAGAATTTGGCAACTACCGAGATTGCCGCAATGCAAAAGTGTAACCTAATCTATTAAAAAATACAACACTAGAAACAATACAGCAGTAGGTTCGAGACAATAAGACAACCAGTCTATAACTGAGAGTTACCCACAGAAGATCATCCAACTTTTAACAGAAAAAATTCGTAGGCCCTTCCACGAAAACGGAGATTCCAGGACTAGCTAGGACGACCTGACCCTTATTTAAGTATACCCTCATCGAAGCACATTTTGGTCATATCAACAAATGTCTCTCAAAATGCTATTTGCTGCTTTCATTGGGCTATTCTAGTTTGTATCTTATTCTTATTCATAAAATATGATTAATCCGATTTCATTAACAAGTAGAACTAGTTAGCATATCTCCCCGAATATATGTATGTACGTAACAGCCAATGTTTTGAAGAGCAAGCATTATATCATGGGCAATTCTCCACGAATACCTAAGCATTCTTGATGTAGATTATTAGCCGTAAAAGCAATGCAGAATGCAACTTTCGAGAAATATTCCATCTGCATATAACTTTTTTTGGTAGAGAAAAACATTGGGACATTTCTATCCGAACTAACAAGAGAATCATAGTAAAGGCGGATAATAAATATTAAGAGAAAAGATTCTTATATATTACTTTAATTCCATTACTTTTGAGAATCACGTCACAGTAGGTAGGTAAACGGCTGTTACAAATAGGGAAAAAGAAACAGAAAGTAGCAAAAATTCCATTACAAATATTATTCCAACATATTATACACAGTTAGATACTTTATGGATAGACAGAATAAATATAGAACCAGGCAATAGATTGTTGTTGAATAACTAATATCATAGGTACAATATGAAGCGACTTAAAATCGGAATTAGGCCGCAACTCATTATATTGGTTTGCTTTTCGTCGCTATTATCGTTGTTGATATTGGCACTTGTTACGGGGGTATATTTCAGCTCGAGCTTGAGTCATTCACAAGAAGAGAAATTAGAGGTGATATCGCAGTTGAAAACAACCCAAGTGAAGCAATCCATAGAATATAGCTTTTATCAGGTGTATTGGTTGACGACAAAGGACACAATTTATTCACCTCTATCATCGTACCGAGCAGGTAATAACACGAAATCCGTATTTCTGGAGTCGCAGGTTGCATTGGACCAGTTTTTGACATCTTCTGAACAATTCGCTGCTGCACGGTTGTACAATTTGGACCTCGATGTGGTAGCTGAAAGTTTCAATAATGATACATCAGTCTCAAAATCGACTATGGAAGAATTATACTCTCTAAAAAAGAATGAATCCTTGCCATATAGTTTGACTGCGGGGGACTTGAATCATCCAGGTTATGTGACTGGCCCGTTAAGAAACACATCGGATCCCAATAGCGATTATCTCTTGGGGATAACATTGCCAATTTTTGCAAACTCTTCAATCATACTAACAGAACCTTCGATATCTGGCTATATATCCGTATTGGCGAACGCAAAAAATATTCAATTGGCAATCAATGATACTACCAATAATTCCATGGACTATAGTGTGATAATTGTCAAGGGAATATATGAACAGCATGAACCTTCCAATAACTCTACTCCAGTGGGATTTGAAGCAATTCTACCCGTGAAGGACAATGTAATGATTCCAAATCACGTTTATAATATTAATTCTGCACCACTGGTAAAAGAAGCCTTGCTGAAAAAGTCAGGTTCTTCTCAAAATGTCAAGTCAATTGATGGTAAACCATTGGCTATTGGATATGCAGAAATATATTTAAACTCAGAATTATCATGGTCTATCATTATCGAACAGCATAGGTCCATATTCCTTGCTCCTGTGAAAAGGTTGACAAATATAATTATCGGTGTCGTTATTGGCACAGGGGTTTTTATGTGTTTGATAACTTTCCCATTAGCAGTTTGGTTTGTTGGTCCAATCACAAGATTGAAAGAAGCAACAGAGTCAATTACAAAGTCTAGGAAGGAAAGAATGCCTCCTAATGAAAAAGTAGGACTGGACAATTCTTCAATACCCCCTTCATATGTCTCACTGAATGGCGGTAATGGTACTGTCAATAAGAGAAATAGTGTGAATTCCTTTTCAACTAATACATCAGGCTCATTATATTCTACTGCTATCAGGCTTCCGCGTAAAATAGCAAACTCCAAGAAAATATTTAAGGATGAACTAACTGAGTTGTCAGAAGCATTTAACATTATGACAGAGGAATTGGATAAGCAGTATACGCATTTGGAAGATAGGGTCAAACTGAGAACAAAAGAATTAGAGGCTCTGAAAATTGAAGCAGAAGCGGCTAACGAAGCTAAGACTGTTTTTATAGCAAACATTTCACACGAATTAAGAACACCCCTTAATGGTATTTTGGGGATGACAGCTATTGCCATGGATGAAGATGATCATACCAGAATTCATGATTCTTTGAGATTAATTTACAGATCAGGTGAACTATTGCTACATATTTTGACAGAGCTATTAACATATTCTAAAAATACTTTGAATAGGTCTAAGTTAGAGAAAACTAACTTTCAAATACTAGAAATAGTTTACCAGGTACAATCAATCTTTAGCAAATTGGCAATGGATCAAAGAGTAAATCTAAATATATTGTTAAAACCAAATATACTAAGAAAATTAGTATTGTATGGCGATTCTAACAGAATAATTCAAATTATAATGAATCTTGTTTCAAACAGTCTCAAATTCACACCCGTTGATGGTTCTGTCGATGTTTCATTCAAATTACTAGGTGAATATGATCGAGTAAAGTCCGAGAATGATCAGCACAAGAAAATCCATGTACTTCCCTCTGCTCGAAAACTGTCTTCTCAGAATTCACCATTTGATGAGTCTGTATTGGATAAGGAAACCCCCCAGGAAGAAAACATTATTGGTAATAGTCAGAAGCCTTTTGATTTAAAGAATAAAAGTCCATCTATCTCTTCCTCAGATAAAGATCGTACTTTTGACTATAATAATGACAACACAAGCATTCTAACCTTATCAACTGCAGAATACGAGAACACGATTTTTAATTCACAATTCAAGGATATGAACCACTCTAGTAACCAGCGGAACTCACTAAATTTTGCATCTAATGTGAAAGCGGAAAATCCCGTATTGTTATCCAAAGAAAAAAATAGCGAGTTTGTGGATATTAATGGAGGGGATACGGACAATAATAGAATGGAAGCTAACTCTGTTGTTTCTTTTGACAAACCGGAGACATTTTCTAATACAAACGACCCAAAAAGACCAAGTGTGACTAGCATTGAATCTAAGTTTTCCCTGAACGAGCTAATTAAGAATGACAAAACTTATAAAATTAAAAAATTATATGAACCAAGAACTTGGGCAATACAGATTGAAGTCACAGATACTGGACCAGGTATTGAACCTGCGTTGCAAGAAAAGGTTTTCGATCCGTTTATTCAAGGTGACCAGAGCTTGTCAAGAAGCTACGGTGGTACGGGATTGGGTTTGTCTATTTGTAAGCAATTGGCGGAAATGATGAATGGCACCCTAACTTTAAAATCGACTATTGGAGTAGGTTCTACCTTTACATTTACTGCTCCATTGCCTCAAAGTGGGGAGGTGATCGTGGATGACGAAGATATGTTAGAATTCTGTGAAGACGAATTTAACCCAAAATCTAAGGTTAATAGAAAAGTTGCTTTTGACATCAATTCAGAAAATAATAATTCAGATATATCTGATAGCCCCAATACATCTGATATATCATATAATACAATAAGCTCATTTGATCCAGTTCATCAAAGAAACATAAATGTTCGTGAGGATACCTTTGCCAATGGCCAAACTAAAGAGGAAGTTAATAATAAAAGAAATATTCATTTCGAAGTTAATGAAATGCATTCCAATAAAGACGATTCAAATTCTCCTAAAATGACTTTAGATTTACCGTCGTTGAATAATGGCACACTCGTTGGATCTCCCAAACATGAACATAAGCTCAATTCGGAATTCGGTACACCTTCTCCATATTTTGAGAAACCGCACTTATTAACCAACTCATCTACTGGTACAGCTAACTCCGCAACAAATGAAAAAGGTGAATCACAAAATAACCTCTTATGTCATTTGACACATCTAAGAATCCTTGTTGCAGAAGATAACATGGTTAATCAAGAAGTAATAAAGAGGATGCTAAAATTGGAAGGATTTAGTAATCTCAAGATGGCCTGTAATGGAGCAGAGGCTGTGGAATTTGTTAAAGAATCTACAGAAAACAACGACCCATTTAGTCTTATATTTATGGATGTGCAAATGCCAAAAATGGACGGATTATTAGCTACCAAGATGATTAGAAATAACTTGCACTTTGAGAAGCCTATCATTGCCTTGACGGCCTTTGCTGATGAGGCAAATGTTAAAGAGTGTTTGAATTCTGGCATGTCTGGCTTCTTAGCTAAACCAATTAGAAGAACTAAATTAAGAAAAATTATTACCGAATTTAGTCCCCAGCTTTTAAATGAAATTGTTACAACTCCGACACCCCAACCTCACGACGATAAAATATTGGGGCACAATTCTAATAATACGTAATCCTACTGCGTTCAAATCTAATATAATAATACCCTTATAAATAGCTATTTTGTACTATTTTTCATTGTAATATAATACTATATATGTATTCATTTAATTAAACCTTCATATAGTGACACAAACTAAATTTTCATTTTTTCGCTCGGCATAAAATTGATGAGGTCATTGTGTTTATAGTTCATTTGACCAGCCATCTATTTGGATATTATATATGTTCATTTTAGAATTTATTTATTTATCGTTTTATTGAATCATATATGTATATTAGGCAAACAGATTACTTCAGTTTATAAAATACAACTCCAACGGTATAATATAATTTGAAGCGGACTTGTTCTTCGTTGGCTCATCATGATAAATTCAGAGTACCTCAATATCTCTGGAATAGATGAAAAGGAAATAGATATTCAAGAAAGTAGGTATCAAAAGATTAATAAAAGGAATAATAAGCAAAAATGGTATAAAGATCTATTTTACTTTGGTACGCTATTAGGTATATTGGTATGGGGGGCAGCATTTCTAGTTTTAGCTATATCGAAACTCCAGCAAAATCAAGCAACCACATTACAAATAGAGAATTATTTAAAAACAATTTCGCCTCCATTATTAACGAACAGTAGTAATAGACCGTTGAATACTGTCAGGCCGTCTAACTTCGACCTTGACAAGACTCCATTAAATTTTACTGCTGTTAGGGATGGTAAATTCAAGCCACACTTCAAACAATTACAATGGATTAAGGAACCTCAATCTATTAATAATGACAAAGGTACTTACGTTTTAAAAGAAGAAAATGATGATAATGTCAGGTACATTATCAAATCCATCATTGATGACAGTTATCAATATACTTTGTATAATAACTCGTCGTTTGGACATGAGGATATTATTTATGACATCGATAATTTAGCCGCATCGCCAGATCTTACAAAGGCTATTCTCAAGACCAACAGCACCCAAAATTGGAGGCATTCTTCTCACGCCTTGTACTGGTTACTAGACGTATCCACTAATATAATAGAACCAATCTATAATACGCAAGACAAACTATCGATTGCTAGTTTTTCACCTGCTTCTAAAGATGTGGCATTTGTTTATGAGCATAATGTTTATATCAAATCTCTCGCTGATGACGAAATTAAACAAATTACTTTTGATGGGAGCCCTGACTTATTTTATGGTATCCCAGACTGGGTATACGAAGAAGAAGTTTTCAGCAGTGATACGGTTTTATGGTGGTCTCCGAAAGGTGATAAATTGACATTTTTGAGAACAAATGATACTTCTGTGCCAACTTTCTCGATTCCTTATTATGTACAAGAGAATCATGAAGATTACCCTGAGTACAGAAAAATTAAATATCCTAAGGCTGGGTATTCTAATCCCACTGTGGATCTTGTTGTTTATGATTTAAATGCATCAAAAAAGAATTTGATGGACAGCTTTAACGTGATACAAATAGATTCGAGCGAAATCAAGGAAAAATTAATAACCGAAGTTATATGGGTTTCCGATGATTATTTATTGGTTAAGACAAGCAATCGAGCAAGTGATATACTCGAAATTTACTTAATAGAAACAGAGACAAATAAATCTAATTTAGTCAGAAAACACAGGGCTGTTGATTCGTGGTTCGAGATCACGTCAAATACATTATATATTCCAAAGAATGAGTCGTTAGGTCGCACTGATGATGGATATATTGATACAATTGTTGTTGATGGCTACAATCATTTGGCTTATTTTTCACCTCCACAAAATCCAAACGCTGTCTTACTAACAAGAGGACAATGGGAAGTTATTGATGGAGTAGCGTCTTTTGATTATAATAGTAATGAGGTATATTTCATCAGTACATTGAAGTCATCCATTGAAAGGCACATTCATTCGATCAATTTAAACGATGCGATTAGGGACCAGAATAGAATGCCTAAAATGAAAGATATTACAAATATACAAATAGAGGGTTGGTATTCCGGATCATTTTCGTCGGGTTCTAGATATTTATTACTTACGTATCAAGGACCTGATGTTCCCTATCAAAGGTTGATTGACTTGCACAAATCGAAAGACATTATGACCCTTGAGTCGAATGAAGAGTTGCAAGACAATTTGAGTAAATATGCAGTCCCTGAAGTTCGGTACGATATGATAACTTTGGGCAAAGATGAAAAAACTGGCGAAGATATCAAAGCAAATGCAATGGAGACATTGCCGCTTAATTTTGATCCGAATTATAAATATCCAGTTTTGTTTTTTGTCTATGGTGGGCCGGGATCACAATTAGTCACTAAGAATTTTGCTGTTACTTTCAGTTCGGTGGTTGCAGCCGAGCTAGATAGCATTGTCGTTACAGTTGATGGAAGAGGTACCGGTTTCAATGCACATAACAAAAATATGGGTTCTGATTTCAAATTCAATGTGAGGGATAAGTTAGGCTATTACGAGCCAATGGACCAAATATCAGCAGCAAAACTATGGGCAAAAAAGCCGTATGTTGATAGAGAACGCATTGGTATATGGGGTTGGTCGTACGGTGGCTTCCTTACCCTAAAGACTTTGGAAACGGACACGGAGGACCGAATCTTCTCGTATGGTGCTGCTGTGGCACCGGTTACTAAATGGAAATTATACGATTCCATTTATACTGAGAGATACATGAGAACTCCCCAGGAAAACCCTCAAGGTTACCAAACTGCATCCATACATAACGTCACAAACTTCGAGCATGTCAAGCGGTTTCTTATAATGCATGGTTCTGGTGATGACAATGTTCATTTTCAAAATAGCTTGAAATTGATCGACGATTTCAACTTAGAAAGTATTGAAAACTACGATTTTATGGTGTTCCCTGATTCCGATCATTCGATCAGATATCACAATGGAAATATTGTGGTCTATGATAGACTACTCGAATGGATTAAGAAAGCATTCAATGGACACTTTGATAAATAATGTATATATATATATATATAGATAATGTAATACTACAGATATAAATTCACTGCATGAAACTTCTGCTTATTTTTCCTTAAATAGGAAGTTAATATCTGCCTGGGCCGGGTAATGCATTTGTTGAAATCTTCAAAAAAAAATTGCTCACGTGTTTGAAAAAATTTCTTCCGTATAAAATAATTGAAAAACCCAGGAACCCAGAAGGTCTATCCCATCTCTTCGTCTCAAACAACAATTATATTGCAAAATGCTTATTTACACTGACGTTATCTCTGGTGATGAGTTATTATCTGACGCTTATGACGTCAAGGTAGTTAACGATGCTGTCTACGAAGCTGAGTGTGCAATGGTCAATGTTTCCAACGGTGATGTTGACATTGGTGCTAACCCATCTGCTGAAGATGGTGGTGAAGACTTGGAAGATGCAAGTGAAACTGTCAACAACATTGTCTATTCTTTCAGATTACAACAAACCTCTTTCGACAAGAAGTCTTTCTTGTCTTACATCAAGGGTTACATGAAGAGAGTCAAGGCTCACTTAGCTGAAAAGAACCCAGATGCAATTGAAACTTTCGAAAAGGGTGCCACCGCCTACGTCAAGAAGGTCATTGGTTCTTTCAACGACTGGGACTTCTACACTGGTGAATCCATGGACCCAGATGGAATGGTTGTTTTGTTGAACTACCGTGAAGATGGTACTACTCCTTTCGTTGCTATCTGGAAACACGGTGTTTCCGAAAATAAAATCTAAGTTGATAACCACATCAGTCAATTGTCGCTTGTTGGGTTTCAGTGGAAATTTTAGTTCAATCCTATGGAATATATTTTCTATCTAAATTACCGATAATAAAAATTAATTTCGTAAAACTCTATATGATCTGTAATCGTTTATTTCGCAATCGGTTTTATGCATAGGCAGACGTTTTCTAATGTGGTCTGTTTATCCACATACCAAAATAATTCTACTTTCAATTCCTTCGGATTGAGTCTCTCATTCAATGCATAAACCCTACTTTCATCAATTAGCCGTCTACCAACCAATCCCAAATCCTCTCTCTCTTTGAAACTAAGGCCACTTATATGCTCGTTGTGTTGTTCAGTTCCTTGTTCTTTTTGCGTACCACAAACTGCCCAGGAGACAATTTTCTTCAAGATGTTGAATGATTCTAAAGTCCTGAAGCCCTTTTCTCGTAAATAGTCCCGAGCTTCGGGTAGCAAATGTTCATATGAGCAGACATGTCTACAGCACATTGCAATCAATAATCCGCCAAATGTAGAAATATTTTCCTTAAATAATGATGAATTTAATAACAGTTTAAATGTTAAGTCGGTCGCTGCACCACATAAATGCTTCGAAATAACAACAACCTTATTTGGTTCAATATCCTTTAAAAAGTTGTCTACATTTAAATCTTTGATGTCTATCCTCGATCTTTTTATTATAGGATTCACTGACCCATTAATATCCTGACAATCCTTGGCTATTTTTGAGTCCACCTTCATTCTGTTTACTCCTCTATCTATGAAGCCATACCCATATTTGTCTTTCCCCGCTTCATTTTCATGTATATCCTCCAACACGCATAGATTGACAAACCTTGATAATTCACCTTTTCCACAACCATATTCAATGTAAAATTTTTCTGTATCCAACAAACCTCTTTTTTTCATATTCCCAATTAATGAAGATTGTTGTAGAGCATGCTTTTTATTGGATACCTCAGACAATCTATTCCCCAAAGCTTTATGTTCACTAATACTAAATTCCAAAGGCCTGAATTGTTCCCGAATATCCTTTAATAGAAATAAATATTTTTGATACAATTCTAATTCATTCAATTCTCTATCTGAAGTGCATTCTTCTTCATTCCCATCAAAAAATTCATCTTTTGCATTGAAATCTTTTTCGTACCATAAATCATGTTGCACCTTCGGTTTTGCATTACACTTTTTTAAATGACTAGCTAAACTTTTCGTCCAAATGCTATGCTTATTATCAAATGGGCATGGAATTCTTTCGCCCTTACTTGGATCTTTTAAATCACTCGTATGCTCTGAACAATATTTCAGATCTGTTTTTCTTTGCATACAACATCTTCTATTCTTTTTCACAATAAAAAATTCACATTGCAACCTGTCCGCAACATCTTTTTCTTGGTACAACTTCCTTTTCTTCAGAGCCACCGATGGCTCTTCCAACTTATTATTTATTTCAATCTCCGGTTTACTCATATACTCTCAGTCACATAAAGATAGATTTTGACTATCACATCGAGAAAATTGTGGTCGCATTATCGCATTAAAAAAAATATTTTGAACTCATCTCTTAGAAACAGTTTAAGATATTAGCATAGGTTCCATAGCATAAAAATTACTACAATTCATATTGCAGAACGACAGTATGTGGAGATTAGACTTACTTGAAACTAAATTTCAGGGGGCAGCTCCTAGGTTTCCTCATACTAAAAAACTATTGTCAGCTAGAAACAATAGTAAACTATTGAAAAAGTTACCAATATCAAAAAATGAAGCTGAACAAGAGATTGCTGCATTAAAAGAAGAATATTTCCATAAGAAATATTACGGTGCATATAAAAAGTTGAGTAAAGAGGTTAAAAAGAACATCAAGGCGGATATCAATAAGTGGAAAAGTACTGAATCCAAAAAGATGATTGTTGAATTTTTCGTAGAGGACAGTAAATTTGATTATTTGATAACCTCCAAGCTTATAAAATGCATTACCAACTCAGTTTTGGTTAGCAAAGACTTGAAAATAAATCCGCCAAACTATATACCGTCGGATATTTGTAAGATCATCAATGATAAATCAAATAAAGCCAATCCATCGTCATTTTTCATTACTTATTGTCAAGATAATAAAGAATTGAACAATTACATATCTAACTTGTGGAACACTAAATCCACCAAGTTATTATTGAATGAAATTGAATGGTCGTTTAAAGTTATTAGAGGTAATTTGACTAAACAAGAAAGAGAGTCCAGAAAGAATTTAGTTGGAAAAGACTTGGGAACAGGTTTTGATGAAGATAATAAGCATGACGACAGTGCTAGTGATAGTGACAATGAGGATGAAAATTATCACCTGGGAGATAATGATGCAACCAGTAGTCCTAGTTTTAACAAAAATGGTGAAGAAATAGATGCTGAAGAGGCATTCGAAAAATTTGCTATTTATGATAACTTAGTTGGCGCTTCAGATGAGGAAGATGAACAAGTAGAATTGAACCCTAACATTAATTATAATGAAATCACTGATGAAGAGCCATCTGATGAGGAAAATAGCTCTTCTGGTAGCGAAAATAATTCTGATGATAGTTTTTTTGAGGAGAATGAAGAACCCAAAAAGAAAGATACTTCACAAAAATTTAAATTACCGGAACTAGCAACTGGTTATTTCTCAGGTGGATCAGACGATGAAGATGACTCCGTTGACGATGATAGTGTGGTCAAGGAAGCAACTACTCAACGTAAGAACAGACGAGGTCAACGAGCCAGACAGAAGATATGGGCCAAAAAGTATGGGAAAGAAGCAGCACATGTTAAAAAGGAACAGGTTATAATATCCAGTGAAAGGGAACGTAAAAGGTTAGAATATGAAGAAAGATGTAGAAAGAGAGAATCAAAAGCTATGGCTGCAAGCTTACCGACAGGCTCAAATACTGCGCCAATAGCAGAAAGGAAGCCTAGAGAACATAGTCTTGGCCCTATTGAAAATAACCCGGTAGTTCCACAGGTTGTTGAAAAGGTACATCCATCATGGGAAGCAAAGAAGCTTGCTGAAGAAAAACAAAAGAACGTCAAGTTCGAAGGTAAGAAAATCAAATTTGATTAGTACAAATCTATAGATGTATATATGTATAAAAATAAGCTTATAAAATTAATAATTAATTTTAAAATCTGCAATAAGATCTTCCTCGGTTAGTTCTTTACAAACAACAGGTGATATCACTTCAAAATAGTATTCACATTTTTCTGGTTCACTAACTGAAATTAATTCATGGGTGGGTCCACACGTTAATTCAACTATACCTGACCTTTGAGGACCATTCCAGCATTTTGCTCCCTGGTTGTATATTAATTTGTTGCCTTCTAGTCCAGAATACTTTCCAATCAACACACCATCTTGATAAATTGAATCCAAAAATCCCAAGTTATATCCATAACCACCAAGACGTTTATTAACCCACAGATTTTGGATTGATCTTAATATATCACCATCTCCATAATTTTTCGTTAAATCTGCGGTCACTGTTGAAATTTCTCTATTTAAAGATTCGATATGCTTCTCTAAATTTTGCACATCTTCTGGGGATTCCAATGTAGATCTATAACCATTTGAAGATCGACCCTCGCTTGAGTCTTTCATGTATGCTTGAATCATAGAGGAATAATAATAATGCATCATGTTTCCAAAATTCGGAACGTCATTTATCTCTTCATTCGGTTTAGTGGCTTGTTGAAGGTTATAAAATATTTTTTTTGATTCATCTGCCAAAGTTTCCAAGATTTTGAAAGAATCTGTCCCTGTTTTACGATTTTCTTCTTTATTCGAGACGTAATCTTGAAACTTATGCACCGATTCCTTGACCGCCAAATCGTTAAAATTTGGGTTATAATTTTCAACCAAATTGGTCAAAACAGATTCCAAATAAGCAATTTTTTCAGAAAAATCCTGTAAATCATTTCTTTCTGACTCAATGATTGAATGTAATTCTTTGAAATGCGGCGATAGCTTCGAATATACCAGTGACTCGGTTACATCATTTTCGTCGCCATTTTCCTCCAACGACTTCCTCAATAATTCAAGATTCAGCTCTTGTCTTTTCAATTCCTCACGAAGATTATTTAAATTTTCCTCTGTATCTAATCTTTCCTTCTTTGCCTTATTAATTAGTCCATTTTTATGTGCAAGTGATGTCTTTCTTTCATTTTGAGCCTCCTGTTTATACCTAAGAAATTTCTCATGGATCTCCTTGCATCTATTTTCACAATTACCCATCAAGTATTCATCAGAACCATCACAGCATACATCATAGTCACAAACACCATCGTTTAACTTGAAATTTTCAAGGTAACCAGGAAAATGACCATCATTACTACAATAGAATCTTCTATCTGGATTATATGGACATGCATTGGTTCCCGGCTCATCTGATCCATCTGGGCAGTCACAATAATTGTCATTGATTTGATCATATCTTAAAACTATGCTGGGGTCCCCAATACAACGCCAAGTCTTCTCTCCGGTCTCTTCATGTACAATCGGTTCATATATTTCCTTCTCAGAAGGATGAATTCCAATGATTGAAGAACCACAGATAAACGATATTTTCTCAAATATAGAAAGTAGTATAAAAGTAATTAATACCTTCATTAGATCCCTTGAATTGCATCAATTACCAAAGAAACCCTCTACTTAAAATGTCAAAGATCTGTCGATTTTTAAGATATGGAAGTCGCATTTTGTAACTTTTGAAAAAGATAAATCCGGGACATAAACATTAAACAAACAACTTAATTGTATAAAACTGTTCCTAAATACTTCCTAATGCTATTATATAGCATAAGAGTTTCTAATGTCAAGAAATAGAGCATCCGAGTTTCAAGATAGATTTACAGTACCGAAATGCAAAAGAATTGTGCGTCCGTTGATATCCAAAATTCATGCTCTAAATGATTTGAATTCCAAATACCCATCAATATTAGATTTTAAATTCCCTTACGATAACCTATCTTCGTATAGTTCATCAGACATCGAAAATAGAGTTTCTGATACTTATAATGATAGTACAAATCATTCTCTCAGAACTAATGGAGAAATATATGTTCAAGATATACAAACCCGACAGATTAAAAATCCAAAATACCAGACTGGAATAGCAGATATACCCTCATCACCCGAAGTTAAACGAGATACTAGAGAAGATATATCACTGAAATCCTCTGAAATTAAAGAATTAATTGAACCTGTGGACTCTTTCAAAAGGTTGCAATCTCTCAGACCTTTTGTATCGAACGAGCTTTTTGATGCATACGATGAAATTTTTCTGATTTTCAGAAATATCATAAACTCACTAGTTTTGAAAAAACAAGGAACCAATAATATAAGCAAAGTTCCAAAACTTACATCCCTAAGTTCATTTAAAATAGGAAAATTCATTGCATTATCAACAAAATCTACATATTTTAAGTTGAGTCAATCATTATTGTTCGACACTGATACATTACCTTTTCATCTTCGAGAATACCAAGAGACTCTCTCTAATGATGTAGATGAATGGCTAGAAATGAAGCCTGAATTAATCAGTTCTACCTATAGAATTGACTTCCTTGTGGGTTATATCATTCATTTATTAGTAATAAATCTGGATCTGACTTTATATCTCTTAATTCCAGTACTAGTACACTGGCTTTATGAGGAACTGTACTCGGGTAGCAAAAGCGAGAAATTGGGGTCAATTATGAGGACCTTGTTTATAGAGTACTGGATGTATGGAAGTGATTACCTCCAAAATACTGATTTCGATGATATCGTTACTACACTTAATGGCTGTCAGAACAGAAAGCAAAATTTTACAGTATTTTGGATATTTTTTAAGATAGGTTATTGGAAGCATTTCATTAAGACCCTTAACTTGAAGTCAAGTGCTATCAATGAACACTCGTATGAATCGATGTTACTTGATACGCTTCCTCTTAATAATAAATTGAACCTTCAAGAACTAGTAGAAATTGAGGTACGATTCGAGGAATATAAGTTCCTTCCGAGTATATACCTGATAATTAGATGTTATCCACTGCATCCTCAAGTCAACAATATTCTAATCTTTATTGTTACGCAAACTATTGCCAATACAAGATTGCATCTTAAAAAAAGTCGTACAATACGTCGAATATTGGAATGCCTAAATTATAGTTACAAGGTGGTAAAATCATTAGTTCATATCTGGCTTTCATTTCCAACGAAAGAAAAAAATCTTGTTTACAATTCCTTGTATCCTGGGAATAAAGAATTATTTGATGCGCTTATTGGGTTCTTAGATTATCATATATGCAAATGTAATTTTCTTCTTTCCAATACTAAAAAGTGTCGCATAAGAGGAGATTTCGATTTGGAAATTATATATATTAGGAATCGTGCAAGCATTTTAAACAAGTCCCTCAAGATATTACAATCGTATTTCCTTGATACTTTTGACACAGTGGACATTAATCCGCATAGCCCAGAAGAAATAAGCAAGGTTATAGTATCTGTTCTAGAGTACAACTTGACGGGTACGAATTCGAATACCCTCAAATCGGTAGGCAACTCCAGCTTTAATGAACTTTTGATTTGGCTTTTTGATAAACAGGAGGCAACAACATTCAAGATTGCGCAATTATGCTTCAGGAATTATTACGGATTAAGAGCATGGTACAAGGATAAATTCGTTGATAGGCTCCAATATTTATTTTTCGAGTATGATAATCAGGCTACAAGTTCGAGCAGCGAAGATATTAATGTATCTAAGTTAGACACTAGCGGCTATGAGGAAATCGATTCAGATGATTGGAATGAAAGAGACGAATTATATGACAAGCATATTAAAGTAAGGACCGGTATTAACAAATATAGACACATCAGCAAAAATACATAATTATTTTATATTAAATAAACGAATATATCTAATAATAATTATATATTTTTGACCAAAATCCCTTGGCCATTTATAGAATCATCAGAAATTACTTCTACTACCTTATTTACAACGGCTTTTAATGTGACTTCAGCTATTGCATCATTTTCTATATTGGCCGCAGACCCCATCTCAGTTCCACTTATTAACCCTGGAAGCAAAGCATTGACCCTAATCTTTCCTTTTAATTCTGCTGCTAATGACGTCGTAAAACCAAGAATTCCAGCTTTCAGGGCTGCATAGACAGTAGTTCCCGGTAATGAGTACCCTGTCGTAGAAAGAATTGATGAGATATTGAGTATTATGGGTTTGGTGAAAGAGTCAGCAAGCTTTTCTGCCTTACTATATGTCTTCATCATTGGTCTGCAAGACAACTTACTCAAAATAATGGGTGCTGTTAAATTCAAATTAATAGTAGATATAATATTACTTTGACTAATCCTAGGTAATAATGAATGAGTTGTTACCCCAGCACAATTAATTAATATTGATGTGTCAGCCAAAGCTTGTGTTATTTCATTATGCAAGTTCATGGTTTTTTCCGTAGTATCTTCATGTAAAATGTCAAGGAGATCACACTTGAAATAGTTATGTTGCTGCTTTGGTGCAATTATAGGAAGAGCATCAAGGTTCTTCTTTAACAATTTTTCATTCCTAGCGAGTAATGTCACCGAGCATCCCAATTGAGCTAACTTATGGGAAATCGCGTACCCCAATCCCTTGGACCCACCTGTTATTAGCGCTTTTTTGCCAATTAAATTAAGCATAATGAAAAAGAGCAGTAGTTACTTATGAACCTTCCTTCAATATTCAATTTGAACCATATTTGAACTTGAAGTGTTCATGATTGCAAAAGGAAAAACACACAACAATAATTTGCCTTTATGGCCAAGTTGGTAAGGCACCTCACTAGTAATGAGGAGATCGTCAGTTCGAATCTGGCTGAAGGCATTTTTTTTCTTGTTGCGAAAAAGGTTGTATAGATCTTATACCCTCTCTGTCTTTAGTTCAGATCTAGTATCAAACATTGATATTCTTTAGTTCGTTTTTAGGTTGCATTTCATCATGATAAATAACTCTTTGTTCCCTTAAATATGTTCTTAGTTGTAGCTACAAAGAGGACTCTACATCTTCCCTATTTCTCACAGATTCTTCAATATTCGAACTACTCGTGGCTTGAAATATTAATAATACTTAAATCATTTATTGAAGCTATCATACAAATGTACTATTCATTTGATAATAGACTTGATACGCCCATTAAACCTAATAGGATGTACTTAAAATACATATTCTCAGTTATTAAAATGGTTATATAGCCGACCTTAGGTAAGTATGCCTTCACTGACCCAACAAGGTCTGTCTTCTGGTTCAAGTATGCTTGTTTCTTAGCATAAAGACCCAAGTCGTCAACGGCATTATTATCACCTTTTGTTAACAAGAATTGTTTCAGCTCTGCGTTATGATGTTCTCTTAATACCCTATGCACGATTGGAATTGATTTCCCTTGGATTTCATAGACTACCACATCCCCAACTTTAGCACGATTGTCTCTATTCCATAAAAATAAGATGTCACCTCTTTGGAATGCCGGCTCCATCGACCCTGATAAGACAACAACAATTGGAGAATGAGAATTGGTTATGACGGACAATGTTTTCCATGCCATAAATGCCGAGGTTAAAACGAGTGCCACGTTCAAGAATTGCACTAACTGTTGACGGATATTCATTACTGTGATGGTGATATTAGTGGCCCTTGAATCTAATGTTGGTGGTAAATTTCAAACAGCGTGTTAATGAGAATATCAAAAATGTCGTGCTGATGATATTTAATCCTGTCCTCAAAATAAGGGCAGAAATACTAATCCTTTATATACTAGTCGATACTATTATCTTCCTATTTACTTTGTTAGTAATGAATCAATCCACATCAGATAAAAAGACGACGGATAATTTACAGCAGCTGAACAAAATACGGCAATATCAGCCAAGTGGCGACTGCAAGCCACCCCAATCAGTATCATTCGGAGATTTAGAGGCACAAGAGAAGTCCCGTCGATTTACAATATCTTCTCAGCCATCAGCTGTTAACTTAGCCAATCCACAATCATCTGACTCGTTACCTTCATCTAGGAAGCAATCCCTCCAAGGCACTAATTTACCGACATCAAGAAATAATTCTGCACTCTCGAATGATATACTTCAATTCTTTACTAATCAGAATAACGCTTTAAAACAAACTCTGCCGTCAGCCAACACATCCCATGGGTATTTCACTCCAAGCGGTAATTCATCGAGGATCAATTCGCCAGTGTTAGAGACTCCTCCCCATTTAAAGAAGGCATATACTCTTGAGAGTTCAAATAATGGCACCAAAATTGCAAGACATAAGTCACCATCACCGCCGCCATCACCGCAGCCAATATCAAAATCTAATGCAAATCCCCAACAATCATCTCAACCAATCAGTATAAGTTCGTCGCATGGTAACGTTGACCGAAAAACCACTGGCTCAGGTAAAAAATCGAATAAGACAATAGTTGCATCTCCCATTGGCCCACCTGTGCCATTCCAACAGTATTTAACAAAGGCTGATGATGAAAAGATCCATATATTGTTGGGTTGTACCGGCTCAGTTGCAACTATTAAAGTTCCTATGATTATTGATAAGTTATTCAATATATATGGAAAATCCAGAATATCTATTCAATTAGTAGTGACGAAGTCAGCAACACATTTTTTGAAAGGATTGAAAATCCATAATGACGTGAAAATATGGCGAGATGAAGATGAATGGGCGAACTATAATGAACATTCATTAACCTCGACTACAACAACTGCATCAACTAATAGTTTATCTAGTAACAGGAAACCAAAGAATCCATTTGACAAGTTAATTTTACATAATGAATTAAGAAAATGGGCAGATATCTTTCTAATTGCACCTCTCTCTGCGAACACACTAGCTAAAATCACTAATGGTATATCCGATAACTTATTAACATCTATAATTAGATCATGGAGTCCGATTAACACTGCACCATCGAGTGTAAGTATCCACAAAAATACTGCAAATGTGAAGAAACCAATATTGGTTGCACCAGCTATGAATACATTTATGTACATTCATCCAATGACTTCAAAGCAATTATCAATGCTATCTTCACCTGATTACTATTTCGGTATCGAGGTATTAAAACCAGTTGAAAAGGTTTTAGTCTGTGGGGATATTGGTATGGGTGGTATGAGAGAATGGCTGGAAATAGTGGATATATTAAGAAGAAGAATTAACGCAATTGAATACGTTACCGATGGTAAGAAAAACATTTTTGTACCTGGCGAAGATCAAGGTGATAGAGAACTTAAGCATGATGATGACGATGATGACGACGAGGATGGTGATGGTGATGGTGATGATGATGATGATGATGATGATGATGATGATGATGATGATGATGATGATGATGACGATGACGATGATGATGACGATGATGGTGATGGTGATGGTGATGGTGATGGTAATGGTGACCATGACAACGACGACGACGGCCGCAATGATGATGACAATGAAACTCATAAGCACCATGACCATCACGATAATAATGAGAAGAGAAAGGCGGCCGCAAAGGGTTTAGAGGATGATATGATATTTGAGATTGCAGATGAAGAAAATAAGCACGTTGAACTGAATGGTGACCATAAGTCGCAAGATAATAGTAAATATCATATTAGAGCCAACAAAATACCAGTGGAAACCCAAAATATAGTTTGATATACATTTTAATAGCGACGAATGTGGTGATGATGATAATGAAAAGCATAAGCTCCATGACCATGAAGGTAATGATGAGAAAAAAGGCGGCTGCAAAGGTTTAGAGAATGATGATATGATATTTGAGATTTCAATGCAAAAAAATAAGCACGTTGAACTCAATTTCGCAACTAATGATAATTATATACAGCTTCAACATCCATATCCGAACATGGTAAAAGGTTGCGTGCGTCGATTACTAGATCGATTCGTGTGGGCTTTATATAGACAGTAAGCTGATTTCCACTACGATATATTATACTTTAATAAATTATTAAAATTTACTATTATACTCCAAAACTATGTCTCCTCAAAAGAAAATCTTATTAGCAGTTACATCGTACAACGAAGTATTCTATTGTGATGGTAAAATGACTGGATTGTTTGTCGTTCAAGCATTGCATCCCTTTAATGTCTTCAAAGAGAATGGATAAATAATGAGATACATTATTAAGATTTATGGAAATTGATATATGAATTCATGTATGACTAAAATTTTTGTATATAGCTAAATGGCGTATTTCCGAATATTATATACTGTAGGCTAGAATTAAAAATAATGTATTTCATAACTTAGGAATAGTAATATGCTTATTGGTTGTACCTTTGGCACTCTTCAGTCTATCAATTAATGCAAGCTCGTTAGAAACAATGACTTTTTCAATTAATTTAAAATGCTCTTCACTCGCATCTTCAACAAATGAAGCAAGGTCTGCTTCCTTCTCTAAACAGCCTAGTAGTCTATGTTGGTTTTTTAATAGTGCAACACTTGTAAGGCCATATAGTAAACTATCTATCAAATCGTCAATTTTATTATTCTTTTCTGGTAATCCTAACAAGTTTAATAGGTACTTAGACTTCTTTAGAGACGGTAAGTCGCCGAATCCTTGTGGGATATCAATATTATGGCCAAAAGGTGAATAGTCAGCCGTCATCCAATCGAAAAAAAGCTGGATCCGCAACTTCTTGGTCTGCGAGCCTTTGGGGCAATTGACAAACCGATTGAGCCAGAAATGTATCATCTTGCTCGCATTCATGGGCGTCACAATCGTTTTCTGCAATTCCGGGTGGTACTGCTGCGCCGTTAGAAAACTCGAATACACCATGTTCTCGAACGTGTAGTTCGTCAACACGTTCGGCAACGTCGACAGCAAGTTATTGGACCGCGTGCGCTGGTTCTCTATCACAATGATGTCCGGCGCAAACTTCTGCCCAATTATGACATCTTTGATCAACAGAAACGAAAGGAAGCTCAAGTACTTCTTCGAGTCGATCAACGACTCCATGTCGTTCGTCACCAGCGTATACCCCGTCCCGTACCGCTCATGCAAGTTCAATTTCTGCCAATTCCCGAGTTCGAGCCTAGGTCGTTCCTTGCCCTTGACGTCCACCTTCGATAGCTTGCAATACGAGAGGTTTTTCAACCCAACATCAATCGACAAGATGTTTATTCTCGGTGGTACTCGGGAAAACACCTGCAACCCATTCACGATTGACTCCACCTTATCCGCCTTTTTTGTTTTGATCGTGAACCCACATAGTATGCACACCTGGTTTAGCACTTCGTTGGTACACCTGCTAAGCTGTCTATGATAGTTCATCACCGTCCCTACCACGGTTCCACGGTTCCACACTAATACGCTTTCAGTCAAATCTTATCTCAGGGCATCAGATTTAGTCGTGTGCTTATGTAATAATATGTCCTTCCCGAGTCAAAGCGACTCATCGTTCCGAAAACGGTAACTTTCTGCACGCCACGATTTTCTATGACTCGTCTCTTTTTTCATATCAGAGTTTCTATTTTTGGATCAATATAGACCCGTTTAAACCAAGGCGGTAAATTAATAGCCCAAATTGTCATGTGCAGGATGGCTGTGCTTGAAGTATCTAAAAAAGAAATTTAAGTGAAATTATACTTCCTAGTTAGATGTGGCTTTGAACTTTTTCCAAATTGTATAAATACCGGTGAAATCCTTCTCCCTAGAGTGTTAGAATTGTTCCCTACTTTTAATCAATTAATAAATAACTATAATGCAATTTCAATCTGTTGTCCTCGCTTTAGCTGCTGTCTCAGCTGTTTCTGCTGCTAACTCTACTATCGGTGGTGCCGGTGCTAAGAACGGTACCATTGGTGGTGCCGGTGCTAAGAACGGTACCGGTGCTGGTGCTGGTTCCTCTAACGGTACCGGTGCTGGTGCTTCCAACGGTTCCTCTGGTGCCGGTGGTGCTCAAGGTGAATCTGGTGCCTCTATGGTCGGTGCTGGTGTCATTGGTGCCGCTGCTGCTGCTGGTGTTGCTTTATTATTCTAAGGATGTTAATTATTTACGGTTGTCGAATTCGACTTTAATTAATAATGGAATGTACTATAAGGAATAAGATTATAGAGAGCCACAGTGTGCTGCTTTAGCTAATTAAATAATGTAATAAGTATTAATAATTGAATTATTGAACTGAGAACCCTAGTGTAGCGACTGAGAATGGTCAATAGTAGATAGTGTAGAGACTGAGAATGGTCAATAGTAGAAAATGGCCGGCTATGTTGCGAGCGAAGTTATTGAATGGAATCGCACGTGTGGCACACGAATTAACATAATAGTGGGACACAATGCGATGAGAATATTGTTCCGGTTGACGAAAATATGTGGTACGTCTGCAACGGGGTAATAATCGAGGAGCAAAATGGCGTTTTTGTTAGCTACGCAGAAGGCGTACCCCAAAACCACTGTATCAAAGTTGGTCCTGCTATTCGGATTTCGACACGAAAGTTGAGAAAGACGCGAAGAACTTCAGCCGTTTGCGAGCCGCACAGCACAACGGTAATCAAGTATTACAGGATAATTCGGCTACTATGGAACAAAAGTCCCTTCTTTCTAGATTAAGTGTTATATAATACAAACTGGCATATATAGTTATTTGCCAGGTCTTGCTTTAGGACCCCAATTTTTGGTTGGGTTTTCTTGATATCTCACCATCTTTAGATGTCTCAACTTGTTAATCTTTTGACTGACATCGTTGTCATCGTTAAAGTTTATAGGCTTGTCATTTTCGTCGTGAGTAAGGTTTTGTAGAATTTTGTATCCAACCATTCCGCTGGTTAAGTTTGGATTACCCTCGATGTTCTGTTTGTAAAAGTCAATTTTGGCTGGAAGCTTCTCATTCTCGGGAGAATCGGCCAACTTTTGCTCGTACGATTTTAATAACGTCTTATTATTATCAACCAACCATTGCTTATTCACTTTCAAAATCACATCCCATGGTGCATCCGTCTTTATACAATTCTTTTTGGCGTGGGTCAATGAGACGTTATATCCTAAATTTCCAATACTTTTGCAAAAGTCGTTAATAGGAATAGGTGGGGCTTTGAAGAGAGACGAAAGCTGATTCAAATTAAAATAGAACGGAATCGTCATTTCATTTTTGGCCAAAGTTAACATCCCCTTAATTCTGTCTTTGGTACAATAAACTTCCTTATCCGAGTCTTCATTGACCTTCAAAACCCTGTCAATAAATTCGCTATTCTGTATATCACCAAACCACATAGGTCC
Organism: Debaryomyces maramus; assembly: GCA_030583545.1. NCBI lineage: Eukaryota > Fungi > Ascomycota > Pichiomycetes > Serinales > Debaryomycetaceae > Debaryomyces > Debaryomyces maramus. Next base: position 544,457 of record JAJMIL010000002.1, read on the forward strand.
CGCAATATTGTAGTAGCTATCACAATATTGACATTGGGAATTAATGTTCACCAATTTAGGTACTTGAAATTTTTTATTCTGCTTGCCATTATCAACTACCCTTCCTAAAGGCTGGTTCACTTTGTCACCACAACCAGTGCAATAGTATGTCAACATGGTTTTGCTGGCTAATTGTTTGACTTCGATTGGGCTAGTTTTGACTCTAATGAAAAGTCTAAAATAGAAATCAATTGAAAGTGATAATAACGGCTCAATTGTTTTCTTATACTTTGCGGCATTATTTGCGATCATATTCAATATTAATCTTATCCCTGCTTCATGATTTGCCTCCCCACTAATATTAGAATTGCCAAAATTATGACCCCCATATAACGCAAAACATTTTTCTGGATAACCCGAGCCTGCTAAGACCCCTGCATCAGTACAAGTGACCAAAAGCAAGCCTTCGTCTCTGATTCCTTGAATCGCTCCGTCTATGAATGGGGTAGCAGTTCCATACGGGTCTAAATCAATTACGTGAAACTTCTCATTTGTGCTCGACATGAATTTGATGGCATCTCCTAAGTTCGATTCAACTTTATCTGACAAATGATTATAAGTGATATTCCTGTCTATAGACTTGACGGCTTCTGGTAATAAATCGTTTGCGACGATCTTGCTAACTTTAGGAATCTCATGCCCGTATCTAATAGCCCTTAGTCCTGTGGCTGATAATGCTTCTAGAATTTTGATAAATGGTTTATCTTCACTTCCGTTATCGAGCTTTCTTCTCTTAGTTCCGTCCACTTTTTCTCCGGCATTTCTTTCTGTATATAACCCAGTCCATGCCTTTATTCCCATTACAGACAAATCTCTATTAAATTGTTGAATGGGATTATAAAACACCTTATCCTCTTTAGGAGTTAAAACTATCGCTTTTCCCTCCTTGATAGTATTAAATTCTTCTATATTTATGCTACTCATTTTCCACGCCCTTTGAATTGTCCTAAATATTGATTTAATCATATAACTGATCTATGATGATGATCAAATTTTTTGTAAAAAAAATCTGTGTCTCATCAACAAAAAAATCGTGCGTCCTGCTCGTCATATTTATCCTTAACGACGTTTAACTTAAATAACCCAATGGCTGAACTTAATATACCAATAAACGAAATTCAGGAAGATACAGATATAGATTATTTAACAGACTCGGATTCTGGTTATTTTGATGATTCGAGTTCTGAGTACGAATTAACAGCACAAGAACAATGGGAAGAAAGTTTAAAACAAGTCAACAACTTGATCAATCTCATAATATTCCCCTTGGTTGGAAAGGTCATAGGGCGGAGGTTTTCTCATATAATATGGAAAAAAGTAGCAGACTGGTGGTTTGTTTAGGTGATTAAAATCTAAATAACTAAACTAGAGTGCTTATATAACTGTGAACCTGGCCATTAATTGACGGCTGTATAATTTGGTTCAAAATCATCCTAATGAAAGGATCAATAAGGCCGCTGGAAACTCTATTGATAACTTGGTTCATTGTCTTGTAGTATTCATCCATAGATACAGAAGCTTCAGAACCATTTGAGCTTGACGAAAAAATTGAAGGACTCAGTAATCCTTCAGTCATATTCTGTATGCCATCATTATAAATACCATTATTTGTGTTATTACTATCATTGGCAGATAAATGTTTCCCAATAATGGTATAAATCTTCAAAATTAATTCTATGATTATTTTGTATATGAATAATGTATCTAATTTAATACTTATCTCTAGCTTTTCAATTAGTAATTGTTTAGAATTTAATTTAATCGGGGATGTCGTTACACTGCTTTGGCCCAAAGTACTACTTGAATTATTTGACAATACTGCTTGGAGTTTCAGATTTACTTGACTCGTTGAGTAATTACTTCCAATATCGAAATTTTTGAGTATACTCAATAAATTCTTAATAAACTTAATTTGGTAAACGGGTTGTGGTGAACTGGATGTATTATTAGAAGACTGTTGTACATTAAACGGATTTCCTTTTTCATTATCATCGTTGTTTGATAAATCTCTGGATGTTTTTGGTCCAACACTATTCACGTTAGACATAAATTGTTTTTGTTGTTGTTGTAGCTGTTGTTGTTGCGTATATACCTCTTCGTCTAATTGTAATGATTTTATTAAATTCCCCAAGGATATACCCAACTTTAATAATTTATTAGAATCTATTGGGAATTTATCGTGTTCTTCATTAAGCTTCACAATATCTTCGTATGTTAACTTATAGATATTTAAAAAATGAGTCCTGTCAACGCTAGATTTTTCATTAAATGGGATAGATTCTATCAAATGACTGATATTAGCTTTCTCTTTCGCCAAACTTTCGAAATGGTTCATATTGTAATACTTTAATGTTAATGTATATTCTAATATTATGAAATTTTAATTATTTAATTTTTGAATTTGCGACAAATTCTAATCCAGATTTAACAAAACTCAGTAATGATTTTTCCATTTACGGTTATACTATGCTTTATTACGGCCCTAGCAATAGTTACCGGTGTTATTGTATTTGGCAAGTCTCCAAATTTAAGGAATACGCCGATTTATAAATTAAGGTTAAATATTTTGAGGTGGAATCATAAATTAATCAATTGGATACGTTACCTTGATACGTCTATTTTCAATAATAAACTAGTCTCCTATTCGGGATGGCTAATTCCTTTATTTTACATATTAGTGGTTACTTATTGCTTGTATCTATTCTTTGCAAAAGTCTACGGTATTTTACCAACTAATATTCAAGATAGCAGATTCAATTCAACATATATTGGATTGACAGTAGCTTCTGTTTACATAATTACATGCATTGCGGCATTTTCGGATCCTGGAATAATATCAAAGCATAATGTGGATGAAGTGAACGCTTCTTTCATGAATAATGGGTTGATCTTTTTCAAGGACAAATATTGTTCAACCTGTGAAATGGTCAAGCCAGCAAGATCGAAACATTGTTCAGTTTGTAATAATTGTATAATGCTATTTGATCACCATTGCATTTGGCTCAATAATTGTGTGGGCTATTATAATTACAAGTGGTTTTTTGGGTTCCTTTTGATGAATATAAATTTATTGGCTTATGGTGCCTACTTGTGTTATCATGCACTAGCGGGTGCTAATAATTCACAGTATTTAAACTACTGGAAACTAATCACAACCACGAACGACTCTAATAAGACCACTGGTGTTTTGATAATACTATGCGTCATATTCATTATTATAACTAGTCTATTTACGGCTTTGCATTTGAGGTATTTATACCTCGGGGTTACTACAAATGAATGCGACAAGTGGTCCGATATTGAATACCTTATATCTTTGGGGTCACTCTATCAAATTCTAGGTGATAATTGTAGTGAACAATATGCTGAGAAAGCCGTAATTATGAATCATGCAACCGAAACGTATGAAACTGTCTTTATAAGTCTAAAGAATGATCAGGTGCTATTTTCATCGAATGATAATATTAGTGTACGACAAATTAAATCTATGGAACATGACTTGATTAATATTTACGATGCTGGCTTAATCAATAACTTGAAACAAAGAGTATTCAATAAAAGATTTCATTGATCTGTTTGTATATCGAGCCTTTTTAAAATAACAAACGGAATATCAATACTCTGGACTGTTCTTCCCTTCCTGATTTCTTCTTTAGGTAAATCATTAGTTTCAAGTATAAACTTTTCGTTAAAATTATAATTCAATTCATTCACATCAAGTAAAGTCGATAGTATTTTTACAAAATACTCCGCTGAAAATTTATTATCATTTGCTTCTAGAAACTCATCATCCTGATCATATATTATTGAGTAGATGTAAAGATGGAATAAATGTAATTGCAATAAGGGATTGCTGTTATTGCGGAATTGGTCAATCAAGTTAAGCGATTGAAAATTTTCTATAATTAACTTGCATTTACTATGTTTATCTTCAGTAGACTCGACATCATTTTCTCCATGAAAAACTTTATTCTGTGTTTCCATATTATTATTGATATAATGTACTTTATCATTTAGTCCTCGTAATTGGTTAATAGGTAAATATGTATCTTCAATTGCGTCTGGTTCGCCGTAATCATACTGAATTAATTTTCGTTTCCTCTTCGCTTTAGATGGATTTTTGGTCTTTGTTGATGATTGTGCATTTCTTATTTTTAGTCTGTTATAAATATCCTCCTCATCTTGGATATCAGCTATATCAAGACCTTTCTCTTTGTATCGCCTATTCTTGTTAAACATTGGTTTGGTACTAACATCTGACTCTAGTATTTTATCGCTATTAAATTCGGCCGTATTATAAGGATTAGGATCTATCTCTATATTTGTTAACTTATTCAATTCCTCGGACATTGATAAAGCCATTGATTAAGATGAATCAAATTACCGATTTCAAGGCTGCGAAGTTCGAATTTTATTCTTTCATTAATTATATACACATATTTACCTACTTACCCTTTCTAAACTAACATAATAACAACCCTGGGATATACAAAAGACTATAATACCGCAGCAACTCTTAAATTCTTAAATTTACTAAGTTTAAAATTTTAAAAATTTTAACAAAATTACCTTGAAAAGTAGAATTCATCCAAAAATGTACAAACCAAATACGCCATATGGTTGGTATGATTGACCTTGAGTGAAAACCTTGTAATTAATTAAACAAAAGCATAGTATGACTATTCAAAAACAATAAAAGAATCTTTTCGTAAATAATATTTGTATACTTCAAAAGGACTTGAAAATGGTACAATTCGTACTTGGACTACTTCCCGAATTTCATTTCGCTACGGAAAGATGTGAAATGGACCTCCAGATGACTGAACTCATCCCCTTGCATAGTCCTAAAAAATTCCGTACGAGAATAAGCAATGTTTAATGGTTGATTCCAATCTCTGGGGCCTAGTCTTTCCATATTAAACTGCATTTTTGAAAAATAATTATGCATTTGTATTGTTACAGACTTACCTTCATCCGATTTCTGAACATTTATTGGTACCTTGGTTCCATTATGAGCACCTCCAAGACTTCCATCTTGAATATGAAATTCCTCTCCATCGATCGGTACGTGATGTATTTCTGAAATAAAAGGCATTATAGGCTAATGTTCGGAAGTATGGTAATGAACCAAACTACAGTTAGCAAGAAAGGCGAAAAGCAAATAAGAGTAAACGTAATTCAAATATAATTAGATTTAAATTAAAAACTATTTAACTACTTAATAAATACAACAATTGATTCAACGCTTTATAAATCGTCTTATCTCTGTGGTTGCAGCCATTTTTGTTAAGTAGTCCGCAAATCCAAATATAGTCGTGTACCAAGATAATTTGTTGAGAATATTTATAAAATCAAGAGTTTAATGGTGTACTGCTTTAGTTCGATGGTTCCTCCGAAATTCCAGATACAAGAGCTGGGTATGAACCATAGAGTCGATTAACCGTGTTTCTTCAAAGCGATTATTAGATCATGAATAACGACGATCAATCATCTGGTGGTACTCCGACAAACCAAGACTCAAATCAACGTTCGGGTTTTCAACAAAATACGAGCACAGTCTCTAATAATGGTTTCCTTAGAAGTCAAATAAATCCTAATGCTAACGCTAATATTAACCATAGCCATCAGGGCTCTAGTAATAATCATGATATAGGTGGTAATGGGAATGTAAATACTCAAGATTTTGACTTATCTCCACAAAATTATTTTGATTCCAATTGGGCATCAAGCCTACTTATGGATCCCAATAATGATATATTATACAACATTGATTTAAATCCCAATACAAATTTGCCTCCTGCAAATTCAGCCATGTATCATGGTAATACACCGTCGGTGAATACAAACATTGATGCTAAATCAGAACCAAACCCTTTGCAGCCAAAAGCAAATGCAAACCAACAGGGTGAACGCAAGCTCGACCAGCACCTTACAAAAGCCAATGAAATTATTCAACAACTGCTGCAACAGCTGCCACAACAATCGAGACTCTCCAAACAACGTCGTCCTTGTGATCATTGTAGAAGACGAAAAACTAAATGTGTCATCATTCCCAATACAAATAATTGTGCACAATGTGAAGCTAAGTCATTGACATGTACCTATGTTGGTCTGGCTATGAAAAGAAAAACAGGTTATGAATCCGATAGTGATCATAAAAGACTCAAAGATGACAAAGATTCAGACATAAAGACTAATACCGACTATTCTAGCAACCCATCTTTAGGTGTCTTACAAAACGAACATTCCACTATAGTTCCCCCAAATGTCCCAATAAGAGATGTGGCCCCTGTGCGTGATTACTCGGCGATAAATAATTCGCTTTTGCAAAAAACATTATCATTACAATTTCCAAGATCAAGCTCTTATGTTGGTCCTACTTCATATTTATACGATGTTAATTTACTAAACTTAATTATAGACTCACAGAATAATGGGAGTCGTTCAAACAACAATAGCTCAGGTAAAATTGAGCAAGTCAATCTAAGTAATTCTATATCTCTTAGAAAAGTGAGCGATAACGCACAATTTGTTTTGAAAGATGATCAATCACCTCAATCATATCAAAGTATGTCTAACGATGTTGATACTATTGAAAAATTTGTTGCTCCCCATGGGCAAATATTAATCGATTTGTATTTTCGTATAATACACCCATCTTATCCAATTCTTCATAAGAAAGTTTTCTTGGAAAAATATTCAAGAACTCATAGAGAATTCAATGCGGCCCTTTTGGCCGCTGTGTATGCATTAGCAATACAGTGGTGGGAATATGATCCTCAGTTGAATAAGTTCCCCAAACCTAAAGTGGAATTAATCTTGAAAATTGGTTTAAATAACTATTTATTAGAAATATTAAAGAGACCCAAGTTAAGCGCAGTTCAAGCTGGGTTATTATTATTACAATGCAAACATTTGATAAATTCGACAAATGAGGAAAATAATAAGAATTCAGGTACTTCAAATTCAACGATTGGAGATTCTAATTATAGCGATTGGGTTTTATGTTCACAAGTTATTACGTTAGCTGAAGAGTTAGGTTTGGGTTTAGACTGTAATAATTGGAAGCTACCCAAATGGGAAAGAGGTTTACGTAAAAGACTAGCATGGGCAGTGTATATGGAAGATAAATGGTTATCATTGAAAAATTCTAGACCATCACATATCCATGAAATTAATTGGGTAGTCCTTAAGTTGGTTGATGAAGATTTTCCTGAAAAACATGGAGACGGTGATTTGGAAGAAGGTTCTTCTGATATCGATAATGGGAAGAAAATATTTACAAACTTGATCAATTTGACAATGATTTTATCAAATATCTTAGATAGGTTTTACTCAATGCGAGCCATGACCGAAATTAAAGATGTTGCTCAAGTTTTGCAAATTGCAAAACCACTTCAACTTGAGCTTCGTAATTGGTATCATTCTTTGCCAACAGATTTACAAATGAATTCTGTTCAACCAAGAAAGCTATGCTCTAATGGCTATTTACAATTAGCATATTTTGCTGCTGAATTAACATTGCATAGAAAGATTATCACTACCATATATCAGCAGTCATTGTTAGGGAATCCTCCACCGAAAGAATTGGTAGACGTTTGCCGTACTGCTGCGAAAACCCGGTTATCAGCATCGATTGATTTTGCCCGGGATTTAAAACCTGAGCATATGCATTCCTTTTGGCATTCTTCATCGGCGTCAAACTTCACCCTTATTGGCACATTTGCGGCCATTTTATACATGACTTCTTTTACTAAGGAAGAATCGGATTTCTATAAAGACCAAATATTTAATTATAGGTGGATTTTAAAGATTTCTTCCAAGGGGTTTGATCAGGTAAGTGATGTTTTACTTGAATTAGACTTGGTATTGAATCACATTCCAGGATTATTAAATGATAATACCAACTTACCCATTACATCAAATTCTCTTGACTACAATCACCTTCAACAACTACAAGAGCAACATCAATTGCGTAATTCGAATAATTCACGGTCTTCATTTAGACAGGGTTCTCCATCGTACTTAAATCAAAATAAGCAAAGCCCAACCGCGATGAATATTAATAGCCAAGATAATGATAATAATAATACAAATGCTAATCGAATGAATGCAGCTTCTCATCAGCAACATATGATTATTCAAAAGTCCATTAGTTCGCCATCACCACATACATTCACTTCTCCACCAAAGTCTAACCAAGGGCATAAAAATCCATCAAATGGATCTCAATCGACTGCAGCCCCACAGCAAAGTTCCGACTTATCCCCTAAATCAGCTATAAGGCAACAAGTATCCGCCAATGTTAGAACAAGGAATATTGCAGATCTGAATTCACCTAGCGAGAGCGAAACCAACGCAGATACTAAAAATGAAAAAGCTCCATCGCTTTCACCGTTAATCAGTGTGAAAGGTAAACCTCCAATACGCCAAAGCAGTGACAATGTTGATCCTGGATTAAAATCAGATGAAAGGGAATAAATAATTTTAGTTTGTTATTCTGATTGTATATATAGGAAAGCATAATACCATACTTTATAAAAATTTTACATTTTATTCATATTGAAACTAAATAGTACGTTGTAAGCTATATCGGACAAAAGCGTTTTGCTAGAAGTATCTACATGTTAATCAAAAGGAGTAAGATACGCCTCAGCGATAACTCTTGCCCTCGCATTCAAGAATAATTTCATCTCACTAATTTCTTTGTCAACATCTTCCATGAATTCTATAATGAAATCAACAAGCTTATCTTTCAACATCTGTTCCGTGTGAAAATTTGTGATTAAAAATGAGATATCATATCCATGTATCGGAACTCTTCTTAAAATAAAGAAATTTTCAGCTCTCGAAGTCAAAAACCTTGTGAATTTATGGACTAAAATTTGCTCTATCTCATCTGCTTGTTTGATCTTAATCGATACTCTAACCGAATTGACAGATGGTTCAATTAGGATCTTTTCGTTTTCATTTCTGGCTATTATCATAGGGTTTAATATTAATTCTGGATTATGACTATTATCAACTTCTATTTCAGGTCTATTGTGTCTTTCCACCATCTGGGACGAAAAGTCTTCCAAGCATATAGCAGCAGTCAATGATGATCTGACTGCTGTTAAGTATGGTTTTAATGATTGCGACTAAAGAAATCTGTTAGTTCCCCCTTTTATTGGCAATGAATTATTTCTTAAATTCATCAATTTAATCTAATCTGAACAATTTGTTCATCTCATAATAAAGTAACATACCATATCCTTGTTCGTATTTAACTAATTACAATTGTCAATTGATGTAGTATAGTTGAATTTAGTATATGAATGGGTCAAAGTCTACGAAAGACGAATCTTCATCTTATAGGCACGACTGTTATATACAGGAATTATATATTATACTAAGCACTGTAGACTACACAATTAATAGTTTAATAAAACAGGACTAGGTTTAGGTTTAGCAGCATCACTTTTACCCTTATGATCTTCAGATTCATTAAATTTTTGTCTTTTAGATTCTATCCCAATATTTTCGTCGCCTAGCATTCTCTTCCTGTTAGCGAGAGAGAGATCAATGGTTTTGGATGACTTGTCATTCAAAAGCTTGATAAGCTCACCTATTGAATCTTTCAAGCAGGTTTCTAAAGTTATTGTAACCCCTAGCTCTTCGGCATTCACTATAGCTGATTCCAAATTTTTGAATTGTTCAATAGTCTCGAACTTATTTTTGAATAATGTTTGCAATGCCTCTTGATCGGTTCTACCTGATGAATAAACTACCGATCCATCGGGTTTATCTTTTGAGATTATACAAATAATATCATCAGCTGAAGCTTCAGATTCATTCTTGATGAATTTTATTATCTTATATTTATTGTGATTTTGGAGTAGCCAATATGCAAATTCTTCTACCTTTCGCTGTATATCATGTTTAAGTTTATCTTTCAGGCGCTGCTTCTCCAAATCATGCTCTCTCTTCAAATTGTCATATATTACAACTAATTCATTATCCCCATTGCTTTCATTGCTTATTTGAAAATCAAAAGCTGAGAGTCTTTCATCTTTTAGACTTGCCAAAGTATTTATAAATGTTTCTTTGCTGCTTAGCAATTCATCATATGTATACTTCTCAGCCTTCTGATTTTTCAAGTCCAAGAGGGTACTTTCAACAAGATCCTTTTTCAATTTCATAAGTTGGTATTTTTCATCTACTACATCCCAGAAAAAGTCTAGCGGTGACGAACCATTTCTACCACATAGTTCAATGAAGCAATCTTCATTTTCTAATATTGGAAAAACTGATTCAAATAAGGAATTGGCATTAATATTGATATTTTTGAACAAAAATTCCTTGAAGTTCTGTCTAGCTTTTCTGTCTGATCTATAATTTATCTTCTCTATACTCGAAATGTCAGTTTTCAAATTCCCTATTATACGTGGATATATCTCAGAAATGTATAATTCCAAAATGTCAAGTTTATTTAAAACTGTAAAATGCTTGTTAGCTTTGAAGCGGGAGTCGTTTTGTAAGCTTGAATAGAGCTGTTCCCAATTATCACTTTCAGATACTAAATTAGGGTTAATTTGAGTCAAATAGGCTTTGAGTTCGTTTAAAGCTTGTTCCTTTTGTTCGCTTATGGATGCTTCACGAGCCGAGCTTAACTTGCTAACAAATTTATCATATATCTTGGAAACTTCATTATCCGATAACACAGAATTTTTGAAAATAGGATTCTCTTCTGAAATTAGTTGTTTCTTTACCGTAGCCCAACGTGTGTTATATTGAATTTGTCCTTTGTTTTTGTAGTCTTCTAAAACTTGTAAAAAGTTCTTTTCAAAATTTTCTATGATTGCTGTTTTATTAGACAATTCGTCTTTCAATTTTTGAACCAAGTACTCATCATATAATCTCCTTCTGTGTAAGGCATCGGGAATAGCCCAATATATTGGATTCTTAATAAATTTTGAAATCACCGCCTGGAATGACCAAGTGGAATCAACTTTATTAGACTTTAACATATTTTGAAATGCATCTTCAGCCTCTTTGAAGGATTTAAACTGGGGTGGCTCTATGAGCTCATTTCCAATGGTTGGTTTCTTTTCCAATTCAATATCCACCAAAGTCAAGGTCCTCGTTTCTGGAGTTCCTTTTTTATCATTATCTATTATATTAGGTCCTTTTTCCTTAGAATCTCCATCATCCAATTCTTCAGTATTCGAGGGTTCCTTATAATCTTCAGGTAATTCCCAAGTTGTTTCCCCTGTGGCTTCATTATGATAATACTGTCTACCATCATCAGTGTTGTAGACTTTCCAATCGTTAGATTCTATCGGCTTAGTCCAACTCGTTTTTTGCGTCTTCACATTATAATAGTACACCCTACCATGTTCATCTTTTACTTCTTCCCATTCACTCATATCACAGTCTCTATAAAGAATAATGATTTATATAGTGCCCGATGGAAACCAATTTTTATTCTCTCTTTCTCACCTACCCATCAATAACGATAATGATACCATCTAAATATTTCACGATCACAAAATAAATTTGGAATATGGCATAGTGGCTAAGTGTAACCCTCAATTACATTTAGGTTCGAGTCTCGTATCGTATTTTTTTGTTTTTTTGTTTTTGCACCCTAGTTTCACAAGTAACTTACGTTCTGTGAATCAATTCAGTGCCTTACAAAAAGATATATTTGCCCCTAATTTTCTTACAAAAGGATACTTAAATCAGTAACAGTAAATTCAGAACCATGGCAAAAGTTGTGTATAGCATTGGCGAGTTGTTTAATTTGAGACATAATAGAACCATAAGCTTAGATGAAAAGCTACCCAAGATTCTGCCACTTGTAACCCACAATTACAAGCCGCAAGACAGAAACTATGCTGGTATTCATGCAAAAGCTTTGGATATGAATTCACAATTAAGAAGTTGTATGCCTTATGGAATAACTAATGCAAATACTCTGAAGGAAAATAACTTTCCCAGGGAATGTCTTGCTAAAAAGTATACAAATAATGGAGCTCATCCACATTATATGAGTGGCTACAATTTCCCGCCAATTAATACTACGAGGAAGAGAAATAGCATGCAAGTACCCCAATATCCTTGTTTTAATATGCAAATGTTTCCTCCGGGTTCACGTATTATTCGCATTGAACCTGGTGTTCCAATTCCTAATGGCGCTATCCCAATACCATTTGTATTCGAAGAAGATCCAAATATCAGCCCAATACCAATTGTTAGTGGTTTTAATGATATAAGCCGCTATTCCCGAGCCATGCAAAATTCTAATAAACCTAGAAATACTAAAAATCATAAGCATCCGAAAGAAAATTTGCACAAACTAAAACCTGAGGTTTCTAATGAGTTACCCTATGCCCTCACCAAAAATGCAAAATTCAGTTACAATTCTAGTAACTCAGTTAATAGGAATAACCCTTACTCTATTTCTGGCTTTTTCCCTGATATTGCAAAAGCATCCGGCTACAGTGAAAGTTTAGATAATACAGGAATCACTGACAATCAAAAGATTTTCAGTCCTAATTTAGCCGATACTAGTCAAACTAGCGCCAATGATACCGATAGTCAGACGACAATAGAATCATCTGATAGTTTCAATATCCAAATTCAAATTTCAGCGGCTCATTAATTTTTATATTTTTTTTTATTTTTAGCAGAAATATAGATTTATACATATATTAACAATCTTTTCTGAAAATTTCAAAAAAATTTAAACAAGGGTGAAAAGACTATTTCAGTACAGCAATTCTAATTTCAATATATTATCAGAATTACACTGTTTAGATTTCCGTGGTGTTGATATGAAGATACTGTTTTATTAGCAGCCATAGTAGGAACTCTCACGTGATAAAAACATAATATCAACTAGAAATGATTTTTTTTAGTTATTTTCTTAGATAGTTAGATTACAACTGAATTCACGATATGAATAGTGGGAAGCTACAATTTTCGAACAGCCAAATAGATTGGCACTATTTAAATCTTGAATTGTATGTTTTTTTTCAGAGAGTCGACGATTTGCAATGATAGGAAGTTTTCAGACATAGTACTAACCTCATTAGAATCGTAGATCCAGAGTTTATAAAAAGCCACGATGACGCTTACAATAATCTCACCATAGACTTGATCACTTGGAAATCTATAATACTAAGTGCTTTGGGGAAGTTCTACGGCTTGATAGGGGAAGCATCGCATTTTGATATCTTACATACATTGGAAAATAAACTGGCTCAAAAACTGATTATACGAATACAGCCACAAGATAAAGAGAAGTTTATTAATTCCCTTATGGCCTTTACATTCAAGTTAAGTAAATTCATTGGTGGAGAGTACGATACCAATTGTTATGTTAAGGTGAACAAAAATAGTGATTACTTGGGACTCACGTTAGATAAAAGCTTCAAATAAAACCTTAATATTAAATGATGAAAACTAGGTGCAATAAAAGTAAAATGATTTACATTTTCCTAAACATGTATAGATACAGATGCTGTATAAAGATTAATATATATACTTTTGACAAAAATCTTCATTTTCACGTGACTTATGAGATCACTATCAATTGAGGACTACACCCAAAATCTAAATCTCCAGGCGCTGTAGTTAAGAATATCGTTACTATTTATTATCTGTTAAATTTCATCGGCGTTGACATAAGTGACGAGTATTGAGCTCAAGTTTTATCTGAGAATTAATAATGAGGATTGAGTTGAAACTGTGGGGACCTGCAGTAATACTATGGACATTCTTTATCGTACCTTTTATTTCGGCAACTGATTTTAAGCCGAAGATAACGGTTTCAAAAGAAGCGCATATAGCCAAGGAATATAGCTATTTTGATGATTCTTCAAATGTTTTGGTTTTGAGAAAAGAAAAGCTTTCTATATCTTTTGATGATGGAGAAAACTGGAAGAGTGTCAAGGAAACGGAAGGAGTCGATATAATTTATTATCAATTTGACCCATTTAATAATAACAGGGCCTTTGCTTTCACACAGAATAAGTCACAATTTGTTACTAATGACAAGGGTAAGAGTTGGACTAAGTTTGAAATATTGGATCCTAGAAACAATAAAGACCATGTAGGTTTTGATTCAATTCCAAGAATTGCGTTAAATTCAAAGGATCCAAACTTGGCAATATTTGAATTTTATCATTGCCCAGATAAAGAGGGATTCTCAAAAGTCTGTAAACATTACCATTATTACACTACGGATGGGTTTAAAACAAACCCCAAACCCTTACCTATTGACGCAAATATTTGCACATTCGCAAAAGCAACAGATATCGCTGATTTTGGCAACAGAAATACGTTGTATTGTTCAAGAAATAAGCTTAATTCGTTTGGTCACATCGTTGAATCCTATATTGTTACTTCTGATGATTTCTTCAAGACTGAATCAAAAGTGAATCATGTCTTGTCTAAAACTGGTTCAATTATCGATATCAGAGTAGTACAAAATTTTGTGGTTGTTGTTGTTCAGAATGACAAATTCAATTCAAAATCAAAGGTTTCTTTGCTAGTTTCCACAGATGGTAAAACATTTAATGAGGCTGATTTGAAGGTGGATGTAGCATATGGTATTATGAGTTTCTTAGAATCATCACGGCTGTCTCTTTTCATTGCAGTAATGGATTATTCAGGTCACAAATTTTCCTTGTCTACGGTATATGCATCAGACTCAAGGGGATTAAGTTTTACTAAAGTCTTGGATAAAATTCAAGGTGGTTCTATTGAAAAAGTTCAAACTATTGATGGTGTATGGCTTTCAAACATTGCAGAAGAGAAGAAGGATGACAAGGAAAAAGGTAAGACGTTACTTGATTTGCTTATGGGTGGCGGTAGAAACAAAAATATTAAAAGTTTGATTTCATATAATGATGGAAAAGATTGGACGAATTTAAAGATCAATAATGATGAATCTTGTAAAATTGATGATGGATGTTCTTTACATATGTTGACTCCAACGGAAAGAAGTGGCGACGGTAAATTTGTAACCGGACCAACACCAGGAATCATGTTAAGTGTTGGAAACAAAGGCAGTCATCTTGATAAAAATATTAATAATATGAATACTTGGGTATCTAGGGATGGAGGATCATCATGGGATTTGGCAATTAAAGAACCATGCTTGTTCTCGTTTGGTGATTTGGGTAATATCATAGTTGCAATACCATATTATGGTAAGAGCAAGTTGAATTCGGATAAATTGTACTATTCATTAGATCAAGGTAAATCGTGGCAAGAAACAAAATTGGAGGTTCCAATTTTTCCACTTACTATGACTACAACTATTGATGGTACATCGGTGAAGTTTATTCTTTCTGGTTTGATTGATGATACACCAGATGATTTAAGTGATTTTTCTTTTCAAGAAGCATTATATTCCATCGACTTTAGTGAAGCCTTTGAAGGTAAGAAATGTGAAAGGAAAGACTTTGAGGTCATATATGCAAGGATTAATCCAAGTGATGATACGCCCATTTGTGTCTACGGTCATAAAGAAAAATTTAAACGGAGGAAACAAAGCGCACAATGTCTTGTCAGAAAACTATTTAAAGACGTGAGGGCTCGCGTTGAACGTTGTACATGCTCGATAGCTGATTTTGAATGTTCGCTGGGGTTTTCGAATTCAAAAGGCGAATGTGTGCCCGATGAAAAGAAAATCGCAGATATTTGCCGCGATAAAAAATCAAAGGAAATTTCGTTACCAGATAGAACCTTGATAAGCGGCAATAGATGTAAATCTTCTTCTGAGACGAAAGATTTAGTCAAGACTTCTAAGTTTAAGTGCAGCGATTACTTAAGTGACGACGATAAGAATAAGGGTGCAAAACAGGACATTGTAGTCTCCTACAATGAGCTTGATGGTGAGCTTCATCAGTACACTTATATTGAACAGGGCCTAAATTATACAGGCGAAAATATTATTGTTCGTACTAAAGAGAACCAAGCTTATGCATCAAATAATGGAGGAATTGATTTTGTTAAAATTCCGATTGAAGAGGAGATTGTGGCTTATTATCCGGGCTTAATTCCTGGGCAAGTAATATTAATTACAAGTTCCGAAACCTTTTATGTTTCTACCGATGGTGGTAATTTCTTTTCAAGGAAACATGCACCTATCGAACCCAATTCATTAGGGGCGCGTATTATATCCTTCAATAAAGAAAATGCAGATGAATTTATATGGTATGGAAGCGAAAACTGTGAAAACCCATTTAGCCAGAATTGCGAATTGGTGGCTTATATCACGCAGAATGGTGGTGATGATTTCCATAAGCTATATGATGGTGTTAAGAGTTGTGATTTTGTTGCTCCATATTTTGAAGAGGTTACTGATGAAAATAAAAATATGATATTTTGCTCGGTTATAGACAAAACTGATAAGAAAATTAAATTGGTATCCTCTACAAATTATTTCCAAAAGGATGAAATAATTTTCGACAATATTGTTGGTTATGCTATTACAGGTAATTTCGTTGTCGTAGCTACTATAGACGACCCTGCACAATCTTTGAAGGCTAAAGTAACCGTTGATGGCAAGATTTTTGCAGATGCTGATTTCCCGACTGACTTCCATGTCGATTCTCAACAGGCATATACTGTTCTTGACTCGGAATCTAAATCAATATTCATTCATGTAACAACCAATAACGAGGACGGTCATGAATTTGGGTCAATTCTTAAATCCAATTCAAATGGTACGTCATATATCTTATCGTTAGATAAAGTTAATAGGAATCGTGTTGGTTACGTTGACTATGATAGGATTGAAGGCATTGAAGGCGTTATCATTTCAAATGTCGTTGATAATTATGCATCGAAAGATACGAAAAAGTTGAAGACCCAAATCACTCATAATGATGGAGCTCAATGGTCTTACATTACGCCTCCAGTTATTGATTCCAAAGGAAAAAAGTATAAATGTAACGGTAAAGCATTGTCCAAGTGCTCTTTGAATTTGCATGGATTTACCGAAAGAGCCGATTACCGTGATACATTTTCTTCAACATCCGCAACTGGCATGTTGATTGGTGTGGGAAATGTTGGTGAATATTTAGAAGATTTTGATCAAGGTTCTACATTTATTTCACGAGACGGTGGAATAACTTGGAAGGAAATTAAGAAAGGTATTTATATGTGGGAGTATGGAGATAGGGGAACAATATTAGTTTTGGTTAAAGCTGATGGTGCAACGGATGCACTCATATACTCCTTGGATGAGGGCGATACTTGGAATGAATATAAATTTGCTAAAGAACCAATTGATGTATTAGATTTAGCCACTGTTCCATCTGATACTTCCCGAAAATTCATAATATTTGGAAAAAGTAACAGGAAAACTACATCTTTTTCAGTGGATTTTACTAACATACATAAGAGACAATGTCAATTAGACTTAGATAATCCGAATGATGATGATTTTGAATATTGGTCACCCAAACATCCGTTTACTCCTGATAACTGTTTATTTGGAAGGGAAACAAGGTACTTACGCCGGGCAATTGGTCATGATGACTGTTTTATCGGAAGTGCACCCTTGAAAGAAGGATTTAAAGTTATTAGGAATTGCTCTTGTACAAGAAGAGATTATGAATGTGACTATAATTTCTTTAGAGATGCTGATGATACTTGTAAATTGGTCAAGGGATTATCACCTTCTGATCGTAAAAATGAAATCTGCAAGAAGGAGAATGTATTTGAATATTCTGAGCCAACTGGGTATAGAAAGCTTCCGTTATCTACCTGTGTTGGAGGTAAGCAGTATGACACATGGAAGGTACACCCTTGCCCAGGTAAAGAAAAGGAATTTAACAAGCACTATGGAAAGAATATAAACGGTGGTACTATATTTGTAGTTCTAGCTATTCCATTACTTGTGTTTTTCTTTGCTACTTGGTTTGTTTATGACAGAGGCATTCGTCGTAATGGCGGTTTCAAACGTTTCGGCCAAATCAGACTTGACCTTGACGATGACGACTTTCATCCCATTGAAAATAATGATGTGGACAAGATTGTTAACAAAATAGTTAAGGGTGGTATTTTAGTTGTTGCAGCCACAATTGCAGGTATCAAGACATTAAGGAAAGTAGACAAGCTTGTGTTTGATAAGTTAACAAAACTGATTTTTAATCGCCGTCCTGGTCGTAGAAGTTATGTTCATGTTCCTGACATTGACGAAGAAGAAGAATTGTTTGGAAACTTCCGTGATAATTATGAAGAAGAATTGGAAGAAGGTGCTAATACCATGACTGATGATTTTAGCGAAGGAAATGCTACCGATTTAAATAGCTACGAAGATGAAGAGACAAATATTGAAGCAGATTCAAGGCTCTTCAATATAGACGATCAATCAGATGAGCAATCATCGAAGACATCTGAAAGTAATTAGTTAACTTAGATAAATTTATTAAATTTCTTTCACTTATATTTTCACCGTACGTAAGTGGTATCAACAAAAACGGAATTGACAGGAATTGAACCTGCAACCCTTCGATCTGGAGTCGAAAGCTCTACCATTGACCGCATCACCCTTGCTTAACAAGCCCCAGATTTCCATGACTGAAAAACCCCCTCAATAACAATTTCCAAGTATGAAAAAGATAACAGAAAGATAAGTTATTATATTAATAGTATATTAAATCTATAAAGTTAATTACGCAATAAATGTTAATTGTTTTTAACTATTGAGAACAGAATAAAATACAAGGAAAGAAAGTCATCAGTTTCTGTGTAGGTCAATTTCATGTAGCAAATCGGTTGGATTCACTGCATTCATCATCTCATTTTCTTCAATCCTTTGGTTACCATGATCTTTGTTTCTTCTAGATAATGCAAGGAATGGAATTATGTATAATAATCCTATGAGTGTTGTTGATCCCAAAGCACAAGCTAGTGAGATACCAACTATTTTACCTTGAGATAGTTTTTTTGATTTATTTGCAAGATCGTCCAGAGATTGAAATCTAATAGAGTCTTTAAGTAAAAGAGACTTTATTTCACCGATTTTATTATTACTTTTGGAAGAATAAATGTAGGGAATCCACTTGGTACCGTCATATAATGCTACATTGACTAGACCATAATCAGACAATTCAAATGTACCCGACAAGATTAAGATTTTATTTTTGTCAAAGTATGCTTCCTTGTTTTTAGAATTTTCTTTTTCTAAATCTAGTAATGTGAGACCAGTGAATTCAGTGCTGGAAGAATAATTTATGCCATTATCAATCCGCTTCCACTTAGAGCCATCAAAGCCAGATATAAAATTTGACCCGTAAGCAATCATTCTTCCATCCAAATTTGCATTGTCCGAATCAACTATTATAAAGTTCTTGACAATATTCTTGGAACCCAATTTATTAAGATTTGAATCTAGCTTAGATGAAGATTTAGAGCTATCGAATTTATAAGATATGAAATTGGTGTTCTTTCCGTTGTAGGTTAAGTTTCCACTCATTAAAGCCTCATTTGATTTGTAAAATTTAATATTCGAAACAGCTCCACTGATAGATGTATCATCATTATCATCTTCGAATGGGTTTACCCATCTTGTATTACCGAGGTCATAAAGACATAAGGCATTACAATCCAATGATCCAGCTTTCGTGAAGTTCCCTCCGACCAAGAGCATATTGCTTTTGTCATATAGCACAATTGAATTGACTGAAATTGGATCACCATCATTAGAAAGTTCCGCTGGTTGGAAGTTAGTGAACGCATTTTCCTTCATATTATAAATGAGAATACCAGTAAGATTAGAATTATTAACTTCAAATGAGCCATTAGTACCAATAAATAAATACCTACTATCAGAATATAGTACTTGAACAGCGGTATCATCATTCCATTTTATGTTGCCCTTTAATGGTGTAACCGATTTATTATTTTTTGTATTGTCAATAAAACCAAGATTGGTCGCCTTATTTGAAGTCTGAAACCTTCCACCAACGGCGCTTATTGACTTATTCACGTAGAAAGAAGTTGTGATAGTATAATTTTCTTCATCTATATTGAAGTTGTAGCTACTAAAATTCAGGTTATCTCTGATAAATGCTTGGGCCTGATTATAGTAGTCCATTATTCCAAACGAAGATCCACTCAATATTTGTTGTTTGGAATCAAGGTTCACAGCCAGAGATATATCCAATTGATAGTGACTCTTATCCATCCATTTAGAATTCGAATTATCCCATACTTTGACCTCGTTGGATGATGAAGATGAGAAAATGAACATTTCGGTATCATCAATTGTCATATTTGAGAACTGATCAAAATCCACATCGATAAAATCGTTTCCGAATCCATACCAATCATTATCTGAATATATGGCAAAGTTGTTTAACGACGAAATGGACTTATTTCCGTCTGATAAATTCTTGATTTCGGTCGAGGAATTATCGTTATTATTCATGCTATACTTACCCAAAAATATCAAATCATTTTTGAAATTAACAATTTTAGTAATGGAATTATTGAATGTTGCACCATATATGGTTTCCGAGGTAGAATCTCTCTTTCTCAATTTATTCGAAGTTATAGAAGTCTCCGTTTCATTAGAAGTCGAATTATATTTTTCAACAGATAAAGTAATCAAATTAGGATTTGCCAAAGTTACATTTTTCGACTTAAAGTCACCTAATATCAATAAATTCTTCAGATCAGATGTATTGTGTAAATTAAATTGGTTGACAACTGAGTTCTTAGACAATTTGGAACTCAACAAATTTATTGATGAATTTCCCACAAAATTATTTTTAGTGCTAATGATTGTTTTGTTTGATTTCGTTTGGTAGGAAACCAAATCTTCATCGAATTCGGAAAAGTTAGCTAACGAATATTCGAATAACCCATTTAATTTAATATACTTTAACTTATGACCCTTGGAGTGTCCTGTTGAATTATTGCTCGTGCTATTATCAGAATATTTATCCAAAGATACTATGTCTGCTTTTATTTTATCAACAACAACCCATGATTTTTCTTGATTAGGAATTATCGAATCATGGTATGAAATTTCGATCTTGTTACTACCATCACTTGTTGAAGAGCCTTCTAATGGACCATAATATAAATAATCAAATTTATCGTCATCGTTGTTTTGGTAGATCAACTTAGATGCTATTATGCTATCATCGGTATCAATAACTGAGACATTAACGATAGATCTTAAGTCACAAGAATTATCATTGGTACATCCAGGGGTGTTCATTATAATTGAATAATTACCGGAGTAAGAAATATTTGGGTACAACGTAATACTAGGCTTGGAATCAGAATTTGATTCTAGTACGGAAACGAGATAATCTATTCCTGCCACAGGATTAGAACTGACAGATTTAACTGACTCCCACTTGCCACTATTTATTTCTGCACGATTGCTTGTGTCGTCATCCTCATCATCACAATTAGGTGAATTTAATGTTTCATTCCCGTAGGCTGTAATTGTGTTCAGGTACAATTCAAAACCTGCCAATGACCCTTTTGAACCGTACCATTCAACAATTGTGAGACCTACTTTATCTATGCTTATGGAGTTTTCAAATGAAAATTCTTGATAATTTGCTCCATAACCAAGCGTCTTTGTCTTCGTGGAATCATCATAATAGCTTGCAAAGGTACCATCCATAGGATCCACGTAGGTCTCTGAATCCGACAATTCGTCTGCCATATCTTTATTTTCATGTGTATAGTTTTTTAATTTTGATGTTGTTAATAATGGACATGATGCATCGCAATAATCTCGCTCATTAGTTTCTGGATTAATATAAGAAAGATTCATAATACCATTATTTGGGTATGAATAGATTCTAAAAGTCTTAACACCATCATCACCCTCTGGAGCATATAAGCGCGCCTTGGTAGGAGTTAAACCCTTCATTTCATCGGGCAATTCGACTGCCCATTGGCCACCCTCTCCGGATGCCAATGACCACGACGACCCCTTCGATGGACATATTAATGCACTATCATCATTACCATCACCATTGACATTAGAGAATGTTCCATGTTTCAATGAAATCTGCTGTTCTGCAGTAATTAACGAACTATTACTTGAGTTGGTAGTTACGTTATGTTTCAACAAATCACTCAAACCCAAATCATTGAAGTCACCACCAAATATGATAGATCCATAGTCGTCGTCCTCATCCTTTTCATCAAAGATTTTCGTTATTGCATTAATAGAGGAATTTTTCCCGAAACCCTTGAAAAGGGTAGTCTGAAGCTCCTTGGACGTCAAGTTATAAATGGCGACTCCATAGGTATTATTAAATTCAAAGTCCCCACCCATGTACATCAAGTCCCCGTCGATAAACATGGTTTTGACGTCCCCGTTTTGTATGGTTGGAGTGTCGTCTCTTTTCTTAGAACCCGTGTCAAATATTGACGATGCCTTTTGGTTGGTAGTATTATATATTATGGGACTCTGGACTGAGTTATTGTTGACAGTGGAAAAATTACCATTTATCATCACCGTGTCGTCGGATAGACGAATCATTTGACTCACTTCTCCGTCGAATGCTGCTAGTTTGAGATTATCATTATTTACAGGGTTTCTAATGTATAGATTTTGCTGGCCCTTCTGTTGGTCCAGAGACTCCTCCAAGAACGCCGACGCATTCTTATATCTGTAGAATGAGAGCGAGTCGTACGTTCCAAACAACCCCAATCGGCTTCCAATCTTGTCGAAGTCGATCGTGGGATGTGAGACGCTGCTAAAGAGCGATGCTGTCGTCACCTGGAGCCATGCTAGTATAAAGAATGCCTGGTATAGCCGTATGCACACGCTCATCCTATACCCGTCTATGCCTGGTGGGTTGTATTTGTTTCCTTCTTCTCTTTTCCTCAAAAATTCAAAAAATCAACACTCAATAAATATTCTCCTCTGTATCAATACTATCGTGTTTTTATCGCCCTTCGATCGTTTTATCCGTGATTGAAGCGCTGCTAGTATAACCGACTATGATATCACCTATATATAAGCGATTGGTATATGGTGATATAATCGGTACTTAAATATATCGTTAATAAACGTTAATTAGACGATGTGTTCTTTCTACAATGCTTTGTAAATAGGGTTGACGATTTTTTTTTGCAGGCGCACAATTTTTTTTAGAACCTGGATCACCTACAATTCCATCGTGAAAAATGCCTAAAACACAGTTAACTTTTACGATATACAAAAGCATGGGGCCAATAGCCTCAGCATATGAATGAATTAACTTTTACGATGTCCATCGTTTCAGTTAGACCACTTTTATTGCTCTTGTATGGTCTATGGCCTGGCTTTAGCATCCATACTACTGTGATACTCGTTTGTTATTACTCGAACGCATTATTGACAAAACGTCCCAAAGAGGCAATCCCGCGATTTCGTCTAAGAAATTGCAGGTTGTAGTGTGTTTACAGGTTGGAGCATATTTGCAAGTTAGAACAATTGCAGGTTAGGACATAAAGTGGAAAATCTGGTGGGGACCTTTACAGGTTATGACCGATAGATACAGATGAAAAAGACCTGTAGAAGATCAGACTAGCAGCCAACAGTAGCATATACGATGGAATATCCTGAAGGGTTGGATCCCTATACAGCAAGGCAGAACTTGCTACACCATACCTATTCGCCGGTGATTTCTGTGCATTCGTCGTATAATGCGGACGTATTGATGCAGACGGTGATGGAGGACGAGAACATGTCGGTGATGCTGATGTTGAAGGCGTACGGGAATAACGCCAAATACCAGGTGACGGGACAGTTGTTCAAGGTGACGAATACGCAGCTAATTACTAAGAACTACCCCAGCTTTCCGGTGCGGTTCGAGCCGTCGTTGCCTGAGTTGTTGACGGTGATGAATGCGTCGTGGGATAGTTCGGCAGGGACGAACCGGTTGCCACAGTTGTTCAGCATTTCGTCGCTCGAGATGTTGCTCAAGCACATGGCTTCCGACATGCAGGGCTACGAGCTCTACGTCAATTTCTTCAACAAGATCATCACGTCTAACAAGATCGTACCGTTCGAGACTTTCAACCATCCGGTGTCGCAGGTGTTTGTGATA
Source organism: Debaryomyces maramus (assembly GCA_030583545.1). Taxonomy (NCBI): domain Eukaryota; kingdom Fungi; phylum Ascomycota; class Pichiomycetes; order Serinales; family Debaryomycetaceae; genus Debaryomyces; species Debaryomyces maramus. The sequence goes on from JAJMIL010000002.1 coordinate 568,570, forward strand.
GATTTTCACGGCGACACGCTCGACAGCTTGCGGAAGAGCATCGTTGAGTTCCGAAACTTCAACTTCCCCAAGTATTTCCAGATTGACGACCTCCTTGTGCATGTAATCATTCTCCACGACCCCCAGCGAACCTCAGACAGCGAGTTATTGAGTTTTCAAAACGAAATTAAATCCCACTTGAGCATTCAGGCGACATGTATACCCATAGAGCTGCGGCTGAACCAAAACGAGGACTCGTTTGTAAGGTTATCCCGCATAGAAGATTCAACGATCGAAGAAGACTTACAGCGGATCTCATTGCAGCAATCGGCCAAGAGCAGTTCCGACACCGAAGAATTTTTAAAAGTACCGCAGCATATCGATTCTGTTATCCGCAACAAACTATATGATTACATTAATAGATATCTTATACCTCACATGGAGAAGAAAATTAGAATCTGGGACGATCAAATCTTGTCCCCTAAAAAATCGATTGCTGGGCGTTTTTTTTCTGTTTCCAAAAAGCTATTTAATAACGACTCTTCGTCAAATCTAAATTCGATGTCCTCTGATTCATCGTTTAATTACAATGAAAATTATTATCATAAGTCTTCTCACGAACAAACAATCCGTAAATTAGCAGACTGGTCGTTGATTTTAAAGGATTTCAAGTACGCATATTCGACGTATGAGCTCATTAGGAAAGATTATACGAACGATAAAGCCTGGGTTTATGTTGCCTCCACCCAGGAGATGTGTATTGTCTCATTGCTATTAGCTCAAACCCAACAACATCAAACTACGGCACGGCCAGACAAGAATACTCTCAGGAAGATAAGACATGATATTATTGAGCCATATTTAGACAATTTATCTTATACTTTCAAGTCAAGATTAAACTTGAAAAGTTACAACATTAAAACTTTGTTAGTCGTCACAGAATTATTGCTTTGTATGTGTTCCACATTTAATATTTCATGGTGGTGGAATGATTTGATCGAAAGGTATTTGTGTAAATGCATTAGCGAATTTGATAGTCATTTGATAGCTAATAATCAAAAGCTGCAAGTTATAAGGGCTATATTATATGAGAGATTGGGGTACAACTTTGGTAAATGCATCTTTTTAAGTGATGCAAATATACATTTATTAGATTTATCTAATTTGAATCCGACTTTGGATAGTATGCCAAAGGAGATTAAGGAAGAGGATGAAGGGAAATATGTTAATCAAAATAAATTACCGGTTAATAAAAACAACAGCATAGTTGGACTAACAAGATTTAGAAAATCTTCAATTTGGTATTTATTGTCCATAAAGGAATGGTTAGTATTAGAGAATGATAAACAGATTAATTATTTATTACAAAATATTAGGTACAGTTATAACATTAATGATTTTACTGATGAATGGTATGATAGAAATGACTTATTATTGAGGTTTGTTAAAACTTATTTAAAGGATAATAATTGAAATAAGGATCTACACATTTGGCTTATAGATCGTATGTATATATAAATGATATGTTATTGCAATGCGAGTGTTTTTCTTTTGCTTTTATTTAAATAGATTAAACCCTGTCCTTGTTTATACGAGTAAGTGGATTGGTAACCTGCCTATTCCAATTCTTTCAATGCCAATTTCCTTCTTTTATCCATGCTGGTTTTTATTCCAACATTGGTGGTCGGATTATTTAATAACCAATCCCATATTTGTCTCAATTTTGAGCTAGCATTAGGAATTGTAGACACGTCTTGAGCACCTTTCAAAGAAGACAAGCCAAATAGATTTGATTGCAAATTATCGATGTCATCTATCATCAATTTATCAGTATCATCTTCTTGATAATCAGGGAAATCCTTTTTGTCTAGTATTTCGTAACGAACTAGAAGATTGAAAATCAACGTGCTAGGTAGTTTGATTATAATCGATAATGGCGAAGGAAAAAAGGTATAAAACGAGAATTGCTGGGAACGATCTCCTCTCAAAGGAGTGCTATCGAGCTGCAATGATGATGCCAGATTTTGCATATCTTTATTTTCCGTTTTTATTGCATTCTTCGATGGTTTTAACCTAAATTTGGATTTATGCGACTTCTTTCTATTAATAGCAAATGGAAGTAAGTATGATTGTCTATCATTTGTACCTATTTTGAAAAACCGCAAGTAAGTCCAGCTTATGATAAAATCCAAAGCACATAAGATGTATGAAATTCTAAAATCATCACTTAATAAATGCAATAAAAAACATGTCCCTAAAAGTATAAATGGCAAGTAGCATACTCTTATTCTTAAGTTACCTTTGAAAAACAAGAAATAGTGATTAGATATTCTTTGTTTAATAGCAACGAATAATCCCATATTTATTGACATAGCGGAAATAACCACTGGGGGAACAGTCTCAACTTCGAACAAAAATGCTTTTATGGTATAGTATAAATATATGGAAATGTTGGTCACTAGAACGTTAATAAGTATAAATTTGGTATATTCTCTAGATCCCCACATGTTTTCTAAGTACTTCCCCAAGTAAAAGAATAACATAAAACTCATAGTCAATCCAATGAAATTTTCTTCTATGAAACTACTAGTTAGAATCACCCATGGTCTACCAATAACAGGAGATTTAGTTGGAATGAAGGTTAGTAGAGGAACAAACAATTCATGGGGATGTGGTATTTCTCCCGTTTCTTGAGCAATGGTATTTGCCTCAGATGCTAATTTCTTAGAAGATGAAACTATGAGAACGAAGTAAGTGTAGTATTTCAAAATAAAATTTAAAAACGAAAGGGAAAGTAGAATGACTAGAACAATACTAGTAACTTTTGGAACCTTCATGCTAGATCAATTAGGCATTGGAAATTAAAGCGATCAACATTGCTCAGGTTTTCTATTGAAAGTTGCATTTTTTGTTTATTCTTCGATCAATAATATTATGTGCAAACCATTAAAATTTAATTACAGTAAGAAATTGTTGTAATTAAATTTTCATACTGTAGGTAGAACGTTAACATGTTTAAAGTATTAACTAGATATAATATAACGGGAAATGTTGCGTTGAGGCAAAGTTATTTAAGGTCCATCAAAAGCCTTAGTACTGTGGGAGAGACGCAACAACATATAAGAAAGAAGCCTAAATTTAGGGACCTTGTGAAAGCACCAATATTCAAGTCATTATTTTTAACACTTGTATTTGGGTCGGCTGTAGTTGGGTTAATGGATAACCGAAAGGAATTGGAATCATTGGAGCAGACTTATAATTCAAAATTCAATATATTGGAGGAAATTATATCTAAGCTTGAGAATGGTGAAACTGTCGATATTCACCAAGAGTTGAAATTGATGAATAAGCTAACCAAATATAAATATAATACGGTTACTGATATTGAGCTAGACGAACAATTGGATCAATTTTTAAGAATGACAGAGGATGAAAATATGGAAGTACGAGAACAGAAAGAAATTAAAAACCAGTTACAAGAAGACAAGGCTCAAATTGAAACTACGAAATTCTTATAATGCGGATTGCAATATTGTAAATAGATTAGTATTGATAATATCATAGGTATTAGCAATATACAAGTGAAATGATTAACCAACTATAACACAATTATTAAACATATACACATCAAATACAATCTGACATAAATTAAATACGATTGAGATTTTCACACTCTCTTTAAACTATAGCAACCTTTCTGATTGTTCTTCTATGGCTATCACCAGTTTCAATAAGTTTTCCTTCTTGTTGTAATCTCTTGATAGCCTCATTGATATCCTGGTTTTCTACCCTAAATGAAACCTTTTCATTAATTCTCACCACTAAATCTGTAAATTTAATTGAATTATTATTTTCTTCTATAACATTCATGATTTCATGACTCAAATCTTCTTGAATTTTTCTTTGAGCTGCTGTGGTACCTGTTTGCACCATATCCATATCAATCCGACCGGTGATAGGATCCGTAGCATATTCCTTGATTGCAGATTTGATTAATCTTACAGCTTCTTTCACATCAATTAATTCAACTCTTTCAGATAACCTCATCTTTGCATGCGCTTCAGATAATCTAATCATCGATTCTAACTGTCTGGTAGTAGCGGTAACCCTCTTTTCTGATGATCTACTATCATCTCCCAATTTCCTCATCTCAACATATGCCCTCACTAGCTCGTTTTTGCCTTCTTCGGTCATAACAGGATTATAGTTTTCCTTAGCATATTGAATATAAGAAGTCAAAAATTCAACTGGCAAAACAAAATTATTTGTTACTTTGTCAGGAGTATCTTCTAAGTACATATCTGTTAAATGTCTTGCCAATTGTCTATCTATCTTTTCATCAACCTTATCCAATATCAAGTATACCAAATCGAATCTGGATAATAATGGTGGAGGTAAATCAATGTTAGAGGTGACCGGCAAATTAGGGTCATATCTCGAATTAATAGGATTAGCAGATGCCAAAATAGATGTCCTCGCATTTAAAGTAGTGATGATACCTGCTTTAGCAATCGATATAGTTTGTTGTTCCATAACTTCGTGCAATACTGATCTTGTACTGTCACTCATTTTATCGAATTCATCAATACAACATACACCACCATCAGATAAGACTAAAGCCCCACTTTCTAAGACCAATTGTTTGGTATCAATATCTCTAGTAATATATGCAGTTAAACCAACAGCAGATGAACCCTTACCTGACGTATAAACCCCTCTTGGTGCAATTTTATGAACATATTGTAACAATTGCGATTTCGAAGTAGAGGGATCACCACATAACAATACATTAATATCACCTCTATATCTTCCACCTTTCTGAAATGTTTTATTAGTACCACCAAATAATTGCAATAATATGCCTTTTTTAACGTCATCCATTTCATAAATTGAAGGGGCTAATGATCTAGCTAACACTTCGTATAGGTCATCACGTTCAGATACTTCTTTGATTTCTTGGATTTCGTCAACAGAAAGCTTTCTGACTTGCTCAATTTCTTGTTCCATATTTGTAGATTGTTGATCTAAAGTCGTGGTGTCAGCGCCTAATCGTTTTTTATCAATTTTCTTTACATGAACCACATCCAAATACGTTTTGTATAAATTCTTTAAAGCCCTTTGTCTCGAATTAGCTCTCACTGGTAAAGATCTGAAAATACCACAGACTTCAATACGGTCACCAGCCCGGCAACAATCAACTAATTCATCGTAAACACACAAGTTAATAGAATGTGGAGTTTGCCCATCAGGAACTAAATCTGGCGTTTCCTGTAATTTGATCACTTGTTTATCAGCAAATGAGGATCTATTATGAACTATCATCATAGAATTGGTTTGACCGCAAACTTCTCTAGGGCATTTTGTAGGTTCAGAAATAACACCTCTATCGATTTCAACTGCGATTGTATGATCACAAGCGTTACATTTGAAGAATGCCACCTTCATATCTGGAATAATAGAAGTTGCTCTCAAAACCAAACCTTTAACGCTGACAAGTTTGTCAATATCATTTGGGTTGAGTTCTCTCATACCCTTTTCAACCGCATTGATGTTGTAAGGACGTACAGTATAGATGTTAGTTTCAATATCATCGATATTGGCATTACTTGTTGAAAATTCATTGTTATCCATAATTAAGGAAACCATACAGTCTTTGATAGTCTGATCCATAATTGGAATAACTTCTTGTGGATAATTAATTAATTGATAGTATAGTTTTTTCGTTGCTGGGTAAGATAATAAGTTCTTAGCATCCAAATTGAGATTTGTGAACCCCAACTCTCTCATATTGTTCAACTGGTTAATGTAATATAAATCATTATCTTCCGGGTCTATCGCTTGTTCTTCCATTAACTTTCTGTATTTGAACTTAAAAGTCATCAAGAAATCTCTGAATGCATTAGCACAATCCTGAATTGACACATTAGTACCCCAAATAACTCTAATTGGTTCGTCGCCTCCTGCCACTGGGTCCGTATTGAAATGTGACGACGAAGAATTAATGTTATTTCTTTCACGGTCGCTATCCCCATTACTGGATTGTGTGAAAATTCTTCTACGCATAGGAGACGAGTTCGTGTCATGTAAGTCACTTCTATGGTGTCTTCTTATAATTCTATCAACGTCACTTGTGAGTCTATCAGATCTTAATCTACCTGAACCTGAATTGTTACCGAATCTACCGGTGTCTGAAGTATGATGCACTGACGAACTATAGTTTAATGGCGATGAAACATCCCTTCTTTGTGATTGTGAATTGGGAGCATTAGTTTCAGATTGTGGATTTGAAGAAGATGTAGCAAAGAATAGCGGCGATGATGGGACGGCTGCTTGATTACCTTGGGTTTGAGATTGAGATTCTGTATCTTTCAAACTCGGATCTTCTGGAAGATCATTAACATCACGAATTGGAGACGAAGACATTACGTTCTATCTAGTTTAAAAGATTATTTGTGATATTCAAGCAAAATATGTTTCCTGGTATATATTATATTTTGTTAAATTAAATGCAAACTATTTAGCGGTGAATAAAAAAGTGAGACGCGTTAACAATTAATTTACCTAATTGGGATTTTTTCGATTTTCTCATTCACTATCTTTAATCCCTCCTTCACCTATGACATAAACACACTCCTTTTCAGGCATATCAGGACTATCCTGCAACTTAGCGACTCTTTCCTCACCTCTACCCTTCCGGAGCAAGATTCTTGTAGCAGAGGCGTGTGCTAGAATGTGACCACCAACGGGTTTTCTTCCATCAGCCGATGCGAATAAAGAACTAGCACCAGGGTCAGATTGAACTTGGTTGGTAAGGAAAACTGCAACATTGTAGTCTTCAGCTAATCTTATCAAACTGGATAAATGTTGATTTAACTTCTGTTGCCTATCATTCAATTCTCCTCTTCCAGAGTAGTCGACACGAAAGCAAGCCATGATCGAATCGACGACTAGTAATCGGTACGAACCATCGGCGAATTGCAAACCCAATTGTTCAGCCAATTCCGTTTGATGTTCGCTATTTAAAGCTCTTGCATAGGAAATATTCTCGAGGCAGGCATCAGGATCTACTCCAAACCGTTCGGCAATGCTTCGAATTCTATCAGGTCTAAATGTCCCCTCCGTGTCAATGTAGGCCACCTTACCTTCACCACCGCCCATTTCCCTCGGTAACTGTGCTGTGACACACAATGTATGACACAACTGTGTCTTGCCGCATCTAAACTCTCCAAAGACTTCCGTAATACTCATGGACAGGACTCCACCTCCCAATACGTCATCCAATTGCTTGGATCCAGTCATAACTGTAAACGCTCTATTTCTTAACTCGGCCTGGATGGTTGCAGGTATAAACCCCGAATGCTTATGATCGTTAGTATTATATCTTATACATCACTTTTACTTGACATACCATTAATTTTCCTGCCGCTTCCTTGATCTTTTCCACTTTGATCTCACTTAACCCTTTGACCTTACACATGTTCCTCCTTGTTGTTGACAACACTGACTATTCTATGTTAGTTTGAATTTTAGTTACTCCTTGTTTGCTTCGAAATACTTACTGCAATCGAGCAGATACCTGCTGCTTTTAACTTAGAAATATCTCCAGCGTTAATGCCATGACTTTGTAACTCATCAACATTTATGATGGTTCCTGCTCCTTGAGCTTCCATTTCGAAAGTCATATCTACTTAAAATTTAAGAACAAATGAAAAAACAATATGTTCAATTAAGTTTTGCAGCAGGTTTTTTTGGAATTTGAAAACATCGCGATAAATAATCGCATGTTTTGATGTTAAATCAGTAGAACTTGGTATTATGAATTGATCAATAAAAATGGCACCAAAGCTACCCGGATCTACAGATAGTACCAATTTATACCCAGATATACTGAAATTGAAAGAGAAATATTCACCCCAGAAAAGAATACCTCCACCTATTCGAGGACCGTCCGAATCGTTTTCTAAAAACTACAAAGTTTTTGCTACAGCACCGAAAAGGAATGGAACAACACGAAACATACCATTGCTGAATGGGAATGATTTATACGGTAATAGTGGAAAGCCATTGGTACCACCACTTCAATTATCTAGAAATAGCTCCCCAGAAATTAACAGTGATGATAGCATGAATTCTACTGGGTCTAGGAGGGTACAGAATTCTGGATTGTCACCGATAAGAAGAAGTGGTTCACCAATAAGACGGAGAAACATAACTGAGATAGAGCAGGAAAAGGCTAGAGAATCACAAAAGAGAATGCTTGATAGTAATATCTACAATGATAAAAAGAGTTCTACATCTGAACAAGGGAATGATATACTAGAAACACAACAAACAAAGAGACCAAAAGTGAGCTTCAATAGCGAAGTTGAATATAATGATACATTTACCACTTCAAGTTTGAAAGGCGATGATCCATCAGACGGGAGAAATCATCCTGGTAGCAAGGTTAGACAAGGGGTTATATCAAGTAAGGAAATTAATTTACTGAAAGATGCGAACAAGAATGAACTCGACAGCAGAGATGAAGATGAAACCACTGATATACAGCAAATGAACAAGCTTTTGGGCCAAATTTATTCAAGATTGGAATCACTCGAGGCTACTCAACGTGATATATTAGATGTGATACGTAAATCAACGAATATCGATAGAATTGACCAATAACAACAAAGGTAACATTCTTCAAGATAAACAATACATGATTAATATACTATAAATACTTAAAAATCTATATTCTTTGTAGTTTGACCATTATTGTCGTCCTTCGAATCATCCTCTACTGGAATACCCCATTCTTCGATTTCAAATTTCTTTCTACCATTCTTGAATGCATATTCGCCATCATGAATCATCATTAAGCCCTTTTCTGATAAAATTGGTAATTTGATAATATTGACTAAACCTTGTTGAATTTTTGAGGGTTCGTTTTTATAAGCTTTCTCAATCAATTGTGACATTTCTTGATTAAATGGCTGCAAGTAGATAACAGAGTCCATTAAGTTCTCTAAAGTCAATGTCAAATGTGAGTCTCTTGGATATAAATCTAATGACAAAGAAGTCATTAAGACTAAATTGTTGGTATACTTGCGTAATAATGCACGTAAGGAATGGATAAATGGGATTATAAATCCTGGAGCTGAAAGTATTGGATTGTATATAGAAGGGTTTAACAAATTAGGAATAACTAATCGGATGGATTTCGATGAACTCGATCTAAGCTGATTGTTTATTATTGATTCGATCTGTTGAATTATCTGTTTATATTCGGTTGACAATTGAACAAATGTAATTTCTTGGTTATTTGGACCAGGAACTAATTTTTGCGTAATATCAAATTGGTTATTATAATTCTCATAAGCTGTTTGATTCGACTCATCTTCGGGTTCTGTCTTTTTATTTAATCCATATCTCCAAGCAATTTTTAAATCCTTTTCATTTCTTGATGGCACACCAGTACTACTATTACTTACCAAATTGTTAACACTGACCTTAGACTCGTTAGCCATAATTTTAGCCTTCTTCTGCTCTTTGGAAGAACCTTTATACAACCCAGGCAATTCGTTAGCCCAAGTCGGTGGTAAACCTACCACTATTACGTGAGAATTCATTTGATCTTTATTAACCCTATTGTGGATAATTCCTTGCGAAGCAAATGCTCTTAAAACAACCGATGCAAAATCAGTAGATCCTGACTCTTCAACGAGTAGGGAACACCCTAAAGGTAATCCCTGATGTAACAAAATCTTATCCAAATCCGCACCACCTGTAGACACAGTTGGCTGCGAGGTTATAAGTGAGGGTCTGACCCCTATATTAGCCATAATTGATGCTAATTCATCTTTTTCATGTGGTTGTGGTGATGCTGCTTTATTGGGTGCTTGCCTACCGGCCAGTGGAATTCTGCTGTTAATTCCTACGGATGCTCCCGGAGTTCTTCCAGATACTGGATTTACTGGGCGCATATTAACCGGAGTCCTTCCAGGTACGGAAGGGGTACCAATCACTTCACTTCTTTTCCTAAAAGACATGCTGCTATTATTCTAACTTTATTGCATTCTAGCTGAAGTCAATTTATTTCAAGAGATGAGAAATGAACTACCCGGGCTCCATAACCATTTTTTTTAGCGATAAGCTGGAGACACATAGCTATTTGTTTATAAACTTAACTGATATTATAAATCCCCGGAGATGTAATAAGAGGTATATGTTGTGTACTATTGATTGGAATATGAGATAGCAGAGGTTTTCAAGTCCGAATATTCCATTGGATTTAAGTAATATATAGGACTGTACATAATATGACTGATCTTAAAATTCAAGTGAGAGTGTAGTTACGACAGATAAAGAGCCACCATATACGGGTATAACAACTATGGGTGCGGCAATATCTTTACCGTTGATACCATTATCTTCGGCTGCTTCCTGCTGTGGAGCTGCAGCATGCTCTGCTATATGTTCTTCGATAGGGGGTACCTTTCAGTCGTCAATATTAACAAGAATTACATACGCCTTCATATTACTAGTTAACTGTTTGTTATCGTGGATTGCGTTATCTCCATTTATCGTACACAGGCTAGAGAAAGCGTCTTTCGGATTCATAAATAACAAATGTGGTCCGGATGGTAGCGAATGTGTCAGTTTTGCTTCTGTCTATAGAATAAATTTTGCATTGGGGATATTTCATTTAGTGTTGGCTGGCTTGTTAGTAAACGTTAAATCTACATCCAACCCTCGTGCAGTCATACAGAACGGATGCTGGAAAATGAAAATATTAGTATGGCTATGCTTGATTGTTGTGAATTTCTTATTAATCCCAGATAACTTTTTTGTGTTCTACGGAAATCATATCGCTATCGTATTTTCTACCATTTTCATTGGAATTGGTTTAATTTTGTTAGTTGATTTTGCGCATGCCTGGGCAGAAACTTGTTTAGAGAAAATAGAAATGGAAGACCTTACCGGCGAGGGTGAATATAATGCAGGTTTCTGGAAGAAGTTATTGATTGGCGGTACATTGACGATGTATATTTCCAGTATTATATTAACTGGCATTATGTATTGGTTCTTCGCGGGAAGTAACTGCAATATGAATCGTACAGCCATTACATTAAACCTCATATTTGCTGTGATTATATCTGGTATGTCAATCAATCAAACTATTCAAGAATCGAACCCGCATGCGGGATTGGCACAATCGTCAATGGTAGTTGTCTATTGTACATACTTAGTCATGAGTGCGGTTTCATCTGAACCGGATGATAAATACTGCAACCCGCTAATCAGGTCAAAAGGTACGAGAACTGCAAGTGTTGTTTTAGGTGCGATTTTCACCTTTGTTGCAGTTGCTTATACAACTGCAAGGGCTGCCGCAAATTCGGCATTTATTGATTTGGACTCGACTACAGGATCTTCTCCAAATGGGGTTATTAGCTCACAACCAAATTCTCGTAGTGAGATGAGGTATCAAGCCATAAAACAAGCAGTTGACGAGGGCCTGCTACCAGAAAGCGCATTAAACCAAATGGACTTGTACGACGAAGAGCTCAATGGCGGTGCTATTGGTGAAGAGGGTAATAGTGTGAAATACAACTATACTTTGTTTCATATCATTTTTTTCTTAGCCACCCAATATGTTGCAACATTACTCACGGTGAACGTCCAGCAGGACGATTTAGGTGATTTCGTACCAGTAGGTAGAACTTATTTTTCCAGTTGGGTAAAAATTGTAAGTTCTTGGGTTTGTTTTGTTTTGTACGGTTGGAGCCTTATTGCACCAGTATTATGGCCGGACAGATTCAGTATTCATTTATGATTAAATAAATATATGTACTATATTAATGTATTCTGAATTCATCTTCTGGGACAACCTTCCCAAATTGGAAATCTACGTTTTCAATAATATAATTGGCCGGAAGATGATTTTGTGTAATTTTAAACATAATTTGAAAAATTCAACTGGAAAGGTTTATGATCGAAATGCACAAATTTTCAAAAACATAGAAGGAATATAGATAACATACAATGTCTGCCATTATTACCAAAGCTACTAATACAGTTAACGGGTTAGTTAACAAATCTACCCAATTTGCTAATTGTGCTCTTTACTGGGGTAAGGTCAGTGCCGAAGTCGGTAAAGTTGTTTATAAGAATGAAGGTTTAGCTCCACCATCAAGCCAACATTTCCAACAAGTATACCAAAATGCTTTCAAGTTTATCAAATCCCCCCAACAACAAAGGGAATTTATTACTAAGGCCGCTCAATTTAAGCCAACCAAGGAATGTGCCGTTAAGGGTGCTGTTTACGGTGTTCAATTATTAGCTTTCTTCTCAGTTGGAGAAATAATTGGTAGAAGACATGTTTTTGGTTACCCATCTGTTGGCAGCCACCATTAAACTCTTTAAATTATGAATCAACATATGGTCAGTTATTTTTTGTTGAATCTATCGATGAGCCTAAGTAATTATTATACATTTTAGATGAAGTGCATTAAACTAGCTAATTCCCATGTCATGTTTGCTCCTAGTACTTGTTACAACCAATATTTTATTGGTATCTGTTAATCTTGCCTTTTTCTCAATGGAAAATTTGGAGGTAGGCTTATTTATTTCTTGAATATACATACATTATGGTAAATTCTATTCGGATACTTCTTTAAAATGCGATTTATTTATACATGAACATATACACTGTAGTTAGCTATCATTATCCTCTTTTTGAGATTCTTGCTTTCTCTTCTTTGATGCCTCAATCATTTCTTCTCTCTGCTTTCTCTTTTGCTTGATGACTTTTGGAACTGTACTGATTTGCTTTCTCTTGATTTCTTTCCTCTTAACTTCCTTCTTCTCCTTTTTCGATAGCTTATGCATACCTTCCATCCATTCACTGTAACCATTTTCACACCCCGATTGCTTCATAACATTTATGATTGGCTTTACGGACTTGTCATCTTCCTTGGTGAAAAAGGTTACCGCCTTACCAGATTTTCCTCCTCTACCAGTTCTACCAATTCTATGAACATATGCTTGGGCGCTTTGTGGAACATCGTAGTTTATGACTAGGTTGACTCCTTTGAAATCTACCCCTCTTGCTATAACATCTGTAGTGATCAAGACCCAAAGGTCTCCATTCTTAAACCTTTTTATGGCATCATCTCTTTGTTTAGGTGTTCTTTCTGCGTGAATCACATCAACGTTTAGTCTATCATATAATAATTCATGAAACAAGGCTTTAGCTCTGGTGATCGATTGCAAAAATATAATGATCGGGGGCTTAAATTCACCTTCTTGAATCATTTGTCTAATGGCCAATAATTTTCCTTCCTCATTACCTGTGAATATGAGCTTTTGTTCAATAGTGTTACTAGCAGCTTCTTTGTGACCAATGATTACTCTAATAGGGTCTCTCATTATAGATTGTGCCATTTCTTCAACACCAGAAGGGATAGTTGCAGAGAACATCGATTTCCGCAATTTAGGATTAACACAGTTAGATAATATTTCATCAGTTTGTTCGACGAAACCGTGGTCGAATAGCTTATCCGTTTCATCTATAATTAATTGTTGTACTTTAGACAAAGAAATAGTTTCATTTTTGATGCTATCAATCAATCTTAATGGAGTAGAGACAATGATGTCATATTTACCAGAGTTAACAATTCTGTTATTGATTTTGTTGGCAAGCTGCTTCGATAATATTCCAACATTCAATTTTTTACCCTTCACCAACACTTCCAATTCCTGGAATATTTGAACGGCCAACTCATTGGTAGGCGAAATAACCAATCCTCTAATGCCGTAATTTTTAGTCCCAGGATTTGTTTCCAATATTTGCTGAACCAATGGAATCAAAAATGCCAATGTTTTACCGGATCCAGTTGGGGCACAGGCAATCAAATCCCTGTGTTCCAAAGTAATTGGAATCGCCTCTTCCTGGATAGCTGTGGGTTCAGTGAACCCAGAATCTATCAAATTGGAAAGTAATTTCTTATCCAATTGGTATCTTCCAATCAAATCTTCAAACGATCCTATTGGAAATGGAATATCTTGTCCGCTAACCTTCGATTGGTTGACTTTCCGTAACTTATGTGCATCAGCTTCAGTTGAAACAGTTAATGGTGGAACCTCAAATTCAACAGAATCATCCGCTTCGCCGTCCTTTGACTCCTTGTTTTTAACCTGACTATGCTTCTTCGTGTGGAAAAAGTCTACTTCTTTGTCTACTGCATTTCTTAAGTTTTCTTCCTTTTGCTTCTGATTCACAAATTGCTTTCTCGAAGGTAATGCATAGTCCGTAGTAACATTATCCTTCTTCTTGAGAGAGGCTCCTCTCGATAATATCCTGAAAATATCCATGCTGTTGATGCTGTAATGTAAATGAATCTACTCTTCTCATTCAAAAAAATTTATAGTCGCATTAGCCACAGCATCGTGATTACTAGCCACATGATTATCTCAAATTTACAAAACCTTACATAATCGAACAATTCGAAAAATTTATGAAAATTTCTATGAAGTGATTTCAACGGTGGTACGACAGTTAAATTGTTGATATTTGAAACTTGAAGCACAGTATGAGTGTACGACAATTAAACCTCTCGCGGGGGATCAATATGAGGGCCTGGTTGAGAGTCAATCCAATAAGAACTATATATTTGCATAAGGGAGATAGAGTGGCAGGACTTAAAAGAGACCCAGAGGTTGTTTTCATGACGAACCAAGGCCATAAATACGGCAGCACCGAAGAAAACTTGAAGCACATCAAAGGCTTTTTGCAAGACAAATACAGAATATCTGATGAGTTGGCGTTGCAAGTATTAACCCATAAGTCGTTTGGTAACGGGATCAAACCATACAATGAAAAATTGAGTGCCATGGGAGTGAAGATCTTGAACTTGTTTTGTGCCAAACTAGTGACCGAGAAGCCCACTACGAACGTGAATGCTATAGACGGCAAAAACTTAGACTGCTTGGGCTCGCCAATTGCTAAAGAACTCTCTGGTCGTTTGTCTTTGGGACTATTCGCCCAGAATAAGAAGTTGAACTCAATAATGTTCTGGAAATCCTACAACCACAACTTGAGCTTTGAAGCCAGCGGTGAAATGAAAGTCAGTGCCCAAATGATGTATGCGTTGGTTGGTGCCATCAATTTTGTTCACGGCAAGGAAGTGGCAGAGTCGTTCATCAAAGAAAAATTGTTGGATACTGACCCTTCCATCGAAGATATATCTGCTTCAATTGTCGACCAATCCAATCAAGCATAACCTTTATCATTACACAATCTCCTTTCTTACATATGTACATAGAAACGTAATTAAATCTCATTATATCTTAACCATCTATAAAAACCTTGTAAATTAGATAAATTATTTTGGTACGACAACATGAGCAAACGGCTTGTCCTGTGTTACACTGACATGCTTATTGTCTGTTGTTCCTATGCATATTTATATGTATTAATTGCCGAATTGTAGAAATGGAAAAAATCACGTAAAAAAAATCGAACAAAGTACGCGCCATATTCACGTTGGGATTTTTTTATCAAACAACCTAGTTCGGACGAAATTGTTTTTTTTCTTTTCTAAATACCTATAAAAGTAGTAATCTGACGAAACGAATAGTCAGAGGTAGCATTTTCAAAGCTGAATATGAGTGAGAAGGATTTAGCAGAACACCATAAAGTGTTAAAACAATTCTTGGTGATTTCTGACGATCTGAGCACAAGAACCAAGACGAATTCCACGAGAGCTGCTAGGGCTAGAGAAAAGCTATTGAGGTTATCAAGTGCTCAGTTCAGAGAGTTAAGTACTGATGTATATGATGAATTGAAAAGAAGAATTGATGAATCCAGAGGAGAACCAGATTATTTATTACCGAAGTCAACATTTCATCCCAAGAGAAACCAGGCGAGACAAAAGCTTTCCTCGTTACCCCAAACTAGGTTCAAGGATTTAGTTTCCGACATTTCGTTTGAAATCGAACGTAGAGGTTTGCATGCTCCAACCTCGGCTTCAAGTGCTGTACCTAGTAACAATGATAGTTATGGTAGTTATGGCGGCAAGCCATCCAACCAGGGACCCCAAGAAGAAACTCGCGAAATTGATACTAACAAGAATGCTGACCAAAGCATCATTAGTGATAACAATAATGAAATGGATGCTGAAGCAAATGCCAATTCGACGAAGCGTTCCATTTCCTCAGACTTGATGAATCAAAATATCGGGGTCCAACCAAAAACAGTTGTTCCTACGAAAGCCAACTTAATGTGGTCAAGTGATGAGGAAGGTGATGACGACCAGCCAGATATAAATCGACTGGACATACTTGAAGATGGGAACGAACTTGATAAGAAAAGCGGTCAGGCAAAGGGAATGCAGAATACAAGCGATATAAACTCACGCGGGTTAGAATCAGATAATACCATAGCCGATTTAAGAAACCAACTAGCCACTATTGAATCAGAAAAGAATCAATTGGAGGAAAAATACCGTTCACTTCAAAGTGATTATGAATACTTTTCGTCTCAAAATAAAACTTTAAGTGATGAAATGGACCACTTGAGCGAAGAAAAGAACAATTGGCTTAAGAGTAAATCCGATTATGAAAAACAATTGAATGATTTGCATTCCAACAATCGGTCGCTCGAATCACACGATGAATTGTTAAGGGATTTTGAAAACTTGAAGGCAGCTAATGCAAGCTTACGATTAGAAAATAACTCATTAAAGAATTCGTCACCCAGAGATACTACTACATCATCACCTTTAAGTAGAGAGATACTGGACACTAAGGGAATACTGCCGAGAGGGATACAAATACCTTCTACACAGCTAAATTCTAAAAAGGACCTTGAAAGTCCTATCGATGGTGGCGACAAGAAAAAGGATGTCGAATCTTTTATTCAGAGGTTGTCTAATTTAGATTCTGTACCAATGAAAAAATCTTCCGAGGATAATGATAACGCAGCTGTATGGCAAAAAAGATATGAAGATTTACAATCAGAGCGTTTATCTAAGTCTTTGCCAAGTTCCATTCTATCCAAGGAAAATTTGGCATCGTTTGTTTCTTCATCTGGATTAATTTCGATGAAAGTAGTTTCAGAATTGCACACGTTAGTGGAAAGCTTTATTTTAAGTTTAAACGACCTGAAAGTCAATGCTGACCTATTATTCGATAGAATTTCTAAAATTTCTATTATTGGAAACCAAATTGCCAACCAAGGCGATAATAATCATTTGAATAATAACGAAAATTCAGTATGTCTTAGAGAAGCGATTAGTTATGCTCTCACAGCTACTAGATATTATGCGGTATATTCGAATATTCTTCCAAAAATAGTCTTGGAGAGATCTCTTGGTGAAGTATGTTTTACCGCTTGTGATTTAATTTCCGTGTCGAAATTGAATGAGGACTCTACTGGTACAGGTTCTAGAAATATTGATTTAAACTCAAACCCAACTTCAGGATTTCTTCAAAAGTCAAGAAATGCTAATAATACTGTCGAAAATGATGATGATTTAAGTACTGCGGTGAGACCATTGAGAATGGCTAATAAATTACGTGAATCCCAAAGTCAAAATTTCAATAACAGTGGAAATGATAGAAATTTATCTTCTAACAAGGGTATAGATTTGGATAATGATACGAATTACAATGACTCTAGAAAGAAGGAAATGGATGTTTCACCAGTAAGAAGAGGAATAATTCCCAATGGGACTCTTCCCAATGTTCAAAACTCATCTGAGAAATCAATTGAATCCCCTACTAAAAATATTGATGCTCTAGCATCAAAATTCGAGCACAGTAATAATGCAATGGATCAAGAGAAGTTGAAATCACCTTTTGCAAAGCAAGATAATTCGAACAATAGCTCAAATAACGGTCGTGGTTTAAACCCATCTACGAATAGCAATAATACTACACCTACAAAGAAGTCATCTATACTTGATAGAGTTAAACAATTTGAAAGTCCAGTTGATGAAAGTAAATCGTCTACAAGAAATGTTGCTTATAAATCACCAAACCAGCTGGTTGATGGTTCTGCAAAATCTGTAGATTATGAACTGGGTGATCAATCCAAGGGAAATAATAGTTTTTTATTGAGTCGCTCATCACTAGAAATTAGGAAACATAACCAAGAAGCCAGGGAATTGAACAATAATGGCTTGAATAATAAGACTAATAATATACTCCCAGTTGAATTAGGAGGCATTTCAAATGAAGAATCAGAGTCTAGTTCTAAAGGCGGGATGGCAACAGCGGCAGCTGTAGCAGCTACCGCTGGCGCTGGAACCGCAGTTGCAGCCAGTAAAGGTAAAGGATTATTTCAAAGTATCAGAGATAGAATTGTTTCTGGTAATGAGAAAGACACCGGGTCAGATAGTAATGCAAACGCAGATCAGGATGCGGATACGAACAAGAGGGAAATATCTAATACTCAAAATTTGTCCAAAGATACTAATATTGAAAATGAATCTACTGAGTTGACAAATACTAGTCTTGAAGATCTGAAATTTCAGGACAATACAAATAAGGCATCAGTGGCAAATATGCATCACAAAGTAAATATGATTGATGTTGAAGGACCCAATAAAAGCAGTGAAGCAACTAATAAACCCAAGGGAGTGAACTTCGTGAACGGATTAAATGATTCTAAGACGTCGAATACAAGGGCTTCGCAATATTCTGACATGGCTTCTGATTCTGAAGAAGAATCAGAAGAAGACACCGAGGAAACAGAAGCAAGACAAAGGCAGGAACAGCGTAAGTCTATGGCGGCTGCAACTTTTAACATTGACTTGTTCGATATTGACGATCCTGATAATACTTTGACGCAAGTTTTGCTCTATTTGGAACATCAAACCGTCCAAGTTATTTCGACTATTCAATCGCTATTGTCTGCCATTAAGAAGCCAAGTGCTACAAGGGGAGATTTAAGAGACAAATCAAAGGCTATCGCTGAAGTGATATCTCAAATGACTGAAGCAACCAATACGTCGATGAATCAAACACGTAATGCACAATTGAAGGAACATGGTAGCTGGGTTGTTAAGAGTTTAGAGGACTGTAACCACCGTATGAACATCTTGTGTAAGCCAAATACTGATAAGAGTGATCTGAGCTTTGCAGATAAGAATTTCAAGCAAAGACTCGCAGGTATATCTTTCGATATTGCAAAATGTACTAAAGAATTAGTCAAAACAGTAGAAGAGGCTAGCTTGAAAGAAGATATTGCAAATCTTGACGCTAGGTTGAGCCGCTCTGATGATTTAACATAATTCAATTATAATTTCAATAATATATACGCTCATTAAATAAATTTTTTATTCTGTAACTACAAATATCTAAGTTTATCGTGGCATACATTACTATCAAATTCTACCTAACATATTTAGATAAAAATTTCTGATGGAAATCGGAATTCAACGTATCATTAGTGAATGCTTCATCATCATTTTTAGGCTGGCTATTTTGGTGTTTAAATACTGTACTATTTCTCCAACTTTTCTTGAGCTTGAATTCGTTGGGCGTATCGGACACTGGAACCAAAGGGTTGGAGGTTTTAGAATTTTCAACAGCCTGCTGCAATTCTTGCTTGTCTTTTTCTGCTTGTCTTTCCTTTTTTATTTTAGCCAATTCTTCCATTAACTGCGCTGTTTCATCTTCAGAATCATCGTCAGAGCTACTATTTTCTATATCGCTTTTGTCATCCTCGGAGCTATTTTCATTTTCTTCACTTTCACTTGTATTCTTCGAGATAGTCTCAGAAGGACCGTCATCATCGCTATAAATCGCCTCATTATGTTTCGTTTTATTTGAGCCACCCTCGCTTTTAAGTAAATCACGTTTTAATTCCTCCACTGCTCGTTTTCCTACCTTACTGTCAATCTTCGGCTTTCGTATATCGCTCCTATATTTTAATGTTGTATGCTGTGGTAATGATCTGGAATGATGAATGGTATTACTGATTGATTCAGCTTTCCCCCTCTTACTTTCTAACGTTGGCCTATGATTTGTTGTCATATTAAAAAAATTTAGTTATAAAACCTTGGATTAAAACACTAAATAAATATAAAACCTTTATCAAAGGCCTGAGATGAGGTTTTTCAGAATGGTATTTGTATGCAGTACACTAAATAGATTACATGGTACAACCGTTTCTAAGTATTCCACAATGGAAACTCTAGAGATCTACATGCGAAGTGATTTACCTGATTTAATCAATGGGGAACTAAATACAATCCCGTAATTTGTTCTTTGAAAGAAAATTGCAATTACACTCGAGACTTGCACCATGTTCATGGTGGTCATACATTCGCCGATTGAACGTTCATGTAAGCTAAATGATGGCTGAAATTATACAATAGGTTTAGAAATACTAATAGCTACACATTCAACTATACGACACAAGTTTTCTCCAGCACTTCTAATGTATGGTCCTGGGAGATCGTTCTCCATACCAATACTGTATATAGATGATCGGACTTCAAAGTAAATCAGAAAGAAACGCTCACGAATATGATAAACTGGAGATTATTCTAAGCGATCCCTTGACATAGCATGTTCGTTTTTCCAGCATTCGATACTAATTATAAGACTCGTAAGAGATCTTTTAAATGCTGCCAACATTGTCGTATAAAAAGAGTGAAATGCGAGATCACATCGACAAATTATGAAGATGTGGGGTGCTCGAATTGTCGTAAACATAGATTAAGATGTGATTTGGTTAGATCTAAAAACTTCCCAGAAGAGAAGCTGGTGTCAAACGATGGAAGTGAGTTTGAAACGGTGAAAAATCTAGGCTTCGACGAAAATGCAGAACATGTACAAAAAGGAAAGGTTGCCAAACCAATACCATGCATGGACAATACCATGCGACGTATTACACCCCAGTATTTGAAGGAAACATTTAATTTCAATATTTCGGAGCAGGATCTGCGCTATTCGTATCAATATTTATTTCACGGACATCCTAAGGCTATAATTAGTAACCAGCAAGAGGACAGCTCTTTATGGCACGAGTCAGGTGTATACGTCGATGACAGATCTGAGATTGAGGATACTGGTATGAAATTGAAAACTAAGCAAGGAAGAGGTATGGGATCTGATTTTTATATAAAAAATAGTAAAACATACTATTTCTTATTATCAATAGATGCATTCACATTAACTTCTATGGAATATCCATTTGAACAGGCAGATATCAGGGAATTGATAAATTTATATTTTTATAAGATTAATTCAGTATTCCCAATTGTTGAGGAATCCAAGTTTTGGAAAGATTTTAAAGAAGATAAGGCACAGACTATCGTAATATTTGCAATTATTTTAGTAATCCTGAGAGATAAGTTAGCAGAGCCAATTTTGAAGAGAGTGTTTGCTAGGAACAGAATACTAAAGGAGCCATATTCAGAAGATCTTTTTTCTGATACCCTTATATCTTTTATTTCCGATTTAGAGAACAAGATCCGTCAGATAAATTTAGTGTTACCTCAATTGGGAGATATCGATAAATTATCGAGACTAGTTGTACTGCTATTATTATCGCTACATTTTAATTTTGATAGATTAGGAAATGAGCAGAGTTCTCATGATGTCACCGATTCAATTAATTTGGCTCTTTCTCTAGGGATTCACATGAAGAGACAACATAAAAATACCAACAAAGAGGGATTAGAGTACTCGACTAATCTTTGGTGGTGTTGTTATGTATTTGATCGATTTAATGCATTGACCAATTCAAAGTGCATTTTCATTAAACAAGAGGATTTCAATGTTGATTTACCATACAATAATATTAATTTTCTTAAAATAGTACAACTAGCCAGATCATTGAGCAACATGCATATATCAGTTTTCCAACCATTTAAGAATAACACTATTGATAACAATGCACAAACAAGAAATAAGATGTTTAACGCGGAGGAATTCAGAAGACTTGAATTTGATTTGTGTAGGAAGGAAATGCAGAATGGAAGCGTTCTATACGATTCTAGTGGGATAATAAAAGCGAATAGATTTATCAAAACAGAAAGCTCGCTTGCCTTGTATTCCTCAATTATAATTCACTTTTTAACAAGGATAATTAATAATCTTATTATTTTGCTATCCCAGAAGTCTCAATATGATGATAAGGAAATAAATAATTCTATCCCCGAATCAGTAATTATGGAAGCTTCACAGAATATCTTACGATACATACTACAGATAAACGAAGAGCTAATAATAAACATACCAATAATTCCATGGTGCATTTCCATTGCTATGGCTGTTGCATTGAAAAGAAAAGCAAGATACTTTTTAAGAAGTGGGAGAAATGATAATGAACTTGATTATGATGCGGAAAGTGAATCAATGTATGATTTGCAAGACTATATCTACCAATTGGATAAATTTTCAAGCAAATGGTGGGTGGTAGATGAAATTTGTAAATTGTCCAAAGAATTCACAGAGAAGTTAAGTACTGGCTCGACATTACAGGAGAAACGAACAAAGTTTTATCAGAACAAGAGACGAAAGACAAAGCAACTCATCGACGAGGGTGATAAGCCTAAATCAATCGCGCAAGCAAGTAATGCCAATGATAACTTGGATAAAAATGAAGCATTTCTCCAGTCTATAGATACCCCAAAGACAATACCATCTATTCTGAATATGTTGACAGGTAATAGTGAAGAATGCAGAACACATGAATCAAGTTTTTTCCTAAAAAATATCCCAGAAGCTCCTAGTCCCCAGGATACGAAATCAATGGTATTACGGAGCCCTAGTGGTTCACCATTCTCAACTCAATATCACGATTTTCTAGAATCGATGCATATTGATTTATTCGATAACGACTTTTTGAAGGATTTCCCAAATATAATTAACCAGCTAATGGAAGACTAATAATGGCCAACATTATCTAACCCTAACATTTAGTATCTAATAATTCAGCAAGAAAGCTATAAATCCGGAATAGAAAAAGGTTTACTCAAAAAGGATCTAAGGAATCGAATTTTAACAAAATCTATTATATTTGAAGGCATTATTCTACTTACGGTAATATACAATCACAACTCATCATCACTCTTAATTTCATCTTCCCAACCCTCATCTTCACCATCATTCTTTCTTTGCGGCATTAATTCACTCATAATTGGACCACCCAAATCGTTAACCAAAACCATGACTTGATCAACTAATTCTGGATCAGCATCAACTGTATCACTATTAATAATTTTGTAGCCTTGAGTTAAAGATGATCTTGCTTCTTCAACACAATCTTTTATATCTGAATTAGGAGAGTCGATAATTTGCTCTATTTCTACATCTCTATAGTCTTCAACATTCTTAGAACCAGAGCTCCATAATGTTTTTTTGGCAGTTAAAATATTAGCCAATGCTTCATAGTAGTAGGATTCTAGAATGTTTTCATTTATATCTTGACTGCTAGAAGATATTGCTATGGCCAAATCATATAATTCTAATTCAATTGCAAAACGAGCCAATGTCAATAGTGGTTGAATTAATTCCATATATTCCAAACCTACTTCAAAGGAGTCAGATTGTGGATTTTCTTCATCGTTTTGTAAACTATTGGCTGCTCCTTCTAATCTAGTTCTCTTAGACTGAAACAAATTCCACGATTTAACCAATGCATCTTTTGCTTCATCAGTTCTTTGCTGTGAAATCCTAATTGATGATAATAATGATAATGATTCAGGGTTTTCTTTATCTAATTTTAATGAGTAAGATATCAATTCATTACATTGAGTTTCAGCCTCTGGTTCCATACACAAGTCTGTCATCCAAATTTCAATCTTAGCAAAAATACCCTGATTTAATTTTTTAACGAGGTAGTCTCGGAGTTGCTGTTTAGACTTATACAACTTCGATAATTCGACGAGGACAGAATCATCTTCACCTTTGTCTTCGTCGATAGTATTTAACTGGGAATTTAACTTGTTTAAACCATTATCTAAGTATTTTAAACCATCGAAGCCGCCAATTATTTGTCCTAAATATAAAAACTTTTCAGTCCCTTGGCTACCACTTGGATCAAGCTCGCAAGCTTTAAGTAAAACATCATAAGCTGTCTCCAAGTCATTATTTTCTAACAATGTCTCACCAAATATTTGTAGAAATGGAACATTGCTTGAATTTGCTTCAAAATTTGGGGCCAATAACTCAAGAGCTTTTTCTGATTGTGAAAATTGTAACAATGCTCTGGAATCAGCAATTAGTTGACTTATTTCACTCATTACTTGCTGACACTTAATAAATTTTAATGCTCTAACGAAGAGCTTCAAATTTTTTTTTTTCTTGGTGATGTTTTTTTGTAGAAATCGCATCTTCATATACAAATACACCAGGATACTAAATTCTATAGTAGAGGTAAATGGATGACTTTATATCAAAGGAATCCTTAAGCCAATTGGAAAATGAATATGGTATTCTTCACTTGATTTATCACAGAAATAATAATCAACATAGGCTTCTGATATGGTGGAAATATTTAAATATACTACATCGTAATGTTAGGAAAATCCTTAAACTAACGTTGGATATAAATAAGACAAAAAATCCAAAAGTAGTACGACAAAAGAAGCACGATGTGTTTCAAATTATAAAGTACTTGATTAAAAAAAAGGTATTTACAAAATCTTATTTCGAATTTAATGGAATAATTGCATTAGGCCAATTTATTACTTTGGGCCTTGCATTGGTAGGAAATCTAAGCAAAATATACAGTATTTTAAGGTCAGTTAAAGGAGTTGACGAAATATGCAAGCCTATGTTAGAAAATACACTGACATCTGTTATGAAGGAATCTACTGAGGTGGATGATTTTGGGGAAATTATTGATTATGAGCTGGAGGCTACGAATATGGAAGGAGTGATAGGAAAAAGGAAATCTACTGAAGAGATTGAATCTGAAAAGCCAAAGAATAATGCCATTGATGATATATTTGCAACTACATCAAAAAATACGAAGTCGAAAAGGTCAAAGATGAAGGGAAGTAAAGAAGAACAATACATCATACAACCCACGAAGAATAAAACGAAGAAGAAAAAGAAGAAAAACGACATTGATGACATCTTCAATCTATAACATCTCTATGTAAATATTTATTAAACTGAATAGTTATGTAAAATACATTCAAAATAAAAATTTAAATACAATCCCAAGTCCGTGAGACTATAAGCCAAAATATAAAACCAAAGGCTATCCCAAAATAAGTTTCTAAAAAAAGTACAAAACAAAAACAAAGATAAAAAAAAAATGATGAAGGTAATCCAGTTTCAGTATTCCGTTATTCAATAATGCACATGTTGTTGCTGAGGTTGGCCATAACCTTGAGGATTAAGGTAACCCAATAAATCGTTATAATTAGTGAGCGTAGTTTTATTTAATTGATCGACATCTAAGCAAAATTCGTCATCGTAGTCTTCATATACATTCATCTGATCATTTTGGAATGGCTTCAGGTGAGGCTTAAATTGTTCGAACATTGGATAGCTCTGTTGTGGTTGGGATTGCGACTGAGGTTGAGGTTGTGCTTGTGATTGAGGGGTTGGAAGTTGGAATAACTGATTATAATAGATAGGCGAATTGCTATTTTGGAGATGTGCAACGGGTGTTATATTATCAACACTTGGATTAGTGGTCTGCAAATTTCCCGAACTTACTGAAAAGGTTGGGGAATTCGAAGTATTATAATCGTACGTCATCAAGTTATTGTCTAATGGTATTGGAGTGCTTGAATGGTTTGAGTTAGGGGTATCAAATAACCTAGCTGAGTCAATACTTTGGCTGTCCAACTTTTTGGCCCTTTGCTTAGACAATTGTTTCTTCAATCTATTTTTTATAATGGATTTACCCTTGAATCCAGGTGGCAAAAACTTACATTCAGCGCCTTCAATATGTATTTCACACCAAATTTCACTGTTTTGAAAGTACTCACCACACATTGAACAGTTACCAGGGGTGGAAGATCTATCCTTCGTCTTGGTCCCCTTTGGGTACTTGAAGTGTCTTGACTTTAAGTGAGTCTTATATGTGTCTCTTCTGGAAAAACCACCAGTAGGATGACATTTGTGAGTAATATTGTTTTCGTCAATATAGATACTAAACTTGTGAAATGGACAAGAGTAGGCCTTATTGATGGCATGCTTTTTAATATGTCTTGTCAAGTAACCTCTAATTTTGAAAACTGCTTCACAATGTGGACATTGGTAGGATTTATTTTCACCATCCTCGTCTGACTTCGACTTGTATTCATCTTGGTCTGAGGATAAGTAGGGGCTCGAGCTTGTTGTCATTGGAGTGTCTTCCTTCTCCTTTTTCTTTGTCTTTTCGCTCGATAAGATTGAATCATTATTCGACGAGTTTGAAGTGGTTGGCGATAAGTGGATATCATGTTTATCATGTTTATCGTGCACATTGCTATGTGCGACATTAACATTCCTTTTTTGTTCTTCGTTGTTTGGGTTTATTTTGAAACAATCCAACTCGGTCCCTGGCACAATATCATCGGTGAAGGTCCATTCAATCTCACCCTTATCATTTTTGAATGGTAAGAGTCTTGTAGTCAACCCCGTAGAACATGGTTGTGGCGTATTAACGCTGGGGCTTTCATGTGGTTGTGCGCTCATATTGCACTTGCTGATCGACGGGAACAACCCATCATTCTTCTCGTCTGCCTCATCCTTGTCCACCGGAGTTGTTTTGCGGTCGCTTGGGATCTCGAGTTGTGCCGCAAACGGAACAACGTAGCCGAACAATAAATTAATGATAACCTCGAATACCTTACTAATCATTGCCACGTCGATAACCGTTTTCACAATCGACATGTACTTGTCGAGATTCGTTCTATCGCCCTTGCGATGGTAGTCTGGGGTTTTGTTACCTACGACTGTCATCTTGTTTGACTTGTAGAAAATTTTATTTCTCTTGTCTATTTCTAGTCTTGATGTACTCGGAGATTTCGGACAAAATATTAATCCTTAAAATATCACTATTGTAAAAATGTCTCAATCTCAATAATGATAGAGTCTCTTCCCTATGTGTCTTCTATTTGTACGGTGTTTTCTCCCTCAAAATTGGCTTATATCCTTGTTTTGTTGCTATAACGCTGTATTTATGTGCTAAGTTGTATTTTCTTGAAGAAAATTTGATCATTTTTCTCCAAAAAAATCCTCTTTGTGTTATTTAAACTATATACAGGTGGCATTTCTGTTTCTTGTCTGAAGTCTCGATTTTTACACATTAGCATCTCGTTTATTAAGTAATGGTTAGTAGCTGGTATGCATACATGTACCAATACTAGGCCATTATTAGCGTAATGGCATATGTAACCGAGTACAATATGAGAGTTAAGAAAAGTAGGTTGAGGTCATACCACTGCCAAGCGCATCAATGTGACAGTTTTGGTTTCACTACGTTTACTGGGGAGTGCTATATTTGGAATGCGGACTATAATGTACGTGGTGTCGGATCTATGCATAACAGTCGAACTGGAAGTTTAGAGTTTGAGGGAGTTCTTTGGGTAGTCCGGGGTTAGTACTATAAGATTCGCAATGCCGCAAATAGAAGAAAAGCCTTCCGGGGTACCTAGAACAATATGATGGGTGGAACCGTTCATGTATTCCTGGAGACCCCGATTCCACAGTTAATTGCACACGGTGTCAAATATACGCGGGGGTATAGACGTATTGGTGACAAGCTGTATATCTACAATTGCGTACTGGGCATGGACATTCGAGGGCTGTGAAATTACAAGCACAGAAAACAAGCATACCTCCAAGCCTACTGATTGCAGGCTTGGGAGAATATACTAAGAAAGTTGATTATATATACGCCGATTTCTTGGAGTGGTGAGCAATATCGGACTTGAATTAAGAGGTGGTACAACATTGGCATTCTCTCGTAAACTTCGGTGTGATAAATTTGGGTAGATGCGCGGGGGAGAAAAATATTGACTGGTGAAAAATTTTTAAGAGCGTAGAGTAGCTTACGGAAACGGAACACAGGGCAAGCATTCAGGACACGATGATTGAGGCACTAGACATTGACATTGACACGTTCAGGCATGGGTGTGTTAGCAAGATAGACAGCAAATACTGGTTCCACGAGAAGTCAGACGAGGTGTTCCCCGGACAAGCCTTTGCATTAGAAATCGACCAGATCTTGTATCATATTCATTCACCATACCAGGATATCTTAATATTCAAGTCTAGCACGTTTGGAAATGTGTTGGTGTTGAACGGCATAATCCAATGTACAGAGAGAGACGAATTTGCATATCAAGAGTTGATCACCCATCTACCGATCATGTCGCACGCGCAGCCTAAGCGAGTGCTAGTGATCGGAGGAGGCGACTGCGGTGTGGTCCGCGAGCTCATCAAGCACCTCGACGACGGAGTGGATGAAATAACGATGGTGGAAATCGACGATATGGTGATCCAGTTGCTGGCGAAATTCTTGCCCAATATGGCCCGGTTCCACAACCACCCGCGGGTGAATATGATCATTGACGACGGGTTCAAGTACTTGAATTCGCTCGCGGGAACCAACGACGAGAAGTACGACGTCATTATCACCGACTCGTCGGACCCCGAGGGGCCAGCAGAGGAGTTCTTCCAGACCAACTACTTCAAGCTCCTCCAAAGTGCATTGAACCCTCTGGGGATTGTAATCATGCAGAGCAGCGAGAACATATGGTTGAACTTGCAGTATTTGAAGGAGTTGGTACACAAAGGCAAACAGGTGTTTTCCAACGTCAGATACTGCCAGTGCTACATGCCAAGCTACACCAGTGGCCAGTTGGGCCTTATTGTCGCAACCAACGACAATAACAACCAACTCCACAAGCCAACTCGCTCGTTCTCAACCACCAAGGAACAACTGTTGTTCAAGTACTATTCGCGCGATGTCCACGAAGCGTCTTTCGTAATCCCCACCTGGGCCAATAAAATACTTAATGAGTAGCATATATAGACCAATTCTTTGTAGTATTATACAATATACAATACATAATACATAATCCACAATCCACATCGGAATCCCATATATTCTTGTCACATTCCCGAGATGCAGCGGCCCCGTAATTACCTGAGTTTCTACAGTAGCTATGTCATACATATCGCTTTCGGCATAGCTATTGTCGACTACTATAACTCCACAGAAATATAACCACTGCAACCTCCGTAAATGCAACGTTACATTGAGAAAATTGTTTTTGTTCGCACTCTCTTACTGTGGTTAGCGTCTCCCTCTCTCTTTCTTTGGCCATACTGGCCCCATTGGCCTCAAGAATGTACTTAGTAGAGTGCCCAACCCCGTCTAGCATACACTGCTTCTTTCAACCGGCTCCGTTCCTACGGCAATACCTCTGTCCAAGCACAATTCGAATCACTAGCACCCAAAAGTCCCGGCCCCAGGATCAAAATGGTAGTGTGTACACCATTATCACCGGCTGTCGTTCGATGACCAAAATCCCTTTGGTTTTTTGGGAGAAGTTCATCTACCAAAACAACAAATTAACAAATTTACACTACTTACCAAATAACACGACTTGGTATCATTTGCAACTAAACGTAAGCAGAGGACGACAGCCAAGGGAAAAGCAGATTGAACATGTCATCGCACCATCCAGAAGAAGTTTATTCGAATAATATCGATGATCAATTGTTGAGTGTAGCCAAGCAGGAAGGCGTTGTTGTGGACCCGCAAGCACACCACACCCATAACGACTTGGAGGCTACAAGAGTCAAGCTCGAGCAGATAGCACATGCAGCCGCATTATCTGAGAGACAGCAGAAGCAGGCGGGACACGGACACCAGACACATGGCCACCAACACCCACAACACGGGCAGCAATCGCAGCTGGTGGTGCTGCAGCACCAGCAGCAGCCAGGACAGCAGCATGTCCATGGGGATCACCAGCACGCGAAGGAGATGAGCCAGAAGGCGTACGAGCTTCCCGATGCCCACCTCCACCAGTACCACGGGGGAGTGGACGAAAGTGAGTATAACATCCAAATTCCTGAGCCTATCATTGACTCGAAACTGAAGATCTACCCTGTGACGGAAAACACGATCACGGCCGAAGGTAACTTGATCACCAGACCATTCCCAGAGCAGGTGCTTCACAGCAGAGATGATTTGAATGATTTTATCCAGGAATTTGCCCGTGACAATGGATTTGGGGTTGTTATTGCTCACTCCAACAAGAAGGCTATCTATTACACGTGTGAATTGGGAGGACGCTACCGTCAGAAGAAATCCAAGAAAGACATGGACGAAGGACCTGTCGACGTTGGCAATGGCTATATTTTGGACCCTAACACCAAGACCAAGAAGTTGAGGTGCCCATTTTCGATGACGGCCACTTTCAAGAAGTCGACCGGCATGTGGACGCTAAAGACTACTTGTAATGAACATAACCATCCTCAATTAGATCCGTTGTCGAATCATCCAATGCTTAGGAAGAGATCAGATGAATTGAACTTGTTGATTTTGGATTTATACAAAGTTGGTACCAAACCTTCTCATATTGAGGCTAAAATTAAAGATCAATATCCAGATGTTTTAATCAAGCGTGAAGATATCTATAATGAGATTAGAGGCTACAAGAGAAAGTTGAAGAAGCAAAGCAGATTTTTGGCATCCAATAATGCTTCTCAAGATGCTAGCCTTAGAAACTCATTCAAGAAAAGAACAAATGCTAATTCGTTCCAACAAGTGGATTTGAATGATGATGAAGATAATACAAATGATCAGGTGTTGGAATACGAATTGCAACAACATCATCAACACCAACAAGAGGCCGAATTACAGCGTCAATTACACCAAGCTGCAACTGCTGCTGCTGCTCATCACCACCACCCACACCATCATCATCATATTGATGAACAGCAATTACAACAATACCAACAGCAATTACAAGAGCACGATTTACACGGTGATAATGGTGATAATGGTGATAACACCGCTGCAGCTGCCATTGCGGCTGTCGCTGATGCAACTCATAACCACCATCACCACCACCATAACGATGGTGAATTATCTATGGATAACATTGACAGTAGGTTAGTTGGTGAATGATTTAAATTTTAATTTCGGTTGTTTTGTATATTAGTACTATGTATATTTATATTTAAAATTATGATCTATTATTCCTTTTTATATATATTCTCGTTACATTCCTTTAAGTAATTCTAATCCTTTGGTTCTTTCTTCAAATAGCCTTGCCAATTCCCCGACTTTCCGGCCACGAATAACTGGTTTTTTGCCATTGTTACTTGGGGACATTTCAATTTCATTTGCTACTACCTCGTTCGACTTTTCGATTTGAAATTTATACATTTGTGGTGGGTATTGAATAGCTATAGTTGACGCTTCTGATGTATTTTCATTATTTTGCAAGTCTTCTAGCGGTTTTCTAGAAGCTTTTGACGGTGATTTTCTAGGTGATCTTTGCACAGAAGATCTTCTTGTTGGACTGGACACGGGTGTTTGTCTCTTCGGACTAGATGATGAGGTATCCAATTTCCTCAGTGGACTTATATTTGATAATCTGGAATTTGAATTCAAAATGTTAGTTGTATTCATCCACACCCTATCCTCTTCTGCTTCTTCATCTAGAGTCAAGTCATAACTCATATCATACGAATTCAATATTTCATCGTCTGCTGGATGCCCATAAACTATTTCGCTTATTGATGGAAACTCACCTTTATACAATCCTCTAATTGTTTTCCAATTATCCAATACATTTTTGAAGAATCGATTTATAATCAAGATATTATCTTTATTTTGCAACAGAATTAGCTCATGGCTTAAGCAATAGCAAAGGCTTTTGGATAAGGAAGCCGATGTGTGTTTTGTCGTTTCATTATTATTTATTATGTGGTAGCATAATTCACATAATTGCAAGAGAACAATATGATTGTTTGAACTAGGTTCAAATGAATTGATAATTTTAATAAAATTTTCTTTTATGGATTCTTTATCATCCTTTATAGGTATTGTTATGTTCTTAATAGATATCAATGGTACAGTTAATTCCATGAGAATTCTCTTGAAAGTAGTTGAGATGCAATACAAATCCCAATCATTAATCCAAAGTACTTGATTTCTGTTCACACAATTGAAAAAAATATCAGAATTCAATTTATTTCCGGGCTTATGGAAGATCAACTCGCTATTGGCCCCGTATGTGTTCAAGATATTAAAGATTTGGTAAAAGTGATGATAAAAATATGGGTCTGAATCTATGTTAAACTTTGTTTTCTCGTTTATCAATTCTGTAGTTTGGGGTATTGTTATTTCATGCTCTACCTCATAATTGTATTTATATACGTTGAGGGATATTTTTAACTTGGTGATATCCAAATATTTGCTCAATTCCGATAAAGTGCTGCAGTGAATGATGGTATTCGACTGGGAAAGGAACCCTCCGAAATTTTCCTTCAGAATATCAAACGAATCGACTATCTTATTCAACGCGCTGAAATTCTTCTTGGTGATATTGTAATTCTTGAATATTTGCGTCATAGACTTCACGAACCAACTGTCATGAACCGTAATTATTTTGAGAAGTCGGTCAAGATGATCTTCCTTATTATCCGTGAGAAAATTCTTGAGGAATTTGATCCCCCAGAGCCAGCTGATCTTATTAAGTCCGCAACTGAACATAATTAGCACATACTCTTCCAGCGGTAGATTTTTCATTAACGTTGGTATAAATTCGTCATAATTGATAGCATCCGTAGGTGGTAAGTAAGACGTGTCGAATATATATATGGGTAAACCACTTCTTGGTTCATAAATATTCGTTTTATAAAATATCCTCTCCATTTCGGCTTAAAGCAATTCTAACAGATCTAAAATGGGCAAATTTATTATCAATACTGTCAATATCTATTAGCTTCTTGTGTACCTGCTCAAAGCTTTACTTTGACACCTCTATCTATAGTATATACATTGATCTGTTTTGGTGCAATGGTAAACATTTATTCATCGAGACATTTTTCGATCCAACAAGACATTATTGCGACATACAATTTGGATGTTTATTATATGCAGTCCAGTGTATTCTGATATTTTTCGAACGATTTGCCATCCATAGCGATAGAGAGTTTGATAAGTATTGCTTTAGTATTACATTTCCTTGTACTTTATAGAGATTCTTGATAGTAAATTCAGTCATATTTCAAAATTGATAACGAGTGGCCTTTTGAATTGCGTCTGTTAATAGAATTTTTTATCATTTCTGACTTGTTTTACTAGTAGTGAAGAGAAAAGATGTCGCCCGCTAAAGATCAAACACCAGTGAAGAAGGAATCTGTATCCTCGGAATCGGAGCCTCAATTGTCGAAGAAGCAACAACCACCAAAGGAGGAGGAGCTTTCGGAGGAAGACCAACACTTGAAAGACGAGTTGGAGATGCTCGTCGAGAGGTTGAATGAACCTTCGCAAAGTGTTAAGCTGTATAATGAATATTTGAATAGTTTGAAGACTTTCATAAAAGATTCCACAACATCCATGACGGCGGTCCCTAAACCTTTGAAATTCTTGAGACCCCATTATCCGTTATTAACTGATTTGTACGATACGTGGTGTAAACAGTATAAGAGTGATTCGGAAATTGTGATTAAATTAGCCGATATTTTGTCAGTTTTAGCAATGACATATTCCGATGACGGCAAAAATGAATCGTTGAAGTATAGGTTATTATCGTCCAGTGACACTATAGTGGATTGGGGTCATGAATATATGCGCCATTTGGCTTTAGAAATTGGTAACTCATATCAAGAAAATTTGGGATCTAACGATGAATTGGTTAATAAATTAATTAAATTATCGATGCAAATCGTTCCATTTTTCTTGGAACATAATGGTGAAGCGGATGCTGTTGATTTGTTATTAGAAATTGAAAGCATCGATAAATTACCTCAATTTGTCGATGAAAATACATTCAATAGGGTTTGTCTTTATATGGTCAGTTGTGTACCATTATTGGCACCACCAGATGATGTTTCATTTTTGAATACTGCTTACGCTATCTACTTATCTCATAATCAACTAACTCAAGCTTTAACGTTAGCAATTAAGTTAGATGATGATAATTTGATAAAGCAGGTGTTTGAAGTAACTGATGATGAATTAATGCATAAACAATTAGGTTTCATTTTATCTCAGCAAAATTCGAGCTTCAAATATAGCGAAGACAAAGAAGATGTTCAAGAATGTATTTCGAATGTTAAGTTGCATGAATACTATAATTATCTTATTAAAGAATTAAATTTGTTAGATCCAAAAGTTCCAGAAGATATCTATAAGTCACATTTAGAGAATTCTAAATTTGGCTTGGGTAATTCAGGCTCGATTGATTCGGCTAAGCAGAACTTAGCATCAGCTTTTGTCAACTCTTTTATTAATTTAGGTCATGGGGCCGATAAGCTTATTCAAACTGAAGAAGACAATAAATCCTGGATTTATAAAACTAAAGGACATGGTATGGTTTCAACTACTGCCTCTTTAGGTTCAATTCATCAATGGAACATTAATGATGGTTTACAACATTTGGATAAATATACCTATTCATCGGAAGATGAGGTTAAAGCAGGTGCCTTATTAGGTACTGGTATAGTTTCAGCTAATATCCATGATGATGTAGAGGCTGCATTGGCTTTGTTACAGGAATATGTTTCTGATCCAAAGAAGATATTTCAAACTTCCGCTATCAATGGTTTAGGTATTGCCTTTGCTGGTTCGTCGAATGAAGAGGTTTTAAATTTATTGTTGCCCTTGGTTTCTGACTTGGATATTTCTATTGAAATTTCGAGTTTAGCTGCTTTGGCTTTGGGTCATGTGTTCGTTGGCACTTGTAACGGTGATATAACATCAACAATTTTACAAACATTGTTAGAGAGAGATTTCACCCAATTAACCAATAAGTTTATTAGATTTATGTCATTGGGTTTGGGTTTGTTATATATGGGCAAAACTGAACAAGTAGAAGATGTATTAGAAACTATTGATGCCATCGACCATCCAATCAGCAAGACATTAAAGGTTCTAGTTAATATTTGTGCATATGCTGGGACTGGTAATGTTTTACAAATTCAATCATTATTGCAAATGTGTACTGCTAAGCCTAAAGACCAGCTTGCAGAGGAGAAAAAATTAGAAGAAAGTGAAGAAGATCAATTGAAGAAAGAAGAAACTGAATCAACCCAAGTCAAAACAGAAAATGGGGATGTTGAAATGGAAGATACTGAAAAATCGTCCGCTACTGAGAATGGCGATTCTGAAGAAAGTAAGTCTAAAAAAGATGAAAAGCCAGAAGAAGATGGCGAAGAAGAAGCAGGAGAAGAAGAAGAGGAAGGAGAATTATACCAAGGATTTGCTGTCTTAGGACTTGCATGTATTGCTATGGGAGAAGATATTGGACAAGACATGGCTCTTCGTCATTTCTCGCATTTAATGCATTATGGAAATCCATTAATTCGTAGAGCCGTACCATTAGCTATGGGTCTTGTTTCTACCTCGAACCCACAAATGAAGGTATTCGATACTTTGTCTCGTTATTCCCATGATCCAGATTTAGAGGTTGCTCAAAATGCTATCTACGCTATGGGCCTAGTTGGTGCTGGTACCAATAATGCAAGATTAGCTCAATTGTTAAGACAATTGGCATCATATTATATTAAATCTGCTGATTCCTTATTTATGGTCAGAATTGCGCAAGGTATATTACATTTAGGTAAGGGTACTTTGACATTAACTCCTTTTAATACTGAAAGAACTATATTATCCAAGGTTTCATTAGCATCCCTATTAACCATTTCAGTGTCTTTATTAGATCCAAAATCATTTATATTGAATGACTCTAATTCTGAAACTAGTCATCAATTATTATATTACTTGACGCCCGCTATTAAACCAAGAATGTTAGTAACAGTTGACGAATCATTGAACCCTATCAAGGTTAATGTAAGGGTTGGACAAGCAGTTGATGTAGTTGGACAAGCAGGTAAACCCAAAACCATCACTGGGTGGGTCACACAATCCACGCCAGTATTATTAAACTATGGTGAAAGAGCAGAATTAGAAAATAACGACGAGTGGATAAGTTTGGCAACATCATTAGAGGGTGTTGTTATCTTGAAGAAAAACCCAGAATACATGGAAGTTGAAAATTAATTTCACATAATGAAACAAAATGAAATTAAATTTAAGTTAGATTTGTTTTTAGTCCGTTCTCATTATTTTTTATAAGATATCATTGAATAAAACTAATGTCGTTTAAGACTAGCCCTGTAGTACGTGAAAAATTTCTATATTATAGCAACTAAAAACTTAGGCAATATAAAATGACAAAAAATAAATGACGATAAATCAAGCAACAAAGATTATAATAGACGAACTAAATAGTGTATTCATTATTAGTTTCAGTAGCAAGACCCTCATTGAAGATTTACTACCAAAAAAACTTTTTACTGGAATTCTTGAGCTTTGCCCGCCATCAATAATCCAACGATCAACCCGAATAACCCTAAAACAGAGCCAAAAATTTCGATAACTAAGATTTTAACGAAAAGAGACGAATTTGCTGCATCACTGATCGCAGCTGTAGAACCAGTTATTCCAACAGCTACACCACAAATCAAATTGGAAATACCGACAGTTAATCCGGCCCAGAATAAAGAATAGCCGGTATACATGTTCTCCTTCGTGAATAATTCTGTCTGAGGAACATTGACCAATTTCGATGAAAATACAATTGCCATAATCAATCCGTAAATGGCCACAACTTCACAGAAAATAATCGAAATCAAATTCTTAGTAGTGATTCTTGGTGCTTTCACACCTGCACCGATAATCGACGAGCCGGTGATGAATATACCCCATGCTGCCCCGACAACTGAAAATCCAATACAACAAGCAATACCTAAGTTCGCCCACATGTATGGAGATGTTGATTCTAAAAATTCTCCAACATTGAAAGACTCTCCGGAATTATTAAATAACATGTAACCCCCTACGGTTAATAGGGACGCTAAAACAAGTGTTTGACCAACTGCCATCCTTGAATATGCTCTCTTTGGCTGATATAATTAGATTATATAATGCTTCTTGTAGAAATGAATATCACTTGATGATTAAGGGAAACATCGAATTTCGAGATTATGTAATCACAATTACAGGTTTAGTCTCATTTGCAAGTTGGTAGAGGGACAATAGACATAGACATCGCCTACATTATGGACCATGGTGATAGGAACCTGTGATGAAGTCAACAATTGACATGGCTATAGGCGGTTGTGGAAGTGAGTCCATTATCTTTTCCAAGAATCATCACCGTCAACGTGGGTTGGGTGTAGCCGAAAAAAAAAAAGAGAAAGCACAAATCGCTGCAATTGCAATTGCTGCAATTTCTGCGACAGCTTAATCTAATAATGTAACTTAGCGGCCATATGACGTTTCTATTTAATTCCCTAGATATACGGTAATGTTTAAAAGGAAGAAATGGTGACGCGGTATTGGAAACGGATTCTCTTGGTGGGTTGTTAGGCAATAAATAGAAATATGAGCGCAATAAATTCGTATAGATCTAATAACCTATCAAAATGTAGTCTACAGCTTCGGACATATCAGGAACTTAGATTGCGCAATTTTTGATCCTAATATTCATCGAATAACCGTTCCGAAAACCGTTTGAGGGCTATTAACAAAAGGGTTTCTAACATCTATAATAGAAAGGGTCGGTGTCAGATAAACTAATTTCAGGTGAGCTTATTGTTTCTGATTGACTTATTATCTGATGCACTTTTGAGTCGACTCGAATGAAGCAAAATACATGAAATTACATTCTCTTCTC
The DNA here is from genome assembly GCA_030583545.1 of Debaryomyces maramus. Lineage (NCBI taxonomy): Eukaryota > Fungi > Ascomycota > Pichiomycetes > Serinales > Debaryomycetaceae > Debaryomyces > Debaryomyces maramus. The sequence goes on from JAJMIL010000002.1 coordinate 606,420, forward strand.
CATTGCTATTAGCATAGCTTTACATTTGTGGCTATACTAGACAAAATTCAACCAACCAGGAGGTGTAATATTTTAAAGCCATTTCCAAAGGTGCCCACAAGGTACTCAAGTAACAACGGCTACTGGTGACAATGCTCTACTATGAGTATAAAAGAGTTGCCGGATCATGTTATTTCGAAAATGGTCGACTGTAGTACGTCAAAATGCCCTGCATGTCCTGGATGTCCTCTATACGTCTTAGTAAACAACAACAACGTTTCATAATCTCTTTGGGATTAGTTCTGCTCTTCTATTGCTGTTATTTATCATTGGTAGGAATTACAGACGTAGCCACTCACCAGTTGTTTAAAAGAGGGTCGCACGAAGTGCAAATCTACGATTTGAATGCAAAAGTTGAGACCAAAAAAATAGAGAAAGGCGAAAAGCCTTGGTCAATAAGGAAGTTGGGGATTATCGACAGTATTACTAGCCACGCGTCCCAATTTCCTACGCTAGTCGGATTACAAGAAACCTTGCAAGATCAAGTCGAAGACTTAAAAAGAGGCCTCGGCGATGATTGGGACTATTTTGGAGTCGGTAGAGACGACGGAAAAACTCAAGGAGAATATAACCCAATTTTCTACCAAAAGAATCTGTGGGATCTCATCTCTAATCGTACTTGCTGGCTAAGTGAAACACCAGATGTTCCAAGTAAAGGATGGGATGCAAGATATAACAGAATTGTTAGTGTCACTACTTTTGAGAATAAGCACACCAATGGTCGCTTTAATTTCCTAAATACCCATTTTTCTGCATTTGGCTCCTCTGCAAGAAACCATTCGGCCAATCTAGTGTTGAAATTGATCAATAACCTTAACAACTCCTATCCCACTTTCTTATCGGGTGACTTCAATAACGGAAGGGATGATTATGTCTACAAAACAATCACGACTAATATGACAGATTCCTCCACTAGCAACAAAACTATGTCCCCAAATGGTTTCGGTAATGAAGAGCTGGAAATCATTGATTTTATTTTTTACAGGAACAATGAAGATAACAATTGCCATGCGGTTTCCCACAATATGTTATCATCATACTATAACCTGTCGTATTTTAGTGATCATAGACCAATTGCATCCGTATTTTCTCTTTAAGTAGATAGGTCATTGGTGAGCCATCACTATTGTCCAATTAGCATATAGATTACCCTATGTTCTTTATTCTGTATTAATATACACTTCTAGAAATTTCAATAAAAGTTCCAGAAGTCCGATCATAGTAAATTCGCAGCAATTAACATAGTTGGACAGATTCATGTGAGGATTAAATGCCTAGAAGGTTACATAGAGTACAATTACGTAAATGGATTTGAGGCATGTTCATGATTGAAGCATGATCATAATTTATTAAAATTATATAAATAAAAGATGCCCGTTTAACCATTACTATTAAAATAGTTAATACAAGTAAGAACAGATTATGTCTTTAGATCCTAAAAATAAGATCCCAGCTGTTTTCTACGTCAATGCAGCATTATTTGATTGTGACGGAACCTTAGTGAATTCCACAGGGGCTATTTCTGAATTTTGGAAAGAGTTTGCGGAAACAAGACCTCATGTTGATGCTGACGAGATCATCAAAACGTCGCATGGATGCCGGACGTTCGATGTTATAGCTAAATGGTCGCCAGATGATGCTGTGGAAAAGCAAGTTACTGAATGGGAGGGATCAATTCCTGATTCATTCGGAAAATTCGCTAGGCCAATTCCTGGTGCAGTTGAGTTGGTCAAACAGTTCGATGAAATATCTCGTACCCAGACTGATAATAAGCACCAAAGATGGGCCATTATAACTTCTGGTACCTTGCCGTTGGCCTCCAAATGGTTGAAATTGTTAACTATTGAAAAGCCCGACTGTTTTATAACAGCCGAGAAGGTGTCGCAGGGTAAGCCACACCCACAGGGGTACCAAACCGCAAGAGAGAACTTGGGCTATGATGCACCTCACAAGAAGGTCGTCGTATTTGAAGATGCTCCAGCAGGTATTAAGGCCGGTAAGAGTGCGGGTGCCATGATTGTTGGAATTTGCTCAACTTATGATCCTGACAAGATCAGACATTCAGGTGCTGATATAGTGGTTAGTGATTTATCGTCGTTTGAAATTGACCACTACAACCCAGAAACCGATGAATTCAGAGTTGTTGTCCATGAATATCATTATGCGAATGAGGAATACACAATTCGTCGTAAATCTATAGTCGGTGTTTAAATATCGGTTTATACATGATTATTATACAATTTTTCAATATACTAAAGTACCTTATACAAATTCAATAGCTTGTTTGATAAATGAAGTCTCATCTGTTATTGCCTCCATCAAAACACACTCTAGCTTTGGTCTGTCACCTATCATTATTAATCTCCATAGGGACTTTATCAACTTAAATTCAATAATATCTCCCTTAATATGCGTATTATCTAGTTTTCTCTTTTTATTTGGCGTCTCAGAACCTAATTCTTCTTCGACTTCATAAGAGGGAGTAATGCGCTCTAAAATTTCATCAATCCATGTTGATTTCATTTCCATGCCATTGATTATTGCCTTGCAATCTTTTACTCCAGCATATAGACAAATCGAAGGATTGTCAGATTCTAAGTCTTCTATTAAAACTTCGCTGATAATACTCTTGAATGTTTGTCGGAACTTGAAGCATAGACTATTTGACAATTGTACCATAACCATATTGAATGACTTATTTATAATTAATTTTACCTCAGACTTTTTTGGACTTGTTCTCTCACAGTAATTGGAGTCTAATTGAAAGATTAAACTCCTTTTGGGTTCATTTGTAATGTACGGTCTTTGGTAATGTACTGGAATTGTTCCACCCTGTGTAAGTGCTTCATTAGTTAAACCTCTAGCATGCAAATCATTAAAATTTAGAATAATCTCCTGTCCATTCATGTTAAACGGATTATTGATAATCTTGTGCTTAATTATTCGTTGTCCCAATTCAAGAAAGCGATAATATTTACATTCTCTAAGTAATAAATGTCGGTGTTCATCATTCTTGATAACTAGTGGATTCCCTCTTAATATTTCAATCAAATCATTGAAAAGAAGTGGCGACCTCGAACTAACAACAGCTGGTCTCATTGGTGGAGGTCGTAAGACATTCTTTTCGTGTATAACTTGCAAATTATCTGGAAGTAAGTTATCATAACTAAACGTGAAAAAGTTTGGATAATTGCCACTATTAATAAGTAAATTCTTTGAAATCTTGAATGATCGGTCGCCTATAATTGTAAATATATCTTCATTGACAAGAAATCGCTTTAATCTATTCATGCCAAAGTAAAAACAGTCCAGCCATAACTGGATAAATTCAAATGCATCCTCAATATTAATTGAATACCCCTGTAGATGCTTATATATGTACTCAAATATCGTCGGACTCCTATCTATAAATAAAACTTGATCGTCATTTCCTGGTTGTTGAAAATATTCTGAAAAGTATGAAGGGGCATCTGATGATAACGAAGCTCCACTTATTCTGAATAATTTACAACCAACTTGAATTGAATAGATTTTCTCATGTGGAAGAATCTTGGGTATTTCCGGATTGAATTCTTCTGTCCCTTTGGTGTCAAAAGAGTTTTTTGCCATTTCTTTATTAGGTTTTATTTATTGGCGTCGTTGGTACTTATATTGATATATTTAGCGAGATAAGCAAACTTTTTTAGGAAACTTTTTTTTTCCGAATAACGATTAACAACAATTTGGATATTAGGCAATAAGCAGATATACAGTTACTGGGTATTTGTTTATAACTTATAAAACACATCCAATTGGACGTATGGTACGGAAGAGTCGTAATTTTAATGGATGTTGGACTTGTAGATCAAGAAAAGTTAAATGTGATTTACAGAAACCAAATTGTCAAAGATGTATCAAAGCAGGTATAGACTGTGCTGGATATAATATTAAGCTAGGATGGTCGAATCCATTAACCGTTTCGCTAAAGGATAATTCAATGGTGGCACTTGATTGTGAGGATGATGAAGGTAGCCCGGAAGCTGCATTTCAAAGAAGAAATATTGAATTTGTAAAATTTTCAAAAACACTGGAATATCAAACATTTAAGGAATTGAATAGAAGGTTGGATCAGTTGGATACGGCTTTGATAAAGAGCAATGAATCAGATTGTAGAGTGGGACCGTTTGGAGTTTACAGAATAAATGGACTTGCGAAACGACGGAAAATATCGACCTATCAACTTAACGAAGAGTTCCTGGATAATTCAAACGATGAAGAAGTTGATGAATACGTGTCTAGTAGAAATAAACCCGACTTGATTTTCTCCAAGAAGAATAATTCATGGGTTCACTATGAATTATTAGACTCTGCAAAATTAACTACGTTGGCAATAAAAGGAATTAATTATAAATTGAACGAACAAAATATGCTACATATTCTATATCCAAAATTTTTCCCCAATATTGATTCAGACGACTGGCTTGCCGATCAAAGCATACTAAGGAAATTATTCTGTCCTATGCCAAATTCGAATGATTTACAGCTAACACAACTCTTCAAAGAATTATTAAATAATTTTAAAACCACCACATTTTCATTCATAAGAGTTCACTTCAATAATAACTATTGGCAAACGGTAGTAACCCCATTTATCAATACTATTTTTTGCGAATTTATATGCATGGATTTTGCATCCTGGATCCATCTAAAGATAAGTGATAATGAGAACGTGAATATGCTGAAGTTGAAGTGTCACATCAAGTTAGGGATAATTTATCTTGTACTTAGTTTATCTGCATTTCAAATCTCTAGCAGAATTCCCACCGGTGTAATTAATGAAGGCGAATCGTATCATATGAATGATTATCTTAAAATAAGTATAGAATTGAGAAAGATGAGCATAACTTTGCTTAACTACCATTTAGATGAGTATGACAATAATATGCACGGGGATAGTGTCGAGTATGAAAATTTGCTCTTGCTCTGTATTATTTTGCAAATTCAAGTTGATAATTACTTTAGTGTATTCGAAAACTACGAATTATTATTTGCAATTGGAGACTTCATTTTGCAGAATAAATTCAAAGAGACTGAAAAATTATCGAGCTTATCGAGGTATCTTGTTGCGACTTTTCGTCTTATCGGTATTTTTTTCGAATCAACTCACTCAATCAACTTATTTAACTATTCGATAGACCCTGATGACGAGGACAAATATCGTGAATTGGAAGAGAATTTCCAGTTAGTGAGCGACGTGGTTATTCAGAAAGATACTAGAGAACAAACTGGTGCTTTTCCTCTGTCTCGACAGACATCTGAAATGCCACCCAACCGATCAGTCCGTGGACCACTTCCACCGGTTAATGAGCCATTCATTCCCAGTACAAGTCTACCAAATGTCGTGGATATAAATGCGATCTATTTGATGTATGGTGTCCCGCCGTCTTTAATCGAGCTTTTCAACAAAACGATCAACTTGACTAACCATAAAAACATCTTTGAATCCCGCAAGGCATTTCCTACAAACTTCCCCCAAATCTGCGTGGACATCGAGAACAAGCTTGTCCGCTGGGATATCAATAACTACTGGAAATTGTACAACGAATCATATAACCCCATATTGAAGGAATCTGAGCGCTTGTTCATCCTGAAGTTCCACCAGGCATTGTACCACAACGTCAAAGCCTTCCACAGCGCGCTTCTCGTGTTCTTCAACCGCCTAGTCAAAGACGCCACCCCCGAACAGTACCGGCCCTACATCACCGATTCCATATTCCATTTGAAAGAACTAGTAGTTATCAACATGCACATCCCCGAGATCGAGTTCAAGCCCTCCTTCTGGATCGTATTGGTGTGCGGAAGCGACGTGCTAGACCGCGCACTCCAGAACGATATCATGAAGCTCTGGTCCCATAACGAAATGGGCTACTTTAACTACTGGCGTGGAAAGCAGCTACTTTACGAAGTGTGGAAGCGGCGAGAAATCGGCGAGGAATACAGTTGGATGGACATGGTACGCGAATGGGATATAGTCTTGTGCTTGGTCTAATGCATCCATTTTCCTCTCCAAATTCTCTCAACTAAATCTGTACAGTATATAGACGTATAGCGAATGACTTATCTATAATATTTCAATGCTACGAGCCACCGCTGTTCCCCTATACAATGTTCCATTGAAAATGGGTGCAAAAACCGCCGTTCCTATGTACCATTCGGCTCTTCGGAACAATTATGCGGCACCCCTCCTCATTATTCCTTAATCCCCCGGGTGGCCCCCCATTTCGGCGTATTCTCGTCTTATGTAAGCAAAATAATTTCCCCGGAAATTTTTTTTGGTGTGGAGAGGGCCATAATTAATACCCATCTATATCTGGTTTTTCCGATAAATACATTTAACGATTATTCAATAAGCATATTAGTAAAGTTTAAGAAGTATTTTCAAGACACATATATTTACTTGACGTATAATAGTCGGCACAAATTGATTTTGACTTTACAGAAGAAACAATATTCCAGCGGGCGGATTGAGTGGACATTAATATTAGATTTGGAAAAACTAAAATTGTCGCCGGAGCCAATCACAAATATCAACAGGAATATTAGCATTTAGACAACAATTGAAGCATAGGAAGCATAGGAAGCATGACAGAGTCACTGGATAGTTCAGATCATGGAGATAGGTCGCCCAGGGACGGAAACGGGACAACTGAGGAAACGAAAGGGGCTATCAACACGGGAGACACTCCCAACAACGATAATAATGCTTCGGCCCCTCGAAAGAGGTCGAAGGTTTCGCGGGCGTGTGATGCGTGTCGAAGGAAGAAGATCAGATGTGATGCAGAGTTGAGTGCTTCGTTGCAGACAGTGACGAAGGTATGCAATAACTGTGCCAAAAACAACGAGAAGTGTACGTTCTCGAGGGTACCCTTAAAAAGAGGCCCATCCAAGGGATATATCCGGGATTTAGAGGATAAGTTGGAAACTAAGGGTACGACGAGAAAGAAGTCACTTCCCATGGATAGCAAACACCAGCCGTTGCCGTATCCCAGCAACATGCACAGAAATTCGGTGACAGGTGCCACATCTACCTCACCCACATCGGCTGCCACAACATCTACTGCATCTAACCAGTCAGGGTCGCCAATAATCTTGCCTCCGTTGATCGGAGCTTATTCCCAACCGAAGATAAACATCTTACCTCCAGCAGTTACAACTGTGAAGAATATCGAGCAAAGCTCGAATCCATCGTCGCCTCTTAACAATCACAATTTGAACGGGATATTAAACCCATCCGGTAATGAACAACCTAGATCAAACTCAACTACAACGTCAACTACGCCTTCATCCACTAATATTCACCAAACACACAGTCCCCCAATCCAAGGTCCATTTTGGAAAGTTCCATATGAGATGCCTGGATCTAACATTTCCAATAATACAGGAAACAACATTCCATTTAGTGGCGGTCACAATAGGAAATCATCACTTGATTCTATCTCCTCAAACTCTTCAAATGGCTCAAGGTCTAGATTACCATCATTAAAAGCGACAAATTCAATTTCGAGTGATATGGGAATTTCCGATAGCGATGATGATTTTTATTCTACCAGATCGTTCAAACAATCCCGCCAGTCTTCACAATCCTTATCCCCTAGAAATTCGATCAGTTCTTTATCAAGCTTAAACGGTAGAATGAATAAGAACTTAATTTTGTCGCAACAACCACAATCCCACCAACAACTAATTCATCCACAGCATGGTCAGACGGTTCCATCTCGTCAACAGATGTATTATCCAGGTATATCGCAATTTCCCGCGCAAGCTCATGGGCCCCAGGTTATCTCTTACGTTACTCCACAGCCATATTCAAAATTCCCTATCTGTTCAATCGAACAAAATTTATCCATATATTACACTAAATTTCATGATAACTTTCCCGTGTTACCTTTTAATCAGAAATTAATCGCAAGCGTTTTAGAGACAATGATCCTCGATGACCAGACTAAATCGATAGTGGATTTATTTAACTATTCATTGACTAATTTGAATAATTTTCAAGTCCAAAACATCAATGATAATATCAATCTCATATTACGAATTTTGCAATTATATCCTTTTAATAACTTTGGAGTTAAGTTGAATGACAATATCTTAATATTATTTTTCTCGTCATTAATTTTAATTAACTACGCCATTTTATTAAATGGCGATACTTACTCGTTAGGGATTTCGTTGACAGTATCAATTCTAAATGATTTTAAAATATTAGAAAATTTCAAAGTGTTGACTGATAGTAATCCTAATAATTTTGATATGGATGACATTAAACTCTACTTACCGAAATTATATTATTGTCTAACCATTATTGACAATTTACATTCTATTAGTTTTGGAATCCAAAAGGTTGTACCTTACAATAAACTAGTTGATCATCTATATTCAAACATAAACAAGCTAGTTCCAACAAAAATTAATAATATTGAACCTATCAATTTCAGGATCGCAAGTATTTTGAATGACTTAGTAATTGCTAGAGATGAAGTTATTATGGGTAATCCTGCTGCAAACGAAATTAGAAGCAGCCATTACTTACAGAATGAGGTACATCAACCGCAAGACTTCGCCACGTCTTTTATCAACCTTGTCAAAGACAAATATGATTTAACTGATTGTATACATGAAATCAACGGAGAAATAAATAAATTTGAAGGCTCGATCGAAGAGGAGGACAATGAAATAATTCACGATTATCATTTGAAATTAGGAAGGTTGATTAAAAGATTATCCCAGTCCATCATCAATTTAGCTAATTATATTTCTACAATAAGTTCCCAATCTGCAAATACGAATAGTCCAGGGTCAAATAATAATAATTATAATTATGAATTGTTAACACCAATCTTGAACATATCATTTGGTCAATCATATAAATTGATTAAGCTTTGCAAGTTAATTATCGATAGTTTGGTAAACTTAGTCAATGATTCTGAATTGACTAATCGCTGTATAAAGATTAATAATGACTTGTCAATTGCATTTAACTTGATGAATAGTAATTTGAATAAATCTTTTAATCCTTCGATTATTTTGGGTCAGTTTTCAATTAATTTAATTAAGAACAAGATTGACTTTTATAGCTTGAACTTTAATAATGTCTCCAGCAATTTACTGAAACAAGGAAATAGCTTGAATTTGTGGAAACAGGAATTTTTGGATTCAATTAAGCCATTTATCGATAAGGAAGACACTGACGGATGGTATTGAAATAAATAACACTTAGTATGTATATATGTATATAACTTTTACATATGTTAATAATATTTATTTTTGGTAATATTTAATTCATATATACTAATAAAAATGCATAATATTATTAGTCAATCTTGATTTGAGAATAAATCTTTCTTATAAAGAGTAAACTACTGAAGAACCCAACGGTACCACAACAAAGGAAAACCAATATTGATGTAACAAAGGAATAACCAACATATAATACAACTGAAGAAAATCCTGATAATTTGTAACCACTAATCAAGAAAATTGAATGGAGGAATACATATATCGAACATCCTCCACCAATGAAAGCTGATTTCCAATGCCATTTATAGTTCTCAGAACATAAAGTATAATAAACCATTAAAACCGAAATCAATGCAGCTGTCAATATCATTAGGATAAAACAGAAAAACAAAAACCCAAACATATAAAAAATTCTATTAAACCATAAGGATGAGTAAATGAAATACATTTCGACTGCTATAGATCCAAATGGAAATATACCAGAGATCATCATTAGCGGAAAGTTTTTCAAATACCATGGTTGTTGTGGGATTTGTCTTGGGATTTGATTGGTTCTCACAGGCACTGACATCAACGGTCTTTTAGACGCTATAATTGATCCGACTATCGATAATGGAATTGAAATTACAAACCATATCGCAGTCATGGCGAACATTGTACCAATTGGAATAGCACCTGATGATTGAACATAAATCAAGAAGAAATTCAAAAAAAGAAAAACTGCAAATAATGCTCCAGGAACTAGTGTTGGTGACAAAATCATGTTCAATTTCCAATTTTCACCGCCAAAAAATTTATAAAAGTATCCTGAAATAAATGACGAAATGACACTGAAAAAAATGAAAACGATGAACATGAAGGTCGATAATGCTCCTCTATTAGAAGGGGATAATAAACCAAATAATGCGAACACTATAGTACTAAATGTCATCAAGAATATTTGAACACCACTACCAAGTAAAACAGATAATAATAATTTATGTTGTGGAGGTCTAAAGACATCAGCATGAATTAATTTCCAGCCACTTTCATCGGATATGTCATCATCCAAATTAACTTCATTGTATTTCATAATATCATTCTTCAATGTTCTTAATAAAATATGAGCAATAATTATACCCAAAATTAATACGATTAACGAAAAATTGATTAACGAAAACCATTGGATCTTTGGGTCATAAACGTGTAAATATTTGTCCCATCTAGTTGCCCATGGGGTATCTTTAGCTTCAAAGTAGACCGAATAAGTAAACAAAACATCAGTTTTTTTCTCTTTGTTCAATTGGACTTTCTTTAAATCTGGAGAACAAAGCTTTTCCTTATCATTTTCTATATCCAAACCATTTCTGTCCCAAGAAGCCGTTTCGACTGTAACTCCAACCACCCTAATTTTATTGTCCTTTCTCTCATGATACTCGATATGGATATCAAAGTGATTCGACAAGTGTGCTATTCTTCGATCATCAATTTCGCCAATCGGAAAACCCGAACCATAAAACTCACCCTGGGTGTTATCATCATAAACATGTTGTGCAGCAGGCAATCCATCAATTATCCAATTGTAATTATAACCGGCCCTAACATTCCTATTAACAAAAACAGCGTCAGTTTTAGCATATGTAGTTTTACATAACGGTTTACATTGAACCTCTTCTAACATCTTGATTTCAAAGGGGGAGTTGAAAATTCTATCGCCAAAAATAATCGAACCTAACGACTCAGATTGCTTTTTTGGTCCGCCCTCAGGTTGACAAAAGTGAAACTTTGGATAATAGTAATCATAGGAATAAATATAAGTTTCGAAAGGTTTATTTCCATTATCTTTACTTGTTCTATGACGAATGGTTGGGGCCAAATGATTAACTAATAATGGAATTGGATCACCTTTCTTGTAGTCTGTTGGTGCAACACCTGGCAAATAAAATGCCTCAGATATACCTATAAGATAGATAAATAATGTCAAACAATTATATAGGAAGAACATTCTTATGCTATCTATTAATTGCTCATCAATATACTTATGAATTCAAATATTACGATTTACTTATTAGAAAATGTTAATACATTCCTTATTACTGATTTATTTATTCACGACTCGGAATCGACAAAAAATTAAATTTGACCAAACAGTCACGTGTGGTCCTGATGTTAAAAGCATTGTTGGTCCAATGCTGTGTTAACAACTAAACCTATTCCAATGGCTTTGCCAACCCCTTTGTAAAATTGCTTCTTTTCTGTTTGAAAGTTATATTCCTGATTTCCTTTAATTTAGTGGCTTGTAACGTGGGATCAGTCATATACTTTGGTCTTGTTGAGGAATAATCACACTTTAAATTTAATCTTGAGCATTGCGTACACCTTGGTCTTTCTTCAGGGCATGCTTTGTGTCTGACTCTACAAGTCCAGCATCCGCTTTTAGATCTGGGTCCTAATTTTTTTTTCTTCTCCGGTACTTCAGAGTAGTTATCTAAATTTAACCTATTTTTGCGGCTTCTACTTCTCGTTATTTTATAGTTTGGCAAGTATTCGTCATCTTCTATAGTTGTATCAACGCCTTGATCCTGGTATTTCAATCCATCCTTTTTCCTCGATTGTTTTCGTTCTGTTTTAAGATCCGTTCTACTTGATTGTTCCGTTAGAGGCAGAGACTGTAATCTATGATTATCACTTGCACCGTTCGCAGGTGGAACCAGGATTTTAATCATCATAGACCTTTTTCTTGACTTAACAGTATTTCTTGTTAACTTTCCTTGATCGTTGTCTAATCCAAATTTTGAATTATCTTCTTCGCTGGGCAATATTTTGGGATTTTCCATATCATACATCCCAAATCTATTTGGACTATTGAATTCAATGTCTGTATCCTTTTCCGAATTAGTCTCTTCTTCATCTGATTGTTCTATACTACTTTCAGCTATTGGATATGTCTCAGAATCCTGTTTTACAATCCATGGATATAAATGATCATTATAATTATCGGCTTCTGATGTCAATAGATCTTTATCAATAACGAGATCTTGGCTTTGCATGACCGGTGAACTAACTATTAAGTCATCGTTAGGTGTTGGCAATGATCTCTTCTTATGTAGTACATAATTTATTCCTCTGGAGAACATCGAACCTTGCTTGCACTTATCTGGAGAAAGACCCAAGTCACAATTGCCATACTTATCATAAATATGTTCATTAAATGTAATTGGAGGTAAGAGGGTTTGTAGGTTCGAGGAATTGGAACTTTGAATGCCATCATTGTCAGATACCTTAGAATTTCTAGGTTGTGACGAAATAGTATCATTAAATGGATTCATTATCTTTGAAGAACGTTTTTCACTTGCAGAAGACGACGATACTGTAATAACTGGTGTATAATTTCCTAATAATTTCTCTAAATTATCTTTGTTTAATTTGTTAGGTGTAATGACAGGAGCACTAGCAAATCCCCCTCTGTTTCCAGGACTAAATTCAAGTTCAAAGTTCATTTTATCTTCAGAATCATAAACTCTTGATGACATTGTCAATTATAGTCTTACTTGTTTTTTATGTGGAAGATATCAATAATCATACGAATATTTGCAACTATTTTTTTTTGAGGGCGGCGGCTAAAAATTTTGAAAAATTGAGGACTTATCACATTGGCTGCTAAATGCTGAAACAACATCGATTACCCAGCAGAATATTCAACTAAATTTAACAAACCCGGAGCATTTATCATAACAGTCTTGTTGTGTTAAAAGGCTGAAAATGATAAAGTTCTGATGTTTATATCTCCCTTGTACACTAGAAAAAAAAAATCTACAACTGATAAACTTAAAGTTTTATATATTAGCTATTATACAATAGATGGCTTCGTATGAACACTAGTGTAAGAAAGTATCCAATTGAGATTAGTAAGTAGAAACTTACAGCCTAGTGTCCACTCATTATTTGAAGTAATTCTTATGCTTTTACCACCAATGGAATCGTGTTTAGGCGAAATTGAATAAGGTAATTCAATTTCTTCATCTATAGTTATTATTCTGCATTCAATTTGGGACAAAATATCTAGTAGCGCAATCATAGCAACATCTAGTTTATTAAAGTTGAATAATTTTCCCAATGAAAAATCATTTGAAGAATATAAGTTCAATATTGTCTTGTGCGGCTGTTCAGTAGAATCAGCATCCGCTGATAATTTTATTATTTGTGATTGTGAACCCATAGGGATGAGCTTATAGTTCTTCAAATTGAAATCTAGTCGTTTAATTAAAAATATTAGTAATAATACGAGTTGCCCAAGGGCAGCATTAATCTCTGACCAAGGGACTTTGTATCCCAATCTAAAACCATTTATCGTACCATAAGTATTCTTGTTGTCGAATGAGATTTGAAAAAACTTGTTATAAATATTTAAATTTCGGAGACTATCCAAGTGGTTTAAATGGGATTGATATAGAGCTTTAGACTGATCAAGCTTGTTCCGCTTTAGTGATAAGTCAAGCAGGAGATTATTTTTTAATTTAAGTACATCATTTAATTCATTTTCAGTTAATTCATTTAGCTGGAGTTTTAGTTCATTAAGTTGCTTGTCTAAATCATTTCTTTGAGTTTCTAGCTCTTGTAATTTTTGCAATTTATCTTGTTCCAACAATGTTAATTCTTTCAAGTTACCCATCGAGACATTAAGCTTCGAATCCAAATCACTTGTGTCCGCATCAGCATTATCTTTCTCTTTCAATTTTCTCAAAAACGTCATGTAATATTCTTTTTCTCGTTGGTTTTGATCAAATTTTAATTTGAAATTAGATAGTAATAGACCTGAGCAATCAGAGCATAGAGGATGGTCGATTTCTTGATTTGTAGATAAAATGGCAAAAATATGCTTTAGGGTATTGATTCTGGAAGAAATCGTAACGTAGTGGCCATCGTTGTCTGTATTATTAGAGTCTTTATTAGTCTCATTACCATCCGACAACATTCCAAACGAATCCAAGTCCATGGAATCTGCAGATGGCAGCTCATCATCATTAGTTACATTGCTAAATTTTATGGGTTCTGAGTTTTTAATGTTTGCTTCGTTGTACAACTTCAATCTCTCCTGTGGTATGAATTGTTTCGGGTCTAAATTCACCAAATCATCATCATTGAATTGATCATTATTCTTATTTAGTAATAGATTAACGTGAGCCAGATTAAGCTTCATTAACGAATGGTCAACAGTTATCCGGCTGTTACATTTTTGGCAACGGAATGTTTTATCAGGCATCTTGTCAATACAGAGGACTAATAATGCTAGTAGATAAGAATTCTCACAGATATATAGGGAAGTCGTATAAATACCATTTTTGAAACTACATCTCATAGTAAACTGCTAAAAAAAATAAGGAAGATAAGCCGGTCTAGTATAGTGGTTAGTACACTTCGTTGTGGCCGAAGAAACCCAAGTTCGATTCCTGGGACCGGCAGACTTATTTTTTTGTTCAACATTTGAACAGTTATTTTACGTATTTAATGCTGTTGTTCAAGGGCGCTCGAGCTACTATTGAATCAATTGGGCTTTGTAACTACCTTAAAATATATGCTAATTGGGTTTCACCTATATGGAGATGAAAGAAAGATTATTCCTATATTAGCCCTAATATGATAAATTGGTTACCCGGATCACTGGGTTTTTTTGTTTAAAGCGTTGAAAATTTTTATTGAGAGCAGAGTTGTAACCTCTTTGCATAACTACATTCATAGAAGTTGAATCAAAGATGGCCTAATATTTTAAGTATTCCATTTGTGTGAATCAATCTGAAACGGTATGTTTTCAATTATACTTGGTTTTTAAACAATGTTTTTATGATGATAATATGATACAGTGTCTTTAAGATCTTCGGATCAGTGTGAGCACATGATTTCTCAAGACTACAACGGTATCTGACAAACATAATGTTTAAGAAGAGAAGAATGAAGCAAACAAGGATGTTTACTAACATATCTAGAAATGGGAAAACGAAATAGAATTAATTATAATGAAATATACAGAAATGCATTACCGATAGTTTTATCGTCCGAACTGTACGGTCCATTACCACAACTTTATCCACATAACCCAGTCTCATGGCTATTTTTCGGGTATAAGTATGTGAGTATTCAGTTAAAATCAACACCGCAGAATTCCATCCAAAAGTTCAGAGTGGCATATGAGGATGGTGTATTCAAGGTAAAAGATGACGATGATATGCATAGACTATGGGCGCAAGGATTCTTTGGAAAGGGATCGTTGTCAAGATCAGACCCGTCTTGGAAAACACGTACGAATCGCCGATTGAATCTTGACGAGGAGTCGGGTATTACTAGCGAAGAAATTACAAAACTAAGAAGAGACGAGAGGAAAAAGTTCAAGAGCGAAAGAGGTAAATTGCAGGATTTGGAATTGAAACTCCGTCGTAATGAGATAACCCCAAGTGAGCTAACGATGCTCGAGGAATTTCGCGAAACTCTCAACGCCCTGAAACCAGGTGTATCAACCTACGATGCCACACTAAACCAATTAGAGGGCCTCAGAATCGAAGACCAGCAAATCCTCCACGGCTCCGATTTGGAGAACTTGGAATACTTGCAATTACAGAACGCAGAAGTCTTTTTCTTGCGGTTCGCCCTCAATGTTATAGATACTGATCTATCTCTTATCGAGCTTTTCCAAGAATGCTGCTCCAATGACAGGTCTCCCGAAAATCCCTTTATAATAGAATACGCGGTCTACCATCACTACAGATCGCTAGGCTGGTGTGCAAGATCTGGTATCAAATTCGGCTGTGATTTGCTTCTCTACAAAAGAGGGCCTCCGTTCAGCCATGCAGAGCACGCCGTCCTAATCATGCACGGTACGCAACAATCGTGGCCCTCTATCTCTTCAATATCTCGAGTCATTGGCGGTGTTAAGAAAAACCTCGTTTTGGTTTTCGTTGATGTCCCGACTCAATCCCAATTTTCTGAAGTCTTGAATGCACCTGCGGTGCCAGACAACGAGAAATTGTGCAATCTACTTCAGCTTTATAGAATCTCCGAAATATTATATAGAAGATGGATCCCTAGCAGGAATAGGGATTAATAATGATGTCTAATGTCTAATGTCAACTCACCAAGAAGCAGTATATACTGGCTATCGATTGTAGACTGCAGCTCTTGCATCACTTCTGAGAAAGTGGTCGCCAGTTCGAATCTTGCCGCGCGCACCCTTTATTTTGCTTCATTCTTAACTTGACCTGTTTTCGTTGCTCATCTCGAGGGCAAGTTTGAATCACACACGACCTATGTTTTGCTGTTCAGAACTCATCGTATATTTAAAGCACAGAGATTCCGGTTTTAATTTTGACATCGCCTACCCAGAATTCGGTAGTGCACAATTCACAGATAATATTATATAATCAGAATGTCAGATATCCAATCTATAATCAATCCACCATTGAATAACAACATTAGCATAGAGTCGGGAGCCGCCTCGTCCAATTCCGACGGCAAGGTTCCACAGGAAGTGATCTTGGAAAGTTTCGAGAAAATCAAGACTCATTTTCCTGCAGCCAGAATCAAGAAGATTATGCAATCGGACGAAGATATAGGAAAAGTGGCTCAGGCTACACCGGTCATCGTTGGAAGAGCATTGGAAATTTTTATGGCCAATCTTGTCGAGTCGTCTATAATAGAGGCTAAAAAGTCGGGCGTTCGAAGAATCGGCGCATCTCATATAAGGTCCGCGGTGGAAAATACGGAACAATTTGACTTTTTGGTCGACACCGTAGAGAAGTATCCTCCGGCAGAAAATTAGTTTGCGCTAGAGTCGGGTTTCTGCTGCTACGGGATGTGCTAACGAGCATACTGACTATCGAGTCTAGTGTTGCTAGGGACCGAACATCACGGGTTATCTAGCTGTGTATAATATGTGTATTTTAGTCAAGGTCTTAGTCGTACCTTATTAATACTATGAGCGAAATGGCAAAATATCACTCCTGTATATAAATTCGGGGGAACTTACTCCCCAAAGCAATTGTACAATAGGAACAGTTCCTTCCACAATAATTGCTTGATGTCCATTGAGTGCTTTAGTATTAGAAATTAATTATAGTATTCTTTTTAGATTGATCAGAAAACTTGAGAAATAACTAAAAGATCAGTATATTAGGATGGCACCACAATCGAAGTCACATACTAGTCTTGCATCCCGCAAATCATCTATTTTTTTCAACCAAAACCCACCACAGCCAGATGTTTATTACATTGGTGTCGATGTTGGTACTGGTTCGGCCCGTGCCTGTGTCATTGATACTAATGGGATAATTCTTGGGTTGAGTGAGAGGCCAATTACTAGACACGAATTGAAGCCAAACTACATCACGCAATCGTCCACCGAAATTTGGAACTCCATTTGCTACTGTGTCAAGCATTCTCTCAGAGAGTCGGGAGTTGACCCAAGTGATGTTTTTGGTATTGGTTTTGACGCTACCTGTTCATTGGTGGCTATTCGTGAATCTACTGACGAGCCCGTCGGTGTTGGTCCTGATTTCTCGGACCATAAGGAAAATATCATCTTGTGGATGGACCATAGAGCGGTTGATGAAACGAACGCAATTAATGCCACCGGTGACAAATGCTTAAAGTATGTCGGGGGAACTATGTCCATTGAGATGGAGTTGCCTAAGATCAAGTGGTTGAAGCACAACTTACCAGGTGGGATTGAGGATTGCAAATTTTACGATTTAGCCGATTTCTTAACCCACAAGGCTACTGGATCTGAAGCAAGGTCATTCTGTTCAGCAGTCTGTAAGCAAGGTTTCGTTCCATTAGGAGTTGATAACTCCACCACCGGTTGGTCCGAAGAGTTCTTGCATTCCATTGACTTAGATGAGTTAGTGGATGACAACTTCCGTAGATTGGGTGGTGTTCCAGACAAGAACGGTAAGTATTTAAGTGCCGGCGATTTAGTTGGAAAGTTAAGTGCCAAGGCCGCCGAGGAATTGGGCTTGACCACTGAATGTGGTGTAGGTAGTGGTGTTATTGATGCCTACGCCGGTTGGATCGGTACAGTTGCTGCTAAGGTTGATATTCCTCAATTACAAGAGCTGTCCGAAGATAGCATTGCCACTTCTTGTGGAAGATTAGCAGCAGTGGCCGGTACGTCCACATGCCATATTGCCATGACCAAAGAACCATGCTTCGTGCAAGGTGTTTGGGGTCCCTATAAGGATGTCATGGCGCCAGGATATTGGTTAGCTGAAGGTGGTCAATCCTGTACTGGTGCTTTGTTGGCGCATGTTTTGTCAATTCACCCTGCTTATTCAGAATTGGCCCATTTGTCGGAAGCTTCCAACTTATCTAAGTTCGACTACTTAAATTCCATTTTAGAGAATTTAGTTAGCGATAAAAATATCAGATCTGTTGTTAGTTTGGCTAAGCATATGTTCTTCTACGGTGATTTCCATGGTAATAGGTCTCCAATTGCAGACCCAACCATGAAAGCTGCGATTATTGGTCAATCTATGGACTCATCTGTCAATGACTTAGCCATTCAATATTTCTGTGCTTGTGAATTCATTGCTCAGCAAACGAGACAAATCGTAGAAGAGATGGAGAAGTCGGGACATGACATTAGCTGCATCTTCATGAGTGGTGGTCAATGTCGTAACGGTTTGTTAATGAGATTGTTGGCCGATTGTACCGGGTTACCAATCATTATTCCTCGTTATATTGATGCTGCAGTCGTGTTTGGTTCTGCTTTACTAGGAGCCGTTGCCTCAGAGGAAATGGTCGAGGAGCATATTTCCTCCAGAGGTAAATCGAGAAGGTCCTCTATTTTATCCACTCAGAAATCTCAAAGTAACTTAGCTGGTGGTCAAGAAGGACCTCCTTCTCCTTATACTGCACCTACTGCAACCGTCTCGTCTACAAATATGAACGCCTTAGCCTACGCAAGCGGTAACGCTGGAAGCCACCACCAATTGTATACTACCCACGGAGACACACCAGACTACTTCAACCAACAAGCGGGTACTGAACCAATCAAGGAAGTTTCCGACGATGACGAATCTGAAGGTGAGGATCAAACCTTATCGTTCGGTTCGAAGCAAAAGGTTCAACAGGGCTTATCTCAGAAATTGAACAAGCTTGGCTTAAAACCATTGTCCACCATCGATAAGAAAAAGTCCTCGAATCAACCGGGCGACAAATTGTGGAGAATCATGGAAAAAATGACAGGCCCTGGAAGGGTTATCTTACCTTCGAGTGAAAACCACCCAGATCGTAAGTTATTGAATGCAAAATACAAGGTCTTCTTAGAACAATGCTTCAAGCAACAAGAATACAGAAAAATGGTGGACTTGGTTGAAGCCGACAACTTGAAGTCTTTGAAGATGACTTAGATCGTCGTCCCTGCAATTTGATTCCACGTACCTACTTTTTCTATAGAGTTACATATGCAAATACATACTCATAAATATTTTCTGTTGCGCAATTAAGGGATTAATCACATAAGAAAAATATTCTTGACTACTTCTTAACTACGCTATTCATTTCTGATTATTTTTCAACCACAAATTCCATTTTGCGACCCTTCTAACAATTTTTATAACATTCTACTAGTATATACTACCCTAAAAGAACTGTGGTTTTAGAAGTTTTAGTGTATTACTTAAGCATCGACATTTTAGACTTTTAGCTATTTTCACGTGAGAGGTTGCAATCGCATCAACATATTTCCGATCTACTCTAACATTGTCATAACCAGAATCTAAATCCTAAATACTGAATTCATTTTTCAACATATATATTCAAGTAGACTAGTAAAACATTTAGCCGTATCGTATAGTTGCACACGCGAGATTCCATTGTATCGAATGGTTTCATAACTGAATAAACTGGCATTGCAATTAGTAAGTGTGGGTCACGTGCAGTTAGATAACTGTGGATTACAGCAAAATCTCTGAAAAAAAATTGCAACTAAATAACTATTGCTTGAGCCACCACAACTTTTACGTCTGTCGTTGATTCAAACGAGAAAATTATATTATAAATCTAAGAGGAAAAGATCTAAATCAATTACCGTAAGAAGAATTTTCACATTGACATATTATCAAGGGTATACAAACTTTTTGAATAACTGACTCTTTGATATTTTTGCATTAGTAATGTCAGTTCATGAATCTGAGGTTCCTAAGTTACAGGAATATAACCCTGAAACGCAAGAACACGATTTTGAATACCCAAATGAAGAATATAGCATAAGCTCGAACGTGGCTGTTCCTCAGTACTCGGAGAGACAGGTGACTGTTCTTGATTGGGGTCAAGAGACGTTCAAAAACCCTTTACAGAAAATACAGCATTATTTGGTCTCATTATTTCCAATTGCCAAATGGATATTGCATTATAACAGGAAATGGGCATACGGGGACATCATAGCCGGTGTGACGGTCGGTGTTGTCTTAGTTCCACAGTCGATGTCATATGCTCAATTGGCCGGGTTGGCACCGCAATACGGATTGTACTCGTCCTTCGTGGGTGTGTTCATATATTCATTTTTTGCCACTTCTAAGGATGTTTCTATTGGACCCGTGGCGGTGATGTCTTTGCAAGTGAGTAAAGTCATCCAGCATGTGCAAGAGAAGGTAGGGGAGGATAAGTACGACCCTGCGGAGATAGCAACTTTTTTGGCGTTGATATGCGGTGGTATAGCGGCTGGTATTGGGATACTAAGATTAGGATTCATCTTGGAATTCATTTCGATCCCAGCAGTCATGGGTTTCATGTCAGGATCTGCATTTAATATTATTGTCGGCCAAGTACCGGGATTAATGGGGTTTAATAAATTAGTCAACACTAGAGATGCATCGTATAAGGTGGTGATAAATACATTAAAAAACTTGAAGCATTCAAAGGTAGATGCGGCCTTTGGCTTAATTTCTTTGTTTGTATTATTCGTTTGGAAATTCCTGACTGAATATGCCATGAAAAGATGGCCAAGACAGAAGACTTGGTTTTTCTATACCCAGAACTTGAGAAATGCCATTGTTATTATAGTGGCCACTTTGATTGCTTGGGGTGTAGTGCATCCTAAGAAAGTCAGCTTTCACGGCCCATCGTCTGAATTTAAACCTCCAATCTCTACTATTGGGTCTGTTCCTTCCGGTTTGAAGCATGTTGGAGTTATGAATATCCCAGACAACATTGTTTCAGTGATGGCTTCGGAAATTCCAGTGTCTACCATTATTTTATTGTTAGAGCACATTGCCATTTCGAAATCTTTTGGTAGGGTGAATGATTATAAAGTTGTTCCTGACCAAGAGTTAATTGCTATTGGTGTTAATAATTTAATTGGTACATTTTTCAATGCGTATCCTGCCACTGGTTCGTTTTCTAGATCCGCTTTGAAAGCTAAATGTGGTGTTAGAACTCCATTGGCTGGTATTTTTACCGGTGCCGTTGTCTTATTGGCTTTGTATTGTCTTACCAGTGCATTTTACTATATTCCAAAAGCTGTTTTATCTGCAGTTATCATTCATGCAGTGTCGGATTTGATGTCAAATTATAAAGTGACATGGAACTTCTGGAATATTAGTCCCTTAGATTGCGGAGTTTTCTTGATCGCAGTCCTTATTACTGTGTTCTCTTCAATTGAGAATGGTGTTTACTTTGCTATTTGTGCTTCTGTTGCCATCCTTTTATTCCGCATTGCTAAACCTCAAGGTGTATTCTTGGGTAGAATTCAAGTCGCCGAAGTTATCAATCCAATTGTTAAACCTGTTGACTCTGAAACATCAACCATGGATTCTAATTTGACAAGTTCTAATTCCGATTCATCCAATGAAATTGAAATTCGCCAAGTTTTGAGCAACGCTACCAATTACCAATCTACATCTTCTAACAAATATAAGACTAAAGAAGTGTATGATTCTACAATTCCTACCACTGCGCAATTGCGCGAAAATAACCCTACAATCAAATTTCACACAAGGTGGGTTCCTTTATCAAAAGAGAATATCAATAACGAATTGAATGTCAGACCACCACCACCAGGAGTTATTGTTTTCAAACCAATTGAATCATTTACTTATCCTAACTGCTCAACTCAAATTGATAAAGTTACTGAAGAAGCTAAACGTCTCACCAGACGCGGTAAACCATATAACTACACCGACACCGGTTCCAGACCTTGGAATGATCCTGGTCCATTGAGATGGAGCATTCCTTTCACGAAGAAAAATAATAATGCTAAAATTGAGTCTGAAGCTCCAGATGAAAGACCAATTTTAAAAATCGTTCATTTTGACATGTCTTCAGTCGCATCTACAGATGTCACTGGTATGCAAGCATTGGTTGATTTAAGAAAAGCATTGAACAATTATGCCGATAGAGAAGTAGAATTTCATTTCTCCGGTATTTTATCACCATGGATTAGAAGAGGGTTAGTAAATGCGGGCTTTGGGTCCTATAAAGAAGATGGGTTAGTTAGTGAGACTACTTATGTTAACATTGCCACTTCATTAAAACCTAAGGATTTAGAATTAGGCGTCAATGAAGAATATTTTGCAGCTGTGGGAACTAACACACCTTTCTTCCATTTGGATATTCCTGACTATTAAAAGTTTATTTAAATTTCTTTATATATTTTTGTCTTTTTTTTTGTCTTTTATTGGGTTTTCATTTCTTGCAGTTATTAGTATATCTTTTTAAATATGTATTTTCATACCATAGTCTATATCAGTATCAGTAATGTAGTTTCTTTTTTAGCAGATTGAACTGTGGATTTGAAATCCACGCATCAAAATATTTTGATAGCAGACGCGTATTTTTATAAATTTTACCTTGAAGTGAAGCGTTTATATTCAACTGTTAATATATACAACAACGATATCGTAGCTCTTGAAGATATCTAAGTTATTTCAATGAACGAGGTATTACCAGATTATAAATCACCCTCGTTGACACCAAGTCATAAAAATCCAGAGGAGGTGAAGAATATCTCAAATCAAGATCTTGGTACTGAATCTGTTGATAACACAGAAATGCCAAAGAAGAGACAACAGGAAGAAGACGAAGAAGAAGGGGAAGAAGACAGTTTGAGTGATTCAGAATCACCGAAAAAGAAAATAAGATTAGTGACTCCAGATGATACATTGAATTCAACGCCCACACCCATGGAAGATAAATCCACCACACAATCACCACCCAAGGCGTTAACTAAAAAGCAAATTGAGAAATTGGAAAGACAAAAGGCGAGGGAAGTAGAGAGAGTCGAGAAGGAGAAGAGGAAAGAAGAGGAAAGAGTGAAGAAAGAGGAAGATAGAAAGGCTAAAGAGGAAGAAAGAAAACGGAAAGCCAATGAGAAAGAAATTGAAAAGGAAATGAAGCGAAAGAAATTAGAAGATGAGAGATTAGAAAGGGAGAAACGGAAAGAAGAGGATAGATTGAAGAAGCAGGCTGAAAAGGAAGAACGTGAGAAACAAAGACTTGAGAAAAAACGGAAAGCAGAGGAAATGAAAGAACAGAAGGAACTCGAAAGAAAAAAGGCAGAGGAAGATAAGAAAAGGGCAGAAGAGCAAAAGGAAAGAAGTCAAATGAAGATATCTAATTTCTTCACTATAGGGTCTAAGAGATCGTCGCCGAAGAAAAATGAAGTTCCGACAGTCGAAGACAAGGTTGTTTTAAATAGCGAAGAAATTGATACGGAGGCTGTTTATAATAAAGTGTTCTTGCCATTTTTTCAAAAGAAAAATGTCATAATGGCCCCACTTAGCCAACTTTCGGATTGTCAATTAGGAAAATCTAAGGAAGACTTTGATTCAATAATATCAACTGCAAAGAAATGCCCATCGGCCACCTCAAAGTTGAAGGATTTTTTCAAATCATATAACCCAGTTGTGAAACCCAATAACTATGCTTCCCCCCAGGATATCATTAATGCTTTAAACTCTTCGCAGACGACAGAATCACAGGTATATGACATGTTTCAGAAATTACCACCAATTAAATATTTGCAATTCTATGAAAATTCAAAGCCGCCATATATAGGAACTTGGTGTTCTTCACAACATGCCTCTGTTAAAATACCCATTGTTAATCCTATTGATACTAGTGTCTCTGGATTAGACTATAGTTATGATTCCGACGTTGAGTGGAATGGGGATGATGCTGAAGATGAAGGTGAAGGTGAAGACATAGATAATGATGATGAAGAAGACGATGACGAAGAATTAGACGACGATGAAGAAATGGACGATTTTGTGGAGAGTAATGAATTAATGAAAAAGAAAAAGAGAATCATGGGGCCGTTAGTGGCAGTTAGTAAATGGAATGGTGGAGATATTAATATGAACGATCTTTTCGACGAAATAAAGTTTGAGAGACTAGATTATAATATTGAATTTTCAATAGACCCATTTCATAATTACTGGGGAACCTCAGTGATAGAAAAGGCTGACAGTTCCCGTACTGAACCGGATGCTACCAATTCTGCAAATACTACCACTATTCAAGATATTAATAAAAATTCAAATCCTAATCTCTTGATCCCACAAAAACCCACAATAAAGGATCCAAAAGCAGTATGTGAATTAGCTAAGTTTATTGAGAAGAATAATGATTTTACAATCGGTACTTTGGTTGAACTCTCGAAGAAAGAATTCAAAACTTTCACGAAAGCATTATTAAAACATACAATACAAGAAATAGCGTCTTATAATAAGAAAAGCGGCAACTGGATTGTTAAACCTGAATTTAGAGAAAAAGTAACCATTGAGTCAGATAAATGAGTATTATTTTGGAATCGCGTAAATTTGTGTAGATAAATATTAATCAATAAATGAAATAACATTTAGCTGAAGCTATATACCTTAAGCATTTCAAAGTAGATATCATAATCTAAGAAGAGAGCCCTTAATGAACATTCTATTCCAACTTACTTAATATAAATCATGTCACAAGTACCGGAGACTACTGGTGATAGTTTAAATCTCATGTCTACACAGATGCAAGGCAAGCTAGAAGAATTTGAAGAGTCAGGCAGCCATCAAGAAAACTTAAAAAAGAATATAAACTATATACAAGAGTTCAAAAATAAAGACAAGGATACTGATATCTCTCTTAAGAGACCGAAAAGCATAACTAAACCATTATCGAATAATACTAATAGTAGGAATCCCAAATCCAAACGAAAATCGTCTACTCGAAACTCGAAAAGAATCAAAAGTATGACGTCCCTAATGCAAGATGTTTATACTAAGGGTAAAAGTTTCGAAGAGCTTAAGTCAACTGAACCAGGGCTGAAGAATGATTATGTTCAACTATCTATATTTCAATATTTTTCAGGCCATAAAGAGAAAATATCGGATATCTTAAAACGAATTGAAACTATAGAGGACCAAGATTCAATGCAAGGATTTCCATCCAATGGCATGAACTCTGAAGAACCACGAATACTATATTCGAAAAATGAATGGGCCAATATAATTAAAAACATAAAATTGAAGTTTCCTGGTTTATCTTCGAAGACGAAAAAGAGTCTAAAATACATAACCAATAAAATACAATTTCAAGCGCAGCTGCAAGATAATAATGAGAACCAAGCATACAGTATATGGTCCCAGGCCTCCGCTCCTCCCGATGAGGGGTTAACAGATGAAGACTTGAAGTGGTTGTATGACTTGACGCACGAACAGATAATTAGTAATAATACCATATTAGAAGATGATTTAGAAGACGGCGACGATGCCAATAACTCATTTGTTATTACACTATCGCAGGCAATGAATAGGAATGAGCGCCCAGAAATTATTGACACAGATGTAATACTGGATTCATCACCGGAACCATCTCAGTTAATTCCGAAGACTAAAAATCGACTTGATGATTCTGCAAGTAAAATTCAAGTGAAAGATTCCATTTACAACCCAAAATTTCACATAGACGAAATTTCATCACGCCAACAAGAATCAATATTAGAGACATCAGTGTCGACTGATAGCTTCCCCTTTGCGCAAACTTCACAAAAAAGTACAGAGAAGGATGTAGTTGAAATTCCAGACCCCGAATTTAATACAACCCCGAAACGAATTGGTTCAATTATCGGGACCCACGACTTGCCTATTGAACTTTCTTCTGATCCTCAAAGTCAGGAAGAGATTTATCTTAGAAAAGAGGAAGAGCATTCACCTGTTCTTCCTGTAGATGAAATTATTGTATCATCACCTTTAAAAAATACAAGACCTGACATTTTCAAGACGCCGACAAAAAGAGTTCCAGATTCAAGTCAAATGAAGCATTCGCCATTCTCGCGTAGTCGTAACCAAACCCCTTCAAAATTGCAAGATCTAAAATACGTGGGTGATTCAGAAATGGAAATAGTGACATCGTCCAACGTTTCTTCCATTTATTCTACAGCAAAATCCAAATTTAGACATACGGCAGAACAACATTTGGATTCCCAATTTGAGAATCAAGAAGGAGAAGGCGAGGAGGTTATATACTCTTCAATACCAGAACCAAAAGCAAGGGGAAAAGTGAAGAGTTATCGTACTTCCAGAATAGAGGTGCGAGGGAACTTGAATTTTACTGATGCAGAAAATGAATATAACAAAACCAGGATAAAGAAAATTGAGACCAAATGTATAAATGTGGATCCTGAAAATGAAATTCACGATTCACAGGACGAAGATGATAATGATCATAGTGTGAGTATCATTGAAATCACAAGAGAAATAAACAATACTGAAAGTTTACTTGATTCAGAGCAAAGCCCTCTAATCGAAAATGAAGGAATTGCTCATGATACATCTGTTCTACAAGTTCCCTCAAGTCCACAAGCGAATGAAGCAGGTATTTTGGATTTCTTGCCAACTTCTCAATCAATGAATGCTGTGTTTAGTACAGGTACTTCGAATACACAACCGATGGAGTCAGAAACATGGGAGACAAATAGATTCGAAAAAATGACTACAAATCAATTGAGATCTAAACTTCAGGAATGGGGGTTAAAGCCTGTCAAAGGTAGGGACAAAATGATACGAATTTTGTCAAATACTGATAACCTTATAGACCTGAGTATAATAAGTCTCAATAAAGAGGCACCAACAAACATTAGTGAATCACAATACATTAAAACTAGTATTTACAACAAAATTAGTGATACGATTAAACGAAATCCATATTGGCTTGATAAGGTAATAAGCTTCGAGCCAATTTGCTTGGAAAAGTTACACCAGTGGCTTCGATCCGATTCGATTGGAATCCAGTTAGAACGGGATACACTAGAAAAGTATTGTGATGAACAAGGCATTGCCTGTACTGATATTCGATAATATCTAATATATTGAATAATAAGTGTACAGTATATTGTATATATAATTAAATGGGAAATATCATCGCTAGAGATATTTCTTATGATCTGCATCAATTTTATCATCTAATAAAATAATATTTAAATATGTAACTAACTTGATACTCAATCCTGCATTAGCAATTGCTGTACCTGGTCCAAATATCAAATTATTCAAGGCGTTACCATAAGTCTTATAGATAACTACTTTAACTGCCCAAACGGCATGATACCCCCAGAGAGCGATCAAAAAGAGTGAAAGAAACGTAAGAAAAAGTGCCTTTATCACACGCGAGGTGGATATATCTTCATCTGGTATCCTAGCAGACTGCTTTTTGTTGTTTACCCTTCTGCGTGTCTCCATTCTCGATACTAATGTTTTTCTAGTTCCATTAACTATCTTAAAAATGATCTTCAATGAATTATTTCTGAACATTAAATTCCGACCAAGAATTACGAGGGCATTCCCGGGACCGGAAATAACACGACTTATTAAATTCGTAAGAGAAGTTTATGAGCTTTTCTATATATTGCAAATCATCTTGCTTTTATACTAGACATATAAGTTATGGAAAATATCTACCAATATGATCCACATCTAGTGGTAGAGCCAAGCCATTATTCCGGAGGTATCCCGGTTTTTGAGCCATCAATGGAGCAATTCAAGGACTTCTATAAATTTAATAAAGCCATCAATAAGTATGGAATGCAATCAGGAATAGTGAAGATAATACCACCTAAATCGTGGACTAGGAGCCTACCGGCAAATTATACTCACGAGAACTTGGAATCTATTAAGATCAAAAATCCTATTATACAGCATATTAATGGTTCTGGTGCTGGTATTTATTCACAGCAGAATATCGAAAGACCAAGAAGTTATAATATATTTCAATGGAAAGAATTATCAGAAAAGCCAAACTACCAACCACCAGCACCGAAGGGGAAACCAAGGGTTTCACCAACGCCTTTGGATTCCCAAAGACGTACAAGGAATGGAACAACGAATCATAAGAGCGACAAGAATGCGGCAGACACAAAGAAGACCAGTGACACCTATAATATAGATGCAAGTCAGTTTTCAGCAGAAAGGTGTGAGCAGTTGGAAAAAACATATTGGAAATCGCTTACATATGCTGAACCTATGTATGGAGCCGATCTGATGGGCTCATTATTCTCTGATTCTGTTAAGAGTTGGAACGTTGCGCAATTACCAAATATCTTAGACTTGATGGATACAAAATTGCCAGGTGTCAATGATGCTTATTTGTATGCTGGCTTGTGGAAAGCAACTTTTGCATGGCACTTAGAAGACCAAGATTTATATTCAATTAATTACTTACACTTTGGGGCCCCAAAACAGTGGTACTCGATTCCACAAGAAGAATCAGGAAAATTTTTTGAACTTATGAAGGATACATTTCCAGAAGAACATAGATTGTGTCTGGAATTTTTAAGACATAAGACATTCCTAGTATCACCACAATTTTTAGGAAAACATGGAATAAAATGCAATAGAATTGTGCACAATGAAGGTGAGTTTATAATAACTTATCCTTATGGTTATCACGCTGGCTTTAATTATGGCTACAATTTAGCAGAATCGGTTAATTTTGCATTGGATGATTGGTTTCCAATTGGAGAAAAAACGAAGAAATGCGAATGTATAAGTGATTCTGTTGGTATCAATGTTCAGCAATTGTATTGCAAATATAAAGGAATACCATATGAATATGAACAAGATTCGGAATCGGAAATTGATGAAAATCCTTCGGAAGAAACCAAATCTAGCATAGCATCGCCCAGTAAAAGAACGCATACACATAAAAAAGCAGCAAAGCTTCTATCTACAACACCATCCATTAAAGAACCAGTATATGAATGTTGTTTATGCCCTAATGTCCTACCTAAAAAGTTAAGCAAATCAGATCAATTTGAATTATTAAATACTGATTTGGCGGATAAAAGCGGCAGTAAAACCTTCAAAGCACATAGGATATGTGCACAAATGTTTCCTTCCCAGTTATCCATTGACCCTCTGAATAATCTTGTTTCTGGAATGGATCTGATTTCATCTGCTCAAAAGAATTTAAAATGCACTGTTTGTGATACTCATTCAACGAAATTTAAGAAATCTTCACATGGAGCATGCTTCCAGTGTTCTTATTCCAAGTGTTCTAGAGCATTCCATGGAACTTGCGGTTTGGGTGGAGGTGTATTATATGATATGGCCGAATCGAGCGCTATGTGTAAATATCACAGAATCAAGAAATCACAAATAAAGAACACTGTGGATTACCAAAAGTTATCAAAGATACCGCTTAACTCTTTAATTCAATTTACCGTGTCTATTCCAAGCGATCATACAACACAAACCAAAGATATATATTGTGGTTATGTTATATCGAATAATATTGGGGAAAACAGTATTGAGATCGTTTCTTATCCTAATTTAAAAGATAAAATGGAAGTACAATATGGCGATATTATAACTGGCTCTAATGCCGAGGTAGATAATTCCAATTTCTGGAGCTTGAAGAAATCGAGAGTATCCAAACCAAGAGTTAAAAAGTTGGAATCAGTACTTGTTGATGACGAGAAAGTTACGGGGATTAAGAACAATCCTCTTTTGACATTAAGTAAAGTGAATCAGTTTATTACCGAAGTATTTACGCCAACAGAAACCGCACCAAAAGATGTTTTGCAGGAACCTACAAGCATATTTTGGTATAACCTACCAGAATGTTCTACTGATCAGGTCGCGAGGTATACAGATGATGTAAAGTCCACATTGCCTAACGATTCAAATTACAAGAAATACCTTCAGAGAAAGAAATCTAAACCAATTTTCGTGCAAAACTTTAAGAGAAAATCAGATGGTGAAGTGACCCATACAGATCACATAAACAAAAAGAAAAACATGTCTTCTTTTCAACCTAATTTGCAAATGCCAATATTTATTCCCCCTGATACAAACTACACACCTATACAATCGTATTTTATTCCCCATATTCCATATAATCAAAGGCCGGTACCTCCACAACAACAAGTAAGATATGCACCATCACCTGCTCCTTATCAAGGCACATTTTTTCATAACCCAGGGGTAAATACACCTGTTCCAGTAACAAGATCCCCCCAGCCCTAACGAAGCAGTTAAATACATTATGTAAATATCTATTAATTTTCACGTGATTCGATGGAACTATATTGTATACAGATGTAGAGGACTTATAAAACCCAATGTAAGACTAACTACCTTGATGCATAACAAACGTAATAGGGATAGAGATGGTACCAGCGAACTACCGAGAGGCGAAGAAGAAAGCGATGATGATATAACAGAAGACGAGATATCAGAGGAATTCGTACGACCTAAAAGACAGAAAGTCAGCTCTGAAGTTGATCGCTATGAACAGTGGATAGATAAATATATACCACAGAAGAAAGAAGAAATATGCATAAATCCTAGGAAATTAAAAGAGGTTAGAGAAACTCTAGCAAATATGATCAATGGAAGTGATCCTACTAAGTTACTCATATTAACGGGGCCATCTGGGTGTTCCAAATCAACTGCAATTAAGGTGTTGGCAAATGATCTAATATCTAGCGCAAGATCCAAAAATAACTTCGAATCGTACATATCGATATCTGGTTCTCCTTCTTCCAGCAATTGGATAGAATATACCGATTCTATGGTTACGGATACTCCACAATCAGCCCAGTTTAGTGAATTCTTGAATGATGCTAAATATCGCATTGGACCAAATTTATCAATCATATTGGTGGAGGAATTACCTAATGTGTTCCATGCGGATACTTTAACCAGATTTAGAGCTAATTTGAACGAATGGATCAATATGGATAGTAAACTACCGCCCTTGGTAATTTGCTTAACCGAAATCGAATTGGCGCAAGAACAAAGAAACCAAGACTACTTTAATATAGAAAATAATTTAACTATCGACACATTACTAGGTAGGGAATTTCTAAATCAATTTGGAAAGGTTAAGCATATTAAGTTTAATTCGCTTGCAGCATCTTTTATGAAGAAAACGATGAATCAAATAATTAATAAGGAAAAATCCGTATTCCGAAGTATCGCTAAAGCTGAATTAGGTAGTTTCTTAAACTATATAATAGATAGTGGTGATATAAGATCAGCAATATCGAACTTACAATTCTGGTCGGGTTTATCTAAAAAAGGAAGAGGTGAGGTATTTGATTCATTAAGAGAAAACCAACTCAATTTGTTTCATGCCATAGGGAAAGTCATATATTCCAGCTCGAAATTTCTGGAATTACCAACAGAAGAGACTGATTATTTGACTATACAATCTGTGTTGGATAACTATGGAAATAACTCTCTACTAAATTTATCGTTATTAGAAAATTATCACGTTTATAATGATCTGCATTACGATTTAGATATTGCTAGCGATATAACGAACGGTCTAAGTCTCGGAGATATAATGAGTCATGTGGAGGAAGGAAAAGAAGTAGGCGTACGATCCACTAGGAACCTGTTGCGAAGAGTTGATGGGAGACGAACACAACGTTCCAATATAAAGTTCCCTCGGCAATTTAAAATGATAAAAGAATACAATAAGACCAAGAAAGAAATACGGATATATCAACGGATAATTAACGAGTGCCGAAACTCATTTAACGATTTAAACCTTATAGATGGATTTTATTTACCGATCATATATAATACTACACGTCGACAGTCTGGGAAATTAAGGTACGACAGGTTGGGGGGACGATTCAAACAGATTCTATCGGACACAGAGTTGCCAGTACTCGAAGAAGAAACAGAAGATTACATACGGGACCAGTTTCACGTGGATATTCAGGACAAGCTAAACCACGAACTGGAGGATGAAGAAGAAGCTTTGAGCGATCCTATCGAGAGTGATGTTGATTCAGATGAAGACATTTTCAATGACTCGATAGACGACAGAGAAATACACAAGTTAGTTACCCAATCCCGAAGCCAAACCCATCAGTATGGATCAGATGATGAATTTCTGTCCGACCCTGAATTGGATAACATAATACTATCGCGCAAATACTAAACATATAGTTAAATAATACATGTATTAACATAGAACTACCTAATCACTTTTCACCGCATTGTCGAAGAAATTTGGGTCCTCTTCGATAGACTCCTTCACAATATCAAGCCCCCCTTGGAATTCACTATTAACATACAATTGGGGAAATGTAGGCCAATCGGAGAAGGTCTTGAGTCCCTGTCTCACAGAGTCGTCCTTCAAGATATCGAAAAACCCAAACCTCACCTGGTGTTCCCTCAATATCGCCACAAGCTGTCTCGAAAATCCGCACTGCGGCGACGAAGGAGATCCCTTCATGAACAACATGACCGGTGCTGCACCGGTCAACTTCTTCAACCTATCATTCAATGCTTCTGGCGATTCGTTCGCCGTCTCCTCTGGAGCATCTGCCGCACCCGGCACACTCGCTGCCGCTGCCGCTGTGCTGTCCGAACCCGCAGCCTCGGCCGCTGGCTGCCCCGAAAACTTGTTCAACGCAGCGATGAATTCCTTGGGGTCTGCACCCGACAACTCGGTCAAAATCGTCGAGTTGCGGATCAAAATGAAATATGGCACCGCCGACACCTCGAAAAGCTCGCTTATGTCCGGGTGGTCGTCCGCGTTGATCGATATGAAAAGCACCGTCTCGTTGGCCCCCGCCAACGTCTTGAACACAGAGTTCATCGTCTGGCATGGGCCTGCCCACGGCGTATGGAAGTACAACGCAATCAACCGCGTTGGTTCGGCTTTGGTCAACTCGGTAAACTGAGCCTCTGATTCTATCTCTATCACCGACATGCCGTTTCTTATATATCTTGTGCTGTGTGTTCTGTTCTTCCTTGCGGTGCCCATTTGTCAACCAAATCTCTGGTTTTCCATGTCGCCAGGATCGCATCGCGTCACGTGCTAATTGGTTAATCGGTCGTGCCATTCCCGATGTCTCAAACATTTTCCGGCTTGCCGATTGCTGACGTCATGATGTGACAAGGGCTTCCGCTGTCGGCGCGTTTTCGGCACGCCGGCTGGCGTACCCCACTTTCAATCATTCATTCAGGATGAGCTGCACCCCACAAAATTACCGTACCGACCTTTAGTTACATTTTGCAGGTTATCCCCAGTTGGTTGGTAGAAGTCGGCTACGTCAGTTTGCAGGTTATGTCCATACTCCAGAAGTTGGCGCTAGCAAATTGTTGGCTCTTCCGCTAATTAAGCGCCAGAACGGGTATTTGAGTGTTATTAAGTGTATTCTTTTTAAAAGTAGCGTATTATAAGGATATAATAAAGATACCAACTATATCATATATCACGGAATAGATATACATTGCTAAGTAGTTGCTTGTGGTAGTTTACGGAATCTTTTGACCACCAGCGCTTAAGAATTTAGTGAAAGGAAAACTTATGCTTTCTCAAGTTCAACAAAATAATTATACGATGTCAATGGAATTTCCAAATAAAATTGACGGGATGGACGACGGGGGCAATGGATCGGGCGATGGAGTCGGGCAGGAAGCGGGACAAGAGACGGGGGCAAGCGGGACGAAGAAACAGAAGAGCATTCCATTAGAGTTGACAGCGTACGGGACGACGCCATCGGGAAAGCCGAGGTTGTTTGTGTGTCAGATATGTACGCGGGCGTTTGCACGGTTGGAGCACTTGAGGCGCCACGAGAGATCACATACCAAGGAAAAGCCGTTTAGTTGTGGTGTGTGCCAGCGGAAGTTCTCCAGACGAGACTTGTTGTTGAGACACGCGCAGAAGTTGCACGCAGGGTGTGCTGATGCCATAACGAGGTTGAGAAGGAAGTCCATCAAACGTTCCAACTCGGTGGGCTCGGGCAATGATGTAGATATGGATGCGGGCTCGTCGATAGCGAAAAGTCCGTTGAAGGAGAATAAATCGCCTGCCAGCACCTCCTCGAGCAACAAGCCCTCACAGTCGCCGCTCAGTCGGCAGCACTCTATTGGCAGCAACGGTGCTTCGAAGGCAGGCGGCCAACAGAACGGGTTTGACCTTGTGCAGTTCAACCTTAATCTCTTCAATCCCCAGTCGAGGCCGAAGGGTACTCGCCAAGGCTCCATCAAGGATTCGTCTGCCAGCCTACAGAAACAGATGTTCGATAGAAGAAAAATCAACAGAAATAGGGGTGCATCCTTCTCTGCGCAATCAGGAGCTAATTACGCGGTAGGAATGACAGAATTCAACGATCTCTACCCAGGTGCTGATAATGTGGAATTCTCCACGCCGCAGTTGTTACCATCCTCAGCGAATGATGAGCATTCGTGGCTCAACAATTTGTCAACCATTCCAGGAATGACTGATAACGGCCCCGGTATTTCCAATGGAGCCAATGGTGGTAACACAAACAACGCATTGCCAAGACACAGTTCTATTAGCTCTATGTCGTTAGACCACCATGATTTGCCGCCAAACGTTTCTCACCAAGGATCGTTTTCTGGACCGGTACCTCATATGAGATCCGATAGTTTGGCAAGCAATTCATCATTCCATACATTTGATTCATTAAATGGATTGCAGTACATGATGCCTGGTGCTACAAATGACATCACTGCTTCAACATCGACTAATACTAATAACCACGTCAATCACAATATCAATGAAGATTATGGTTACTCGTTTTACGACATTCCAGAGTCTATGTCTAAGAACTCAGGGAATCACTTTAAATTACCTAATTCCTTAACGCCAATTAAACAAGAGGAAGATGACTTAATACATACCAATGGTCATAACAGTGTTTCTCATGGTAATGCCCCTAATGATAGTGGTCACGGAAATGAAAATTTTGACATCAACTTCTTACATGATATAGGAGAACTAGCCAATGAATTTGACGTTAATGCAAAATTCATGCCTAATGGATATTCCTTTTATGGTGACAATGCATCAGTTTCTTCCAGTGGGATAGAAACTAATTCACCACAAATGATGTCACCACCAGGTTCCCAAAGTCATTTCAAGAGTGAGACATCTCAACCTCTCCAAGGCCTGCAGCCACCAATGGTGGATGCAAGTTGTTTGAACCAAAATCAGCTATTGAATATCGAAAATACTAATACAAAACGGAAAAATTCCTTCAAGCAAGGAAATTATTCTAGGAATAAATTGTTCACTAATAACATTAGGTACATGATTAATAAATCATTAAGCAAATATCCAATCAGCGGAATAATGACCCCAACCATTCCATCAAATGAGAAATTGGAATTTTATACAAACAATTTTGTCAATATATTTCTATCACATTTCCCATTTATTCATATTTCTAAATTAAACGAATATGAGATTATGAGTATGACATCTAATGAGGATATGGCTAACGAAAGTGCACGGGTTTGTTTACCTTTATTGACTGCCACCATTGGAGCATTATTGGCTAATAATAAAAATGATTCCGAACACCTATACGAGGCGTCTAGAAGAACAATTCATATCTACTTAGAAAGTAGAAAAAGTTCGAGTAATGAATCAGGACCGTCATCAAATACAAACACTCATACAGCAAACCCATTGTGGTTAATTCAGTCCTTGACTTTATCGGTGATTTATGGCTTATTTTCAGATAATGAGAATAATGTCTATATCGTTATTAGACAATTAAATGCATTAAATTCGTTGGTCAAAACGTCAATTAAAAGTAACAGGACTATTTTATTTTCAATAAATGGTGAAGATGAAGAAATCTTTAACAAAATAAATGAAACAAAATCAAACGACTTTTTACAAAATGATTCATTATTTTCTACTACTTCATTTAACATTAATGATGAGATTAAATTCAAGAACAATATCAACGTTCAATCTCAAATAAGAATAGTGTTCATGATCTATAGGTTAACTAACTTCCTTCTAATGATGTACAATGTCCCATTAACGTTGAGTATCAATGATTTAGGGTTGTTAGAGACACCTTCAAAGAATGATGAATTTTTGTGGAATTTTAAGAATTACCAAGCTTTCCAAGAGTATAATCAAATTAACCGTACAAACAAAAGCTTGAAAGATTATTTGAATTATCTGCATGAACACAAGATTGTTTTCAGGGACGTTTTGTTCCAACTTACTAAGTTGTCACCAAACAATAATGGATCTGAACATTTTTTGAGCGAAAAGTTAAATAATCTAAGCCAATATGGTTTCATCTCATTGATTAATGGTATTTATGAAGCTAAGCAGTACCCTGAGATGCTGCAAATCGATGTTTTCACAATTTTGGACAAATTGTCGCTGTATACTAAAACTAATAACTTTAGCGTTCCTGTCTCTCGTGATAATTTGAATGCAAATAATCAAGGCGTTATTGATAGTTTACATACAAGATCACTGGATGATTTTGAAAAACAAAAACTAGACTATGCGCTATTAGCCAATTTTATTAAGGCAACATCATTAATTGATTTCAAATATGTTAAAGAACAGAGTTGGTTAAAAAATTATGATGAATTAACTGGAAACTTTAGTAACTTTTTGAATAATATTGACAATATTAATGACTATGACTATCTTAGAATAGTTGATTGTTGTCTTATTATAGTTAAGCTTGTTTTGTTCAAGACAGAAAGTGTACATGCTAGAAAACAGGGCGCATTTGAAGATCTGGTTGACATGAAGTTCATGCATCATAATAACCATAGTAATACGACCAGTCGTTTGATTAATGAATATGAGAGTACCTCATCAACGTTTGAAAAATTGATCGATATTAGAGTTTACGATGATGAATTCAATATTTCTAAAAATTCCATTCATTTACAAATGTTATTTCATATCTTTGCCATTTTATCCATTTTTTCAATTTACTTGATCAAGAAGAAAAATAATAAACTTCCGGGTGACGATCAATTGGATACCGAGTTAAATCAACGTTATAGAGTTGTATTGTCGGTTTTAGGTAAAATTGAAAATTTCTTGAAGTCCAAGTATCAGAATTTGAAACTAGAAAATCAATTGACAAATTTGTATTTATATTCAAATAACGGAGAAACTCCTAATTTGAATCCAATTGATGAACATGGGTTGCCAGCAGATTTCAACTACACCTTAGATAAGACATTATACATATTGAAAATTGGTGAATTGATTCTTGGCTTCATTTATGATTCCAATGTCAAGGTCAGTATTTTCAAGAAGTTGAGTGGAAGCTTGTCACAAATTAGAAAATTCATAATTGATAATGAATCCAAAATTACCTGAAGGACGCAGTTAAGGGCACTGGTAATACGACTATTTATTTACAAAAGTTCAAGAACATTTTATTGAATTATTATTATTATTATTTATTACCTATTTATTTATTTATAATTTACTTCTTTGTATTGAAATCATCATAATAATTGTTCAAATTGTTAATTCAGATTCCCGAACGTAGGAATAGTAGTTGGATAAATATGAATTTGGCAAGGTAAAAAGTAGTTCATAATGTTTATATTTTGCTAAGTATCTCTCTAGTTCATTTCCAATACATTTCTCGGCAAATCTCTGGATATTAAAAATATTACCTTTAAGAAAGTACTACTGAGTAACGTAATTATACCTTCACCTTATCAAAAGGAGATTATTGTCCTTGGATCTGAACGTTACATTTTAGCACTAATAAATATTTTATATCAACCGCATGGAGAATTTCGACTAATATAAATTTCTATGGCCGCAAGGCAAATTAAATCTATCTTATAAGATAACTTCTTTTTAAGTATCAATTCGTCGGCATGTCTACTTCCGATATATCACTTACTAAACCTAAAAGGTCTAATAAGCCACTTATTAGCGCTAAGATGTTTAAAGATGCACAATTTGGGTTGGTAAGCTTTGCAGTTATAATTTTGATTTTGTTCCATTATGCATGGATCATGAAGCAAATGCTTCTTCATCCTGAAATATCAAAGCAGGTATTGCTAGTTTACTTTGTTATATTTGGAATTGTTGTGTTTGGTTTATGTTATGGGCTATTGTATTCTGTGTATCCTTATATTTACAAGGAAGAACTTGAACAAGAAAGAGTTGATAGACTGAAAAAAGAGCAATAACTTGTTTAATTTATAAAACAAAATAATATCATATCCATTTCAACATAATTAAATTTATAAGACATAATAATATCATATTCATTTCAACCCAATTAAATTTTGTACAAGTATATATCGTATATAAGGAAATATGTGCATAAGTTAGGAATAGACATTAAGTTGGGCAAACAACGAACTATCACTATCATTCAAGACGGTACTAAACAGGCACAGGGTGGATGAATTTCAATATCAGATTAATCTCTTCGATAAGACTAAACCGTAAACCCCAAGAGAGAAAATTGACATAAGATTGACAAGCGAAGAAATTCCATGGTATTTACCAAATTGCTTATTCAACCTAATCATTTCATCAGTTGGTTTAGCTTCACCATTTTCAATGGTTTCATGAAGCTTTTCACTAACTAATTTGTTCCTTTGGTCTTTGATTTGTTGGCACCATGGCAATAATACGAAATAGTTAATTGCACCAGTAATACTTGAAACTGCTAATAAACCGGCAGTAAAGGGACATAACCTTAATGGTGTTGTTAATCCTAGTAACACAGGTGATAATGCTTGGCCAAGGAAATAAATTGGGAAAATCTTGTTCTGTAAATTACTAAATTCTGATCTCGATAAATGCTTAAAAGCGATTGGTGAAACAACGAACGAATGGAATGTTGAAGCCCCAAAAATTATGGAATAAATCAAGAAATGGTATGGCGCTTTGGTATTCAATCCTAATCTACTGATCATATTTAAGTTGTTAATTAATATTATGATATATATCAGTTCCTAAGAATAGTAGTAATTTAATTAGTTGACTTTTCGGAACTTCGAGCTCTCATAATTTTCCAATCATATTGAAAATATTATTGAGAGCGTTTTGCTTAACAGATTCTTCATAATTTAAAATATCTTTAGATAATCTAGTGTAGTCATTGACCAACCACGCAAAGTCACTCTGTAACCCCAAACTTAAGTTATTCAAATTCTCATCACTTAAATCGTTTAGTCTTCTAATTTTTGAAGTTTGTTCATAATTTTTAGCAGCAATTTCTGCATTATCCACAATTCGGTCCGAAATTCCACACATGGACGCAACATTCATACCAAACGACCCTGGTGCTGTACCTTCTTCTAATTTATATAAGAACGTGATATTTCTAGAATGATCATCTATCAAAATTGCCATTCTTAACGGTTTTATTTGAGGATGGTTTCTAAAAGATAAGCCTAAAGATCCATAATGGGTGGCAAAAAATCCTAATGATTGAATATGTGTCGATAAATGGTAAAGAACTGATTCTGCAATCGAATAGCCATCACTAGAAGAACCACCTCTACCCAATTCATCCAAAATAACCAATGAATTAGGAGTAGAATTACTCAAAATCTTCTTTGTTTCTGATAATTCAACAAAGAATGTCGATTTACCTTGCATGATATTGTCGTTTGCTCCTAATCTAGTCATAATTCTGTCCACAGGGTTTAGTTTAGCCAGCGTTGCTGGCACATAGCATCCGATTTGACTTAGTATAACTGCTAAGGCTGTTGTTCTCATAACTGTAGATTTACCTGCTGCATTTGCACCTGTAAGAAGGCCAAAATTAGGCTCAACCCCACCTAGGCAAATATCGTTGGGTATGAAATCTTTTATTCCAAGGAAACATGGGTGTCTTAATTCTTTAAATTCAATGAGACCTTTATCCAACTTTACGAAACTAGGTCTGCAGGAAGGAAAGCCAATGCTTTCTGAAGACTTTGTTAATGCAATCAAACAGTCAATATTAGCAATGTTTCGTAAGACAGACATCCATACTGGATAATGCTTATTGAACTTTTCATACATCCGAAATTTTAAGGTCTCACATACCATTTTATGTGATTCTCTCTGTTCAAGTAACTCCCTAACCAATTTTCTCACTTCTGGAGACCAGTACCTCTTAACTTTAGAAGTCGATCCCATCTGCTGCCAATCCTTTGGAATATTCTTTATTTTAATAGGAACTTCAATTAAGAAGATTTCTTTGCCCGAATCTCGATAACATATTTCATGAGATTTATATTGTTTCTTATACGTTTTCAAATATTCATTTAATTGACTTTCAAATTCATTAATCTTATCATTTGATTCATCAAACTCATTATCAATACCCTTGATTGGTACTATTATATCATTAGCAGCTTCCTGTCTATCAAATGCATCATCCCATTCACAAATACAATCATTTAATTCGTTC
This sequence comes from Debaryomyces maramus, assembly GCA_030583545.1. Classification (NCBI taxonomy): domain Eukaryota; kingdom Fungi; phylum Ascomycota; class Pichiomycetes; order Serinales; family Debaryomycetaceae; genus Debaryomyces; species Debaryomyces maramus. The sequence continues at coordinate 647,386 of JAJMIL010000002.1, forward strand.
GGGAAATTATTAATAAATTTGTATAATGAGCCAGTATCTTTATCTGAAAATTCACGTACACTTGAAACTAATTTTGATATTTTTTCAAAACTCTCCACAACTTTCAAAAAGTCCTTGAACTTCAAAGTCTTACTATGAATTCTCGCTAATAGGCGCTCTAAGTCTGGCAACCCATTTAAGGCTTGTTCTAAAATTTCTCTAAACTTCGTACCGTGGTTCATTAAATAGTCCACAGAATCATAACGTTCATTGATTTCTTTAATATTCATTAGTGGATGCAATACCCAATATTTGAGCATTCTTTTACCAAAAGGCGTGATTGCCCTATTAATCAATTTAAAAAGAGTACCCTTATCACTGCCATCAAACGAGTTGTTTAAAATTTCCAAATTATTTAAAGCGATACCATCTAATATCAAATGCGAAGAAGTATTCTTGGAAATTATGTACTCGTTAATATTGCCTAAGGTCATAATACTTTTATCTAATTTTAGTGATTTCAAGTAGAATAATAGACCCCCAAATGCTGTGAATGCACACTTATAGTTATCTTTAAAATCAACCAAAATCTTAGGGTATTTTGAGTAGTCATCTAAGTCTTCAGCTTCATAGTATTTACTCTTAACCAAGTTCTCTACCGTTGAATCGTAATCCCAAAATTCAGAGTAAGGATTCAAACTGTTCCAAATTTGATTAGAATTGTGAGCATTGAACTTGATAATCTTAGCTGCAATTGAACATAAATTATTCTTTTCGCATAAAATTTCTTTAGGTTTAATTTGGGTAACTAAAGTATCCAATCTTGTACATTCATTATCATCGGTAAATTCAATCAAATTTAACTCAGATGTTGCAGTATCAACAAACGCAATACCAAACTTTTTATGTCCATCGTCTAGTTGCTCTTCTTTTATACTAAAACAATAGATAGACATATCATCACTTATCATATTTAAATCAGTTAAAGTTCCACCGGTCAATACGCCAGTTAGTTCTCTCTTGATAATTTTCTCTTCCTTGGTAGACCCACCTCTCATTTCCTTTGCTAATAGTGTCTCTTTTTGATCAACTCTAGCAACCTTATAACCACTATTAATAAATTCTTTCGCCCAGTATTCGAAAGACATTTCAGGTATCCCTGCTAATTTCATGTTAGCCCTTCCTCCACCTGCTATTTTTAAGTCAAACTCCGAGTTGGCGATCATTGCATCATTTTCATATAGTTCGTAAAACTTCCCTTTCTTGAAGAATACAACAGTATCCCACATCTTACTTTTAATTTCCCAATACTGCTTTTCAAATGCAGTAAATTTGGACCAAGCAGACAGAGGAACATATAAGGTCCTAGAATCATAATTAGGGTCGTCAACAGGTCTCTTTTCTGCATCCTTAATGTCAACTAACCAATGATACCTCTCTTCATTTTCTTTCGAAAAATTCTTTTTCACAGGTGTTTTATTAGGACTCGACTTGGTAGTGTTTAATGGTGGCGCTGATGCGGAATATGATGATGTTGCTTTGAATTTGTTACCTAAGGAACTACTGACCTTGGTAGCTTCCTTTGGTACAGATAAATCTTTAGGAGAAGCGATCTTTGTTTTCTTCTTTGGTTGCATTATTTCCTCTTCATCATCATCTTCTTCATCATGGTGATCAACGTCACTTTCCTCATTCTCATCAACTATGAAGTCGCTCATATCGTCATCGTCATCGTCATCATCACCATCCCCTTCTGCATCTTCTGACTTAAATTCTTCTTCTTCTGCATCGCTATCGATGATTCTTTGTCTTTTCCGTGATGATTGTGTGATATCAGCTTCATCTTCTGCATCTGATTCCGCATAATTAACTGAATTGGCTTTGCGGCGTTTAGTAATAGGACTTGAGTCTGGGGCATTCCTATTTGAAGTATCATTCAAAGGCTTCTTGGCGTTTTCCGTTTTTTTGATGTTGTCTTGCACTGGCGAAGATTGGGGTAACTTAGGTTTGGATCTGAATGATTCGTCATTTGCGGTTCCTACGTCTGACGTGAGCGGAGTGTCTGTAGTCTGCGATCCTTCCAATAAACTAGTATCATTCTCCTTATCACTTCCATCTTTGATTTCATCATTATCTTTATGTTTCAATGGCGAGGATTCTTCCTTTGGCTTAGCCGCTGGTTTAAAGAATGACATTAACGACAGTTGCTTCTTCTTGGAATTGCTTCCTGAAGAGCCCCCGTTTACTTTCACGGCTGCTTTGTTAGGTGTAGATGGTTTCTTTAATTTTAAAGACATATTCAACTAATACCTAATACCTTAGTATCTAGAAAAAAACATTTCTTACTAAAATTATTCTATATATCTACTTATTCCTTTATCAAAAACATAAATCGCGTTTGAAATTTAGTTATCGCGTCTCAATTGTTGCAATTTTTTTTAAGCCGATACTAAATTTTCAACCTCAGACACTAGCTTAGATAGCTGTACAACATTCAATAAGTGGGAAACTTGTTATTGCTAGCATTTTGCTTGTTTTAAGAAGGTATATAATATATCAAATATGCAATGATTGACGACTGCAAAATCTATTCCAATGTACAAGTCATCTTATAGATAAATGTAGTAAATATAGCTAGTTGTGCGCTTGCAGTATCTAAAGTGGCATGATTGCGATTATAGGAAGTCTACAAAAGTGTAATAAGTCATAACATATTAACATATAACATTGTAAAAAATGAGCCCTTCGCAACAAGGGAGAGGTCCCTGATAAAGACACCAAAAAAATAAAAAAACCCTGCAAACTCAATACTACATTATAATCTCATATTTTACGTCACTTTTCAATTCTTTATAAGGTAGAACTAGTGAATTGTAGACGAATATCTGATTATTAACTACCGTATTTTGGCACAAAACCACAATATTATTGATTAATTTGAAATATCCGTCTGACTTGACTTGATTTATATCTTTACCCATAGTGTTGTTATTCAACGAGCCTTCGATACGACACCATTTCCCGATTTTTACTTCTTTGGAGATAATAGAATTAGCTACATATGAATTATCTCCAATTGAAACGTCATCTGAAATTATGCAGTTTTTAAGTCTAACACCACTCCCAATGGAAACATTCTTACCAATTGAAACATTTGGCCCAATTATGTAGTCATCTGTCCTCGTATGTAAGGTACCTGCAATCATTACCGGTGGTAATATACTGTTGGATGGTGGAGTTAGCAACTTGCTATTTTTTTGCTGCAAATAACTTTCCAAGAAAAAGATGTTAGCAAATAACGCAGAAATTGGGGTCTTCAATTGGTACCAGAAACTCCCTGATTTGTAGGTAAGAAAACGACAATCTGCTTCTGGTAAAATTTTCAAAACGTCTAATTCGAGGGAAAGTATATTTGCATTCCTAGAATCATTATCTAAATTGTTATAATTCAAATAGTCATTTGTTTTACAAGACTTGTGATATTGAGCCTTTGCGAGTAATTCTAAAATGGACTTATCGAAAAGATAAACTCCTCCATTGATTAGCGTAGAAAATTCTGTTTGCAGCTGATAATCTGGGAATTTTGAGGATGGCTTTTCCACATAATGAACTACCTTCGAGGTCTCTTTATCCGAAATTATCGTACCGTAATTACTAAATACATCGTAGCTGTCGTAAACTTTGAAAGAGTTGTGGTCTTGTATTTGGATCTTATTCTGGTAATCCTTCATCAAAAGAAGGGGATCAATGCCCAAGATAACTGAATTTGCCTTTTTTTCTTTACAAAAGTCTATCATCTTCCTAAATGGATAATCACAAATGACATCCCCATGAACTACTAACACTCTATCACATAATCCATCGTAAAATATAGATTCTCTGAAATAATAGAGTCCTCCTCCGGTACCCATAGAGTATGGTTCCGCTAAATATTTGATATTTATAGAAGGATATGAATGCTTGGCACTAGCAATGTACTCTTTGAATGGATTGATTTCTTTGAAATATCCAAGAAGGTAAACCTCCACTAGCTCCTCGTTACCCAATTCTAACAAATTATCAATAATATGGCTTATCAATGGTTTTCCAGCAATAGGAAATAGGGCCTTGGGTGAGTCCATTGATAAAGGCCTAAACCTTGTACCAGTCGTTTCTCCCCCGATTAAAATAACTGCTTTCAAAGGCATTTACGTTGTAATTAGAAAGATGAGTTACATATCTACATTCTTGGAATTATGTGGAACATGTATATCGTAAATTTTGATAAATTTGATCACTGCACAAATTGCAAAAAATGTTTATTGCCGAAATGAGATATATTTAATCTATATATAGATTGAATGTAGTCATACGTCCTGGTTTATGAAGTATTTGACTACATCGATAGCAGCAAGTGAATCTTCGCTACTATCATGCTCCCCTGACTGAATAGTCCTTCCTAAATATTTAAAGGTTAAATATTTGAGAGGAAACCTGAATGTGGGGGAAGTTTTGTGTTTTGGGTACAACACTGCAGTGTCAACTATCTTATTGTGTATAAGTCTCATTGAGTTTAAATCATTCTCAAGGCCATGGCCTATTAAAATAGTGTTTGGATCGATGATTTCACCCAAGAGATTGATCAGATCTTCGAAGTGCATTGCTTCATCTTTAATCTCTGCAATCCCTGACCATTTGGTATTTAAATCTATAACTTCACCCTTAGGTCTAACTAATATATCCACTACATCCTCTCCACTGAAAAAGTCGACAGCTGTAATCCTTAGCAATTCGAACCCCCTTGTAGTAAAACCCATTTCGCAATCAATCCCAATGGCTTTAAAACTGGTTTTATTCTCTTTGAATATCTTGTCTGTTTTCTGGAACGGTAATACGTAATGCATCTCGGCTCGATCATTCAAGTAGAATACATGGTGACTTGATATTTCACACGGATCGGTTTCTCCCCCAACTACCCCACCACAGCATTCATATACCTTATTGAACTGGTCCTTCTTAAGCACCTTTCCAGAATGGTAGTGACATTCTATTTCATTCATTTGATCAGTTAGTTTGAATTCATTATTACACCGTCTACAGGTCCTAACATTCTCAGGTTGCACAGGTTCGGGGATGTCCATTATGTACCCGTATTTGATCAAAGTGTCTCGAGGAATCACTAATTCATTTAATTTATGCATATATTCTGATTCAGTGAGTTTTTTCTTGACCTTTTGAAATTTCTCTGGGTGGCTCAATTCATAGATCTTCTTCTTAATCATCTGTGTATACGTATTAGTAGTACTATCCACCGCAACATTATACTCATGGTCAATTGCCTTTAATATAGGAGTTTTCACATCAGGTTCATATTTCTTAATTGTATCTACCATCGTCTGAATAAACATCTTCCGTACTTGAATGGTAGCCGGAGCAGCAGTTTTAATTTCCTTAGGTAGTATAAATTTGGGGTCTGTGCTTTCCTCATGAGTATCTATTTTAAGGAGCTTATTTATTTCGAATTTATATTGCTCATAAGTATCAATATTACTTGCAATTTCATATTCCTTTTCAACTGCATCTCTATTAGGCGTGCCATACTTTAGTTCATCGTAAAACTTGGCGATCTTTTTAGTGTTGATCGTTCTCTCTGCTCTAGAAATAAATGCATGATCTATAGCTTTGGGGATTGTGTAAGCTAAATCCTTTACCTTATTTGAATCCTCTTTATATTCATCAGTTGTATGAGCTTTCTTATTTGGTTCCGGGAACTCTCCATTTATTGCATCTAATGATCTTTTCCTGGTGATTATGGGTTTTTCATTAACTTTATGCTTAAAAATGCAGTTAAGAATATTACAATTATCTTTCTTAAGTAATTCTGGACAATCTATCTTACTAAAGTAGTCATCTTTACTTCTAAACATGACATCCTCCTTTGTCTACTCCATGAATCTAGTATATGAAATAACCCTAAACTAGACCGAAGTGTAGCACTGGTTACCCGGTTTAGGTAACGATGCAAAATTCTAATTTTTTCCGATGAACTCAGTGGCTCGCAACCAAGCGAAAAACTATTTAAACACCAAGACTAACGGTCTTTTGAATGTTTTCTTCTTTTTTCTTTGTCGACGTACTTCATAGGATCATTTCTATAGGTCACGTCCCTCTTTGACTCTTCAAAAGAGCCACTGAATCCAACTTGGTTGATGAGTGAGATACCCTTATACCCTCAAAGTGAGAACTATATTTAGCTTGTCTGTAATCCTTAGCGATTCGGTCATCTATTATTTGTTTGCCTTTTATCTTGAAGATTTGGAATTTATTCCTCATTTTCACAAAAGGAGCGATGATCTTTACCCTTTTTTATACACTTCTTCGGAGGTTTTAGATTAGGGTGGGTTTAAGTGGCTGTCTGACAAGTTACTTTGAAAATTTTTCGGAATTTTCAATAGTGACTATAGTCAACGATCAATGGTGTCATGTCGACCTACATATCCTATATATTGAATAAACATCCGTTTATTTCACGTTTTTATTGTAAGTTTGTAGTGCTACCTTTCGAAGCCGGTAATATCGTACGTTTGGTTTACTAGTAAACGATTACAAGTAAGTGTAAATGTGACTAGAGATGCTTTATTGTATATATAAACTAAACAACTATATCTGGTACCTTCGGCGGGTATTCGTACAACTTGTAGTAGTCAACCACTTGTCCGTTTAAATTGTTTTCACCTTCTATTGGCAAATAGAATAAATGTCTCCATTCAACTTCTCCTATAAACCAGAAATCTAGCCAGTTTCTCTTAAGGCCATAGTCCGTTGGGATTTCAAATTCACTCAAAGGATCATACATTTCATTGTTGGAACTATGGGAGAAGATTGAGTTGACACCCAACTTAATAGCTATGATAAATTGATCTAAACCGATCAATTTGAAGCAAATACCCATTCCGTTGCTCTGGTTATGGGACCTGTGATCCGTAGCAGCGGGTAAATTTCCGTTGAAATCTCTTGGTAAAGTCGAATGGTTATTACCATTGTGGTTTTGCATCCTATTATTTAATGATCCAAATTCCCAGGTTGTTAAACCTTTTAATATTTGAAATGTTTGAACGAGACATAAAAATACAATCCATATGTATTGTATTAAGCACCACATCATCAAGTTGTAATGAAAATGATAGTTCTTGTACCCAACACATAATTCATCAGATAATATCCAACATTTTTGAGTTTCATCGTCACTGTCATACCCACTGGTTTTTTCAGTTCTTTCAAACAATCTGATTGATAAGTAAGTAAATATCAATACGGCCATATTCAATGAATAAACGAAAATCATAAACAATTTATGATTTCTAACACCAATGTCATTGTAAACCCAAGGACAAAAATGATCGAATCTTGCTATCAATTTTTTATTGAACTTTGAATACTTCGATCTCAATGGCTTCCTGACAAATGAGTTAACACAGAAGTTGTCTGTATCAAATTTTCCAATCTTAATAAGATCCTTGATTTGGCCTAAAATAATATTATTGTCGGTGGGGGTTGGAACAAACCCTGGGTTAATAAACATTGCTTTGAAGAATGACCAAACAAATAAGTATATAATAATACCTAAAATGACGTTGACAATAAAATGACTTAGAAACAACGGAGGTAAAATGTTAACTACCCAAGTTACAACACACCAAAATGCTGTGGCTGAAAAGATTCCGGCCAACAAAGGTGACTTTGGTAAAGGCTTTTCATCAGTTAAATATGTTGGAATAACTAACTTTTGCAATGCATAAATAGTAACGAAAAATAGTATGCCCGACATGAATAACTTTGGTATAGCATATCCTTTGTAAAACGAACAAATTTGAAACGCCATCGGTAAGGTAAGATATGGTGTTAAAAAAGTTATAAGCTTCCCATTCTTAGGACTTAAATATGCAACATTCTTTTCCCAGTTCTTGCGAGGATTTCGGTCGCATTTCACCAAAACCTTGATCCACGTATCGTAACAGTTCATATCCCTGGCGACATCAAATGTATCTTTATCCTGATCATTTTTAGCAAATATATTAGAGCCTGCTTCAACCAACGCAGTCAATACGGTTTTATAGCCCTTCATGAAAGCCCAATGCAATGGGATAAACGAGTTTTTATCCACCTTGTTGACATCAGCACCGAACTTTAGTAATGCATTGATCGTCAATAAGTCACCTTGATAAGCCGCCCAATGTAAACTTGTGCGGTCGCAGTTATCGGTTTCATCCACGTATAGCTTCTTGGAAGATTCCGAAGAGGTACCACAGCATGTTAACAAAAGATAAATCACCAATGTGATGTTAGAACTATGAACTGCTAGATGCAATGCGTTATACGATTGGGAATCACGCAAGGTTGGATCTGCATCGGTATTATTGATCAAATAATCTACTATGTAAACCAAGCCATTCCGGCATGCCCAGTGCAAAGGAGAGGCCCTTAATTCGCCGCCTAACATATTTGGATCTGCTTTTGATTTGTCATTCTCTATCAAATATTTAACGATGGTTAAACGATTGTTAATTGATGCCCAATGCAATCCCGTAATGCCATCCGAAAATGCGTCGTTAGCCCCAACCTTACCACTAGATATTAATTCCGATACTCTAGAAGTATCCCCTTGCTGACACGCGGTCATAAAACTTTGTAATTCTGGGTTTAGCTCTTGCTCCGACTTCAAAGCCTTACTTTTATGTATATTTTGTTCGTCTTCGTCCACTCTTGTATCACTCGATGCAGTTTGATCACCATTTTCTGTCTCGTTTGCATTATCTTTAGAACCTTCATACTTTCCTTGCGGATTGTCGGATAATTCTATCTGCTCAAACAGTGTGTCTAATTGATTTGGCGTTCCTGTATTCCCTTTGCCATTTTCCTCAATGTTGCCATTTCTATGTCCGTTGTTATCTTCGGTCAACGAAGCACTTAATTTATCAGCAACGCCATTAGTCTCTATAGTTAGATCTTGCGAATTACTACTCGATATATCAGAAACCTCATTAGAATTTAACTTTGTTTGTTGCTTCTTTGGAATACCCAGGTGTTTATTGTTTTTCTTCCCCATCATAAACTTGTTTTGGTTCACCTAGTCCTCTTGGTATCAAATCGTTAAAACACTAAATTGTGTGAAAAAAAATATATCAAAAAACACTGCTCCTGTGTATTAAGTTACAAACCATAATGCAACACTCTTAAGGTAAAGTTACAAAATACAATTAAACTATTAATATGCTAAAGATAAATATAGTGCAAATGTCTAACTAACCACATGATGCTGTAAAAACTTTTCGTTCGAGTCAGCATCATTTTCATCAACCTTTTTGCCCAAGCTTGACGATAAGCTCCTAATCGATCTAGCATCGTCCTTTTCATTAGCGTTCGTTCTTTTCTTAGCACCATCCAAGTTTTCATACGATGATGTCATCACGGTAGTAGGCGAGGTTTGGGTGGTTGCTGGCAGAGAACGCAAAGAACTAGATATACTGGAGCCAACTTCCGAATGAGCATTGTGCACGAAGGATTTGATTTGCTCGCCCGCCTTAATTGCACCTGGTTTCACTTTTTCATCAACAAATGGTTGAACCTTGTCGTTAATGAAACCTGGCCTAACTTCATCTTCCCCGATTATCCCCATGTTCTTTTCTCCCACTCTAACCAAGTGCTTTTCCAACAAGAGGTAGTTTCTCAGGTTAGACTTATATCCAACCTCAATAAGATCTCCAATGATCGGAACCAACCCCAATAAAAAGTCGATCACCACGTTCAACATGAATAAAAGCTGCAAGTCCAACGGTAACCCGTCGTCCAATTTCCTGGCAATATATAGTATAGTCAATGACCAGTAAGTGGAAATTATACTTCCCACTACTGGCACCACCCCAACCACATTGGTAAACCCAAACTTAACCCCTAAAAACGAAAACCACATATCGTATCTGTACGCCTTCTTCTTGACTTTATTCAAGACATCTTCATCGTTCTTTGATAACCCATCTGGTACTCTTCTTGCAATTTTCTTGTATTTAACTTTGTCACTTCTTCCTCCATTAATTGGAACATATTCGAAATAAGGATCCTCGACACCAAACCTATTCCATTGGTTATCTTTGAGTACCCTGTTAGAGATGTATTTGATTATGAATGAAGACATTGTTAATATAATTCAATTAAATTGAAAGAAAGCTTGATACGTTTTTGTCCCTACTGATAAATTTGATGATAGTTGCAAACGAATTGCTTGCTGAGCATGTGATTTCTTGGAAACACAATATTAGCCAGGTAAAAATATTCTTTTGGGTAGGGTTTTTTTTTCGAAAAAAATTACTATTACGTTCATGTTTTAGGTATAGACCGTCAGCATGGTTGTTAGAGAAGCTTTTGGAAAGGTGGTCAACAGGCTACCGTATTCTGATTATTTTCCCACCATTATAACTGGGGTGAAAGATGCGACCACCACACTAGATGAGATAGTAGAGAACAATACTAAAGAAGAATTTGGTCCTCGACATACCATACATAATCGAATACTCAGTAAACGAGCAGAAAAAAACAGTAAAGGTCCCACAGCAGCTAATGGCATGAGGCTAAGCTGTTTAAATTATACTGATACTTTTGATGATTGTTTTATTGAATCGTCTCCCATCAATAGAATAAAGGACAATGACGTCGTGGATAGGGTATACGATGTGAGCGAGACGAGCGATACGATAGTCCCGTCGTCTGCGGCTCTGAACAAATCGTATATCACTGGCAATAGGTATGGAGGAACAGTCCTCGGTATAGTGGATGAAAAGCGTGAATGTGAGGAAGTTAGAAACAGTCATGTCGAACGATATCTTAACGAGCAGAATTTGAAATTCGATGAGTTGGTGGACAAAAATCTTGGTATTGTGTTGCAAGACAAGTCTGGCGATTTGAAGCAAAATGTTATTGATTTATTCAACATTTATAACCACAACGTGAATGATAAGGTCACCGATATATCAAATATTGTTGGAATAACTTGCAACATGGCATTGTCATATACTCCGTTCAAAAAGAAAGAACCTCAAACCCCACCACGGCCTTCCGCACCGGCTTTGGTGCCGTCAGAACAATTCAACGATGCCGATAGTGATATCGATGCTATGATGAGAACGATCGACGATAGAACGACAGTTGATTTTTTATTGGACACGTTGGATAACGATACCAAGACTGACTTATTCAATCAACTAAAGCAGGAACTATATAACGAGCTGGAGGGCAGCGTACATGACGACGTGTTAAAGGACACCATGAATGAGTACAACTCAAGCGATTTATTGATCGACAAGCTACAGGTGTGCATAATCATATCAGTGAAGTTGTTGTTTACCGGGATAAAGCTTACGATCCCCTTGAGCAAAGTGCTATACAACAAGTTTATCAACAACCAGTTGTTTCTTGTCAACAACAAAAACGTCAAGAAGGTGTTGTCGTGGGTCATCAGACTCATGCAAGCCTTAGAATCGCAGTTGAATAACGATAGGCTTGCCAGTCTTCAATACGGCTATGACAAGGACAAAATGCCCGACAATATCCAATTGCACCAGCTTTGCGACGAAGTGACTACCGGTACTAACAACTTCCTAAGTCAACAGTTCAACTCCGAAAAAATCGACTACTCGTGGAAAAGAGCCATGCTCGAGTACTTGTTCGTCAACTATATCTCGAAAACGTCGCCCAAGAAAACAGACCCCAAATATTCGAAGTTCTATTCCCACCCGTCCCCGTCCTCCTCTCCACCGTCGTCCGCTCGCTCTTACGGGCCCGCCAGTCCCACCGACCGCTATAGTCCGACCACCAAGTTCAGTTCTCCCTCCAACTCCAGTTCTCCCTCCAACTCCTGCGACTCGATATCCATGTTAAAAGTAGCAGAACAATTCATTGATGAATTCTAGTATATATAGCATTCCAACGCGGTTCTTGTGAGCCAATAACACAATATTTGCATTTATTTCCATTCTTCCATGTATGTCTGTTCTCCATGTATGTCTGTTCTCCATGCATGTCCGTTCTCCATGTATGTCCATTTTCCCCATATATTACAGTATCTGGATGAATGTAGATGAATGTATCTCGATGGGTGCAAATTCGCATCACCTGACCCACCCAGGGAATGAATTTCTCGTTAACGTGGGTGTCCGGATGTGGTGTACCGATGTTTTGCCGTTGCTCTATTTCGCAAGCTTATGTAATAATAGGACCCATTATATCCCAACTAGGCAGGAAGACGCAAAGCAGGCCAATGGAGATAGGAGAATCCGGCCGGGTAACCCCTTCGTTGGGTTACCCGGGCTTGCGCCTCGGCCGGTCATAAATAAATCGCTCATTCCTGAATTTCGTCAGGCCGCCCAAATTAAAGTCATTCAGAAATCCGGATTTTAATTTTTCATAGTTTTAGTTCTTGTTCACACTTTTCAAACCCCCTTATTATAGGTATTATTAATATTATAGATTATAATTATAATATTATTCCTATATTAATCATATTTATATCTATTGAATAGTATACCCGTATTCTCGTATACGTATATTATCGATAGGTTGATTAACAGGCTTTTTATTTGGACTTTCCAGCTTTAATAGCCGCCTAGTTGTTTACTGACACCTTTATTGGTACGTTCAGGGAGAACTTCTCATTTGCCGGTACATCTCACCAAACGTTTTTCGCGCTTGTGCCGTTTTTTGAAGAAAAAAGAACACATTCCGGTTTTCGCACTACTCGATCTCGGTTGATCACGTGCCTGACATTTCAGCCTGGCCCCCAGTACATTACTCTCGGCCACGAATAAGCATGGGTTTATGCTCACCAGTGTTTGGCAACAGGGCCACCAAGCGCCACTGCGATTTTGCCAGTCCTGCAAAGGCGAAGAAAATGTGCGGCAGGACGTTGCCGCTGTCCGCGTGCTACTCGTCGTCAGACGACCCGAACGATGATTCGGAGGACGAACAATCGTGCTACAATGCAGACCAGGTCAAGGCCAAAAGAAGAGCGTCCACGCGCGTTTCGTTCTGTCTTGATTCAGAGTTGTGTCGCGCGGTGTCCAAGTACAGCGATGACGAAGATAACGAAGCTAACGATAGCCCTGCAAGTAGCGGATGTACGTTGATTAACAGCACCAAAAAGGGAAGTGCATCTCCAGAAGGGAAGAAGGTTATTTCTGAGGGCGATAAAGTCTCCCGGTCCCGTTGCTTTGAATATTTGGTAGGTGCCATTGACGAAGCATGGGCACGCTACTGCGATGTTACTACCTCGGTAGAAGATGCCGTTTACGGATACAACACTCCCACGTCGGTCGCTACAGACGACGAAGACTATCTTGGTAATACCACTGATATTACTGACTATGAGAGTGACTTTGAAATTTCAAAGTCTCATTCTCGGAATACGTCCTCCAAAGAAGACAGTTCCAATTCTTCCAACTTGCAAGCATTGAAAGACCGTCTTACCAAGGCGAAATATTTCTTGCAAGATCTTGTGGATTCCGATGACTTTACTGATATAAACTGTTTTTGGAAGAGATGGGATATGATCAAGTATGCCACTATAGAATTGGTTGAGGACGATGATGATGACGAAATTATCGAATCAACTATCGACGAATTAGAAGAAGGTCGTTGTTTTGTAAATTAATTTTCACTTTTTTTATCTATTTTGTTTGCTTTACGAGTTTGGTTTTTGGGGTTACATTACGAAAATGGGTAAATCATGTATACTACATTGAAAAATATTTAGTTGGTTATTTATATACTTGTATAATAGAATTATTACTAGCAATAGTATCTGTAATGTGGTGGTTGAACTCTACTGACAAGTGAAATTTAGGAATGCGTTTGCTTACCGGTTTCAGCTGTGATTACTGCGATTGCCGCTATCATAATTACAAAATATACTAGATATATACTAAACTTAAACATAAACCACTATTATCATAAATTATGTTGCTTAAATCAATTATTTTCTTCTTTTTGGCTATTGCCTTAGCCTCAGATCTCCAAATTGGTATGTTTTATAGTATATTCACTCCGATAGGACTTTACTAACGACTCAGGTGTCTTAACTTCGATTCCGGAAGAAAAATGTAAGGTTAAATCAAAGGCCGGTGATTTAATTAGTGTTCATTATGAAGGTAAACTAGAGGATGGTACCATATTTGACTCGTCCTATTCGAGAAAACTGCCAATTTCTTTTCAATTAGGCGCCGGTCAAGTTATTCAAGGTTGGGACCAAGGTTTAACTAGAATGTGTATCGGGGAAAAGAGGAAATTGACAATTCCACCAAACATGGCATATGGTGATAATGGTATCGGGCCAATTCCTCCAAAAGCAACTCTTGGTATGTTCTTTTTCTTATCAGTCTTTATTGTAACAGACATAAAATACTAACAATATAGTTTTCACCGCCGAATTAGTTGATATTGCAGGATCGAACCACGATGAGCTTTAAGTAGATAGATAAAGATAATGTATATCGTTATAAAAAATTATGTATGGATTAATTCAATACTGATCTTGCAAGTAGAAATTCTCACAAAACTTCAATTTTTCAATTTCAAACAAATAACTCTCTTTATATAAAGCATGCCCAGGTTACTACAAGAATTCCTCAGCAGTAAATCAGATTTTGCGATCATTTACAAAACAACCTCCAATATATTACTCGAAGGAGCCAAAAGAATTTGTATCTTGGATTCATCATTCAATCCTCCCCATTTAGGACACTTCTCCTTAGTCAAAGAATCACTTACGTACGATTATAAATCATCATTGGATAAGAAATCAGTCCTACTATTATTATCAGTTAAAAATGCTGATAAGCTAACCCCCCACCCGGCACATTTTGATCATAGAATTGAAATGATGATTAAATTGGCGAAACGTATTAACCAATCGTTGGATGTTGATGTGAATGTTGGTTTAACAAATCATGCCAAGTTTGCAGACAAATCAAAATCGGTTATTGAATATATTAAGAATCATAATCCATCATTGGTGTCAACAATAAAGTTAACATTTCTAGTAGGATATGATACATTAATTCGAATCTTGGACGCAAAATATTATTCTCCTCTGCCCATATCGATTGCATTAAGTGATTTTTTCAGTTCTTCTGATCTCTTCTGTTTGACAAGAGATGACGGTTCTACATCAATAGGAAAGCAAAAAGATTATATAAAGAGTATCTATAATGGAGAAATACCAGACGTTCCAAGGCAATGGGCATCTAATATTTATTTAATGCAGAATGAAGCTGAAAATATAAGTAATATTAGTTCTTCCAATATTCGCTCAAATATCAAAGAGGCAAACAATGATTGGCATAATAAAGTAACCTGTGAAATTCAAAGTTATATAGATAAAGAAAATATTTATAAGGAATGAATACATCATACATTCCCAACTAAACTATAGTAACCAAAGACAAAGTGACTACCGCATAAATTAAATTTCCTACGGCTTCCAATATTGAACCTTGTGAAGCTAATCTTACATTGTATCCATCCTTGTTGGAATTGTCTTGGTTACCACCCTCTGTTGGAGTATTTGCTGTGATTTTCTCATTATTGGCATTAATGCATTCAATTTTTCCTCCTCTAACAACAGAACTAAGTTCACTCTTAGACCATTTAGTACAATCGAATGAGCTATCAGATGATTTGATTTTGGCACTTCCTTTGACTAATTTTAGGCTCTTAAAACTAGTTTCTTTAATGTTTCCCACAAGTTCGATGGCACCCCCAATAATACCTAGTTTAGGGAAAAAGTTTATCTTATCAATCTTTGTATTATTAAGAATCATTAATCCACCACCAATTTCAGTCACATTGGGGAATTCTATATTCTCGAGGTTTTTATTTTTCAATAAACTTAATGTACCTCCAATGGATTTTAATACGGGGAACTTCAATTGATCAAAATGATTATTAATAATATTAATTGATGATTCAATTTCTTCCAAATTATTTAAATCCAATTCCAGAACTTCATGAATACTTATATTCTTTGCGAATTGTAGTCTTGGTAGGGAAACCTTAACATCCATCGAATTAGCTGCTATATGTAAATTTCCAGTAATTTTCTTAACATCGCAGCTTATATCCTCAAGGTACCTATTATTATTGATATCTAAAATTTCTAATTTATCTGTCAAAAATCCTGAAAAACCAACTAATGAAGTATCTGCAACTGTAATACTTTCAGCATCTTTTATAGCGTTATCGAAATGTACAATGTTTAAAATGGGTAATACTCTCCAATCAATTAACTTGACAAATTTCAACGACGGGAATGAAATTAATGATAAAGAAGTAAGCTCTTTTAATGAGAACTTTTCACCAATTCTATTCACCTTTTCTGCTTCAATTCTTACTAAGTGTGGTGCATTATGGATCTCTAAACTACCAAAGATGTTCATAATATCTCCAAATTGAACAATTGGTTCTTTGTAATCAGTGATGACTATGTCACCAGCAATAATTTTACAATCTTGAATTTCATGCATATCCGCTGAAGTATGAATGTGATTTACATCATTCGAACACTTTTTAGGAATTTGCTCTTTAGGAAAATTGTACTCGATTGGTTCGTCTTCACTTGTGGTGTTGTTTTTGGAGGTACCTGAAGTATCTTTAAAACTAATCGCTATTAAAAGTTAATTTCCATTCTAGTATCCTTTTGTAAACTTTCACACTTACCATTTGCATACGCATTTTCATCAGGAATAAGCTCGCTTTTCTCAAAAGCACCAACTGAAGCTATTGCAATGACGAAGGCGATTATTGTGTATATTTGAAGTTTATACATTGTATTATCTTATAAATAAATGTGTTGTTTGTTTGATCTTATCAACATTAAAAATCCACAGATATATTCGCAGTGTTTTTGCACCCAAAAAAAATTGATTGGGATTCTTGGGTACAAACATAAGATTATTCTACTATATGCCCCAAGGACGTATGCCACATAGCACACATTTAAATCGCCTTCTCTTAGAAAATTTTTTTTATGTAACATTATTCAGAAGATTTGCACAAATACGTAATTTTATTAAAATTTCAAATATACTGTTAATAATTAATGAAATAATTAGATTTTTTCATAAAAAACCTAATAATTACTTTCAAGATATAGCAGATAAACTACTTGCTATAAATCGAGTTTTAATTTCTAATTCTCTAATTATCAGTATAAAGTAACCTAGCTCAGATGGCGTTACTATTGAAATGTAAAAAAATATTTTGCAAGGACAATCCTTATTAGCTCAGTTGGTAGAGCGTTCGGCTTTTAAGGATTATTGATTTCAGTCAAAGAGTCGACCGAAATGTCCAGGGTTCGAGCCCCTGATGAGGAGTCCTATTTTTTTTTTCAAATCTCCTTTCTTCAAAGGTTTAAGAGGATTCAATAAATTAGATTAACCTATATTACATCTAGGTAATGTCTTACCTTAATAGCCTTATGACATTTGTGTATAGACACCTTATTTTGATGTATTGTAATTCACTATCTTTGATGATTTTTCCGGTTGATTATAGATATCCTTCATACAGAAAAACCTCATCGCATCTTTCTCAGTTAACATTTTTTTTTCAGTGTAGATAGATAAACTTCAAACCTAATATAGTCATTTTCTTTTTATATTATTGTCATTATTTATATTTAAGAGACTGATACGTTAAAGCAGTTAATATGAATAATAACATAATTATAAATATTCAAAAATCGGAATCTTTGTATGAGATTTACAAAGATCATAATTCCCTAAAGAATGTTCCAAAGCTCATTAAGTTTGATAGGGCAATATCAATCAATGAAAATCTAAACAATTTATCTTTATTTGCATTACATCCTTCCACTACCGTTCCAGTTTTATATTCTTTCGAATCAATTTTACTTGATTTGGTTTCGAGATGGATCAATAATCCCAAGGATTTTGAAATTCAATATATAAAAAGCATTAACGGCGATGAAATCAATCAAGTATCAGGATCAGTTATACTTTCAGCATTATCTAGATTAATTGGTTTATCGAATGAATCTTTAAGTTTAATTGAATACTTTATTACGAAGATAGATTTTTTTTCCAAGTTGAATGATATATCCAAAGATTTCACTACGTCCATATGTCGCAAAGAATTGGAGTTCATCTTATTAGCATTTTATAGATTGATATACTGGGACCTTGGAAGGTTTAAAAGATTCATAATTCCAAATATCCTTTACACTATTATGAAAATCGACAACGAGGACTATAATGTTTCCAAATATTTGTCTTTACAAATTTTATCTAGATATTTAAATATATCTGAGAAGTCCCTGAATGAAATGCTAGATATCCACATAGGTAAAGAAACTAAATTAGAGAGCTCTTATGAATCTGATTCCATTATTAACTACAAATTCTTGCATTTATTAGAAGCAAAGAGATTGTCAAGTTTCACTGAATTACCACGTCAGACTGAATCGGGCAACTCAGATAAATATATTGTTGTCGAACAGAAAGATTTAAGTCCACTAGTCACATCAATTTGTGGTGTCTTGGTTCCAAACTTAATTAACCAAAATAGCGTAATCGATCTGGTTGAGCGTGAAATGAATTTTGTTCCAACAGATAACTCAATTCAGGTTTTGCGAAGATTAGCTCACAATATCCAAAATAATAAACCGATAATGCTTTACGGTAGAAGCGGTGCTGGTAAAACATTCCTCATTAATCAAGTTGCAAAATATATGTCGTATCAAGATTCAATTGTCAAAATTCATTTAGGTGAACAAACTGATGCGAAATTATTGTTAGGTACTTATACATCTGGAGAAAAACCAGGGACTTTTCAATGGAGGTCGGGAGTATTAACAACTGCAGTCAAAGAAGGAAAATGGGTTTTGATTGAAGATATTGATAAAGCTCCGATGGAAGTTTTATCCGTTTTACTTACTTTATTGGAACAAAGGGAGTTAACCATACCATCGAGAGGAGAAGTAATTAAAGCTAAAAATGGTTTCCAATTAATTTCTACTGTTAGAATTTCTAATGACACTTCGAAAGATCTCATACCTGATCTAATTGGATTGAGATTATGGGAATTAATTAAAGTTGAAGTTCCGTCTGAAATAGACTTGAAGAACATTTTGATGACGAAATTTCCACTCTTAAAGAATTTCATAGTTCCATTTATTAAATGTTATAATGAAATCACAAGAATTTATTCTTTAAGTTCTTTTATTTCATTGAATAAGGGATCTCACCCAAGAATTATTTCGTTTAGAGACTTGATGAAGTTTTGTCAAAGGTGCAACCAGATGCTTATTAATGAGGGCATAGAAGCTACAAATCAATTATTAGAATCTTCAGTTTATGATAATATATTTGCTGAGGCTGTTGACTGTTTTGGTAGTGCTATCACTGAATATAATGCATTGGTACCTTTGATAAATGCAATTGGGGAAACATTGGAAATCCCATCATCAAGAATTAATTTATTTTTGAGCAAGCATGATCCGGCTTTTATTAATGATGATGAGAAGATTAAAGTTGGAAGAGCAACATTGATTAAATCTGCAACTGATAAAGCTTTATTTGTTAATAAAAAAGGAGGAAACAATTCGTCTTTCGCCAGAACCAATCATTCTTTAAAACTAATGGAACAAATTGGCGTTGCCATTCAAATGATTGAACCCGTATTATTGGTCGGTGAAACTGGTACGGGTAAAACAACGGTTGTTCAACAGGTTGCTAAAATGATGAACAAAAAATTGACAGTTATTAACGTTTCCCAGCAAACTGAAGCTGGTGACTTATTAGGTGGATATAAGCCAGTTAATTCAAAAACAGTAGCAGTTCCGTTGCAGGAAATATTTGAAAACTTATTTATCGCAACATTTTCCAAAAAGAAGAATGAAAAGTTCTCCCAAATATTATCGAAATGTTTCAATAAAAGCCAATGGAAAAATGTAATAAGGTTATGGAATGAGGCTTTGAAAATGGCTAAAGATTTGCTATCGAAAGAGGAAAATGATTCAGATGAAGATGGGGGTCCAAAAAAGAAGCGTAAATTAAAATCTCATGAAAAATCTATCTTGCTAGACAAATGGGTAGAATTTGAAATGAAGATCAAGGACTTTGAAGTACAATCTTCGACTTTAGAAAATTCGTTTGTTTTTAATTTCGTTGAAGGTTCATTAGTCAAAGCAGTAAGAAATGGCGAATGGTTATTATTGGATGAGATTAATTTGGCATCTCCCGATACCTTAGAAAGTATATCTGATTTATTATCTGAAACGTTAGATCAAAGATCCATATTGTTAACAGAAAGAGGTGACGTAGAATCTATTAAAGCTCACCCTGAATTTAGGATTTTTGGCTGTATGAATCCATCCACCGACGTGGGCAAGAAAGATTTACCATTGAGTATTAGGTCTAAGTTTTCAGAAATCTATGTACATTCGCCAGACAGAGACATACAAGATTTATTGTCTATAATTGACAAATATATTAATAGATATGCAGTAGCGGATGAGTGGGTTGGTAATGATATCGCTGAATTATATTTAGAAGCAAAAAGATTGTCAGAATCTAATAAGATTGTTGATGGTGCGAACCAAAAACCCCATTTCAGTATTCGTACATTAACAAGGACTTTAATTTACGTTCGTGATATTGTTTCAATTTATGGTCTAAGAAGGTCATTATATGAAGGGTTTTGTATGGCTTTTTTGACTTTGTTGGACGTGAAATCGGAGGAGATTTTAAGACCTATTATAGTCAAATTTACTATTGGCAAATTGAAAAATGCCAAGTCAGTTATGAGTCAATGTCCACCGCCACCTTCAAACAACCCAGAAAATTATGTCCAGTTCAAGCATTATTGGATGAAGAGAGGACCTGGTGAACTTCTTCCACAACCGCATTATATTATCACCCCATTTGTTGAAAAGAACTTACTCAATTTAGTCAGAGCTACAGCAGGTAGAAGATTTCCGGTATTAGTCCAGGGTCCTACGTCTGCAGGTAAAACTTCTATGATTAAATATTTAGCCAATATAACTGGACACGAGTTTGTCCGTATTAATAACCATGAACACACTGACTTACAAGAGTATTTGGGAACCTTCGTTTCAGATTCTACAGGAAAATTAACATTTAGGGAAGGTATTTTGGTTGAGGCTTTACGTAAAGGTCATTGGATTGTTTTAGATGAATTAAATCTTGCACCAACTGATGTTTTAGAAGCATTAAATCGTTTGCTTGATGATAATAGAGAATTATTTATTCCTGAAACTCAAGAAGTAGTTCATCCACATCCTGATTTTATGATATTTGCAACCCAAAACCCACCTGGGCTATACGGGGGTAGAAAAATACTTTCTCGTGCCTTCCGTAATAGATTCTTAGAGTTGCATTTTGATGATATTCCCGAGGATGAACTAGAGGTTATTCTAAAAGAGAGATGCCAAATTGCTCCTTCGTATGGTAAGAAAATTGTTGAAGTGTACAAGCAATTATCCGTGCAACGTCAATCAACAAGACTATTTGAGCAGAAGAACTCCTTTGCGACTTTGAGAGATTTATTTAGATGGGCCTTACGAGATGCAGTAGGTTACGAAGAGTTAGCTGCAAATGGGTACATGTTGTTAGCGGAAAGGGTAAGAAAGTCAGAAGAAAAGAAAGTTGTCAAGGAGACAATTGAAAAAGTTATGAAAGTAAAGTTAGACATGGATGCTTTCTATGCCAAAATGGAAAACGAAGCATTGATGAATACGGGATCATCAATAGTATGGACGAAAGCGATGCGTCGCCTTGCGGTTCTAGTTTTCACTTCAATGAAATATAAAGAACCGCTATTATTAGTAGGTGAAACAGGATGCGGTAAGACTACTGTATGTCAAGTGATTTCTCAATTCCTTGGAAGAGAAATGATTACTGTCAATGCACATCAAAACACTGAGACAGGCGATATTTTGGGTGCTCAAAGGCCAGTTAGGAATAGATTTGAAACACAACGTACGTTGTATACTAATTTGATTGCTCTTTTTGAGCAATTAAACATTAATGTTTCACTCGAGGATTCGAAATTAGAAGATTTAATAAAAAAGTACGATTCCTTGACTGAGCTTGAAAATATCGACCAGAACCTCATTACTGCGATTGATGAAGGTAAAAGAAGTAGCAAGGCTTTATTTGAATGGAATGATGGTCCATTGATTCAGGCTATGAAAGACGGCAACATTTTCTTACTCGATGAAATATCTTTGGCAGATGATTCTGTATTAGAACGATTAAATTCAGTACTAGAACCAGAAAGAAGTATTTTACTTGCTGAAAAAGGTGTGGACGATGCATTTATTACAGCGAATGAAGGGTTTGAATTCCTTGCTACTATGAATCCAGGTGGTGATTACGGTAAGAAAGAATTATCTCCCGCATTAAGAAACCGGTTCACAGAAATCTGGGTACCCTCAATGGATGACTTTAATGATGTCAGGCAGATAGTATCTTCCAAATTGCATATTAATGCATCTAACCTTTCTGAACCACTTGTGAATTTCTCCGAGTGGTACGGTAGGAAATTTGGAGGTGGTCAAATCAATAGTGGTATAATATCTCTTCGTGATATTTTAGCATGGGTTCAGTTCATAAATTCTTGTATAGAAGTTGTCGAACCTGCAGCAGCTTTATTACATGGTGCTTCAATGGTTTTTATTGATTCTCTTGGGACTAATAATACTGCTTATTTAGCAGAGAATGAAATAAGATTGAAGGATCAAAAGATCGAATGTGTGCAGAAGTTATCCGAATTTTGTGGTACAGAATTGATGAAATATTATACCCAAGATTGCCATGTTAATATTCAAGATGATAGATTATGCTTAGGAATGTTCTCTGTACCTCGAGTGGAGGTGAATACATCCTATGATTCGTTTAACTTACATGCTCCAACTACTGCTGTCAATGCCATGCGTGTTGTTAGAGCAATGCAAGTTCATAAGCCAATATTATTAGAAGGTAGTCCTGGTGTTGGTAAAACTAGCTTGATTTCCGCATTGGCAAAATCTACAGGGAACCCATTGATTAGAATTAACTTATCAGAGCAAACTGACTTAGTTGACTTATTTGGATCAGATGCTCCTGTAGAAGGCGGAAAAGCCGGAGAGTTTGTTTGGAAAGATGCCCCATTCTTAAGAGCAATGCAAAAGGGTGAATGGGTATTATTGGACGAAATGAACTTAGCATCTCAATCTGTATTGGAGGGTTTGAATGCTTGTTTAGATCATCGTGGTGAAGCTTATATCCCAGAATTAGATAAATCTTTCACTTGCCATCCGGACTTCATCGTTTTTGCTGCTCAAAATCCACAATTTCAAGGTAGTGGAAGAAAAGGTTTGCCAAAGTCCTTTGTTAATCGTTTCACTGTTGTATATGTTGACGTTTTGAAAGAGGAAGATTTAACAATGATTTCTCAGCACTTGTTCCCAAATATCGACAAAGATATTTGTTCTCAAATGATAAATTTCATGTCAAAATTGGAAAATGAAGTTGTTATCAAGAAAACTTTCGGTTCATCAGGTGGTCCTTGGGAATTTAATCTTCGTGATACCTTAAGATGGTTAGACTTGTACAGTTCTAGAAGTATTATTGGAGATTTGAGTCCAAGTGACTTCCTCAATATGATTGTTTGCCAGAGATTTAGAACCAAAGAAGATAGAGAGAAGGCAAAATCTTTATTCGAAAGTATATTCGGCCCTATTATTAGTCGTGATAATTATTATAATATTGGAGATGATTTTGTACAAGCTGGAGGAGCCATAATTAAGAGGAAGGAAAATGTTCAACATATAAATGGTTCAAGATTAATTCCATTACAATGCAACATTCCATTTATAGAATCCGCAATTAGATGTATTAATCATAATTTGCCATTGATTCTTTCTGGTCCCACTAACTCAGGTAAAACTGAGCTTATTAGATTCCTCGGGAACATCATTGGAGCTCAAATTGAAGAATTTGCTATGAACAGTGATGTTGATAGTATGGATATTCTAGGTGGGTATGAACAAGTGGATTTAACTAGAGCGATAGTGACTCTTACTAAGAAAGTCCGGGAATTGTTGCTTGACTTAGTTGTTGTAAATTTAAATGAAAGAAAATCCGAACCAACGGTTTTGTCCCAAGCTCTAGAGTTAATTAACTATATTGATACTAAAGAACTTAGTGTTTCGAATTATAACGAATTTCATACATTTTTGAAATCTTATTTGACATTCTTCTCGAACAAAGAGCTCGAGAGTATTTTCTGTGAATCACAAGAACTAGAAAAAAGAACAAACGAGATAAAAAGTGTTAAATTCGAATGGTTTGACGGGCTTTTAGTAAGAGCAGTTGAAAAGGGTAGCTGGTTAATTTTGGATAATGCTAATCTTTGTAGTCCCTCGGTTCTTGATAGACTTAATTCATTATTGGAGACGAACGGTACTTTAATAATCAACGAATGCAGCTCCGAAGATGGCCAACCCAGAACTTTAACACCTCATCCAAATTTTAGATTGTTTCTAACTATGGACCCAAAACATGGTGAGTTATCTCGTGCAATGCGTAATAGAGGTATCGAGCTTTACATGGATCCTATAAAAGATCGAATGACTAGATTTGATAGGGAAATGCTTGGATATTCTCCATTTGTTGACTCAGAGAAAGAATTGGAAGAACAAATGAAGAATTTAAAGGTTAATGAAATATTGTCTAAGCCAATATTATCATTTATCGTACCTAATGCTTCCACGATTAGACCATACGCTTTGTTGAGTGATGTATGTCAACATTCTGATCAATTACTTGATTCACAGATAGCCAGTGTTGTCTCGAGCATAGTTCCATTTGTTTGCATAAGAGAGATATTTCAGTGGTGCGAAACAGTTCATTCGTCCTCAGAATTTGGGCATAATTTCAAAATTTTGTCAGCTAACCTATCAAAGCGTATTCAATACTTAATTGAAAATGGCCTAATTGAAACATTGTCGAAAGCATATACACCTGCTAATAGTTCGATTCGTGAAATACTTGGTAGCAGTTCGAATTTCAGTGACTATCAGGCAATCCATCCGCTTCTCAATTACTATATCCATACTCATTTGATTCCCGCTTCTCCATTTATTGACTCATCAGAGCCTACCTTCTTGTTTGAAGTTGTTGCTCGCATTTTGGAAACTTCATCATCTTTGAGTTCCTTAGAAGAAAAATCGATTAGTGGTAAGATAGGTGAGCTTTCTTATATTGAAAAGTCGGCTGCCTTTGAATTTGGTAGAAATATTAAAAA
Organism: Debaryomyces maramus; assembly: GCA_030583545.1. NCBI lineage: Eukaryota > Fungi > Ascomycota > Pichiomycetes > Serinales > Debaryomycetaceae > Debaryomyces > Debaryomyces maramus. Next base: position 672,718 of record JAJMIL010000002.1, read on the forward strand.
AGCACCAAGGTTAGGTATCTACAAACTTGTGAAAAATGTGGGTGAGTTTATTGAGAATAATTTTCAGAAGAGCTCTCAAACTTCTATTTTCAGTAGCGAGGGAGTATACAAGTCTTTGTTCGATTTGCAGGTAATTTGGAAGAGTTTGTTAGATACGGCTAACGAACAGGACGAATCGAAATTAAGAGTTTATAAGGATTTGCTTCGCGCATGGATTGATAAATATGGTGCTGATTCATGCTTTAGAATACCAACAAAGGAGTTACATGATGCAATTGAATCTTTTGGAGAAGCGTTGGTATTGAATTCAGGATTTTCAATGACACAGATATGGGAGCTGTTCAGGAATTCGTACCCTCGAACACACAACTCATGGAACAATGCTAGAATATTGTTCGGTCTAGCAAATGAATTTGATATTGTTGCTCAAGAACAATTAAATGATGCAAATGATTTCGCTGTCAGTTTAAGGAAATTGATTCTCAACCTCTATGAGGACATACTATTAGATAATATGAAAGATGATGAATTCCTTAAACTATCGGAAAACCTTACTCAAGGAATTCGTAATTTGAAGGACGTATCTGCTTCGTTTATATACAAACGCCAGAACGAGTTCAAGAATGAATTTGCGTTATTATCGAATTTTGTTGAATGTTCATCACAGGGTAATAATTTGGAGCTTTTATCAATAGCTACCTTGTCAGGTAGATCTACATTCTCATTATTGAAAGCATCGGATGAAAAGCAATTTAATCCATACCCATCCATATTTGATAGCTTTTGGGAAATTAGAGATGGGAAATGCCATTCATTAGTGCCTGCACTTTTTTCTAATGAAATTATTTCATCCTCATTATCCAAAAGTCAAAAATTTTCATCGTTGCCGGGTATGTATTTGGAACAAAACCTTACCGATATTCGGACTTTTTCAACCAAATTAATAAATAATTCTCATGCTGTTTTAGCTGATCAAAGAAGATCATTTAGAGATTTATTACTTACATGGTTTGCAAAAATTGTGGAATCCCATATGCTATCTTTTAAACCTGAAGATAGAGAGGCGATCAAAAGTTTAATAAGCTGTACTCCAACCTTTGACAAAGAATCAATTGAGCTGTTAATCAATATCACTAGGAAAATGGACGATGTGGAATTTATTCGTATTGCAGAGCAGTTTATTTTTCCATCTCTTTATTTTGCTATCAATGGTCAATCTATTGGTATTCTAGGAAAGGCTTGGATATTATTCTCTTGTGGAGCAATTCAGCTATATGTTCCAAGCTCAGCTTATGATCCTGCTATAAGGGAGCATGTTATTTACAAAACATTTAGAGAGCAACAGAATTCAGCGAACAATCTATTTTCGATATGGAACTCAGCAAGGGAAGTTTTATCTGGAGATTCTCAAATTCATCTCGAGAGCGTTTTACCTATTATAGAACCAAATGATGTTCCTCAAAAGCCTCGTGTTTTTAGAGTATCTGGATCTATCGATAATCTCTTTGAAGAATGGAATGCATTTATGACTTCGACCATCAATATTGATCCTGTAATGAATTTATTGAACTCTGCTGAGGGCTTAATGAAGTCTACTTCTAAAATGGTTGAAATTTTCCAAAATAATTCATCACAATTTTTGTCACGCTTGGACCAAAATTTCTTAATTTATTCTGATCTTAATGATATTTTACGTGGTTATGTTTATGGACTCAAATTTGGGTTTGATTTGTTGTCAATGGAAATCAACAATTCTAAGGCTAAGTATGAGTTCAATGAAGTATGGCCGATAAATGTTTCCGAATTAGTTAACTCGGAAATGGTGATCAATATGTTTTCTACGGCAAGAGAATTTTGCAAGAATTTGGGATCTGATTCAATTGCTTCAGAATATACTATGATGTTTTTTATTAAGATCTGTTTTGCTCATAAAAAGCAGCGTGATAGTGACAATATTGATTCTGTTATTCAGCAGGCATTCCAATCACTCTATTATAGGTGGTCTTTACGCCGTATGAAAGCAGAGGAAGAAAGTACTCAGCAGAGTAGTTTATACAAGTACTCTGACCCTGATGCTGATATTGAAGACGATTTTAGATCGTTATTCCCTGATTACGAAGATGTCATGACTATAGACAAGGATTCTTCCAGAAATAATGAATCTATGGAGGAAACGTATGCTAAAATTGGTAAGATGTACACTGATGCATTCTTATTTGGAAAGGAATATGATATCCAATCTTTAGTCAGACAAGGTTCTGAATTATGCGAATTGCTTGCTTCTTATAAGAAAGACTTCAAGTTGCAAGAGAACAAGCCATCGATATTATCTGCGGTAATAACTGAATTGTCATCTTCTTTTGACGAATTTAATGGTACCGCAACTGAGCTTGATTTCTACTATGGAAGTATACCCGCAGAATATAAACGTGCAATTTCAATTATATCTAGTGTTCACTTATTCACTTTGAAATTGCTTGAACAATGGCCTGAACATGCCACCTTGCAAAATATTGCAAGGACATCTGATGAATTCTTGATGTACCCAATGAACTGTCCAATTTCAAGATTGTTGCAAAAGGTAGAACAAATCTATACGCTCATTTCGGAGTGGGAAAAATATGCACACTCCCAAGTTTCTCTTAAGTCGAATTTTGATGAATTAACTCAACTTATTGTATCTTGGAGAAAATTAGAGTTGTCTGCATGGAGGTCACTTTTAAGGAATGAGGATGAATTAGTTGAAAAGAACATAGGTAAATGGTGGTTCCATTTATTTGAAACTATTATTATTCCAATTTATTCGGATGAAGAACAAGAGGGAGAAGATACCGTAAAATTATTGTCTGCTTTGAATGTTTTCTTGAGTCAAACAACCTATGGTGAGTTCATTCCAAGATTGAATTTAATTAAATCATTCAATAATCATGTTGAGGTCCTCTCCCCTAATGGAAATGTTCACAATGCTCTTTCAAATTTAGTTACTTTCTACGAACAATTTGTACCAATGGTCATTCAAAGCGTAGAAGCTAATAAGAAGAAATTAGAGAAAGATATCTCGGAAGTTATTTTGTTAGCGAGCTGGAAAGACGTGAACATAGATGCTCTTAAACAAAGTGCACGTCGTTCACATAATAATCTTTATAAGATTGTTAGAAAATATCGTGCCCTATTAGCTACATCTGTTTCTTCAATTATTGAACAAGGAATAACTACTGAAAAATCACAAGCTTCTTTAGCTGATTTACCGATTATTCGTGGGTTAATTTATGATACAGAGGTTGTTACTACTACTTGTGGAAGTATTTCTTCCTGGAAAGAAAGACCTAAGCGTCTTCAAAATTTGACGATGATCGATAAAAACATGCAAGTATACGTATCTCGTGTTACTGAAGAAATTTTACCATGTTTGTACGATTATGCAAAGGACTTGCTTGAAGAAATGGAACGTCTTCGTAAGGAGACTCCAAATGAATTGAAGGATAATAACAAAAAGATAGTAGCAGCATTGAAAACTCAAAAAAGAAAACTCCTAAGCGATACATTGCGAGAACTCAGACGGATAGGTTTAAAGACAAGTCTTAGAGCAGATATCCATAAAGTTCAAGCTACGGTTAATTTAATTTTAAGCAATACTAGAAGTTTTGAAAAATCATTACTTAAAGGTTCTGATATTTACTATTTCCGAATCTTGGATATTATTCCCCGTTTAAAGGCTGCAGTTTCTAATGTTGCCGCAGATGTACCTCAAGTGGATGCTGAAAAGGGTCTTGCGGCAGCAGAAAATCTTATTTTTTCTCTAATAACTACTCGAGAGCCTTTAGTTAAATTTGCTGATTCTGTATCAGATTTGAGTGGAATTTTCCAATCATTCGAATTTATAACTAATTCTCCAACCGAAAGTGAAATCACTAAGGCATCATTAATTGATTCTACGAAGTTGAATATTTTAGAAATAGAGAATATTCTATTTTGGCTTCCAAAGCTTTTGGACTTTGGCCTTCATGTGATTAATTCAAGCTTTAAATTCTCGAGCACTACTAATGCTGATATTTTTTATAAAGCTAAATCAAAAATATCAGAATTAACAAACGAGTTATCAAAATTCGATAAATTTGTCCTTAAGCAGGTAAATGTTGAGTTTGTCAATCAGTTTAGATGTTTTTACAATGAGCTTTGTAATGATTTATTGAGTTGGAAAGAATCTAATAAGGAATTATATTTCGTTTCTGATACTATATTGCAGTGGATCCATGAAAATAGTTGTGGGCCAAAAATTGAAGGCTCCATACCTTCTGCTGAACTGAAAACTTTAGAAGACATTGAAAAATCCTATCGTACTTTAACATCATCAATTTTAGTATCAGTTCAACAAGTTGTGGAGTGTCAGTCGGAATTGATAAGTGAAGAAGATGATAATTGGTTAATTTTGACCCAACAAAGGATGATGAAGTATATTAAGTCAATGCATTCGAAGGGAATTATCAAACAAATGAGAGAATGTTTATTAACCATATCAAAAGTCGAACATAACGCTGAAACTTCAAAATTAACATCTGCTTTAACCAGTTTCACATTGCCAATTATTCGCCATTATAATGAATTGGCGTTGTCAGTTTTTGCAAGAGTTAGAAAAAATTATCTTGATACATCTCATGCTACTTTTATTTTAGCATCTTGTCTTCATACACTAGCTACTAAAGGTTTCTGTTCGCCTGAACCACCATCTGAGCAAAAGGAGGACGATAACTTGCAAGATGGTACTGGATTAGGTGATGGAGAAGGAGCTAGCAATAATTCTAAGGATATTGAGCAAGATGATGATCTAACAGAAGATGCTCAAAAACCAAACGAAGAAAATAAGGATAAAGATGAAAATGATGATGAAAATGACGATGCTGTGGATATGGAGGGTGATATGGCAGGTGACCTTGAAGAAGCTTCCGACCAAGATAAGGACGATGATGAAGCTGATGATGGGGATGAGGAACTAGACGAAGAAATCGACGATATTGATGATCTTGATCCAAATGCTATTGATGAAAAGATGTGGGACGAAGAAGCGAAAGAAGACAACAAGGAAAAAGATTCCGACAAGGTTCCTGAAAATTCAAGCAAAGACGATGATAATATTGAAGCCAATGAAGATGACGATAAACAAGCAGATAATAAGCAAGCAGATGAATCCAAGCCGGATGAAAAGGAGGATAAGAATGAAGACAATAATGAAGAAGAAGACGAAGAAGAAGGTGATGATAAGGATGTTGGAGAACAAGAAGATGAAATCCAAAATAAAGAAAATGAACAGCTTGAAGAACATGTCCCGGAAACGGAAACATTAGATTTACCTGAGGATATGAATCTTGATTCTGGTGATGAGGAAAAGGAGGATGATAATGAAGATGGTGAAGATTTTGATGATAAGATGGATGTGGATGCCGAGGAAGAAAAGAATGAAAAGAAAGACGAACAGGATGATGCACTTGAAGAAGACGAACAGTTGGATAAGAATAATGAAAATGATTCTGCGGATGAAAATGAGAATTCTGCTGACGAGGGTGAGGTTAATGATAACGAGGAGACAACAGAAGATCCGAAAGATGAGAATATTGAATCTGACGAAGAAGCCATTAAGCAAAATGAAGAAGAAGAAGAAGAAGATAATGATAAGGGCGGAAATGATCAAGACTTAAATCAAGAATCAGCGGAAGGAGTTGAAGGTGCTGATAATGATGCAGCAAATGATGATATGGATATGGAATCGGCCGTAAAACAAGAGTCTGGAGAAAAAGGAGAAGGAGATGATAATCAAGTAGTCGAGGAGAATGATGATATAGGCGCAACTGGGGGAGCTGCAACTGATTTACAACAACAGAATGTGGAAAAAGAAGATGAATCCCAAAGCCAAGATAATGCCCGTGAAATGGCCAAGGAATCTTTGAAACAATTGGGTGATTCATTGAAGGAATTCCATCGTCGTAGACAAGAAATCAAAGAGGCTTCTTCTGAAGATAAACAGGAAGACACAAATCAATCGGCAAATGAAAGACCCGATGAATTTCAACATGTGGATGGTGAAAATGCAGATTTCGATACACAAGCTTTGGGTGCTGCAGATAAAGATCAAGTTCAAAGTATTGATGAAGACAAAGCAATTGATGAAGAACAAGATGAAGCGAATGAAGTAAAACCAGAAATTAAAGAGGAATCTGAGGAAGTTAAGGAAGAAGATCAGATGGATTTGGATGATAAAGAGGAGACCGCAGATCAGGACGCAGATATTGATGCAGATGCAGATTTTGAAGGAAAAACAAAAGGTGCATTTATTAATCAAAGAAAGTCAATAAAGGATGAGGATGATTTGATTTTGGGTGCAGAATTGAACGAGGAAGAATTTGACAAAGATATGATTGCTGTTGATGATATTGAAGTCAATGAGTTAGAAGAGACACCACCAATTGAACTCGAAGAAGCTCGTGAAATATGGAAGAATAGTGAGTTAGCTACTCAAGAGTTAGCTTCAGGACTATGTGAACAATTACGATTAATATTGGAGCCAACATTGGCAACTAAATTACGAGGCGATTATAAAACAGGTAAGAGATTAAATATGAAAAGAATCATTCCTTATATCGCATCTGAATTCCGTAAGGATAAAATCTGGTTAAGGAGAACCAAACCATCCAAAAGACAATATCAGATTATGATTGCCGTTGATGACTCGAAATCAATGAGTGAAAGTAAATCTACGGAGTTAGCATTCCATAGTATCGCATTGGTATCTAAGGCGTTGACGCAATTAGAAAGTGGAGGGTTATCCATTGTTAAGTTTGGGGAAGATGTGAAAGTTGTGCACCCATTTGACAAACCATTTAACAGCCAACAAACAGGATCTAAGATATTCCAATGGTTCGATTTCCAACAAACTAAAACTGATATTAGGAAATTATGCAGTAAATCTTTACAGATTTTTGAAAATGCAAAGTCAGCTTCAAATAATGATTTATGGCAATTACAAATAATAATTTCAGATGGTGTTTGCGAAGACCACGATACTGTCCAAAGATTGGTAAGAAAAGCAAGAGAAGAAAAGGTTATGCTAGTCTTTGTTATTATTGATGGTATTAATTCCAGCGAATCAATATTAGATATGAGCCAAGTTAGTTATGAAACTGATGCAAATACTGGTGCCATGAATCTAAAAGTGAATAAATACTTAGACACCTTTCCATTTGAATTCTATGTGGTTGTTAAAAACATCCATGAACTTCCTGAAATGCTTTCTTTAGTTTTGAGACAATATTTCTCAGAAGTTGCATCTGTTTAAACGATTGTATATAATAATAAAATACATTTATATAAATAATTTATCTGTAAATCTCCTCAGGGAAAATAATTAACAAATTGCTTAATATTATTATTATTTATTACTATTATTATTACTGTATTAGTATCTATATAAATCCAATTTAAACTCTAAGAAAAATCATAATGCAACTTCATATTTAACCACGTTTCGAATCCAATGCTTTAGTATTTTTCACAACCCTTGCGATACATAGTGACATATCATCTAGCTTGCCACCAGTGCTTGAATTCTTCCCATATTTTTTTTGTGGCAATGCATTAACTTTTTCGTTATATGGCGTGAAGGCGTAATCATCGAAGCCCACCTCTTTTGCTTTAATTAATAATTTGTTAGCAACACTTTTCAAATCGCTGTTTCCACTCAAGTAAGAATCGATATAATGCATAATTTCCCATTCGTATAGGTTATCTGAGATACCATCAGAACACATCACAATGATATCGTCTGTCTGCAATTTAATGGAGTCAACCCAGGCTATTTCCGACGGGAATTGTGTCAAGGTCTGGGTTCCGATTTGTTGAGGACATAAGTCAGAAATCATCTGCTCCTCATTGGTCTTGATAATCTCTCCGTCTCGAATGATGTAAATCTTGGAATCTCCTATGCTAATCATTTTCAAGTATTGGCCACTCAACATGCCCAACACCAAGGTAGATGACCCTCTCATATCCTGGAGGTCCATCAAATGCGAAGTATGCAAGTACGAGTCGTCCAAGATTTGGTCGATATCCCGCTTTTTCAAATGATGCGGAGCATGGTTAAGTTTATACTCCGTCATGAGTCGACTCAATGTTTCTACCATCGACCGCGACCAGATACCCGACGAACAGTGCTCGCCCTTACTCTCCCATCCCGAAACTCCATCTGCCACCGCCAACACCGTTGGCGAAACCAACATCGCATCGTCTCCGGCTTTGATCGATAACGTATCCGCCGGCGACCCATGAGGCCGTCTCCTTGGCAACAACGACGTCAACTGCGTTGGTTCCGTCAAATCGGAAAGTGAATGGATCGTAGGATCCGTTCTTGTGCTGTGATGCGCGTACGAGGTGTAGGCGAATTCAAACTTGAACGTATCGTTAGCTATGCTCTTCATCTGCTCCTTCGTCACCAAAGGATACTGGATGTATGGGTTATTCTCGTCCCGTGGTTCTTCCTTGCTTCGTGTTAAGAAATAGTGTCTAACTCCATTCATGAACCCACTACTATAACTTCGTGTGCTTTGTAATGCTACCCTCCTGATCCCTATTGGAACAGCCTTCGTGCCCCTTATTATTTTGATGCTCATGTTTGTTTTATCTACCACTTACTATCCTATTGCTATATGGTGGTCTCAACTACTGGATTTTCCATTTCTTTCCTTTCAAACTTGGAAACACCTTATGTATTTTTACAATCCGTTTCCCTCTACGATGCCCTTTGCTCTGCTTCTCCTCTTAAAATTTTCTTTTTGTCCCAAATACTGCATATAAAGAAATATCACAGATTCTCGAAGTTCTTTGGGACTTCGGACTTGGCCATCGAATCCGAACCCCAACCGTCCCCTCGATTGTTCCGTGCGAATTAATCCGAGAATGCCCGACAGATGAGGGTTGGTAGGTGGGGCTGCGGAAAATTGCGACAGGCGTCAGGGCTACAGGGCGGGCCAAGCAAGCGGCGATGAGCTGATGGAGCAGACCAAGACATTTAAAACAGATTTATATATTAAGTACATGTAATAACTATTATTCGGATACAACCGCGTTATGAATAACGTTGTAGGGAGGAGTGAAGCCAGTGTGGAGCTGGAACTGTCTCTCACCCTGGTTTACTAGCATTTCGACACCAGGAATGACATTCCACAGAAATTTCTCTTCAGCAATCCTCATGACCGGCGTAACACGGGGCTTGTAGGATGCCTCGAGCAAGGTGGGCGTGAAAGAGCCGTGCTTGCTAACACTTCCTTGGTGTAGCACTCGTTCTAATAAGTTGAGGATGCTGCCGTCGAGTGGCTTGTCTGCAGGGACGCACGAAATTGCCAACAGGATGGGTTTTGCAGCCTCCACTTGGTCGACCGACTCTAAGATTTCGATGTTGAACAGGGCAGGCAATGCATTCTTGATGTCGTGGAGCTTGGATGCGGTACGGTTTATCATGTAGATAGTTTTGCAACCCATCTCATGCAACGCGAATGCAGCGGCCCTCGAGGTACCACCTCCACCGACGACAAGTCCATTGACGTTGGCGTTTTCGATACTTGGGACTCCGTAGCGCACAAACGAGTTAGTAATGCCAACCCAATCGGTGTTATCACCTACGTACTTCCCAGGGTTGTTTTCCGATGGAATAACAGTGTTGACAGCACCTATGGTAGTGGCAGCTTCCGACAACTCGTCAACATACTTCATGATGTCCAACTTCAAGGGCATGGTAACAGCCAAACCACCAAAGTTCTCTTGACACATTAACTTATGGTACACCTCAGATGCGTCTTCCGTTTCAAGTCTGTCGAACGTGTATGGAAGATTCAATTTTTTGTATGCCGCATTGTGCAAGTTAGGAGATCTCGAGTGCTGAATGGGGTTTCCGACCACCCAGAATTTCTTATTTCTAAACCCACCAATTTCGGCAAATGATCTGTTGACTTGGTCAATGGTCAATTGACCACTGGCAGCTTTTACAGGTATCAACTCGTGCGTGACAGGCGTCAAAATTGGGTTCAATACTCTGGATAACTTACCACTTTCACCCATGTTAATAGCGATTAATGGTTTTAAATTACGGGACGACCTAAATGCTTCCAATTGCAAATTGTCTTGAAAGCTCGTTGCAGTTCCTACTAACTTTACGATATCAACTCCTAATGACACTGCTTGGTTATATTTATTATCCCATTCAACATTTTTCCAATTCAATTTTCCACTCACATCATGGTAAGATCCTATTATTCTGGTAAAAGCTTTTCTTTCGAATATTTTTTCAATTAATGAATTAGGATAAGTTAATTGGATATCCAAGTATTCTACACCCAACTTAATACCCAAGTAACTCAATTCCTCAATTTGCTCGATTTCGTTATCTGGGAATTTACCACCTTGTAATTCAGTTCTAATGGTAAAAATAATTGGGAGGTTCACGTATTTTCTCAAAGTAGCTGTTTGGTCAGCGACAAATGATTTAGAATAACTCTTCAAAAGATCGACTCTTAATTCTACTGCTTCACATCCAGTAGCAATTTCTGATAATCCTTCGGTGGCTTCATTTAAGTCAGGGAATGTCAAACTAACAAATGCCGACCTCTTTGTTGGAACGTCCGTGATCTGTAAGCCGGTAATGGTTTTTAAATAGCTGATGAATGAATTCCTCAAATGTTTAAATTCAATCTCATTCGAACAATGCGAGGAGTAGAAATGATAATTCGAGCATTCGTGGTACCAATCTTCTCTTTTAAGCCAGACTTCCTTAATTTCATTAACGTAGGCAGGCCTTGTCGTATCAGATGATAAAAAGACAACAGTTTCATCCAAATCACGATGTAAGTGTAAAACAATTCCACCAGATTTGATGTATTCTTTCAAAGAGTCTCTGGCAGCTTCGCCTTCAACAATACCACCACCAGTCGAGAGAACATACCCAGTCTTATATTTCTCGAAGCATTCTTTTGCAACATCAGCTTCCAATCTACGGAACTCAGCCCACCCATTTTCTTTGATAAAGGGCACAATCTTAATACCATATTTCTCTTCAAGAACTTCATCAAGATCAAGGAATTTAAATCCCAAGAAAGTAGCCATCCACTTTGATAATGTGGTTTTACCGGCAGCTCTCATACCGATAACAATAATACTTCTACTTCCATTTGCATGTTTATCTATTAATAAAGATGGGTCATCAACATTCATAGGCAATTCGTATCCATCAAGAGAAACGTTGAATTTGGTATGCATGGTATCCCACCATCCCGGCCAGGTTTTACCAGTGCATGATCTTTCCTGAATTAAAACTGGGTCAGAACATAAACCTGCCAACAACGAGAATGACATCGCAACTCTATGGTCATCATATGACTTAACACCTCTTTTTTTAGTCGAGGGCGTAATCAACTTCTTATGATCAACACCATTAATTTTAATGCCATCAGGTAATTCTTCTGCTTTAACTCCAAACTTGGCTAATTCATTGACCATGGCAGCAATTCTGTTGCATTCCTTGACCCTTTGATTAGCAATTCCAGTAATTGAAGTAGATTGATACGGATCATTTGCAACTGCAGCCACAACGGATGCAGTTAAAAATGCGTCCGTCATTGGTTCCATATCGACATGAGGTAATGGCTTTAATTCACCTCTAGGAGGTCCTGTAACAGTTGTAGATGTAGAGGTTTGGTCAACCTTACAGCCCATTGGTTTCAAAACATCTACTGCAAATCTAGCATCACCTTGTAAAGAAGAAGAACCAATATTTGGGACAGTACACGTGGTACCAGTCATTGCTGCAAAAGCTAAAGGATAGGTTGCGGAAGAAGCATCTGACTCAATAATATATTCGGATGGGTTTATATATGCACCTTTAGGAATATGGTAAGTGTAATTTTCAGTCGTGGATTTAGTAACATTTACACCAAACGCCTTCATCATGGAAATAGTCATATCAATGTACAATTGAGAAATTGGTTTACCACCGACTAAAGCCAAAGTAACCGGTTCTTGTGCATAAGGAGCACACATCAAAATAGAAGAGACATACTGAGAAGAAATTGTTGCTGCTAATTCAATTCTCCCTCCTTTCAATCCTTTGCCTGCTTCAATTTCCAAAGGTAACGAGCCCTCGTTGTTTAAATATTTTATTGATGAACCATTGGACTTCAAGGCATCAACAAGAGGGCCGATTGGTCTTTCTTGCATTCTAGCATTACCAGTAAGGGTTACATGCCTTTTAGATGATTCATTGACATCAACTAAAGATGCAACTGTAGTTAGAAATCTTGATGCAGTGCCTGCATTTCCTAAATACAAAGGCTTATCGCAGGCAACCATCTTACCACCATTACCCTTCAAGACAACTGTTTCGCCATTATCTTCCGTAGTAATTTCAGCGCCTTTTAAATCAGAAACAGCATCTAACATATGTTTGGTATCATCAGAGTGAAGCAAATTTTTAATTCTAACAGTACCAGAACCTAACGCAGCTAAAATCAAGGCTCTGTTTGAAATTGACTTAGAACCCGGTGGAATAACTGTATTGATAGTAGGTGTTTCTTCAGTCTTAAATGGATGCACGAGTACTTCATCAGTCAAAATGAATTGCAAGTCTTGCTTGGATATTTGATGAGCTTTTTGCTGGAAGCATTTTCCAATAGACTCTATTATTACACATCTAATTTTGTTGCCATCGTTCTTTTTATCAATTAACATTTTTTCCACCAATGTATTAATCTCAACATAATGACGCTTATTTCCAATTTTTTGCAAAAATTCTTTATCGTCAAGCGAGACAGGTAAGCGGTAAGCTACAAGACATTTAGATAGCCTTGCAACAGCAACAGGAGACAATATGCCTAAGAATCTAGCCAATTCTGCTTCCTTAATCATACCAATCGAAACACATTCCCCATGCAATGCTTGGGGCGTCAAAATAGCTTCAATGGCATGTCCAATAGTATGGCCGAAATTAAGCAAATTTCTTAAACTAGATTCCTTTTCATCAGACGAAACAACCTCGGCTTTCACTTTTATTGACCCCAAAACAGTTTTCACTAAATCTTGTTTAATCGAAGCAAGTTGAAGATCTTCTTTGGTGACTACTGTAATAAATTCTTTTGCAAACGCTTCGAGCCTTAAAAATTCTTTTTCATCCCAAATTGCCGCAGTTTTCACAACCTCAGCCATACCATTAATGAACTGTCTAGGTGGTAATGTCTCCAAGAATGAAACATCAACAAAAACATATTCTGGTTGATAAAATGAACCAATAAAATTCTTACCTAAAGGAGTATCAATAGCGGTTTTACCACCAATTGAAGAATCTACCATAGCTAATAAACTGGTTGGAACTTGAATGAGTCTTACACCTCTCATAAAAGTAGCAGCAACAAAACCTATCATATCCCCAATAACTCCTCCTCCGACAGCTAAGATTATGGTATCTCTAGTACAACCTTGTTGTAATAAAAAGTCCTCTACGGCAGCTTTTGTTTCACGATTCTTATTATTTTCGCCTGGGGAAACAAAGTATGTGAGTAAACGAGATTCTGGTCTCTTGACGTCTAATTTCTTTTGGAATTTCTCAACTAGCTTAATAAATTGTTGAGTTCTAGCCATGTTGGTATCAGTAACAATAACGTAAGTCGAAGAAGCTTTATTCGTAATAGTTTCTTCGACAATATGGTCTTGAATACCATAACCAACATGAATAGTTTTCGCCCCCAAGATTGAGACTTTTTCAACTTCAGACATGGTTAAATAAGTATGTACTGAAGGTTATTCAAATAACTATAACCACTTGTTGTACTTCAAGAATTCAATAGCTTGGTTCAACATAAAATTTCAGGGCCGGATAAAGGCTTTTCACTATGAATCATAATTTTCACGTGCGCACACGACTTTGATAGGTATATTCGACTACAACTATACATTCTATAAATATGAGGGCAATATTTTCTTTATATATTCCAAGCAGTCTTCTTGAGTACCATCAGGGTTATCTAATTGCCACACCATAATCTCTGAGTTGATTTTGCCCATCCATGGTCCAGGTTTCATGTCTAGCATCTTTGACAATGTTTTACCATCTATTAATGGTTTTATAGTATCTACATTACTCAAATTTTGCTTAATAATTGATTCAATCAACCCTTCGTAGTTCCTAATAGTATTCAGTAGAATGGACGGGTCAATATCTAGGGAATTGGCTGGTACCGGAGAAGGTTGCTGGGCTGGAATATCTATACTCGTAATTTGTTGCACTATGTCATTGTAGCAGTTAAAGACAAGATTTATGTTTAAATATTTATCAAACTTTTTGAGATATAGACCAAGTTCTGACCTCTTGAGCTCTCGATGGTTATTAAAGAATTTATCAAGTAAGCAATGCGATAAATTTGCCTCTTTGGTAATTGTTGAAACAGGTTCAAATTCATGTTTGCCGTATCTTAAACCTTCTTTCAAAAGTAATTCAACCATATTTGATTGCATAGCTTTTTTTGGATTGGTCCTGACAGCTAATGAGTCGAATGGTTGTAAAATTGTTGACAACCAAAATAATTTTCGTGTTTGCTTAACCAGGAATACTTCATCACACAATTGACGAAACTTTGGAAAGTCTGAATTCGAAATATAATTCTTGAATATAGGGTAAGCGACTATGGAAGTATGGAGATGCAAATCGAGCTTTTGGGTACTATTCTGCAACTTGTCTATAATAGTTCTATCATTATTATCATTAATCAATTGGTTCATAGATCCCACGTTAAAAATGCTTTGAGTTAAACCAACGTAGTTGATCAAATTCAATCCATAGTCAGGGTTATTGCTGGTTAAAATTTTTTCTAGTTCAACGCCAATTCTTTCTCTACTAATCTTATGAATCAACGTAGATTTTATTTCATCATTTGTCATCGCATTTAAAGTATCCGGTTCAATTATAAAATTAAACCTACTTGCAAACCTAATTAATCTTAAGACTCTCAATGGGTCATCTAAAAATGTCTGAAATGGCTGTAAAGGAGTCCTCAATATTCCATTTTTTAAATCATCAAGACCCTTACCCGTGAAGTCCTCTATCTCCCCTTGGTTTAAATTGTAAAATAATGCGTTTAATGTGGCATCTCTCCGTAAGGCATCTTCTTCAGCAGTACCACATTCGATGATTGGAACTCTGCTGTCTGTAGTGTACTCTTCTGACCTTAAATTAACAAAATCAATATCCAAGCCAAACAACTTTGTGGTACAAGTTTCCAAATGCTTTGATTTCTCAGGATTCTTCTTAATTGTATGGATAGCTTTTAATTTCAAGTCAGGATGGTATTCTACCAAATACGAACGCAACTTTGATGCAAATTCTTCGCCTGAAAGATAATTAATAGCAATATCCAAATCATTACTTTCATTTCCCAATAGTTTATCCCTTACCCAACCACCTGTGATTCTCAAGACTAATTGCTTGTTTTCCTCACAATTGGTGTTGTAGTGACTACAAAAGTCAACTAATAGATTTCGAATATTTGATTCCGTCTCGTTTAAAGTGATCGATGACTGAATAGTTCTTTTCATTGTCTTGAATCTATATAATGATTGGTATGATCGGTATAGGCAGTTTAGTGGATATGGTTTGGCTATTGAATTCTTTATGATATTTGCTAAACTATGCATACCATGAAAACGTCAAGATTTACCTATAGTATTAGAAAATTTAAAAAATTCATGTTCTTCACTCACTCCCGCAATATATCAGAATATCCAATTTTTTAATCATATTTATTAAAACTTTGATTAAAGTATATGAGATTTATTCAATAGCATCACATATCCACACAAGAAGTTTGCTATAACAACTACTATCGAAATATTGAACCTGTTACAAGTACCCATATATTATGTAAAGTATATTGGTCCCATCCTTTTTCTTCAATATGATTCGCCTGCGTAGCGTAATGGTTAACGCGTTTGACTTCTAATCAAAAGATTGCGGGTTCGACTCCCGCCGTGGGTTCCATAATTTATGCGGATTTAGCTCAGTTGGGAGAGCGTCAGACTGAAGTCAACTTCAGTCCAGTTAATCTGAAGGTCCTGTGTTCGATCCACAGAATTCGCATATTTTTTTTTTAAAAAACTTTTTTGGTTTTGTGTGTCTAATTTATTTGCCTGATATTTACATAACAAACCATTGATAAGAAAAACTATCACTGTACAAACATACATTTGTATTAAATTCAACCATGGATACAATCTCACTACTATCCTTTCCTTATATTCAATCGTCCCTGAGCCATGTTATATTGAACAAATTATTTCTCACGAATAGTACTGATACAGTACGATACTCATTAATACTTGGGCAAGCTCAAGAATCGAAGCAATGTATATCTATATCGAAGATTAACACAGAAACCAAAGAGCCCATAGGGGATTTGATAAACTATATTCAGAATCCCTCACGGGCACCTATGACACCATTATTAGTACGATTTCCTACATCATATAATCGCTTAAAGTTGAACATCTCGATAAAGCCAATACCGTCTCCACAAGATAGATCACTAGTAATATTGAAAACGTTGGCAGATAACGACGAGGTGAGCGAACTAAAGGAATTATTACAGGACCCCATATGCGATAGGAAGAGAATTGAGGTTTCAAAATTGCAATATACAGATTTGCCCATAGATTACGACAATAATGAATACCAGCGAATAATCATAAACGACACATTCAATAAAAGTGTGTTTGAAGACAACATGATGAACTTATCATTATGGGAATTCAATTCGAACTCCAATGAATATACGCATTTGTTTAATTTTAAAGTTTGGATTGATGAAAACAGGGCGAATGAGAGTGAGCCTCCTTCGAAAATAAAGGAAAGGACGTCAAGTGATGAAGCCAATGAGGTTGATACTCAATCAGATTTGCATAGTTTAAAATCAGCCAAAAAGTTGAGATACGCAAAGCTACTAGATTATAAGAATGCTTTCAATTTTAATATCGAAGACGGCCCCGAATTTAGAGAAACGTTGAAACGGTATGAGGCAGAGTTACCTGCGTTTAAGAAAATATGTGGAGAATTTATTGATCAATTGAAGAATCTCGAACTGTACTCAAAGAAGCTTACTATTTGTAAGATGAAAGCAATTGAATTGATGAACGATTTGGTGAATTTGCAATTCAATTCTTTGCTTGACCAATTCAATTTTAAAAGGGATTTTAAGAGATCAATTAATGCAATATTTGAGCCGTTTGAAAAAAACTTGCAGTTCTTCATACGAGATGTTTGTGGTAACAAGCTCTTGGCAAAAATATCATCTACAATATCCAATAATATGGTTGGTAGCGAGAATAGCGGATCCAATGAATTATTATTCAATAAAAAGCAATTTGAAAACAATTCCAAAGAATACTATAGTTGGCTAAATAAATACTTGTCAAATGAAAAAGAGAGACCTGAACTGAAGTTACTAATAAAACGAAAGAATTTCGAATTATCAAAATTCGACTACTTAAATCACTTTAATCAATTATTGAATAATCAATACTTCAATCAATTATTGGAAAACTTATTCAAGTTTGTTCACTTACGTTTCCGTGGCAAATATTTACAGTATGAAATATTTAAAGACGTTAAATTAAGCCAGAATTTATTAATTGGTAACTATGAAGTTTATCTAACAGCATTATCTAAATTCAACAGCGAAAAATTTCAATTTAGACAAATGATTGAGGCATGTCATTCAAATGAAGAACTAACCAATGTTATAAAATACAATAGATTAAAACACTCATTACCAAGTGATGATGCAGAATGGTGGCATGAAGGAAACCAATATATCACTAAAGACAATTTAGATCTTATATTTACAAACAATACTAATAAAATCAATACTATTACTGCAACACCAATATTATCTAATGAAGATCAAAATTCAGACATGGCGGGGATTTTATTCACCTTAGGTGGCCAGGGTAAACAAGGATGGCATAAAGAATGGGTTATACTTAGTAAGGGTCAACTAAAGGAATATTCAGATTGGAGAATGGGTAAGGTGCCTATAAATAAGCCAATTGAAATAGCTTTATCAAGTATAAAACCAATTAACTACGAAAAGAGACATTTTTGCTTTGAGATTTTTACTTCTCTGGGTAATAAGCATGTATTCCAGGCTATTAACGAAGATGAAAGAAACAAATGGATAAAAGCACTATACAATGCAGGCCAATTAGTTGATACGTCTAGATTAAATTCCACTGGCAAGCATGAGAAACAAAAATTAGGGATAATCACAGACTTTGAAAAACCTTCAAGTTTGGGACAGAACATAGATAGTTCAATATCCCCCGTTTCAATTAAATCTAAATCACCCTTAGTTGAAAAAGATTATCTCAAATTAATACGATCAATTCCTAATAGTGATAACAATATTTGTATTGATTGTGGCTCCATGGATTCAGTTGAGTGGGTATCCATAAATTTTTTAGTCGTATTCTGTGTTCAATGTTCTTCAGCTCATAGACATTTAGGATCCCATGTTTCAAGGATTAGGTCATTGAAGTTAGATAATTTTGAGAATGAGAACAAATTATTATTGAAGTACATCAGTAATAGGGAAGTTAATGAATATTTGGAACCAAACTTGCCTTCTGGTAAGAAAATACTACCACTAGCTTCTAATGAAGAAAGATTAGAATTTATTAGATGCAAATATCTATTAAAAAGTTTTAAACTAAACGTTGATGCTGCTGATGATTTATTAGTAAAATCAATTCAAAAAATCGAAATTAGTGAAGTTCTAAAGTATATATTTTGTGGAGGAGACATCAATATGAATGTCCTGATAAATATTAATTCGACAGGAGCTTTCAGAACTATTTCATTATTTGAATATTCGTTAAGAAAGTATATCGAAGTAAACAGTGGAATGTCTCAACCGAAAAAGTTATTTGTGATTTCTGAACTTTTGATATTGAACGGTTGTAAAATTGATAACTTGAGGGAATTAAGTCCTGATATTAACCTACCTGAAGGAGCAATCGAATATTGGAAGTCCAGAAGTTTGAGGTTAAGTGGATTATAATCATTAACTTGTGGATATGTCCTGTATATAAACAAAAACGATCAAATCATTTGTGGCTGCAAAATTTGTGGTTCCATATAACTCTGTAGTAGGAGATAGGATTGTACCTTTCATATATAATTAGATTATAATATAGTTATAATATTGCATAGCAAATTAGGTTAATAAAGCTAAGGGCAAGACTTGCTTCAGTATTATTATTTATTCTCAATCAGCTACAAATTTTCTAGATTTCTAATCTTCTTATTTTGCTTTCAATTACACTCTTTATACAGAACTATGTCAATCGAAAAATATAAAATACACCAATGCATTGGCAAAGGAAACTTCGGAGATGTCTATAAAGCCACTGATTTAACAAGTAGTTCATTAGTTGCTATTAAAGTTATTAATTTAGATGAGTCGGATGAAGATATCGCAGTTCTAATTCAAGAAATTCAATTTTTATCTAAATTAAGATCACCATATATCACAAAGTATTTTGA
This sequence comes from Debaryomyces maramus, assembly GCA_030583545.1. Classification (NCBI taxonomy): domain Eukaryota; kingdom Fungi; phylum Ascomycota; class Pichiomycetes; order Serinales; family Debaryomycetaceae; genus Debaryomyces; species Debaryomyces maramus. The sequence continues at coordinate 692,336 of JAJMIL010000002.1, forward strand.
ATCCTTTATTAACAATATGTCAATGTGGATCGTGATGGAATATTGTGGAGGCGGCTCATGTGCTGATTTACTTAAATGTTATAGAAAGTTGAACGAGGAGACTACGGCATTCATTATAAGAGATGTATTGAGAGGGTTAACCTATTTACATGACGAAAACAAAGTTCATCGTGATATAAAACTGGCAAACATCCTATTAACAAATTATGGTGAAATCAAACTAGCCGATTTTGGAGTTAGTGGTGAAATTACAATGACACAATTGAAGAGAAACACCTTTGTTGGAACACCATTTTGGATGGCACCTGAGGTCATAGCTAGACAAAAAACAGGATATAATGAGAAAGCAGATATTTGGTCAACTGGGATTACTACAATTGAATTGGTAACTGGCTCTCCACCTTTGTCGCAGTATGACCCCATGAAGATTTTATTCGAAATTCCCAAAAAAAGGCCACCGTTATTAACCGGAGTAGACTTTAGTGAAAATATAAAAGACTTTGTAAGATATTGTCTAATAAAGGACCCTAAGAAGCGACCAAGTTCCTCAACTTTGCTACATCACAAGTTTCTAAAGAATATTAAACGAAATGTTAATTTGTTCAAATTGTTAGAAGAGAAGAACAAATGGTTTGAGCGAAACAATAAAAACAACAAGAAACCAAAGTATCCGTTGAATATTAATAACAGCTGTCTTACGGAATACGACCCGTTGATCAAATGGGACTTTAATACCAAAAAAAGTTATCCTTCAAAGTCTTCTCCAATGGAGCAGACTCTCTTAATTGGAAATGAATCTCCTCTACTTAATTTAATTAACTTGCCTTCGCAATCACCAAGTTGTTTGTCAGTTTTGCCTTTGAAATCACCGCCTTCGTCAGTTTCTCCGGACAAAATACATAATTCTACGCCTGCATCACCCATTTCACAAGCTGGACCCCAAGATATATCTAGTTCCAGCTTGGCTACTTCTCCTACGAAGCCAATGCCTATAAGGTTCTTGGATGATGTCGTGTTGTACTCCCTTCAAAGACTCCATGTTCGTGCAAAAGCTCCTAGTACGAAGCTCACAATTGATAGGTTGATGCAAAATTTTATCGATTACGAGTCCACACAACCTGGTTTGAGTGAAGCATTTGTTGAAGAGATCTTAATGCTCCATATTGCCAATTCGAATACTCAGCTATAGTATTTCTTAATATGCGATAGTTTCGAGTAGGGTCTTTAGTTAACAAATAGCTCTACACTAATAAATGTACGGTCTTCAGATATCCTTAAACATAAACTCAATGTTTTAATGCGTGCTGTTGATACCTAATGTCCAGCTGATTGCTTTCCTTCATAAACTTACAATAAAGGACCCTGGTTAAATATCAGGTTCATAAATTTCGCGTTTTTGTGTAATGTTGATTATAACTAAGACGCCATTTTAAAGATTTAAATATCAATTGCTTTATATCTAGATCGAAGAAACATCGAAAGTTATTTTGTTATTTATAGTGGTGAGTCAAGGACATCAAAGAAGTGTACAACATGACCAATACATTACATCCACCACGTACACCTAGGTCGACCAATAATACGCGATCAGGCGTTACGCCTTCGTTCAGTTTCGGATTAGGCTTCCTGCCTTCATTTCAATTCGGATCACCTATGAACATCATGAACTCCTTATCACCACAAAGATTCTTCCAAGCATCGAATAACTTAAATAAAGTTGTGGGGAATAGAACTGAACTGGGTGAGAATAATGAAAAGAATATACTTGATTCACTTACTCCTCCAGCGACATCTAACGCGACGAGTTCCAAACTCGATACTATAGCATCAAAGAAGGGGTCAATAAAACCAAACGAGACTCTAAATTCTTTGACGAATGATGAAAGTAGCGACATAAATATTATGAATGATAATAATTCGAGTCGTGACATGACGGATTTAACTTCATTATACGCTGATGATTCTCATTTGGCAGTTAAAGAAAAGAGCGGCCGGCATGCTAGCGGTAGTCTGTTGAAAGCTGCCCCTAAATTGGTTCCCATTAAACCAAGGGTGGATATATTACCTTCTTCTTTGACTAGTACTCCTGTACCACGAGACTTCGGTTCAGCGAAGACGAGAAAAAAGAGAAGAATTTCTAGTGATGTATCAGAATCACCTAGCACATCGATTGCCTCGAAGATAGATGATATTTCAACACCGAGTCGTAAGCAATCGAAAACATACGCGTCAACCGTTGAATCCAATGCATTCATAGATAAAGTTTGGTATCCTGAATTAGATGACGCTTTATTAAATTCGTATTCCAAGTTTAAGAAATTTAAAGAATTTCAAGAGCCTGATTCGTCTCTTTTGAAATGCTCTTCTCAAAATAAAATTTTATCAAGAATGATATTTAATAAGACTGGAGTTCTTAGATCTCCTAAACAAATTGCATCAAGACTTTTCCGATTAACTAAATTGAAAAGATCACCAAAGAACCATGAGGAAGAATATAGTAATATTTCTTTGAATGACGAATTGGATGCATTAATGCATACACCGTTGGAAGATTTGATTGATAGCAGTAAAGTTGGTTCTGCAGAAAATGATGAGTTGGATAAAGAATTGGGAAATATGCTTTCGTCTTCTCCAATATTTAATAGTAAGGATCAAGTTAATTCCACTTTTGAGCTCATACACAATCGTTTCTCAAGGAAACCATATTGTTTACATCCTAAGGAATTGACAATATTGTTCAATGATAGAATGAATACTAATAATTCGCATAGGTTTACTGCATTTGGGTCAAGTTCAAAATGTAGCATGAACCATACCAAGCTAAGAAATAGATTTAACAATAGTGTTAATAAGGAACTCAGCAATGTATTGCTTTCTAAGTTAGAATCCCAGAGTATTCCTATATGGTCTGTTTCTAATCAACTAAACCTCAACAAAGATGCAAATAATATAACGAGTCCAAGATCGGAATTGTCTCCGTTTACATCCACCCCTTCAGTATCAAAGATCTCAAAATTATCGAATTTTGAAAATGGATCCTTTAGTTCGTATATGAAAATCAATGTATCTAATAATCTGGAGAAGACACCTGACATGTTACAATGGAACTGTTTAACCAAGGTATACAATGGTGATCGATTAATATTGAAAAAGAATGACAGAGTAAATGGCTATTTGAACGAAGATGATAATACTACCTTTGATCTACAGATTCCATTCCTAAAAGACTTTTGGTCGGGGTTTTTATCATTTTTGAATAATGGGGATGACGAGACAAATGCATTAGAATCATTATCAATAATTCAATTTCTTCACGAGGATAACGCTGAATTTGATGAAAACTCCTCAGTTCATGGAGTCATTGTTCATGACTTTACGAGTGATTTATACCTAGTGGGTTCTAGCCACATCACGAGTATTAACATAACAGGTGAGGCGGCTAACGAAGATGACGTGGATGAGAACGCAACCGAAGTGGCAGATTCATCTCCATGTAAAAATTCGACACCAAAACGAATCTCGCCTCTGAAGGTAAATCAAAATTTGAAAATTGACATTTCGAAGGCTAATGATCCTCTCGTTAACCAGGGACCCTTTACTGCACCAACATATAGGTCAAGCGCTCTCTATGAATACAATCCAAATACAGTTAAGCAACAAGAACAATTGAAAATGCAAATCCAGCATCACCAATTGCAACAGCAATTATTAATGAAAATGCAGTCTCAACCACATTTAATTCAATCTCAAAACCCCATGCAAATGCCATTGCAGCCTCAAGTACAGCTTCAACAAATGCAAAATTTAAACCAAACGCTAATGAATAGCAATATACAGAATCTTCCAACGGAAATGCAAGGCCAGGATATGAGCAATCCCCAGTTTGCAACATATGCGCAACCTAATAGTCAATTCAGTTCGCCAGTCGATATGTATGGTCAAAATAAGCCAAATGGAACACTGCCGTTGATGATGCAAAACCAGAATGATAGTGATTCTTTAAGGCCTACCGGTCCTTTTATGAATGCTCAAAACATATCGAATCATGGGTTAGTAACATCGACTCCAATTAAGACCCAACAACTCATGTCAAACATGATGCCTACGTCACAACCACCTGTGCATCCTTCGACAGCCCCTCTTCAACAAGGCCAATTCCCCAGTGTAAATACGACGACGATGAAGTCACCTCAACTGCAATTGATGAATAATGGCTACGCTTCATCCCATGGATTCGTCCCAGAACCCCAAGGTCAATACATCATGCAACCTCAATATCAGATTCAACAACAGCACCAACAGCACCAACAGCACCAACAGCACCAACAGCACCAACAGCACCAACAGCACCAACAGCACCAACAGCACCAACAGCACCAACAGCACCAACAACAACAACAACAACAACAACAACAACAACAACAAATGGCAATGATATATCAAATGCAACAAGCTCAAGGTAAATTCTCACCATTGAACGGTAATTCCACGTTCAATATAATACCTACATTAGATAACCAATCCGATTCTGGCAAAAGGAGGAAGTTTTCCAACCCAGAAGCTAATAAAGAAAATATCAAGCCAAAAGGACTAACATTTTGTCCTATTCTTGAGTATGATCCTTCCAGAGATGTAAATCATTCACAGAAAAAGCATGCTTCGAAACAAGGAATTGGCATACATAATTTCCCAGTGAACACGCCTGTTACTATGTATAAGCCCAAAAAGAAATAGACAATCTTTTAATAATTCATATAATTTAGTTCTCTTTAATACATAGTACTAAACTGCATTTCATGGCCTGTAATTTATACTTTGTTTATGTATACGTTTTTGCATCAAAAAAATTAATTCGGCTACCGCGTTGTGTTTTTTTGATAAATATTTAATATCTTTAAACTGTTCAATTGTTAAAAAGACAGTCAAACTGATTATATTTATAAGATGGGCGTTACTGGTTTACTTCAGCATTTGAAGGAAATACAGGATTCGACTTCTTTATCGAAATATAAAGGAAAGACGCTAGCAGTTGATACATATGGCTGGTTACATAGAGGCTTAATATCTTGTGCCCAAGAACTATGTCAAGATGTTCCTACCAAAAAGTATATCAATTCCGTTATGAAGAAGATAGATATGTTGAGACATTTTGGTGTTGAACCCTATTTGGTGTTCGATGGGGCATACCTACCCACTAAGGCAGAGACCGCAAAGGAACGTAAAGCGAAGAGAGATGAAGCTCGAAAGAAAGCAAACGAATTAATTAAGAACGGAAATAGGAAATTGGCATGGAAGGAATTCATGAAGGCTGCCGGTGTTACCCCACAGATGGCGAAGTCGATTATGATCGAATTAGATCAGCGGAATGTTAAATATATCGTGGCCCCTTATGAAGCAGATCCACAGATGGTATACTTAGAGAAGGTGGGTATTGTTGATGGAATATTATCAGAAGATTCAGATTTGCTTATATTCGGCTGCAATAGACTAATTACTAAGCTAAATGATTTTGGTGAATGCATTGAAATTTGCAGAGAGAATTTTTCTAAAGTTAAGAAGATCCCATTTTTGTCTAGTTATACGTCTGAGCAGTTAAGACTTGTGGCAATGTTGTCTGGGTGTGATTATACCAAGGGTATTCCCGGTATTGGATTAAAAACGGCATTCAATTTGGTTAAGAGATATGACAATTTGGAAAAGGTATTAGCAGCATTAAGGTCAGATGGAAAGAAGACGCCTATGGATTTTGAAGATGAAGTGTATAAAGCAAACTTAGCATTCCAGTTTCAAAAAGTATTTAATCCGTTTACTCAAAAATTAGAAACATTGAACGCATATCCCAAAGATTTAGAATTGGACTTTGATGTATTAGAATCATGTTGTGGTAAGACTTTGAGTGATGAGATTCATGATCAAATATGTAACGGTCATATGCACCCCAATTCCCTTGAAACTCTTATATCAAGAGAGCAAAGCTTAACAAATTTGAAAAGTAATTCAATTAATCTTGGGTCACAAAGCGTACCTTGTGCAACAATTACAGTAGGTAGAAGTAAATCTACTACCATTTTTCCTACAAAACCAAAGGCAGGGTCTATTGATGCATTCTTCAGTTCTGCAAAACAAGCGAAGAAAACTGAAGTACAATCAAGAACTCCGCCTTCAAACAATAGAAAGCGAACTCAAACCATAACGAGAGAGCAAGCCTCTCCTACTACTAGAAAAATGACACGAATCGTAACTACGAATGTTTCCAATGATTGTGATAAATTTATATCGCCTAACGGGAAGGTGAGTAAGTTTTTTGAGAAGGGCAACAAAACCCCTCTAACTGACCGCTTGTTAACACCGGCATCACATAAACAGCCCACTTGGGATTCTAGTATAATATCAGGCGATTCTGATATACCAGACGAATTTTCCTCGCCTTTCAACCATATTCAAGATCTTTCTGTGGGAGTGAAACGACAAAACACGGAAAATATTGTTGATAGTCTTACTGATAATGACGTTAGTGATAGCGAAAGTGGAGATTTTAAAGAGGCATCCGAGGAATCCTCTTCTGCGACATTAAAGAGTTCAAATGAGAGTACGAGTGCCTTTGGCATCGATGACCAGGACGATGAAATTGAGGAATCACCAGCTAAAGGCAAGTCTGCATCCAATGATAAATTACTTGGGTTTGCCAAGTATTTAAGAGAAAACTATCTGATGAATTCCAGCCTGGTTGATAACGATAATAGGTTGATTAATAATAAAACTAGAGTTCCATTGACAAAGAAAGATTTAAATGTGGATTTGAAATTTAACTTCCAAGCAACTGAAATGAAAGAAGTATCAACAGAGAGTTTGAAACAGGCAGAAGATGCTTCAGTAAATCAGAATAGCGGGATGCACAACAACGAATTGCAGATCGAAATGAATCAAGTAGAAGTTAAGAATCAGGCAATTAAAGTCGTCGGTGGCAATAGTACTGGTTTACAGAAGTTCGCTTTCCGTGGCTAAAATTACCTCTGTATATTATTTTATAAATATAGCATTTTGACATTTAACATGCATTTATAACAAACTATTCTAAACTTTTACTAACACCCTCTTAATTGGCATGCGCCTATTGCTAATCCAGTTAGACTAGCTTGTAAGTTTGGCTCATCGTTAGGTAACGTTGCATCATTTAATTTGTAAACTTTCTTGAACTTCTTCACATCAACTAAATTTCTGAAGATAATTTCATCGTTTAGATCAGGATTTTGTAGATGTTCCGACGATAGAATCCCAAGAAGATGGTTATTTATTTCTTCATAAAAGATTTCATTGGAATCCTGCCTTGGTACTACTTTTACTGCTATCAAATTAGGGCATACTTCGTCAACTCCAAATCGTTTTAAAGCATCCATTATGTTATTTATCGGAGACATGTTAAAAATAATTTCGGTATTTAAAGATTTAGCTTTCATAGTACCAAATTCATAGTTTAATAAACCTTTATGGATAGCATTGTATATATGTTCTAATGAAATAATGTGTTGGGTGTTAAGGAAGCAGAAATCATATTCTTTATTCCCTGATATAAGTTGTTCTTTAATTTTTCCTAATACGGAGCTATCGATATTTGTAAACAACGAAACGAATATTGTGTACTTCTGGAATTGTGCTAGTTCTAAAACCTTGTAAACCATCCTTTCTATATTACTAACAATTGTCAAGTCATTCCTCCTTTCATTGAAAACTATCTCTTTTCATATCTGCGAAGTGCACATAGCTCCAGATCGAAAAATTTACACTTAATATAATCAACTGACCATTATATTCGATAACTAAACAAGACTGTAATGACAGAAGCACAGGATGTGGAGCGTGTGGATAATATGAAAATACTGGAGCAATTAGATATAATTTTTGCTGATGTACCTCTACCCAAACTAAAACCAGAGGAAATTCGGACCTATCCTGAATCGCTTCTACAACAAACAGATAAAGCCAATAAATACTATAGCTCATTTCAAAGTTATAGCAATCAATTCATAGATAATAATAGCGCACAATCAGGTATTGTACGATGGTCCAATTCCCTAATAGAAGCTACACTGAGGCTAATCATTGATACGTGGCAAGCCGTTGATTACAAAGTTACAACTAAGAATACCAACAAAACGGGAGACCTGGCAGTATCTCGAAACCCGGTTAAATCATCCACTACTACATTATTTAGTTGGTCATCGGGAGACTCTTATATCGAATCAAGGAAGAGAGAATTACGAGCTGGTGGTAAAGAACCAAAGAATATAATATCAAATAATGGATCTCAGTCTTCAAAAAGAGATGAGCTGCAACAATCAACAATAGAAGAAATTGACAAACTTAGTCGAAAGAATGGATTACAACTAGATCCCCCGCTGGAGTCTATAACAAATAAACTTAATCGTGTCGTAGACTCAGAATCCAATAAATTTATACATTCTCGAATACAGTTAATAAAGGCGCATCACAGCGAGCAAATATCTAAAGAAATCCATGAAAGAAGGAGGAAAGATCACGAGAAACACCTATATAAGTTAAAACTAAAAGAAGAAGAATATGAAAGATCATTGAGTGCAGCAACAAATGAACTGAAGCAAGGCTTTTTTGGTACATTATTTGGATTTAACTCTGCCAACCCTAACGCCAACCACTCTTTGAAAAATACTGAAATAATCCAACCAACAGATAGCAATGCAATTCTGGAACGAAGCACAGCTGTTAGTCATTCAAAGAATAAACGATTTTCGTTTTTACCATCTTCCGGTATATCATTATGGGGTAATAATTCTCAATTAAATCAAGGAACTGCTCTGACAACAGATAGAGATGATAATATTGAATTTGACTCAGTTCAAAATCTGGATCTTGAGATTAAAGAGAAGAATGAAGAAGAAGGGAAAGCAAAGGAAGACGAAGAAAATGAAGAGGAATACAAAGAAGGGGTAACAGAAGCAGGAGAAGAAAACAAAGAAGAGGAGGAGGAAGAAGAAAAGGGAGAAAAACAAGAATCTGAGCCAATATCTCCAAGTAGGTTAAATAATGGCGAACCGAACAAAAAGTTAGATGTTCTCGGGTTGGGAGGTGATAGTGATAATGATTTTGATGATTTCAATGTTTCGTTACCAACAGAGAAAATATCTTTAGAGCAAAGTCCTATCAAACCTATCAAACCCATGCAACAGGCAAGCGTAAAACAACAACCCATAATTCATAATACCAGTACCCAGGAGGACTTATTAGATTTATGAGTGTTTTACAAAGGTAATGAATTCACGTCCGTTGACGATTTATTATATAATATACAAGCATATGAATTTCTATGTAATAATGCAATTAATTTTTTTCTTTATCTATAAAGCAGCCCAAACCCATAAATGCTTCATCTAGCGCTCTTTCAAAAGCACTATGTAACCTCCAGCCAGCACCCAAGTATTGTTTATCTTTTGCAAGATTACTTAAGTATGGCGCGTGGTAAGTGCTGCTGGTGTCGCTCGTATCCATATCCATGGAATCAGGTTTCTTATTACCAGACAAAAAGTTATATCTCTTATGAATTTCACGATCACCTCTGAATGGGGTGAATGGTGCTCTATTTCCTTCATCCTCAATTTCTTTTGCTTGCTTGGCAAATGGATTAGAACTTTGAAATTGTTGGTCCAACTGCGAGGTTAATTGCTGCAATTGTCTTTTCCTTAGAGACGATCTCTTGAGTAAATTACTATTAGATTGAGATATTAATTCATCAGAGTTTGCTGTCTTAGCCGATGACAATTTGTCTAGCAATTCTTGTTTCTGCTGTTTCTGGTATTCCAAGTCCTCAATTTCCATCTGCTTTTGAATCTTCAACTTTTCTTGTTTTAAACGAGCCATTGATTCCTGATATTTCGTCAAATCGGAACTCTTTTGACTCTCTCTCATGTTCTTTTCCAAAATCTCAATTTTATGTTCATTTTCATATTTCACTAAATTTGACTCCGTCTCTTCAACGTCAATTCCATTATTAAGATTAAAAACTACATTCTCCAAATTCTCCAAGTATTTATTATATTCCTTTAAATTCTCGAAGTCTTCTTCTGTCTTGTTGTATATCCCACTAACCCTCTTTCGTATATCTATTTCCTTTTCAATGGACAAATCATCGAATATTTGCTTTTTAAACTTATTTTTCCTCAACATTCTACCACATTTAGGATACGGACATGGGGCTGGGCCAAGTGAGAATATTCTATCCACACAAGACTCGCAGATCTTGTGATAGCATTCAGGATTAATAAGAAAGTTCATATTCGGTGATAAATACTTATCTGTCTTACAGATAGGGCACATATCTTTTGAACGATCATCTGTTATAATTGTTAGTTTCTGTGTATCTAAACATCTACCATGCAGATCTATTGACATACCTTCTACCATCATTTGTCTCTATGTTGATGTACACTTTCACCAGTAGTATTAATTTGTCATCCTTATACTACCAAGATTCAAGAATTCTTATATCTTTGAAAAATTACACAAAATTACAATGCTCTTTAGAAAGACATACACAATCAGCAAAGTAATATACTAAATTATAGATACCAATACATGGTGTTTGACCCTAAATTGTTCAAGTACCCTTGGGCAAAGAGAATAGTACCTATATGTGTGATTTTAGGATTGGGATACCTTGACTATGCAATCTTCTACTCATTGGGGTATCAAGAGATTTATAAATACCATTCCCATGGAGTTGGTATTACGATGTGGGTTTTAATAGCATGGTGCCAAATTTGTGTTTTTTCATATTGGATAATGATAGTAATTACAGGGCCCGGAAAGGCGCCACAAGTGAAGCCGTTTAATTTGTATAATGTTGAAGATACAGGTGAATTGACTCCGACACCGTCATATTTCTTATGTGACGAACAAGGCTATCCATTCTGGTGTACCCATTGTCAATCTATTAAGGTACCTAGAACATTCCACCTGAAAGATATGAATTACTGCGTTTTAAAATTTGATCATTATTGTATTTGGGTGGGTGCTGTTATTGGCTTGCAAAATTATGCTTTTTTCCTAAACTTTGTACTTTGGTTTGATATATATTTCATTATAACATTGATATTCTTATCACGATTTACAAAGCTGAATATTGACAGAGGGACCAGTGACATAAACCATAATTACATTGTTCTTTATATTTTATGTGGTTTTTGGATTCTTATGATACTGTCATTATTGATTGTTCATTTGCGCTATATTGCCTCCAACATGACTACAATTGATGATGTAAGTAGAAATCAACTGAAGAAATATTTAAGATGGAAAGGGCAGAATGAGAAAAGAAACAAGCCCACGCGGTATAGTCCCCGAAAAGAAGATGGCTTGAGATTTATAAATATCAGCCATAAAGGGTCAAGGGCTGTCGTACAATATACACTAAGAGAAACTCCATTCTCATTTGGGTTTAGAAGGAATTGGATAATCCTATGGAATCATGAAAACAAGAACAACGAGAATACTACTTTACCTGAAGATTCGTTCTCTTATAGTCAACTATTAAAGAGCATCCTATTATTTACAATACCTTTCTATAGCATTGTGAACGTTTTCTGCAAGAGGTCGAGGGATGAAGATTCAGAAAATACTCAATCAGAAGGTTACTATTCTGGTAGGCTTAGAGAGTACGAACAATGCAATGCCAAATTAAACGATATATTCTTGACATACATTAATGAAAAGCTTACGAGCAACCATTATCATACACCAGTATACATACCTTCGTCTATAACAGATGGCGATATGCCTTCCACTGATGGAGATAAATTAAATCAAGCATAATTTGTAATAAATATACTATGTACAGTACTAAATAGATGTATTTTAGATAAATATTGAAAAATTTAATAGAATTATCTACATCAGCCAAATTAATAAGATGGATATGCTTGGAGAAATAATAGAACATGAGGTCGAGGCGGCAGAGCCTCCGCAGATGTCAACGAAGACTGGATTCCCTGATTTGAACTTGTTTAAAAACAAGAAACAATCAAAATGGAAGCAAAGATTAGAATCTAAAAAGGTTCCATCTCAGAAGGAGCCGCCATCCAAATCCAACAAGCCAATGTCCGAATCCGAAAAGATTCACCAAGAGAATATGAATAGAATAGCACAGATGACTAACGAAGAAATTGACGAAGAGCGTCAAGAGTTGTTGAATGGATTAGACCCGAAATTAATTGAAAGCTTACTTAAAAGAACAGAAAAAAGAGAGGCTAACAAGCAAGGCTGTTGTGAAAGTGATGACCATACGGACCACAAACATGCAGAAGGATTCAATGGATGGATAGGTGGAGGTAAAAGTAATGATGAGTGGTCAGATGTATCTCTTTTAGACAAAGATGATGTTGATCGGGCATTGGGAATCAAGGATTTGAGCTTAGAAGATGATTTGAAGGATGAAGAAGATCCAAAAGCACAGAGACTTAGATCAGAATCTAAAACTGTAAGATTCGATGACGTAGCTACCGTGAAATACGAAGATTTAGATGAAAATATTGAATTAGATCCTGAAGGATGGGAAGATGTCGAGGATGTGAATGATTTGATACCTGATAATTCTAATGAAATTGCTCATAAAGATTATCAATTAGTAGATGACGAGATTGAAGATAATAAGGGTTTATCCGTTCATTTTCCTAAACCTATCAATTCACTGGATGATAACGAAGGCCTTGATTTATACGACCCTCAGTTCTATGATAAACTACACGATAAATATTATCCTGATTTACCTAAAGAAACTCATAAGTTGTCGTGGATGACGGATCCGCTACCAAAGCAAGTTACCACAACTTACGAGTCAATATCAGATATGAGGTTTGATTTTCAAGGAAATTTGATTGATTTGACACAATCAGACGAGACGGAGGCCAAGGATGAAATACCAACTTATATGGGTCTTCACCATCATTCGGATAATCCTCATTTAGCGGGATATACGTTAAGTGAATTAGTTCATTTATCTAGATCTGTGATTCCTGGTCAAAGGTGTTTAAGTATACAAATATTAGGTAGGGTTTTGCATAAATTGGGATTACATAAATATAATATTTTGCCCATTAGTGAACGCGAAGGCGACGAAGAGTTCAACAGAAACTTGAATGATTTGATGATCAACTTTGAAAACATGATGTGGGACTTAATTGAAGAATTGAGAATAATCGATAGTATTACAGAAGCCGCTGACGAATTAAAAACTAAAAACTTGTCTGTTAGAAATTATGCCATTGAAGCATTATGGTTATGGAAACAAGGAGGCGGTAGAAAAAAAGACGAGGACGACTTGGTGGCATCAACCATCGTGAAAAATGACTAACCTAATACAAATGTAAATATCCTTTATAGAGTAAGCTGGTAGATTTAGCTCACCCAATTGTAATATACGAAATTCTCAATCAGTATTGAAAAACCAATAACAATATAATCATGCTCCTCAGGAATACCACCGTCAAACCACAAAACATAGTTGTTAGTGGGCATAACTAATAATCATGAGTATATCGATAACTATTGGGTGCGATTGAAAAGTATGAGTCTAAAATGCAATCAACAAAAACTGTCGAATAAAATCTAACCTCTTATTAGGAAAGCAGTCAGCAATGATTCAAAACAAATCATGCCAAATATTTCCCCCAATCTTGAAATCACATTCACCTGAATATAGAGAATATCAACTTGGACATTTAACTTCTTCTTCGCATATAGACACATTGAACCGATGGATCTTTTTTAAGCTTAAAACTTGATCGGTCAACTTAAGTTATGCGTGTGGTTGTGTACTACATTATAGAAATTTTTCATCAATAAATCATATATTAAGTTGTTGTAGTCGTCAATACTTCATTATCAAAAATCAAAAATATTTTTTTTTTATAGCTAAACAATACTCCGGGTAACACCTCCAGCTGTTCATCACCACTTCTTATCAGAGGTGATAGTGAAACATCTTACGTGGGCAAAATCAACGCAAAACCAAGTCTGATTCCGTCTGGTATAACATTCGCAAATTCATACGAATTACAGATTTCACCTTAGTTTACCGTTGCTCCGTAGTCATTAGGCCTGTTGTTATGGCCATCTCCTCCAAGAGTTGCATACCCTTCGCTGTAAGGGTAACACAGAATTATATAGTAGCAATGAAGAATACCTGGGAAAACCCCTAAGATACATAACAATATGTTTATCCAAAAGTCAGCAGAGGTTATGCCTCTTTTGATAAAAACTGGGACCGGTGGAAGAAAAAATCCCACGAGAACGAGCAACCAATCCTTAGCATGCATTTAAGTTATAGTCTTGATAATGTGAGGGTAGAATGAAACAATTCGACTAATCTATCACTTCAACTAGTGTTAAACAGGGTTGAAGGCAAACGCAGAAGTAATGATCTTACGTTTTATACCTAAAGGATATTGTGACCAATGGAGCAATAGTCTATATGCAGTAATTTAATATTTCAAATTTTGCGACATTTTTAATACTATAGGACGACATTGACTTGATCAAAAATGGTAGATGGTGGTTTAAGACCTTTATCTAGTCAATTCTACAATAAAAAGGTATTAGAAAGCATGCGTCTTGTTCAGACTATAGGATTGATACTATGTTTTACTTCTGTAACTTTTGGGGTGCTTTTGGAAGATGCTTTTGTTAAGGACTGGATTAAACACACATACGGGTCGATTGAACTGTACGATATCTTGTCAGATCGAGAGTTGATTGGATTAACCGATTTAGAACAGCTCGTCAGTATCGATATTGGGAGTAATGGAACGTTGAATTGGAAAGCGGACTTGCGTGATCTAGGACCGATTGACCGATACTTGCTAACGAAAAATAATCAACAGGTTTATGCGTATTCGTCGAGTGGGAAGAATATTTATTTGTTTGACCCCAAACTGGGGATTTTGCAGGAAACTCTTGTAAGCAATACGTTACCTCTGCAATTGGTTGATTTTTTTGGTACAGGTATAATAGCCCTTGGTTCTGATGGCACCTTAAACTACCTCGGAAACGATGGGTCAACCATACCAATTAGAACCGAACATGCCATTAAGGAAATCAAGATTTCTTACGCAGACGGCGTTGCTTATATTATTACTGATGCGTTGTCGGTAATTCCTATTGATGTATCCCTTGAAGTATCAATGACGATAAAACCATTCAAGAAATATATTTCTAATTTGAATCAAATATGGGAACTCAAGGATAATATACTTACTACTAAGGATAATAAACTATTACAAATTACGAAAAACGGTGTCTCCGAAATCAAACATTCTTTGAAGTCTAAACAAAAAATTCATTTATTGAATGGAGAGATGATATACGTCAATACTCCTGATTCCATTGAATTTTATAAACTTTCCAATGGTCATCTAGAAGCTGTTACCAATTATCCAATCGATGCACAATTAACTGAACTTGAGTTTATAAATTATTCGTCTTTAGACTTGATCTTACTCTCCACAGTATCAGAAGTTATTATCCTTGATGTCTCAGGGTTATCGTTAGGAAATGACAAGAATTCTATTCAAAAGTACCAGTATAGTTTTAACTTCTCGAAAGAGAATCCGAGAAATTTTACATTGTATGATGCAAGGTCAGAATTAAAGTTGGTTTCGAGTGCTCTTACGCATGAGCTTGATATTAGTACATACCTGGTAAGCGATAATACCGTCAAGGATGTATTTATAGGTTTGACCAATTATTATCCTACATCGTCTAAAGGTTTGCTCATCGATAAACCACAGTCTTTGGTTGAATCCAAAAAAGTGCATCATTTACTCCACGATGCGGACGGTTATAATTTCTTTATTTCTAGATGGTTATTAGTCGTTCAAAGACACTTGTCTCAGCTTGGTAGATTTATTGTCTCCAAAGTTACTTCTGCTACTTTTCATCAGGACATTTCTGAGCGTGAAGATATTTTTGGATTTGGTAAGTTGTTACTATTTGTTGATGAGCTCAAAGGCTTTGTCATTGCTATGGACTCTGAAAATGGTTCGGTAGTTTGGAAATGTAAAATACACAATGAATCCCAGGAATTGATTGATATTATAGAGAAACCATTAACAAACGAAGTTGTTGTTGTATTCAACCGCTTAGTATTATCAATAAATACCAGAAATGGTGAAGTAATTTCAACTAATGTGTTTGCCAACCCTATTTCGAAGGCTTTTCTTCTTAAGTCCGCAAATGATGACGATGTCATCATACTTAAATTTGCCAAGATGAATAAATTGCAATTGTTCAACGGTGACAGTGATTTAAAGTTGAACCAACATTTAATCGAGCAAATTAATGATTCAGTTCAAGGCTACGAACTTAATAATGGTGAGTTAACATCAACATGGAAATTTGAAAAACCACTGGAAAAAATCATTTTAGTCAAAGCCAAACCTTTTAACTCAAAGACTTCATCAATTGGAATTGCATTATTTAACAAATCCGTTTTATATAAATATTTGTACCCAAATTCAATCTCGGTCATAACTACTGATACAAGGAACAAGGTATTAAGATTTTATTTACTTGATAGCATCACTGGAAATTTGTTGTATACCCATGAACATAGCAGAGATGAAATCGTTGATATGAGCTCAGTCCAATTGATCATGGATGATAATTGGATTGTATACACTTATTTTGTTAGATCTCCGAAAGTGGAACAACGAGTTATTGTACTTGATTTATTCGATACAAAGGAGAAGTCGGTAAATGCTAGGGAACCGGTCTCTATACTCGAAAACAATTCAACCATAAACTCAATTTCTAGAAAATCATTTATTTTCCCAGAAAGGATTGTGTCTCTAACCTCTACTCAAACAAGATTTGGGATTACATTAAAGTCAATAATATTCTTGACGGAGTCCGGAAGTTTAATTGAAGTTCCCAAATATATTTTAAACAGTAGAAGAATTGCAGATCGTGAACTATCGAACAATGATTACCAAGATGATTTTAGGATGATGCCATACGAACCAGTAATCCCCAAAAATAATCATGAAGTATTAAACCATAAACATCAGTTATTGCTAGATCCAAATTCGAATCAAATATTAGTGAAACCAACCGAATTAGAATCAACTTCTGTAATATGTTTCGTTAATAAGCTTAATTGTTTCTGTAATGTCGTACAACCATCATTATCGTACGATCTATTGAGTGAAAATTTTGATAAATTCAAACTTATTTTAACTATGATTACGTTGTCAGCAGCTTACTTGATTACAAAACCATTTGTATTTCAGAAGAGATTAAATGCTAATTGGATTGATCGTTAGATTGTATATTTTACATACTAAATTAAAATTTTGATGAACACATAAAATTAGCTTAAAATTGAACACTTGTTCAATAAATAGTCAATAATCATTCTTGCTTCTTCATTATCTTCCTTCAAACCAAATTTAAGCCAGTTAATATCCTTTTCACCAATTTTATTAATCTTTGAGTCGTTGGTTAATCTCGAATTTTCATAAATGTACCATATCATCTCATAATTCAAACTGGTTGCCAAATAATTTTGCATCTTGCTAATTAAGAAAAACGAATTATCAATGTTTAGAATGAATTTAGGGTTATCCCTAAATGTTTCATCAAATTTATCAACGACCTTCAAGACCCTATTATTTAGGATTAGCCAGTCGCTATTATTGTTTAACGTTATTAATTTATGAGCTTTTTGAAAATTCTTTTTTAAAATTTTATAATCGCTTAAATTGTTCAATAATGGGCAAGAATGGATCCTTAACATAACTAACGATGCCATCTCAAGAATGAACTTGAAATGAATTGGTAGTTGATTGAAATTTTGTAGATCACTAAACTCGTCCGAAAATAAGCCTACTATCAAATAACAAGAATTGAGTGCTTTTAAGATATATCTACGGTATTCTCGAAGTGAAATATCCGTACGACCAAAAGAATAAATGAATAATTGCAACTTCAGAAATTCAATTGACAACTCAATTAAATTGTTGCGTAACAATGGACTGGAATTTTTCTTGAAATCATTTAAAATAATTTCAAACATATTCAAATTTATTAATTTTTCGGAGTTTGCATTTAAATACTCTTTCTTATTGTTTGTAATATCATTTAAGTTTTCATTTAATTTCAATTGGATTAAGGAAATCTTAAGCAAAGAATTAATATATTTATCTGTTTCATTATCAATGTTATTGTTGAACAAATCCTGATTTGCTTTATTTATAACATAGTCCTGTTGAAAACCATTATAATTAAAATGCGATAATCCTAAGGAAATTAACCAGTAGTTTGAATTAATGTTAATAAACTTGTAAATTCTTTCTCTTATTAAGTTATTCAATTTTAATTCATTGGATACATTAACTTCGGTCTTATGACTAAATTCATTAATGAATTCTGATTTATGCAATCCAAGTTGTAATGACAAATTATTCATCAACGAAATGTATTTTACGGATAAATTATCCATGCTATTCAGTGAGTTCTCAGTAGGCAATGGCCATGTTGTTAGTATCAATAATGATGATAGGGTATATAATGATCTCGGAGTATTTAGCCAACATTTTGCAACCACTAATGATTTAACATGATTAGCTAATTGAACATATTTTGATGAATTCAGCAGGTTTAGATATGAAGTCAAGATTATGGTCCAGAAAAGCATATCATTTTCTTTATAGAAGGTATCCATATCAATATCGCAAAAAAAGTCATCTGGGAATATAGGTAAATATTTGTTGAAATGCAACTCATAGTTGTGAAAATATTCGGCTGCCTCTTTGTATGATATGGAAAATGGTTTCGTGGATAAATGGCAGTTAATTGTATATGTACAGTCGAGCTTCGGAGATTCTGGAGTTAGAGGTAATGGGGTAGTCATTGGAGAATCGAGACATGATTCTATTCTAGATATTGAAGGTATAGGTGACGAATCTCTTTCTATATTAAGTACACCCTTTTCCACAAGTACATTTATCATCTTGAATTTTCTATTGATCATTGTATCTAAACTTTTCTTTAACGATCTGACATCGGTTGTTAGTTTTGTAACTAAATCAGTAGATCTATTCGGAGTTTTTGTTATTATGTCAAGAGTGCAATCAATATTCTTCTTAAAGCAATGGGTACATGGTAATGGATCTGTAACCGTGGCATCACATTTAGTTTTATGCTGTCTGCATCGTATGCATGTTTTAAGTACCTTACCTGGAGTATCTGATGGAGTTATTAACCTTAAACGTTTTCGGTGATGCATTGACATTTCAAAGGAAAAGAACGAACGAACTGATGAGCGATTTATGAAATATGAATATAGTGGTTAATGCAAAAAATTATAATAAATACGTTTATCTAATGTTTTATAGGTTTATCTATATATTGTAAGCTTTGTAATTAAAAAATCTTAATTGGCTGGAGATGAACCGAATTTCGGATTTTTAATTTGAGAATTATTTTAGAATGGTATTTTCCGAAGCATTATGGACAAATTATCAAATAATCAAATATCATCACTTCATTTACTAAATCTAAGTCATACGGTGCCTCTAAACCCTTTGAACAAGGTGTACAAGGATTCTTTTGATAATTTTACTAAAGAAAAATGCATTAGTTTACCAATAAATTATATTGAAGAGACGTTCTGCGAGAACTGTGGACGAGTTTACATTCCTGGAATCACAGTATCTATAAGAATAAAATATCCAAAGAGGAAAAGATCAAGTGAGCAAAGAAACAGGGTTTTGCAATATAGATGTCTTGAGTGTAAACATAAGACCGTTCATGAGTTGATAACACCTGCTTCTAATGTAACGCCTTCTCCTGATCTGAATGGCAATTCTACTCCGAAGATAGACAAAGATAAAGCAGGTACTTTCAAGGCAACATGGCCGAAGAGTGAAACCTCGAAATCCAAGGAAAGATCTAAAAAAAGGAAGCAAAATAATCTATCCAATTTATTAGCATTAAAGAAAAAGGAGAAAGAAAGCGAATCAAAACAGGCGAGTTCGTTAAATTTAATGGAATTCATGAAATAATCATATTAAACCTATAATAAATAATCACTAAAGGTAGAGACTGAGTTAGCCAGGTTGGAATTTTTGATTGACGATTGCCTTGAACATGTTCTTATCCAACGTCTTCTTCTAAAAAGTTCCGTGGTATTCAAGGATTCTAAATCGTAAACCCATTTTTCATCTGTGTCGATCATAACCAAATCTGAAAGTAAATTCGAATTAACCCATTCATTGACATTCAAATCTAGCTTCCACGAAGATTGATCAAATTCCCAGTCCACTGGAGGTCTGACATTGTTAATGCCTAATTTTATCATAATTTTGATTGCATCTTCAATTTCGTCGTCATAATCATTCGTTTCGGATGTATGCTGGTTGAGTTTGCGTATAGGACTATTTATTGTATAGAAGTCATTTGCAAATCCAACTAATTCCCATATTTTATTATCTTGATTATATTTCTGTAATTCATATATTTCCACCTCTCTTGTTTCGACATATAGTTGATCTTCCTCGACTTTCACAATGAACTTTAGTAGGAAATCCTCGATTTTGTTATTTATGTTCAAAAAATATAATCGAGTGTCTTCTTTATAAAACCAATTTAGAAATACATTTCTTATAACAGGATGGAACATTATCGTTACAACCCAGATGGAAATAATTATTATGAACTTTATAGGCAAGTACTCTAATATAGTTGGCAATACCTTGGGCAAGACAAATATATTGTGAAAACCCAACACGAGCAATCCTAGAAACACCACAGAACTTATGTTTTCATCTTTATAATATAATAGATCTGTGGTTAGCCATAGTATAAAATCGAATGCTACCACATATAGGAGCATATGATTTTGTAAATCTGTCAAATTAATGACAAATTCACTTGAAAATTCAGGTACCGGTTTTGGAGTTTTGTATTCATGCAAGGCAGGCCCATCATCAGGGATTGGATTAAGTATAAACCATCTTTCATCAACCAATGATTTGTCAGAAGGGTGTATGACAAGGTAATGTGGTATCATGACTATGGTTAGGAGAAGCACGATAGGCAAAACGAGCAATAAATATGGATTCAAAGTAAGATGAGTAAGAATTAGCAAAACACCAATAGTGAAAGGCGGACTATGCCAATTGAAAAATTTGATGACGCCATCAATGGTTTCAAATGGAACAGACAATCTTTGATTCAAGAGAATTGAATTCTTTGACATTATGTTCATGGATAACGGAGGGCGTCTTTTTTGCATTACCTTCCTCTCATTCAACACATCTTGATCTTTCACGTTCATCGGAACAATCATCGATATGACCTTTTCCATTAGCTTATCAGTAAGCAACGTGTTGGTTGATTTAGTGCCATCTTTACCTTCCTTTTTATGTCCCCAAAATATGTTCTCGAGTTCTGATCTTCGCCTGGCTTTCTCATGAGTAGGTTTATGTGGATCCCCTGATTCATTTAATTTTGTTTTATCATTTGAATCTACATCCTCGCCATCATGCTCCACCGCAAGTATGTTTTCAAAGAAGCTTGATACTTGTTCCATCAATTCGTTACTGAGTAAAAGAAAAGCTTGAATTCTTTCATGTGCACTTGTAAGATTTAAATTTGCGATTAATTTTTGTATGCATCGTAAATTTTATTAATTATACACATTATATATAAATCATAAACTATTATCAGAAGTTGTGTTTTCTACTTTTATTCCATTATTTGTAACCACTTCTATAAATGGTAGGGTATTCTCAATGGTTTGGCAGTCTTCGGCCTTTGAGTATGTTGTAGTTGTTTCTTCTTTCTTTATCTTTTGTCGTATAGGATCCTTTTTAACTTGTGTAGATGTTTCTTTTTTGACACGACGCCCAGGTTCCCTCTTAACTCTGATTGCCTGTTCTTTCTTGACACGATTAATAGGCTCCTTCTTGATTGCCAAATCAGAAGATTTCTTTATTTGGGCTCGCAAGAGTGCTTCTTTCTTTATTTGCTGTTTGGATAAGGGGTTTGTCATTAAGTTTTGGTTAAGCTTCTTGGAGTCCAATTGTTCTTGAGTTAAGAATAAGTCAGGAATTTCGTACTTTAATAATCTTATAAACTCGTCACAATCACTCAATATTTCGTAGTCGATGGTATTATTCCACATTGCGTGCGAGATTGGGGTCTTGTTCACGAATATCACTGTACCACCTCTATTATGAACAGATTGCGCCAAGTTTTTAACTAGCTTTTTTATACCATCCACTCTTAACGATGTGCCCATAATAATTAACAAATCCGGCTTCAAATTTATATCCTTGTTAAGCCCATTTGCCAATATTTCAGCCTGCGGATGGTTTTCTCCGTACAATACAATATTCGGTCTCAATAATCCGATATTCCCCGTCAACCGTTTTCCCAGATATAACCGCTCTTGATACTTTAAATGGCAATTTGCACACTCTGGGTTTGACCCGTTAGATAGTTGCTTTCTGTACTCCCCATTCCAACTGAAACTATGGAAGCATTGGGTACATGCAAGATTATTAAGATTTCCGTGGAGCTGTACCACATCCAAATCTTGCCAGGTTTTGTTGAATGGACCGCTGCTATCAAAGTCGCTTAAATTAATACCCATCTTCAAGTTCATTTTATCTTCCAATCCGTCGATATTCTGTGTATAGCACCTAAGTAATTTCTTCTTCTCTTTCAAAATCTTGATGAACTTGTGTGTTTCTGTTGGCTTGGCGTCAAGGCTGGACAGATATAAAGACTCCATAAACGTACAAAACAATGAAAGGGTTATCTCGTCCCTGAAAATAGATATATCGAATAAATCCTGGCCTTTTATTATTTTCTTGGGAAACTTGGCTTTGACCAAATTGTATAATCCATCGCTGGATCTAAAGTCTGGTATCCCGGCATTACATGATATTCCTGCCCCAGTTAAAACGACAGTTTTCTTGGACTTGAAGATAGTTTTTGAGACCTCACTTAATTTTATTTGTTCATGACTAGGTATATCCCCAGTTAAATCTATAGTTTTCATAGTATTCCTCTTAGTCTAGACCATTAATTATACCAATATAGCGTTCTTTTTCTAATATATTCGAATACTTTAGCGTCTGCGACAGTAATACTTCCTTTTGCTAATTTAAATCATCAACTTACGCCAATTTCTTTCGCATTTAACTTAGAGTAGAAATTTATTTACTTTTTTTACAAAAAGGGACAAACACGAATTACGTATATATTCGAGATTAAGAGTAAAAATACTAATTACTTTGACTATTAACGGCCAATTCCATAATTAATCTAGTTGCTAAATGTAAGAAAGGATAGGCAGAGAACGAAGACATTTCATCTACGTCTTGCTTCATCGCTATGTCCTTGTTCATAGAGTTTTCCCAGCCGTCGAATTTGAAATCCACCAAGTAGTTGTTTGGTTCCAATTGGAATAACTGGATTTGCATTTTCATCATGTCAGGGGTATTCTTGGCAGTCTCCTCTTGCTCTGCGCCGCTGGCTTCACCAGGTAAGATACATGGCCCATATTTCCATCTCACTCTGATGGTCCATAATTCCTCTTCTGTAGGCTTGGACCATTCGGCACCCAAATTCTTCAATGCTCTGTAAATTTCACCCATCACATCGAGCGGATAGGATCTCGATCTGATACCAAAATGCCATCTTGTTTTCAGTTTTTTGTGGGATACAGGAGCTATCTTCAGTTGGTTTTGGATGTTAGACTCCATCATGTACGCTCTGTGGATTGATGGTAGGGATGAGGGCAAGATAGCTATCGTAGAGTTTGGTAAGGTAGATAAGTCAGGCACAGCCGACAAAGTTTGGTAGGTTAACGATTGTTGAACCCCTGGGGCCTTGTTGGAGTTATTTATGTTGATGTTTAGATTGCCAGCCGTATTATTAGTATTATTCCACAACGGTGGTGGTGATTGCGACAAAAACGTATCCATGTTATTCAGATTCGAGTTCTTTAAGTCCTTTACTAAAGAGCGATTTTCTTTCATTAACAAGTAAGCATCTATGATTTCGTTCGACTGTTGTTGAGGAGAATTATGTTTATTACACTTTTCGATTACGTTAACAATCTCGTCTCTATCATAACCCATAGTAGCCTGTAAAGCAGAGATAACATCTTCATCAATTTCAATCTTTTTATGCTTGGTTTTAGATAAATCTGGAGGCAACAAATAATCTTCGATATTCTGTTTGAACCATTCGTCTTCGATGATTTCATGAATAGTGATTCTATTCAAAGGATTGACAACCAACATTCTTGTTAATAAATTTTTGGCACCTTGTGATAAGTAATTTGGCAACGTGTAAACACCATTGCTAATCTTTTTGAATAAAGCAGGTATGAATTCGTCATCAAATGGTAACCTGCCACACAACATAACATACAATATGACACCTGCAGACCATACATCCACTTCGGGACCAGCATATAATTTACCACTGATAACTTCTGGAGCAGCATAGTTAGGTGACCCACAACTTGTCTTGAGAAAATTACCATCTGTCATAATATTCGACAACCCGAAATCAGCAATCTTGACATTTAATTGATCGTCAAGTAACAAGTTTTCAGGTTTCAAATCTCTATGGACAATCTTGTGTCTGTGACAATATTCAACTGCTGCAATAATCTGTTGGAAAAATCTCCTTGCTTCGTTCTCTGGCATCTTTCCTCGTTGAACTATATAATCGAACAATTCCTTTCCCGCGTACTCAATAACCATGATTATTTCGTCCTTCGATTTAATGACATCGTACAACTTTATAATGTGTGGGTGTCTTAACAAACGCAAGTACGATATTTCTCTTTCAACACGTCCTTGCATATCTGACTTTGCTAATGTTCTTCTGTTGATTATTTTCAATGCAACTTTTTGGCCAGTGTGTGTATGTTGTGCTAACTTAACTTTCCCAAATGACCCTTCACCTAATGTTTTAAGTACTTGATACTTCCCTATCCTATTGGCAGGGTTGACGGTTGGGTTGCTAGCATGGGGTTCTGGTTCTTGCATCTGATTATGCTTGTCGTTGCTGCTACTGGTGAAATTCTCATGTTGCCCGGGATTTGGGGGTTGATTTTGATGGTGATTACCTTGATCACCGATCTCTTGCGGGTTTGACATGCTTAATATAATCACTTGATTAGTTCTTATACTACCTTATGACACACTAGTTATATTTTAGGGGCGATCGTTGATTTTGGGGGTTGTTTCGGTACACACACGCACTATCCGTACTGATATAGAAAGAACTGGAATTAAATTTTAACAGATAAAGATACTATACGCCGAATCTATGGGCATTTATGAACCTAGATTTATTGGAATGGATGCAATTATTTAAATAGGAAAAAAAAAGAATAAAAATATATAGTAATTGGCCATAATAATTATTATTGGGTCATGTTTACCATGAATCAATTTGACCGACGTGTATCCCACTAGTTGTACTCGCCAAGACAAATACGGACCTTAACGTATAATGGGAAATCTTTGTTGTACGTTGTAGGGATTTGCGATATGTTTATGTAGAGGTATCAAGGTACATGGATATCATTTGCGACTGGGATGTTCGTTTTGGAGTCCGGTCTGGCTATATTCTCTTCCTGGCCTATCATCTCCATACTTCACGTCTCCCCGTAAATCCTGAGGGTCTCGATCTCTCACGTCTGTAGGTTTTCTATATTTGTGCCCACCTCTAGAATGACTATAGCCACTTCTCTCACCACGATATCTATAGCCACCACCACCTCTAGAAGACATCCCTTTATCCGCTGGATATTTATGAGTTACAGGTCTCTCGACACTTCTATTGTAGTTCGTCTTTCGTGCGGGCCTAGTTTCCTGGTCTTCCCTTTTTTCATTTTTGTTGTGCTCTTTCATTCTTTGCTCTATAAGATCCTTCGGAATGCCATCAGGATCAGCCTGGGCACTGATTAACATCGTCCACAATCTCTCGCAGAATGCCATAGAGATCTCCTTACCCAAGAAACCTTGCATCTGCAAGAAAATCATTTTTATGTCCGGATTTTCGTTCGCTTGCAATAACTCACATGCATAATCAATTACAACATCGTCATCCGGTAATTCTTCGTTGATTCTCTCTCCTATCCATTTTTGAATGACCGGCAAGTTCACCTTCGAGATGTTGACCTTGGTTGAAAAATTCTTTGGATATTTTATTCCTGCCTTATCTTTCTTGTTTTTATTACTGATGAAATCTTCGTCCACCACCTGAACCCTGTATGACATGTTTAATGCTTCTTCTGTATTTATTCAACGCCCCAAGGGATTTGAATCAATTTTCTACAGATGGCTTCTTTAGTTACATCTAGTTCTATACTAGGACATCAATGGTTCCAAATGATATATTTTACAGGTTACACTTCAGGATAATATTTACAGGTTAGAATCTGTTGCAAAACTCCTACAACTGAGAACCCACTTCTATAAAGAAAGCGGTTCTTTCAAGAAATAAACCAAACGAAAAGGAATAAAGGGAAAACAAAGAGAAATGTATAGTGATAGCAGAGATAGTGTATTTGAGTGGGACTCGGATATCTTTTCAGACCAATTTAGAGGAATTTCCGATGTTTCTTCTCAAGGAACCCTCTCCACACCTTCCACCGGCAACCAATATTGTACGCCACGATCACTTTCTGCCGTTGAATCATTTTGCTTTGATGGAAAATTGATGGCGACACCCTCGACGAAGCGGCCTAATATCTGGGCCCCCACATTTAGAAGCAATGGCGAATCACTCACACCTTTTGCATCAAAGGATGGGGGCGACGAGTACACCTACGCGGCCGCGACCAAGTTAGTTTTCCGGAGTTTCAAAGGTGTTTCGTTCACCGTGGACGATAATTCTCGGTTCTTTGTTATCAAGTCCTACAGCTCGGTGGATGTGGATGCGTCCATCATGAATGGTATTTGGGCATCTACAAATTTGGGTAACAAGAGGCTCAACAAAGCGTTTGACGATGGCAGGAGAACCGGTGGAAAGATATTCTTATTTTTCCTGGTTAATTGCTCTGGCAGGTTTTGCGGCGTTGTGGAGATGAAGAATTCGGTCGACTTTACAAGCACCAGTGACGTGTGGGCCGAAAAGTCTCGTTGGAAAGGTATATTTCCCGTCGATTGGCTTCTCATTAAAGACGTTCCAAACAGGCACTTTCAGCATTTAAAAAACCCCTTGAATGAATCCAAGTCTGTCACAAACTCTCGGGATACTCAAGAATTACCGCTTGATATCGGTATTTCCATGTTGAAAATATTTAGCTCGTTTAGATAAAACCGTCAGATCGACTGTATACAAGAGTACTTAATATCAAACTATTTTTTTTTTTTCACCAAGATCCTTGCATTCTGTTTATACGTAACAATACAATGATAGTACAATCCCTAAAGCATCAGTGGAAGACGACGCAGGGACGTCAGATGTCGTCAGCCGCAAGAGTCTTTCAAAAAAGTGAAGAACCCAAGAAAGTTCTGAAAAAATCCCCTAAGGAGATTGAGTATGGAGCATTATCCAAGGCGCAAAAAGCATTCCTCGATCGAATTATAAGGGTAGACCAAGCAGGAGAATTAGGAGCGAACTATATTTACTACGGACAATTTACGGTTTTGGCCAGTAAGTATCCTCATCTCAGGCCGGTGCTCCAACATATGTGGGACCAAGAAATTCATCATCATGACACATTCAATAAGTTACAAACTGAGCGTCGTGTTAGACCTTCGTTGTTGACTCCGTTGTGGAAGATGGGTGCATTTGGTATTGGCGTTGGCACGAGTCTTATCGGTAAGGAGGCGGCTATGGCATGTACCGTTGCGGTCGAAACCGTCATTGGAGGCCACTATAACCTGCAGTTGAGAGTTTTGATGAACCAATACAATATCCCTGCGTACGACAAAGCTACTGGAAAACGTATAGAGCTGGATAGCCTTGACATGACTTCGGAATGCTCGCCAGAATTAACTGAATTGAAGGACCTTATAAGTACTTTTAGAGACGACGAATTAGAGCATTTGGACGTTGCTATTGAACATGATGCTGAAAAGGCAGTCCCGTATATATTGTTGACAGAGGGCATTAAGTTAGTTTGTAGAGGTGCTATCTGGACGGCTGAGAGGGTATGAACAACGGTATCGCTATCACAGTCCAACTGGTCATCATTTATGCTGACACGCCAACCTATCATTATTAATTAAACCCTTCAAGACCATATATCTCATTTATAGCCTTATACTTGGATTATATGTTAATGAATATTTATGAAGAACGAATACAGGTGGGTTCATATGACTGAACGCGAGCGCATTTAAAATCAAAACAAAAAATGAGACCTAAATCAAGATATAGTCTTATATATTCACACAACAGTAATGTCACGTCCTAGTTCAATATATAGACCGGGAAATTCATCTTTAAACAGTCGTCGTATTCATCATGCAATCCCGCAAGATCTGTTTCCCTTGTTGGATTTTAAAGAAATATCGATTTGTTTACAAAGTTGTGATTTTATAGCCAATGAAGAGTTGGTGTCCAAACCTACTAGCCAATACATAAGATCCTTGTTAGAACAGTTTTTGGATTCATTCATGGGTCTTTCGGCAGATAATATGAACCGCATGGTGAAAAGTGTTAACAAGAACGATTTATCGATGTCAAAAACACAGGGTAATGATGAGCAAATGGAAGAGGAACAAGGTGAGGCAGGGTCTCAAGCAGACGAAGATGACGATATTGCTTCCAGTGTGCGTTTGGTATTGCTTCACAGGGGGGCGTATGAATTTTTTCTGATTTGTGGAATTAACGACTTTACATTGATGGATATAATGAGACCTGAACCACAAAGAATAAGAAGGATATTGAGTGCAGTGGTAAACTACGCTAGATTTAGAGAAGAGAACTCTGTTGAGTGTGAAAAGCTAGTCAGCATAAGCGAGGGTAACTTGGAGAAGTACCGGAAGATTCAAAATGAGAATAGTAGGTTATCAAATCAAATAAATGATTTAAAGTATAAAATCGAGTCCAATGAAACGGAGGAAGGAAACAAGAAAGCGACCTTGAAGCAAATAAACGCGTACAACTCGAAGTTAGAAAATGAATTAAAGAAATTGAAGAAAAACCAAGAGATATTGACCCTTGAACATTCTCAATATAGGGATGAAAAGCGAAGATTGATCGAAAAGTTGGAGGATCATAATTATTTAATTATAGAATCAAATAAGGAGTTAGACAAATTAAAGAGCTATTTACTTGCAAACCCAGAAATATTAACAAAAATAATCGAAGACTTAAAAGCAAACTTAAGTGAATATCAAGCAAACCTTACAGAGCTCGAAATGAAGAACAAAAATGTGACTATGAGTATTGAATCTTTCCAATTAATAGAACAGGAATTGAAGAATTTATTTAGAATTTTGGAGGAGGTTTTAAATGACTTGACTAAAGAAGAAACGTCACTCGATAAATTAAATAAATATCAAGAATTCAAGGAACAACAAAATCTAGACTTGAATGACTTGAATAGACAAATTCAACAAATAACGAGACAGCTTAATAATACAGAAGAAAAAATCAAGAGGTTAAGACATCAATCTGCCGAAAGAAGCGAGGCAAGTAAACAAAAATTGATTACATTAAAGGAAGGGTATGATAATTTAGTTAAGGAGCGTAAAGTAAAAGAACAAGAGTTGAATAAGAAGAAAGATTTTATTAGTGAATTAGAAACGAAAATGAATGGTGAAAGGAATAACTTTCAAATTGAATTAAGAAATGCTGAATTAGCGGTGGCTAAACTCAATTCTCATGTCAAACTTTATTTAACTGAGATGGATAAGAAAATCGATTGAAGTGTTGTATATTAACGTGTATTATAATTATGTAATTTAATAATTTCAATTTTCAGAACTTGTCATTTTCAGACAATTCATTTCCCGAGTTTTGCGTACCAACCTGGCCCTCTTCATCACTCTCATCTTCTGCTTTCTTCACATTTTCATGTCTTGGAATTTTCTCATTCGTCGTAAAGAGTGAAACAATGAATCCAGCACAGGAAAATGCAAGCCCTAAATAGAATACATTTTTTAAAGCCTTCATAAATTGATCTAGGACCATTTGTTTAGCAGTATCTGGTAATTTATGGATAATAGTAGGTGTTGAAATTAGTGTTTTAGCAGGAATATCTTTAAGTGCAGCATATTCTGGTGAATCTTTTGAAAGAGACTTTAGTAATTGATTAATATAAGTACCTCCTGTGGTTTGAAAGATTAGCTGCGCTAAATTAACCGCTATAGCAGCCCCTGTAGATTTGAGAAAATTTAGAAAAATGGTAGCCAATATTAATGATCCTTCGACTTCTGGAGGCGCTTTCAATTGTGCTGAAATTAACGAACTTTGAAACTGTAAGCCAACTGAAATACCGGAAATAATTAATAGGCCAATTCTATCTCTAACGGGGGAATCTTTATTTAATAGTAACAACAAACCACATCCAATAGGGCCAAGTGTACAAGAAATTAGCATTGTGATTTTAACGTATCTCGTAAAACGCATGAACACACCATTTGCAATGGATGATAATGAAACAGCAATGACCATGGGTAACAAATCAACACCCGATTGCCACGGGGAAGCATTGAATATAACTTGAAAGTAAATAGCAAGATATGTTAAATTGGACATAAAAAATGCAAAGTTAAAGGTAGCACTCCAGCAAGCGGCAAATATTTGTGGAATAATAATAACCTCTTTGATTATAATCGGCTTCGTAGAAATTGAGAAGTTATAGAAACAGAATACTATCACAAGTAACCCCCCTAATATAAAAGAAGTAATCACCGCTGCTGACTTCCAAGGAAAATCTGTTCCACCAAAAGTTAACCCAAGTAATACCAAAACAAGTCCACTAGTCAATAAGAACACACCGAGGTAATCAATTCTAGCTAACTTTGCTCGTAAATTACCCCTAGGCTTTGGTGGATTGAATCCAAATACTAATAGTAATATAGCAAATGCACCAACTGGCAAGTTTATATAGAAACACCATCTCCATGTAACATGTGTAGCGAATGCCCCACCTATAAAAGGGCCAATGACACTTGCAAGAGAGAAGCAGACGCCAATTAATATAAATGCTAGGGCCCGACGACTTAAAATTACCGATTCTGTCATAATGATGACACACAAGGATTGAACAC
This sequence comes from Debaryomyces maramus, assembly GCA_030583545.1. NCBI lineage: Eukaryota > Fungi > Ascomycota > Pichiomycetes > Serinales > Debaryomycetaceae > Debaryomyces > Debaryomyces maramus. Next base: position 723,625 of record JAJMIL010000002.1, read on the forward strand.
AACTTCCCCCAATGCCTTGTATGACTCTACCAGCAATCAACATATCCATATTCAGTGCTCTTGCGCATACTACCGAGCCAGCTTCAAAGATAATAATACCCCATATTAATGTATACTTCCTCCCGAATGCAATGGATACTTTACCATAAATAGAAGCTAAACATGCTAAAGATAATAAATATCCAGAAGTTAACCATCCCACTTTCTCAAAATTGTGAAACTCACTTCCTACTGTCGTAAGAATTGTAGATACTATTGTCTGATCCAAAGCAACAATAAATAAACTAGCAAAGCAACTCACTAATGTAGCTACTAATGGAAACCCTGTTAAGTGATGTTCTGTAGCTTTAGTACCATCTCCCGCATTACTTTCATAGTACTTTTTTTGCATCCTTTCAGAAGTATTATTTTGGTCGGGCGAGTTTTTATCATATTGAATGTTTGGGTCATTAGGATATGAGGAATTATATGGAATTTCATCACTACTTTCGCCTATAGGTATACTATTAGGTCTATCATCTGTATGCTTATTCATGATATGAGTTCGGTTTTGCAGGTAAAAAAAAAATCTCTATAAGTTCCACATAAAATTTCAAACAGTTTTTAGAGGAGTAACTATGCTAAATAGTATTTTGAATTAGTAATAAGTTCATGAACTTTGAACATATACATATATATATATACATAAAGGGTATATTGTTTATGAAAAAAAAAAAAATCTACTAGTTCAAAATCGATGATGTATAATCCCGAACACGGCTTGAGTGTAGCCTATCCCAAATAGTATACAGTATGAAAATTTTATAGATATATGTCTTTATTACTATATAATATACAATGAATCAATGGGATATTTTACTGATATCTAACGTTAGTGTTTATATGAATATTAAAATAGAATTATTTTTAATATCCCCTTTACCCGTTCCTTTTTGCCTATTAAAGTTGTTTTAAAAAATATTATGATAATGGAAAGAATTGAATTTAGTACTCGTTTTTTATGGATCAAGGGTCCATTTTCAAGAATTCTAGGAAATCCATCTCTGAAGCCGTTTTCGGACCCTTGGGAGTAGCCTTTGTACCGGGCGATCTTTCAATATATCTTTTTGGTGTCGATGGTGTGTAGGGTGATATATGGCCAGAATTTCTCTTAGGTTTCAGCTGATTGTAACTTGATAATAAATTAATATTTGTGTTTGTAGGTAATTGTGATGTAGAAACAAATTTATTTGATAAATCAGACAGTGATGCAGATGATTGTTGATTTTCACCTTCCATTATAGTGTAATCATTAAAATCAGTGGTGGAATATTTGCCAGATTTTGGAGACTTAATCGAGGACACACCGCTATTCTTTCTTTGATTAGAACTGCCTACCGATTCTCTGTTTGAAGAATGTTGATCTGCACTTCTTCTGTGATTAAAAGCCATTGAAAAGCTTCCAAATGTGGATCTAAAATCCCTTTCCGCCAAATCACCACTCAAGATGTTCGAAAAATCATGTGTCATTTGTGAAGTGCCTCTATTCCCATGTTCTTCAGATGATGCGTTAAAATTTTCTAATTCTTTGTGTATATATTTTACTTGATATGATAATATGTTTTCGTCGGCTGGTAATTTAAATAGCGGCAAATTAAGCCAACTTAACCAACGCCTCCACTTAGGATATTGTTCAATATCAACCCCATAGCTTGCAGTTAATGAATTCTTGAATCTCGCGCTAGTGGTAACAGAGGCAATATCGTAACGGTTATCTCCATGCATCATTTCATTCATTCTACTAGCATTTTCTTTTTCGAAGTTCCTCATTATAGTATGCTCCCAGGGCCTCTCTCTGTAGAAGAATACTAACGTGTCAACAAAGCCATTAAATGGCTGCATGAATGCACTAACACAATTTAACCAATATATTGGTTTGTGCGTCTCTTCATAATTAACTTGAGTCGCTGAAAGAATAAAAGGAAAGATCCATATAAAACAATAAGCAAATGGATAGATGAAAATGGATTTCATTTGTTTTTGAATGAGTTTCTGTCTCTTTTTAAAGTTTTCTAAGTTAGCTGCTTGTATATCAGGATCATCCATTATATTTTCAAGGTCAACCCCGTAATAGGGTTCATTACTGTCTGTCTTTTTATCGTCATCGTCATCTACATCTTTAACTCCTGGCAGTTGCAGCTTCGATCCATATTTTGTAGCTGTTTCTGAAACAACGCCTTTCTTAGAATCGGGCAATACTAATTGTGGAACAAAATAATCCTTCACATCCTTTAAAAAATATGTGAATGCTGACCAGAATGAAGGCAAACTCAGTCTTTTAGTTCCATTTTGCAGTTTCAGCTTATGCATAGTTGTAAACATGCCGCCTAGTACTTTGAACTCCCGAATGACATGGACATAGATCACACAATAAACCGTGATAATGATTATACCTATAACGTATCTTGGTACCCAACTCAATACCTGTCTATACCACACTGGACGTTGTGGTAAATAGCACCAGCATATCAAAGACTCATATCCTTCTCTATTAATATAAGCCAAACTTGCTAAAACAACTGGAATCAAAAATGATAATCCATAAACATAATAGCGATATATATATAATCCACCTTCCATAAAACCATTATTACCTACCTTAACCGATAAGCCTGGTTTAATAATAAGAAGAAACGTATGAATAGCAAACGCCAAAATAGCAATATCTGCACCTTCTATGGCCAATGCAGTAAAAAACCCAACAACTTGACAAAATCTTTCATTATAATATGCACCATGGTTCGCTAGCACCCTGGCGGGATAAAGAAGCAAAATTCCGGCTTTTACCAAGTCAAAAAATAACAAAAATGAAATTAATTGGTGTCTGAAAACAAGTCTTCTAGGATCAATAGCTAAAAATGTATACATCGCCATTAAGCAAAATACAATCGAAGTCGTTGACGATACAGCTGCTAAGACCCTTTGAACAAACGACTCGTGTGGTGTAAATTTGTGAATCTGGTTATTCATATTGTCTCTAGCAAACACTCCTATTTGCTCCACTCGACTATTAAGGTCATCGGGTACAACAGACCCTATCGAACTGAAAAGAGTATTCAACCAAATCATTGTAAGATTCGACTAATAATATATCTTAGAACAGGCGACTATTCTACGATTCTAAAAATCGTGTCTTCTGCTGATAATCTGTTTGCCTGTTCTATTTCTTAACGCCCGAAGGATATAATCTTATAAATAACGTTTTTGAACGTCTAATAAATATAATATCAACAGCAAGCGTAATCTATCTCTGGCTGAAATGTATCGGTAGTCTCAAACTTATATTGGCCACTTAGTATACTTATATTATTTCCTGTTGACAGCTTATTTATAAATGTGTTAAGCCTATTTTCTCAGAAAAAATTTCGGGCTCAAATTTTTTTCGATTAATAGAACTTACTATCAGTTCCAGATTGCCGATCCTCACTACATGAAATATAAAGTAATTAGTAGTGTCAGCATGAAACTAGTGATTACAGCCTTGAACATGTAGCTCGATAAGAAAAACGATATAATTTGAGAAAGCTTAGGCCTAGGATCACAGATACAAAAATCGTCGTGGGACGAGATCATCGGTCTATAACCTACAGAGAGTCGTACATAGAAAATAGTCAGGCTCCGCTATTGAAGGAGTCATTGAAGATTTAAATTGTTAATAATCATTCTGTTCACAGCTATTCCGAATCTAGTTTGTAGTAAGGCGAACAACAAGACAATCGAACGAATTAGGGCTTAAAAAATATAATCAGAAAATAGCATAAATTAGCCAATAATTTACTTTTAGAACTATGCAAATCAAACTACATAGTTTAGAGTTTCATCTAATAAGTGTATTAAATTACCCTTAATATTGTAAATAAAATTTAACCGAAGAAATGAATAATTAATGTGCTATAAATTATGCTTCTAAAGTTCACTCCCAAAAATGAAGGTAGTGAGCTTTTGGTGCCACTTTAACTTGACTTCTCCATCCTCTCCAATCTCATGTTTCTTCGAGGCTTCTGCGTAGAATTGCTCTTCGTGGATTTCGACTTCCCGTAAGCCAGTAATCAAATCGACTTCTGAGGCTTTCTTCCATTTTGTTCTCTTGAAAAGCTTAACCAGAGTAAAAATTGCAATATTGATGAAAATGAAAAGGTAACTAAACAAGAATGATTTATAATCCCATTGGCCTGGCTGGAAAACTTGGTAACTACTGACAAATATCATGATAAATGCGAGACTACCACCAATGATAGCCAACCAGGGTTGATACCAAGATTTGAAAGGTAATTTATTTCTATCCATACCTTGGGCCTTCATTGCACGATAAAAGAAAACATAGATAACGCATAAAATCGTGAAATTCATTAATTGACAAGACGTGATAATATTCATAATCCAATCCAAGACAACCTTAGATTGTTCTCCCAATTGTAAGAAAGATATTAATGCCCATACTAAAGAAACCAATACGCAATACAATGGAATACCCGTTTTAGTAGTAGCTGTAAATATTTTTGGAGTATAGCCGTCCAAAGCAAATCCATATAGGGTTCTTGATGAACAAAACGTATAAGAGTTCCCTGCTGAAAAGGCAGCTGTAACCAATAATGCGTTAACGATATCTGGGAGTACCTTGATATTCAAGTTCTTCATTGCAATTACGTAAGGAGAACCACCAGCCCCTGGTGTAGTGCTAGCTGAAGGATCTAAGTATATGATTAACTTGGGATCATTGTATGCACATAAGATACCCACACAAAGAGAGCCACCTATGAAAAATACAGTTAACCTGATAAAAACTTGCTTGAAAGCTGAAGGTAATGTCTTTCTGGGGTTCACAGTTTCAGATGCTACTAAACTGACATATTCTGGACCGGCAAAAGTAAAACATGCTTGAATCAAACAAGCTAAGTATCCCTGAAATCTTCCCAAATCACCACCATGATCATATGTATTCATTGGTCCAGGGTTATTCCAATAACGAAAACCAAATGCATCATGTTGTGGATTACCTCCAACCATAGTAATAAATGTAAATACAATCAAACCGGTGGCCAAGATCACTTTACCCAAAGATAACCAAAATTCAGTTTCACCATATACTTTAACCCCTAAGAGATTAATGATGAAGTATAATACAACCTGGATAATTAATGGGATTGCAGGAGAGTAATCATCTCTCCAAAAGTGAATAACGGAATTAACAGTAGTAACTTCAAAAGGAATTTGGGCGCAGCACAAAAACCAGAAGTTCCATGCGGTTGTGATTTCCAATGCTTCGTCACAACACCGACCTGCCATTCTGACAAACGGTGATGTAATAGGCAAGTATGTAACCATTTCTGCTATTGATACAGTAATGAACAAGATAGGAATCGACCATGTAACAAACGCCAAAAACAAATTTAAAGGTCCACCTTCGGCCAAAGCTTTACCAATGGAAACGAACAATGCTGAACCAATTGTAGCACCAATACCCAATAATTGTACATGTCTACCTCTCAAGGAACGATGTAATTGATTAGACTCTCCAGATGTCGACTCGGTAATCACAGAGTATAGAGAATTTCCTTCCTCTCCATTCTCTTTACCTTCAGGCTTTTCTAAATAATCCTGCCCATATTTGGAGCTTCTTTCAGGACCTGGGACATCCAGTACCTGAACTTGTTTCTTCGGAATGCGAGGAATAAAGTTATCTTTCAAGAAATCAACGACAGTCATCTAGCATATATTTGTATACGGCTAATACAAGGATGTTGGTAAATAAATAAGTAGACTAGAAATCAAGTAGCATTAATATTACCGAAACAAACTCAGGATATTTAATTGTATACTAGGTATTTATTTCAATAAAATTTTTAAAATTTTTTTTTTTACTTTATTTGACTTCTTTAAGCGAAAAATTTGGAAAATTACGAAAAATAGACTGGGGCAGAATCACCATCTCATTCTTTTACTGAAGTCGGCAATTTTTTCCCTATCATCATTCTTGTGTGAATATAAAACACCACACACATTCTTTGGTGGGTACAAAATAACATTTCAATTTATTTGTCATGAAGTATAAAACGCTAATAGTATTCTCGGTAGGACGTATGGAAAACAGTATGCATATAGTTGCATCGTATACGAATCTGAACTCCTACCAAGAAGTTATATACGATAATTACGCTGTGCCAACAAACGATGATAACGGGGGAACAGGTGTATAATAATTATAAGAGTCGAACTTGTCTGTAACATGAAAATACATATTGATGAGATGAAATGCACCCCATAGTAAATAGAAGTGGGGAGGAATTAAAAATTTTAACGATAGTTTATTAACATTAAATAGTCATTAGAAACATACGAAAACAGAAACATATATACTTACATTAACAAACTCAAACCAGCAAGACTAAGGATGTAAGGCAATTGTCTTCCAGTAGCAGAGTTTTCTGATGCAGTAGCGACAGGAGGAGCAGAATCACTAGTGATATTGGCACAAGCGAGTCTGTTATTGTTGTAGTAGTGGAAGGTAACCGAAAGTCCACCAATGAATGCCTTGTTACCTTTGTTGAGTGAAATGTATTCGTCGACAAAAGAATTGTGGAGCGAAGTACCTTCGATGAAACCATGTCTGCCCGATAAATCACCAACTTCTAATTCACTAGGGGTGGTGGCATTTGGGTCACCGTTGTATGGGTTCAAATGAAGTTTGGTACCAGTACAGTTTCCATCTGATGGTACTGGGGCTTCGTGGATGTGGTAAGCAAATGGGCCACCGGTAGTTGGAAAGCCATCCACATTGATATCCACCAAAACAGAACCGTTAGAGGCGGACGAAAACTCAACGGAACCTTGAAGAGTCTTGTTAAAATTAGCAACGTATTTGGCATCCTTTGGTGAATCTGTAACCACTGGAGCGGCATCACCCATGACCATTGAGCACCCAGCTAAAACTGGTAAAATTTTTTTGCACGAAACCATTGCAATTTTCAGTATTCTAGTAAACTTTCTGAGTATGAACGATAGAAAACTTCAGGCCCTTATTTATAGTCTTTTTCCAATAGGGGGGAGCATCTCTCAATTCTTTGTTCAAGAAAAAGTCCTAATTCCCAAACTGGTATACTAGTAATTGTAATCTATGCATGATTATCAAGATAATTTTGATCGCATTATAATTTTGCATCTGCCAGAGCCGTAACGTACGTAAATTGCCTGAAACGTTATGGATTTCTCGTGTATTCTCGGCCAAGAATATTTAGCTATTGGATATCTTCTTCTGGAGTTATTGTTCTATATTCGGCATTGTCGCCATATCCCTACCGTATACACAACTTCCGACAGGAATCCATAACGAGCAAAGTTTAAGTATTTCTCTTTACTAAGAGCCATAATTTGAGCATGGAAAATTAGGTTAACCAATCATAATAAACCGTATCGGACATATATATTTGGCCATTGAAGTCTAGATAGTAATAGCAAAAATCAGTAATCTAAACACTTAAACACTGATCATGAGATCATAAGATTTTAAAATCCTTGAATAAACCATGGGAACTCTGCTCCTTTTATATACTACAAGCTAATTCTCACAAAATACTAATCAAGTATAGTAAAATGGCTCAATTGAATTTACTCTTTGCAATAAAATAATTGCGCATATATGGCTTATTATTTTGCTTTGCGAGATTAATATCGTGAAAGCAGATTATGAAAACTCTTACTATTGATATACCCCTGCATTTCGCCAATGTCAAATGACTACATAGCTAAAGTCCAAACATAGGAGAGCAGATCCAATTCGAAATTTTAGCACAGAATGGTACTGCAGTTTTTGTAATATCAGGCCACGGTCATAGTGCTGGTTTGGTGTAACATGCAATACTAGCGCACTTCTTGAGGATGTATACACTTAAAACCTGTTCTACATTTTTAATAGATGGCTGGTGATATTTCGCATCCCTTTTTGCTCACTATTAAGTCCACAAATTTATTCCAGTTAATTGATATCGGCAGTTTCAACTTATTACAAAATGTATGTTCCATTACTAGGTAGATTAGCCATGAGAGAATGGCCTCTATTAATCATATCATTTTCCTTGGCTTGGTTGGAGTTCATAATAACGATTATAACACAGTTCTTGCCATCTGTAGTCATTCGGTTTTTCACAAGTACCACTACACTAGTCTACAGATTTACGTCTAATCCTATAAATTTGATCTACTCAATTAAGAAAAAGGACAATTTGGATGATATGGAGGAGATGAGATACAAATTCTTGAATTATCATAGCAATCCAAAGATCAATAAAGAAAGCTACGACTTAATGACTGATTTATTGAACAGCAGCAATATCCAAGAAATGTGCCAACTATTTGGCTATGACGTTGAAAGTCGAATTCTCAAGACCGACGACAATTATTTCTTAACTGTCCAGCGAATCGCCAAGCCAAATTCAAGTATCAAGCGAAATGGGAAAGTGGTGTACTTGCATCATGGATTATTAATGAATAGTGAAATTTGGGTTACCATGCTTGACAAGAACTTGAATTTGCCGTTCTTACTATACGACTTAGGCTATGACGTGTGGTTGGGTAATAACAGAGGAAATAAGTACTCCCAGAAACATTTATATCATGAATTGACTTCAGACAAGTTTTGGGATTTCTCGATGGACGAATTTGCTTTATTCGACATTCCCAACACCATAAACTTTATATTGGATGTTACTGGTGTATCACAGTTAACATACATTGGGTTTTCACAGGGCACGGCACAAGCATTTGCTAGTGTTTCCATAAACCCTGAATTAAATGAGAAAATAGACAAAATTATAGCTATATCACCTGCTACAACACCTCATGGGCTCTACTCTAAATTCTTGGACATTTTCTTGAAAGCATCACCTCTGATTGTCTACTTGTTGTTTTCTCGAAAAGTCTTGATGCCATCAGTGCTATTCTGGAAGAAGATAATGTACCCTCCCTTGTTTGACACGTCGATTGATATTTCCAACTACTTATTATTTAACTGGAGGTCTGAGAACATCACCAAGATCCAAAAATTGTGCTCATACGCACACTTATACCTGACGACGTCGGTCAAGACCGTTGTTCACTGGTTCCAGATCATATCTTCTAAGAATTTCCAGATGTACCATGACGCAAACAATTTATCGGGTCTAAACCCAATGTGCTACCCACTCAAAACTATTAACATACCTATACATCTCATATATGGCACCCTCGATTCCTTGGTTGATATTGATGTGATGAAGGGCCAGTTACCAGGTTCAAAAGTCACCACCCAACCTGTGACAGGCCACGAACATTTGGACAACATCTGGGGCCACGATGTGGGTGAGCATGTATTCAAGCACGTATTGAAATACCTCGAGCAGCCTAACGTTTTCGATATACCCACGCTCGAGTATAAACCGGCTCAGAACTACCTTACTTCACCTGCTAATGCCAATGATGGAGTAATTGATATCACTGCTTCTAGTGACCATGCATTTCCAAAATCTTTAGAGACTGAACTAAGCCATAGAAGACCATCCACTGGTGGCTCTGTATTTATATAGTAGTTACATATTCTAGAATGTATACTTATCTTCCAATATGTCACTTACTGCCTATTTAAGTAATCCAAACCAAGTCGTGCAAATATGTCAAAATTCCAATTTTATCAATTTTGTTGCACCTTAAAAAGTATTCGATGAAATTGGTTGCAGTTCAAAAATTCGGCTGTTAACATAATAGAGAACCATTTTTAGTTTATTACTAGACAAATATCCTATTGTACAGCTTCTGAAATGTCGACCGCTTCAGGTATTAGTGAAGTAAGTAACTTCTTATTGAAATTTAGGGTTTTTTATGATATGGGAATTATTTTTGGGGCATAAGGCCAATGTTGGTACGGAGCAACGAGATGCACGATGAATTCCGTTGAGTAAAAGGCCTAAGTGTATTAAAGTTTGCCGGAGGATCATTACTAACATTTATTTACAGACTAATGGCGAAGTTATCAATGGTGAAGCGTTTCATCCTGAATGTATGTATCCCCTTTTAAAGATATTTTTTTGGCAGATAATACCAAGTTTTGTTCTTAGACGTTAAAGGAAGAACAAAAACGACATGTTGTTGGTACAACAAATGATAGCATTGTTACTAACATTTTTTAGCGTTATTAAGGAGAATAGCTAATGGAATTCCAAGGTCTGTGGTAACGAATGAAGACAAAGCACAAGATCCAATAATTGAGGACTTGATGAAATTGTCGGTGCACAAGCCCAACATAGTGACAGAAAGAGGGTCATCATTTGCATCTAACCAGTCAATTAACCACTATTCATCACATTTATCCGAATTATTGTATCTATTGAATGAAGAACGGGAGTTGGATGATACTTCGAGAATGTCCATCGAGGCCAACTTATTCGAGCTAACGTCATATATACCAACCCCCTCTCCTATCAATAATAGTCAGCATAGATTATTTTATCCCAATGAACAGTTGTCCAAGATTCTAATAGATAATTATAGTTCACTATTGAAGTTTTCATCTACTTCTTTCAATTTGTCACTATCATCGCATATAACCAAGTACATGGTTGAATTGGTTTACTCCTTAAAGTACTGGGAAGTATATCATTTATTGTATCTTTTACCTGACTTAGAATATTTTTTGAAACTAGTTCAGATTGAAGTTGTTCAGACACCTTTCGGGCCAATAGTTAGACCTCCTGAGAACTTAATGATTGATTCTATGGCAGAAGGCTTAGATTACCCATTCCCCTACCCATTTTACAACTATTCTTATCACTCCTTAGACCCCACAGCAAAAAAGAGGAAATATGCTAACGTTAACATCAAACCATATATCGATATAACATTAAAGAATATGCAAAAACCTGCAAAGAAGAAGAGTCAAATAAATCGACCATATACAATAAAGGAAGAAGTTAAAGATATTGACCAGCCAGATGTCTCAGAAGTAAATGCAGCACCAGAGTCCAGCGAAATTCATGAATATAGGACGAGAGGCAATAGGCGCAAGACCTATCAACCGTCAGATGATCTGTTTGCCAATGAGAGAGAAGAGGAGTCAGAGGAATTGAATAATAATATGGATGTTGACGATGAGTTCAATGAGCCAGAAGACAAGCATGAATATAATAGAAGTCTTGAAAATGAAAATGAAAGAGAACAAGAGTATGACCACGAACAGGATACACCTAGTGAAAGCCCCGGCGCTGAAAATTCGTTTAAACAAGGAAGTACAGACCAAGGTCAATTTGAATTAAAGATATTACAAGGGGAGAACGAAAAAGGTCTCACAGAAGAGGAAGCAAACAAGAAAAATAAATCCAAGTCGGGAGTAATACACCAATGTCACCTAATGGACCCACATACGATGAAAGCATGTTTGAAGATCTTCTATGGTAAAAATGAATTATTAAGGCATCAAGAGTTTGTTCATGCAACCAAGAAGAAGATCTATAAATGCATATATTGTTCACGTAATGGAACTAAGGTTCAGAGCTATCCAAGGCACGATTCACTTGCTAGGCATATTAGGAGGAAACACGGAATTACAGGTAAAGAGAATAAGATGGCAGTCAACTATGCTAAAGAGAATGTCGAAATCATAGATGATCCCAGCAAGTTTCCAACCAACCAAGCAGCCAATCAGTTTGGCAAGCCTTTGCCACGCCCACAGTTTTTGAATAGTGACTTCACAATCAAATCCAGTTATGCGGGATTCCTCCTGTTCAGTACCAGAGATAGCAAAAATACACCTGGAAGTGCGTCTTCGAATAAATCGAAAATAACTAATGCCGATCCACTCGAATCCATATCTCCTCCGGATGCGGCAGTCATTTCCAATGAATCTCCAGACATAACTAGTGCAGATAAGAGCCCCACGGTCGACAATTCAAGCTCCCACATGTCCCGTGAAAACCCACCATCTCCGTCAACTAGCCCGGCTAACCCAGGATCCACCGTCAATGTTGGTTCCGTCAACTTCAACAAACCAGAAGCGTCGGCCATAAAAGAAAACTTCCAGAAATTTCGCCTCTCCAATCCTACGCCCCTTCGCAAATACCTGTTCGAAGCCGAGAGGGACCCTTTTCCCCCAAAGAACCCCAGAAACTCGATGGATGTCGCATACTTGAATTCCCCAGACCTCGATGTCTCCCAGAAATCTTTTTCCATTGAAGACATGTCGGAAGCGGATATTCTAAACTTAGATCCCTACAATTTGCCATCCTCTGTTCCCAGCCACGATATTCCAAGATTGCAATCCTTAATTTTAGAATTGCGTAACCGAAGAATTCCGTCCCTGATGAATCCAAATTGAACTACAGCATATTATAAGACTTTATAACAACATTTAGTAACATTTTGTATCAATGTAAGAACAATATAATAACTTTAATTGTCTTTTTATCACTTTTTTACATAGTAAACTAAAACCGTTCGACTGGGTGCAAATTTTTTGCATAACACAAAACTCTAACTGGAAATTCGGCACAGGAAGAGTAATTTTATAAGTCGTGTATAATCTACAAATATTGCAGTCAATCATAAAAAAATGTCAGTGCACCACATTAATTGCAGTAAAACAGCATAATATAGTTAACTCCTGGCTTAAACTGAAGACACGGGTAGCGAAGAGAGATCTAAATAACCGGATAAGTCTCAGAAGTAGAAAAAAGGGTATAAGTTTGATATTTTTTGCTCATCCGAAAAATTTATGGGTACTAATTGCAATAAATAATCTTCTGGCAAAATACTATTTATACCAAATAAAAAGCATATTAGCTATTTTCAATAAACGATTGGGGCTAGGATAGTGATTATACATTAATTTGTGGCATCTATATTACATGACTTCGGCACCGGTACAATTATCGAATCAACCAGGCATTGGAACGGACGGTAGCGTAGATCCTAAGAGTGGATTGGAAGGGTTTACATTGGCAAAAGCAAATGAAGACGACCGTAGCCAGACCCAAATATTGACTCAGAATGGAGAATTTGCTATGGAAGAGGTAGTTTCTATATTGAACGTATGTGTTCCGCAGACCATCGAGGAGTATAGCGAGCATATCTTCAAAGTAATAAGCTTGATATATGAGAATAAAGTCACGACTGAGCATTTACAAGTGTTGGAGCAAAAGCTCTATCACCTAATGGATATGCTACAGTCCTTCATTAATCGGGAGGATCCAATTCATTCAAGATTATACATCCTTGTTGAGAAATGCTTTGATCTCTTTATTAAGGTTTCTACCAATAATAAAAATGTTGAATTATCGACAAAGACTATCAGATTTTTAACCAACGTCATTATGAGTTTGAACTACTGGGAATTATATAACCTTCTTTCATGGAAGCCTTCCATATATCATTTCTTGTCAATAATCCAATTTGACTTGAATGAATGCTACGCTAAATTTATTAAAGACTATTCCAAGTTTAATTATAACCAAATATCTTCTATCGAGAACAATCAACTGAAATCAAAAAACAAGAGACAGAGGACCAAGAAATCTCTGTCCCAGGAACAGGGCAACTCAGGTTCCCCAGTTTCCGATGACGCATCCATAAGTACATATGAAGCCATGTCAGGCTCGAGTACACCATCTTCATTCCTCTATGTTAATCAAGCATCGGAAGATCATGATAAATTTGTTTCCGAGTCATTGTCAGGGTTGACACCAAGCGAAAAGAAGAAGATTAGAGTTGATTCGAAGCTAGCTGCTCATAGAATTATTAAGAAAACAACTGCAGCAAAACCTTCCAACAAATCTTCCAATTATGACCCTGATGTGGTTCACGAATGCCAATTGCCCTCGGCGGATGAACCTGATAAACTATGTTTACGTCGTTTCTCCAGAAAGTATGAATTAATAAGACATCAAGAAACAGTGCATTCTAAAAAGAAGAAATTATTCAAATGTTATGTGTGTGTCAAACAAAGTCCAAATATTGGTCCAAGAATCTTCACAAGACATGACACTTTAGCGAAGCATATAAGAGTTAATCATAAAATATCTGGTAGAGAAGCTAAGGCAGAGGTTGCCTATTCCAAAAAGCATGCCGAAGTCGTGGAAGAAGGAGATATTACGGTTCATGTAGGAAGAAGAAAAACCAAAGTGGACTTTGAATTACGAGCACATATGGAAAAAAGAAAGTCAAGTAAAGGCTCCGATATTGATGATGATGATGATGATGATGATGATGATATGGAAGGTGCAATAGTTGACGTTGTTGATTCTCCGGGCTCGATTGATTCAGCCGAAGAAACATTTGACTAAGGAATAATACTTTATTTTAATTGTTTAATTCTTAATTCTTATTTATCTTACAATAGTTATATGTTACTAAATAGATATTTAAAATTCAATTTATAAAAGATCTTTCGTAGGTTTGTTGATCTAAAATTGCATTCTTAATTTCTTCATCTTCCAAAGTGTTGAATATATCAGATGGTACATCTTTTAAACCTGTCACTTTGTTACGAATATTCGGATTAACAAATCTCGTATCATACGTTATCTTTTCGTCGTTATTTTGCCCGATTTTAATCATTTTTGATTTTGTTGGTTGAGTACTCATAGGATAAAAATTCAACCCAGTGTAAACATCTTTTATACCTCGGATAAATGTTTGGCTTCTTCTTTCAAGCAATTTTGAATTATAGTCCCGGGTCTTCAAGGCTATTTGATACATCCAAGTTGGATCTGATTGATAACTGACAACGGGGGCGCCCGCTATTGGGGTTGTTCCAGCATTTGAGCCAGGGTCTCCTGAAGCAGTTGGAGGTTTGAATAAGTTTCCGTATAATTCAGCTGGGTCCGCGTATTCACCAGCAACATCACCATTATCAATTGCTTTTTGTTCCCAAAAATCATCAATAACTTTTTTACCATCTCTGATTATTCTCGCACCAAACTCCCTGAAAATCGACCTTGCGGCAACCAAGTTAACCGATCTTCCTTTATATGAGTTTGGTATTATATGTCTATCGATAAGATCAATCTTCTCTTCGTGGGTACAAACTTTCTTGAACAAATTCCTATGTGTTTTAAATAATAAGTACGAATCACGAAATCCTACCAAACGGGCTGGTTCGGTAGATACCATAAACTTTTTGTCCCCATTACCTAAGACAGTAAATACCTTCATACGGAATTGTCTATTCCCTTGCAAATTCCCATTCTCATCAATTTTTTCTTTCCCTTTTGGATCTTCATCATCAAGTACTACTTCATCATCAATAATGTTCAACGTATTACCGTCTTCGTCGAAGAATCCTTCATCTGTAATAGTTAATCTTGTCTTCTTTCTCCCTCTTTTCTTTGGTCCCCTTCTTTTATCCTCCATTGGCATCTGTATTTTTCTTGGTGCCGGTTTCTTTTCTTCTACATCTTGCTCTTCTTCTTCTTCTTCTTCCTCTTCTTCTTCCTCTTCTACTTCTCCATCTTCATTCTTATCATCATCTTCTTCCTCCTCCTCCTCTTCTTCTTCTTCACTGTCAAGTTTTCTCTTTCTAGAGGCTCTTTTATTTATTATTTCATCTGCGTTATCTTCTTCTTCAGACATATCTGAATCATTCTTAGTAACATCATCTTCATCTAAACCTTGTTCACTATATTCTTCATCATCATCCACGTCATTCGGGTTTATATCTAATCCCGAAAGATCAGAACGACGGGCTCTTGAACTTCTAGGAGAGCGAGTCTCTTCTGGAGATTGTGTTCTCCTGGATTGTCGAGAACTGGATCTAGGCATTACGATTTATTGGGTTAACGTCAACTTCTATTAAGATAGTATTTCATTAAAATCTGAACGCACTTGTTTATTTTACGATGTTGAGGTCGTGTCTTTTTGCTCATTTTCATAACGAAATATTACGATATCTAATGTAATATTTTTATTAGTATATACAAGAAATGATCATATGGAAACTTATCAAAGATCTGTAACTCTATTTAGCCTTTACCTTTACTAAATTGTCTTAGTTGGCATCATCTTTCTTTTCGTCAGATGGTTTTTCGTTCTTGAAAACATCTTTTCCATCAAGATATTTGTCAAATGCATCGTTTGTCTCTGGGAAAGGTCTCTTACCTAATAATCTAATCATATCTTCCCTGGTAATGTATTCCTTCTTCAACAATTCCTGAGCAACCAATTCGACAGCTTCGGCTTTTTCTTTCAACAAGTCGGTACATTTTTGGTAGCAATCGGTCACAATTCTATGGATTTCTTCGTCAATGATATTACTGGTTTCATCACTGAACGGCTTGGTTAAATTATCAGACGATTGCGTGTCGGCGTAATTAATCATACCAACCCTTTTCGACATACCGAATCTCAAAACCATAGATTGGGCAATATTGGTAACTTTTTTAAAGTCGTCATGGGCACCGCTTGTAACAGAATCAAAATGTAACTCTTCAGAAACTCTACCACCCAAAGTCATAATCATCCTGTCATACAATTGAAGTGTTGACATTAAGTATTGGTCCGGTGGTAAGTATTGTGCATATCCTAGAGCACCTTGGCCTCTTGGGATAATCGATACCTTTAGTAAAGGATGAGCATGTCTTAAGAACCAACCACAAACTGCGTGTCCTGCTTCGTGATATGCCACCACCTTCTGTTCTTCTCCATTTAATATTTTCGATTTCTTTTCAATACCTCCAATCACTCTTTCAATGGCTAATTCAAAGTGTCTAGAAGTAACTGATTCGGCATTAAATCTAGCTCCGATTAAAGCTGCTTCATTACAAACATTGGCAATATCAGCACCGGAAAACCCTGGTGTCAATGCAGCCAACCTCCCTGGTAAATCGCTGTCAATGTTCTTAGCCAAAGTGATCTTCTTCAAGTGAACCGAGAAAATCTCCTTACGTCCTTGCAATTCTGGGTTATCAATGGCAATATGCCTGTCAAATCTACCAGGTCTCATCAAAGCTTTATCCAAAATGTCTGATCTATTGGTACCTGCTAAAACAATAACATGGTCCGAGCTATCAAACCCGTCCATCTCCACCAATAATTGATTCAACGTGGTTTCACGTTCATCGTTGGCACCGCTAGCATTACCCTTTGAACGTTGCTTACCAATAGCATCTATTTCATCGACGAAGACAATCGAAGGCGCATTTTCACGGGCAGTCTTAAATAAATCACGAACACGAGATGCACCGACACCCACAAACATTTCAACGAATTCAGAACCTGAAACTGAATAAAACGGAACACCTGCTTCACCTGCAGTGGCTTTAGCAATAAGTGTTTTACCAGTACCAGGAGGACCTGATAAGATAGCTCCTCTTGGAATTTTAGCTCCTAGTTTTTCATACTTTTCTGGGTTTTTTAAGAATTTCACAAACTCCATAACTTCTTCTTTTGCTTCGGACATCCCTGCAACATCTTTAAATCTAATTTTGACTTCGGCTTCTTGATTAAACTTCTTTGCAGTAGACTTTCCAAAGCTTAGTGGACCTCCCATTCCACCCATACTAGCCTTCTTAGTCATATAGTAAATTGCTCCTAAAAATAATACAGTTGGTAAAAAGTTAATTAACATTTTAGTGGTATTTCCTTCATTTACATATACCACTGGAACTTTGACTGGATCAGCTATTTGATATTCTTCTTGAACATGACGCAAGCTACGCTCAAAAGATTCAATTGATCCAACATTAAAATAGAAGCGTCCTTGATGACTATATTGCGACTTACCTTGGTCATTCAATTCCACAATAACCGTTTTATTGTTAACCACGATCAACTTGGAGACTAAATTTTTGCTCAAGAAATCAGCAGAAAATTTCTGGAATGAAATCTCTGAATCGGTATCCTGGGAAAAATTATACAAAATGTACAATAAAAGTCCCCCGAGAATACCGACTTGGAAAAACTTCATTGGCGAACCATTAAGGTTTATTTCAAATTCTAAAGGCTTTTTGTCTTTATTATTTTTTCCTTTATCTTTACTGTCTTTTTTATCATCATTCTTAGGTTGGTTTGATTGAAAAATGAAATTATTAAATCCATTATTGGCTTTGCCACTGGCATTACCTTGATTAGTTTTCTTAAACGCATCATTATAGATTTTTGAAAACTTATCTTGGATATCATCAACTTGCGAATTGAACACCTGGAAGCGTGCATATTCATTTGGACATAAGGAACAGGTGTATTTTTCGCCAACTTTCGCAAATGGCGTTGATGATAAAATTGCAAAGATGTTGAACCACCCAACAACAAGGTCTTCCTTCATTTTCACTTCCTCTGCAATTTCCTTTGCCTTGTTGGACCCATTCTCTTCTGGATTCATGCTAACATAAGAATTTAATAGTTTAGACACCACTTCGTTTTCAAATTTTAATTCGTCCATGAAAATAACATTGTTCAGCAAAGAATAATAAATATGAAAGTAAAACAAAACATCCTCCTTTGTAATTGGGGAATACTCGGGATGGAACTCCTTAAAACTATCGATTATATCGTCGATTAAATTTTCTGGATTGAAATTCACGGTTTGCGGTCTTGTATAGGCATCACATTCACGGATAAATGTCGTCAACATGAACGAGTATATCACCTGGTAACGAGCTAATGTATCAGCTTGCAAGGGATCATCCTTGAATGTTATCGCAGGCGTTGGAATGTTAACATTCAATTTGGCGGCCTGAGCTTCTGTAACTTTAGCTTCCTGTTTCAAAAGTTGGCCATGCAATCTTAACTTCTCAAAAAATCTCGCATTACGATATACCTCCTTAAGTTCTTTTAATTTCTTTATTTCGATATTTATTTTATCATCCTTCGAGTCATTCTTGTGATCTTTGAGTAAACGTCTCGTAATGTGCAAGCTTCTTGTTGATTGAGTTTTCAATCTATTTATTCCAGGACTAATGATAGACCTTAAGGGTCCCCTAATGACCTTCAAAGACATTACCATTTAGATAATGTTTAGTACTTTAAACTACGAAAAGAATTTTCAACACTGATTAACAAATTAATCTACATTAACGAGAGGTTTTCGATTTTGCCTTCAATCTCAACTACGCACTTTTAGTTATAGACTTCCTTATATGGAAATAAGTGTAAAGTTGAATGCATCTTTTGCGAAACCAGACCAAATCCTAATGAAGTTCTTGCATTCAATTCAACATAAAACAGTATGAATTCACCCTTCAAGATCTTTAACCACCAATTACTGACTCAAGAAATGGCAATTACAGTTACTCGAAATGGTCTGTTTCATAATGTAAGTGATCTACATTCGATTGAAAATTTAGAGAATAAATTGTACCACTCAAGTTAATCTAAACTAGTCAACATTCATCAATGTGTGTTATTCTTGATGGCTAGGAGTCTAGAAGCGTTCTCTAGTCCATCAAATTGTTCTTCCAAGGACAAGGTTTATGTTAGAGATAATTTCTAAAAATTCCTAAATCGGTAGTACAATGTTGCATTGCGCATTTAAGAAAAATATTAAACTTTTTTTATTTGCAATCATATATAAAAAGACAGATCTACTGTAGTAAGCTTCAGAAAATAGATAACTAGGACGAGGAAGAAATTTTTAGAAAGGAGTATCGCATTAATATTGCTGAACTTTAAAATGGGTAGTGATAGGTCTATGGTCACTAAATCTAAATCCATTGTAAAGATTGTCAAGAACTTCATAACCAACAGCACGTACTGGCGAGCTGTTTTGGTTCGTATTTAGTGGAGCCCAAATAAAGTCTATGTTAGACTGGTTGTCACCTGGTTCAAACCCAGAGTAAGTAGTTAACGAAGTGTTGTACTTGTTATCAGCAATAATACTGGTATCGACCATGTGGTTCTTGATGGTTTGGTAAGCAACGTCGGACGAAATGGAGTTGAAATCACCGCTCAAAAAGGTTGGGTAATTATTTGGGATTTGCAGGATCCAGCCGTCAATCAAGTCCGCCGAATGTTGTCTTGCCTCTTGGGATTTTTGGTCAAAGTGGGTATTGAGGTAGTTGACCGTTTTTCCGGATTGTTTATGTTGCATAGTAGTTATCGAAACAATTCTAATGGTATCAGCGTTCCAAGCAATACTTGGCTTGTCTGGAGTTTCGCTCAACCATTTAGAGGTACCATTCAACAAGTTCCATTCTTGGGTGTTATACAATATTGCCGCATATTCACCCTTTTGGGCACCGTCGTCTCTACCAACACCAAAATAGGTCCAAGGGTAGTATTGATTGTTACCATTTAATCCTTGCAAAACATCGACCAATTGGTTGTGCTTCAATTCTTGCAAACCTACCAATGTAGAGTAGTTTTCATCTCTGGACTTCAATGCTGCAATAACACCGTCTTTTCTTTCTGACCAGGGGTGTTCGTGAGGAAAACGGTTATCGGTGTCTACTCTCACATTATTTGAATATACTCTGAATTCAAACTCGCCCTGATCTCTCTTATGGATAATAGAAGTTTGTTCCCCTAAGAATGATAAGTCAACTGAATACATAAAGCATCCAATTCCGAATAAGGAACAACATGATAATATTATCATAGAAAGTTGGCGCGAGGTGAAAGTTTTGTCAAACATTTTTTGTTTGTTGGTAGTATCGAGAAAACTTTAAATCAAGCTATATCACCTTCCTTGGACCCATATTTATATCCAAGTCTTCTTATGATTCAATCCAAGTTTCATCCCTTCACAGATGTAAAGGTACATCAGATACTTTAAAACGTGGTTGCGATCATTGTAAGACATTATATCCACGAGGGAAGTGTAGATCGTAGTTCACTATTGATACTAACAATTTCAATTATATATTCTACAGTCCACGGGTATATCAAATCATAGGACCTATTATCTTTAATCAGAACGTGTGTATCTTAGAAAATGAAACAATTCAATTGTGGCACCTCAACATCGTCAGAGAAGACTAATAGATCAACGTATATAGGGCTTATTGATTCGAATTATTGTTCCAAATTCTAAACTTGTATCTTCATGTAAGTAATATTACGCATTCAGTAAAATTCAACACAACCAGTGTTGCTCAACAATTATGTCTTCAGAGCAAACGCGTTACTTTCAAGCTACTTTGAAATTTTAGACAATACAACTATATATTTACACGTGTAGCCCTATATCATTTCCTGCAAGGGTTGTATTTAGCAATGTTACTTACTGTACGCTCTAACTTTCATCCGTCCATACGCTGCATATCAGCAACATCAATCCCCAGGTCCCCAGGTTGCTCCCATCTACACATATTTTAAGATACCAGCAGTACCCCAAACGTGTACAACTTTGGCTTGAGACCCAAGTAATGTGAATAATGTAGGAGGTTAAAGCTTGTAGTACCTGTGCTACATTTTGCAAGTGGTACCTGCTCCGAGGTGTATGTCAATTCGAGTAACAATGTTTCAGTTTAGACACACGTTCGCTCAATTTGCAGCCCAAGCGAGCAAGTGAAATTCTGCCCACTTGGGTCTCTTATATTCATTTTTACACATACTACTTCGTTTGACATTATATTATAGTTGTAAATAATCCTGTATTGTCTATATCGCTCGATTGATCTAGTGTAATAGTAATATAGAATGGATTGTTTTTGAATTATCTATTATTTAGCCACGATTAACTTCACAATCCTCTCTATCTCTAAGGATAAAACAAGAAATTTCAACTATCATTTTTATCAAGTGAAAGGTATGATTGTACGTTTTCTTTGTGATAAATATGGTTTTCCCATTGTTTGGCTAATAGGATACAAGGTGTAAGCTTAGGC
The DNA here is from genome assembly GCA_030583545.1 of Debaryomyces maramus. Lineage (NCBI taxonomy): Eukaryota > Fungi > Ascomycota > Pichiomycetes > Serinales > Debaryomycetaceae > Debaryomyces > Debaryomyces maramus. Next base: position 745,443 of record JAJMIL010000002.1, read on the forward strand.
TGCAAACAAGTGCAAATTAGCTTTTTGCGTGATTCACCTCGGTTTTTAAACTGTCAAAATTTTGCGAATAATTTAGTATCCCACCTTCAAGGACAGTTAGTAGACATGTCCAAAGCTAATCTTATTCTTGAGAATCTGCCGGCTTCTGTGGGAGTATCTGAATATACTGATGATACAGCCAGTTTATCCGATCCAGGTTCTTCCGAAGACTCTGGAGATAGGGATGAAGAGCCTGCAGATTTTGGCCGGTATGTGCTTGACCATAATGATGGTAATGCATTTCCAAAAAAGCGGATGCCAAGATCAGATGCCAATTCTCTTGTGGGGGGTGAATCATTAGGTGATCTTTATGAAGGGCCACAACCTATTGCCGATAAGAATAAAACGACTGAGGAGCAAGAAACTCGATCAGCAAGGAATCATGGTACTGATGGCTCAGAATACAATCATTCGCAGAAAGTGTTCTCATTTTCATTGCCATTCGGTGGATTGACTAACTTCAGATCAAATGTATACAAGCAATTCCAAGCGTTCAAACAAGAAACTAATCTTCCTCTAGTGCACAATATAGATCAGGAGAGAGAAGAGGTCAGGGTTAAATTAGAACGACAGCAGTCAATCAGCACCGTAGATGAAGCTGTGTACTTCAAACATGTAAAAAGAGTTGATGATGTTCGATTCCGGGCAATGAAACATTCATTTGCGGCAAATCTAACAGATATCTTACCCGATTTCATACATTCCAACAATAAGGAAAAAAAATCGCATGAATCTATTTATAATGATATTGATGGTAATATAGTTATAATGGGAGGATACAGGGGGTCTACTTTGCGTGATACAAAGACAAATCGGAGAGTCTGGATACCCTTCAAAGCAGGCTTTCATTTAGGGAAAACAAGCCTATTATTAGGTCCCACAAAAGAAGATGAATTTAACGCCCCAAAATCTATATATTCTGATGGAATTTTAAAGAATGTTGGGCCTATTGATATTTGTAAAAAGCTCATCAAAAAACTCTCAGCTAACCCGAAAACAAATGTCAAAGAATTTGGTTATGATTGGAGATTAAGTGGTGATTTCCTATCGAAGCAGTTAGAGGAATTTTTGACCGAGATTTATAAACTGACGGGAAAACCTACATTAGTTATCGCACATTCAATGGGTGGACTAATTGCTCATGGTGCAATGCAGCGGAATTCGAAATTATTTAGGTCAATTGTGTACGTTGGAACACCTAGTGAATGTCTTAATATTTTGGGTCCAGTAAGGTATGGTGATTCTGTTTTATTTTCTGACAAAATTCTTACGTACGAAACAAATTTTATGATGAGATCAAATTTTAACTTTCTACCTCTTGATGGCAGAATATTCGTTAATAAAGAGACAAACGAATTTTACGACTTAGATTACTTTGATCCGGATACATGGGTAGAATACAATTTAAATCCATTGGTAGCAAAATCAAGAAAATTGCAGGAGATGGGAAGATCTTCCAGTCCATTAAGCGATAATACAACAATCAATAATGGTAGCTATAGGTCAGTTGAATCAAGTTCTTCATTCCCTAGTATTAATAGTATTAGCACGAGGCTTAGAAATTACAGGTCGATGTCTATTTCACGCAAATGCAAACCAAACAAAATTAACAGCAATACAGAATCCAATTATAACAGTAACGATACCGATACTGATCCTACTATTAACGAGAGTTTGAGTCAAAATGGTTCAAGCTCAACCTCGGGATTTTTTTCACCATTAAGTGGTAATTCAAATTTGAATCAGCGAGTACCTGATGAGGAGCCATTCTCATTTCTGTTCACTCAAGCATATAATTACCTAAGTGAATCATTGAAACTGGCAAAAGAGTACATTCTTGGTTTGGAATTCAAGGAAGAACTAGCCTGTGAATATCCACCATTGGCAGTTGTTTATGGAAATACCGTTCCATCTGTGAGAGGGTCGACAGTTCGCAATGAACAAGATATTAAAGATGGTAACTATTATGAGTTTTTCTACGGGCATGGGGATGGTGTGGTCCATCAAAAGTGGTTGATGCCAGAAGATAAAGGTTTCCGGCTCTACAATAGTGAAACCGGGGAAGGCGAGATTGTGGGTAAATTTTCAACTGAATGCGGTCATGTAAATTTAATGACAGATTTCAAAGCTATGGGTAATGCATTGCATGCTGTTTGGGAAGCAGAAAAAGTATGGGAGGCCAAAAAAATGAGGCAACGGACGAAACAAGCAAGAAAGTTTAAGTTCAAGATGAGCGATTTGTCTAGTATTAATGAAACTAGCTAGCTTTTCAATATGTACATATATATTTATTAAAGAGTTTTATAAAATTCAATTATTTTCATTGTCGTCAGTCTCGTAATATTTGACTTTAATCCATAAACTGCAACTTTCACATTGAACTATTATGTCATATCCATTGTCACCATCTTCTGTGCCATGTTCTATTAGATTTGTCTCTGTAACACTGATTGATTTTGGATACTGGCATCTGGGACAATCCTTACTCCACGTACTTTCGCTCTCACTTTCTGACATTTCAAATTCATCTAAACTATACACATCTAGACCGTCCCCAGATATGTTGAATCCCTGACGTTGCATTGACTTCTTCAAATTTTCATCGTATTCATCTCTGCTTTCAGTGTCTATTAACACCTTATACGCTTGTTGGATATTATCGATTGTTGTAGATTCATTGCCATTCTTGTCTGGATGATGCTCTAAAAGTTTATTTTTATATGAACTTTTGATATCTGAAATACCGCAGCTAGGCAGCAATCCAAGAATTTCGTAATACGTTCGTTGCTGGATATTCTTATCCTCTATATATGGATCCATAGACCAAAGAGTACATTTCATTAACAGATATAAGCTGGTTGAAAAATAGTGAAGTATCATGATCACGTGAATAATCTAAAATTTTTTTTTTTTTATGTATTGCAATTCTTTAGATGAGATGAATTCTCTTGATTTTTCAATCTAGTCGAAGATAGACAATCTGGTTTATACATGTCAGGGGAGAAAAGAAAGAGAGAATCGAAGACTACAGAATTAAGGGTATCTTCTTTAACGGAGGATCCCTCTATTGTAGTCGGATCATTTTTCAATGGTTTATCAATTCCCAGTGATATTGAATTCGATTTATATAAGCATAAGAAAAGCAATGAATACTTGATTCATGGAGAAAATGAGAGATTAGATTATAATGGTGAAACGGTTGAAGATGATAATAATGACTATGTTGTTGCATTGTATGACCCGCTAAATAAGTCGGTTGATTTATATAAATCCCCTATGGTACTTAGCAAGGTAACAGCCAAATCTAAAAGATCGTTCAAAGGACCATCGATTAGACAAGCAGGCGTTCGTAATGTGACTCAACGTAATGCATTGGGTGAAGCTTTTGGTACGAAGAAAGCAAAGGCTGCTATTACTAATTTGGAGAAGAATAGAATTGATGCTGATAAGCTTCAAGACATGGAGTTGGACATTGTCGATTCTGTTAAAGAGACAACACAAGATCTCCCAACTAGAAAAGAAATGGATGAAACTGTTACGAATGATAGACCTACTCCAATCGCGAACGTCGATGCAACAGATGTCGAAGATATCTACCCATTGTACAATATAATACCCAAGAAGGAATGGTCATACTTGCGTGTTAATTCTCTATTCACTGAGGAAGATCAAGAACAGAGGTTGGAGTTATTGCCATTTGGAAAATCGATATACATATCGAAGCATTTACAAAGCGTTATTGATTCTAATAACACGGAGAAATTGCAATTACTCTACTACGCATCTTTATTATTCGGAGTGTATGAAAACCGTCGTGTCAAAGATAAGGAAACCTTGATGCTAAAACTCGAAAATAAGCCATCAGAAATACTTGTCGATGGTATATTAGAAAAATTTACCATACCACGTACCACCCAGTTTGGTAAATCTAAAGACAGGTCCTTCATCATTGATCCTCACCACGAAGATAAATTATTGTGTTACTTATTGGCAATCATCTTCCACATCGATAACTTTATGATCGAATTGCCTCCATTGGCGCATGAGTTAAATATGAAGCCTACGAGGTTAGTTGGTTTATGCAAAGCATTGGGTGCAATTATTAAATCTGCCACAGTTGCACAAGCAGAAGCATTCGGTATTCCGAAAGTTTCTGCCAGTACCTATAAGGTTGCGACATTGAAGGTCCCATTCAAATTACCAGAAATGAGTAAAAAGGTTAGAAAAGGTGGCCGCTAGTTTGATATATATATATATATTATAGCTGTAGATTACACAAAAATAAAAAGAATTTTCATACTAACTGGAATGATTTCGTACAACGCAATCAACTTATAGAACGCTGAATTAAGATGGCGAAAACAGACGAGAGCACGGAAAAGGATTCTCAGATACTTGAGCAATGCTTAATTGGCCTTGCTGAGTGTGAGCAAGAAATGGACAAGGCAGAAATAGATGCCAATATCTATAGAATCAAAAAAACTCAAGGTATTTACAATAAACGTCGTGACATCTTAAGAAACATTCCCCAATTCTGGTATATTGTCTTGGCAGAGAATGATGACTTCCCAGATTATGTTACGGGTGAAGATTTAAAATACATTGAATATATTACAGATATTTACGTACACTTCAAGGTAGCTGATTCTGAGACTACAGAAAACCCTCGAGATTTTTCCATTACCGTAGCATTCAAAGACGATGAAAATAAAGACCCGCTAGTACCAACTCAAGAAGTGACGAAGCACTTTCAATCAACGATTGAAGATGGAGAAGAAAGACTAACTTCTACTGTGGCTGATGTTAAATGGCCAAAGGAACTAAGCAGCATTAATCCAATTGCAATAAAGCAGAGTAAGGGCAAAGATTTGACATCTGAGGACAAGAAAAATTATCGATTAGGAATGAAGTCATTCTTTTCGTGGTTTAATTGGACGGGAACCAAGCCAGGAAAGGAATTCAGAAATGGGGACGAGTTAACACGGTTGATAATAGAAGATTTATTCCCATACGCTGTCAAATATTACACGGAAGCATTACCAGGAGATGGCTCCAATGACGAAGATAGTTCTGAAGGTGAAGAGTTGGATATTAGCGGAGATGATGATAATATCGATCAACCAACAGAAGAACAGAATAAGAAAAGAACATCCCAGGAAGATGATCAAGTCTCGAAAAAAAGAAAATAATTGTTGTTTTGATATTGATCGATATGCTATCATCTATAATGACTACAGACTACCGATGACCTCTAATGGTACTCTAGCCTAGCATATTCTTAAATACTTATTATTAAGTCGTGTGTTGTCCAATATAAATTGGAATTGAGAGCTCAAAAAAAATTTAACGTAAATTAATAGTAATATATAGTCTTTCCTTATCAGCTCCGGCCACCCATCCCCTTTAATAATCTACATCACTTACCCTCTGGTGTTGTATCGTTCAGTCGACTACAAATAAATCAAAACCAAACTATTGTAGCAATAGAATAGCTTAATCACAAACCCGACCAATTATTGATTATTAATATACATTTATCCAACCTAAGGTTAATTATAAGTATGAGTGTTCAAACAGCAGGAAGTGCTACTGAAGAGCCGTTCGCTGGTCCCAACTTAAACATCACGTTAACTTGTCCTGAGTGTAAGATATTCCCACCTGATTTAATTGAAAGATTTAGTGAGGGTGATATAGTTTGTGGTAGCTGCGGTTTGGTGCTTAGTGATCGGGTCGTAGACACCAGATCTGAATGGAGAACCTTTAGTAATGACGATCAAAGCGGTGATGATCCAAGCCGTGTTGGTGATGCTGGAAATCCTTTATTAGACACAGAAGATTTATCGACAATGATTTCGTATGTTCCTGACAATACCAAAGTCGGTAGAGAATTGAATAGAGCACAATCTAAATCTTTAGTAGATAAGAAAGATAATGCATTATCTGCTGCTTATGCAAAATTGTCCCAAATGTGTGATGGATATCAATTGCCAAAAATTGTTCAAGATGGAGCTAAAGAAGTGTACAAATTGGTTTATGAAGAGCGCCCGTTGAAAGGTAAATCACAAGAATCAATTATGGCCGCAGCTATATTTATCGGATGTCGTAAGGCAAAGGTTGCCCGGCTGTTCAAAGAAATCTGGGCTTTAACAAATGTCCCGAGAAAAGAAATTGGTAAAGTCTTTAAAATCATGAATAAAATTATTCAAGAAAAGAATGAATCCAATCCAAATGCTTACTCCCTTATACAAGACAGTATGCAAACTACACAAACTTCGGCTGAGGATTTGATCCGAAGATTCTGTTCTCATTTGGGTTTAAATACTCAAGTCACGAATGCAGCTGAACATATCGCGAGACGTTGTAAAGAAGTCGGCGTTCTAGCAGGTAGATCACCTATCACTATTGCTGCAACTGTTATATATATGGCAGCTCTAGTATTTGGCGCCGACTTGCAACCTTCTAAAATCGCGGATAAAACCGGTGTCAGTGATGGTACAATTAAAACATCATACAAAGTTATGTATGAAGAAAAGGAAAGATTAATAGACCCTTATTGGATTGAAAGCGGAAAGGTCAAGTTAGAAGAAATTCCAAAAACCTAATATAATATTATAAATTGAATTATACTCCTTTGGCGATTAAAAAAATACATTTATTTAAAGCAAAAACCTCCAAAAAAAAGACTTGAATAACTTTTATTGTATTTCTACTTATAGTTTTTGTTTTTATTATCCTACCTATTTCCTTATATTACCTCTAGCTTTGATAGTTAGGGTGCTCTTTTGTTTATAGCATAATAAACGGGATTAGGCTATTTGCGCGAACAAGAATCTTTTAAAAAATTATAATTATTAACCGTAAGACCTCAGAAGTAATATTAGTAGAGTCCATTAGAAAATTTGCGATGCTTTTAAGAACGTTTGCTAGATCACTAGCAACCGCAACATCTGTGAATTCACCAAAACTACAAGATATCGTAATCATTGGTGGAGGGCCAGCAGGATTATCATTATTAGGGGCTTTGAAAAACTCTTACAAAACCAAGCACTTAAAATGTACCTTAGTTGAAGGATCGAGCTTGGATGGTATCAGAGAATTTACGGATGACCCTCCTGAAGAGTATACGAATAGAGTCGTATCATTGACTCCAAAATCTGTTGAATTCATGCAAGAGAAAATCGGCAATTGGGATTACATAGACCAAGATAGGGTAAAATTCTATGACAATATAGTTGCTTATGATTCCCAAGATAAGGATTCGCGTATCAGGTTTGATGCCAGTGCAATTGGTGGAGTATTGGCTGCCATGTGTGAAAATATAAACATCCAGAGTTCCTTGTTATCAAAAATCAATGAATTAAACGAAAACATCCAGGATCCTGAAGAGCAAGATGCTATTATTTTGGACAAAACTAAGGTTGTTGATATTAGCAATCCAAAAGATTTGGTCCATGACTTAATGGAAACTGATCCTACTGAAGGAAATCCAGATATAGATTGGCCAATCGTCAAGCTTTCAAATGGTGATGTTTTGCAAACTAGACTTTTAGTAGGTGCAGATGGTTTCAATTCTCCCGTCCGTAAATTCTCGCATATTCCATCGAGAGGCTGGTTCTATGATAGATTTGGAGTTGTGGCAACAATTAAACTTCAGTATGAAGACTATCGTTCAATCGGGTGGCAAAGATTCCTAACTACTGGTCCTTTAGCTATGTTACCATTAACTGAGGACAATGCAACCCTTGTTTGGTCAACCACCCCTGAATTATCAGAGCTATTTTTGAAGATGGACGAGGAAATCTTCCCCCACTTGGTTAATGCTGCCATGACTTTGTCAGAAGTAGATTTGAACTACTTGTATGGACAATTGAAAAAAGACCCAGCTGACAAATCTGTCATAGATGAAATAGAATGGCGTATGTCAAAAATTAAACTCTCTGACTTAGAAGAAAACTATCCTCTACAGGTTACGACTGTATTAGAGGGTTCTAGAGCCAGATTTCCGTTAAAACTCTCTCATGCTGACACCTACACAATTCCTCGTGTGGCATTAATTGGTGATGCTGCCCACACTGTTCACCCATTAGCTGGTCAAGGTTTAAACATGGGTCAATCTGATGTAGCCAATTTAGTTGATGCTCTTGAGAATGGGGTAACCAGAGGTTTGGATATTGGTTCTACTTTGGTATTAGAAAATTATACTGCTAATTCCTGGCCTGCTAATCATGCCTTGATGGGTGTCTGTGATAAATTGCATAAAGTATTCTCTACGGACTGGTATCCTGTGGTATTCTTAAGAGGATTTGGTATGAAGTCATTGAATATGGTGGATAGTGTTAAAGATTTAATGATAAAGGCTATTAGTGGAAGGTAAATATTAATTAATCACGTGTATGACTTAGATATGAGATTTTAATCTTCAATATGAAATACTTGTAGATAGTTGCTGAAAACATCAAAGGTTAATGATGCCATGCGTATAACATATACTAGTCTACGAGGGATATATAGTCGTAGAGCTAAAAGCCAGAATTTTTCGAACAACGGGGTTAGATTTTTCTCGACACCTAAAACGGATCATGGAGGAAATAAGGTAATTGATCTACAAAAGAAGAAGAAAAGAGAGCCGCTTATTACTGATAAATTCAGTGAATTAAAGGAGAAATATGATACACCACGCTATCCTATTGTATTATGTCATGGATTTTCTGGGTTTGACAAACTCACATTTGTCAACAAACCTAGAGTATTCAACGGTTTAAACCAGGCAGAGGGAGCTGTTAAGAATGTCATTGATGATAGTCTATTACAATTCGACTACTGGCGCGGTATTAGAGAAGCACTTGAAAAAATAGGTAGTACTGTGTTAATAGCAAAAGTTCCGCCTTTTGGGACTATAAAGGAAAGGGCGATAAACTTGAATAAGTTCATTAACAAACAATGTGACGAGCTTCGAAAGAGCGAATCTAAATCTTCTATTTACAGCAACAATTTAAATAAGTCTAGTGAAGATGTATCAGAAAGCGCTACATTTGAAAGCACTAATAAGCCAATCAAGGTTAATTTAATTGCACATTCAATGGGAGGATTGGATAGCCGATATCTCATATCTAAATTGAAGCATAGTAATTACCAGGTTGTTTCATTGACCACCATCTCGACTCCGCATCATGGTTCTGAATGTGCAGATTTCATTGTCGATATGATACGGGAAAGAAATTATTTATCAACAGTATGCCCAAAATCTGTGAATGAGCTAACAACTTCAAGTTTGATGGAATTCAATAAAGAAATAATGGATGACCCTAATGTTGCTTATTTTTCATATGGTGCTCGCTTCAATCCCCGTTGGTTTAACATCTTCAAGTTGACATGGGAAATCATGAAGTACGAAATGAAGCTTCATTCGAAGGATGCAAGTTCCTTGAAACAAATTGATAATGATGGGGTTGTAAGCGTGGAAAGCTCCAAATGGGGTCAATACTTGGGGACGTTGGATGAAGTAGATCACCTTGATTTAATCAATTGGACAAATAGATTAAGAAACACTATTGATAGCGCCTTGTTTCGAACTAAGTCAAAGTTCAATGCAATTGCTCTATACTTAGATATAGCCGAAAACCTATCGAAGAAAGGATTTTAGACATATAACTTTATCCATATATAGAATTTATTAATAAAAGCTCTTCTCTTTCTATTCATTAATTGTGATTGTCTTGATGTAGGTAAATTCTTCAATCCCCCAAGAACTGTTTGCTCTTCCTAAACCACTGTCCTTAAACCCACCGTGGGGAATCGTCGCCTCGTCATGGATAGTGGAATTATTAATATGTACACCACCACATTCAATTTTTTTGGCGATCAGAATAGCCTTCAACGTGTTTGTAGACCAAATGGAGGCCTTTAATGCACTAGTATCCTTGTTAACCTTATTTATGAGGTTATCTAACTTATCGTACTTATAAACAGATAATATAGGGCCAAAACTTTCCACAGAATCAAGTGACATGTCAGAAGAAACATTACTTAAAATGATTGGAGAAATAGACCTATTCTCATTTGGATCCGAAGCTTCAGCTTTGGATCCAAAAATAATTTCTGCACCCTTTGATAATGCATCATCTATCAAACCATTAACATTCTTTGCAAATCCCGAATCCCTTTGTGGAAAGGTGTAATCAGAATTCTGGACGATGTCTTTCGCTGCAGTTTTCAACTTATCCACAAATTTTTCATAAATTGTTTCATGGATATAAACCTTGTCGGTACTCATACATATTTGACCTTTATGACACCACGCACTCCAAATAGTATTTCCTACAGCTTTTTCAATGTCAGCATCTTCCGCAATTATTGAATAATTCTTCCCGCCTAATTCCAACAAGCAAGGTTTTAAATATTTTGCTGCAACTGATGCAATCTTCTTACCAGTAGCCGTAGATCCAGTAAAATACACTTTTCTAATGATATCATTGCTGACCAATGATTCATAAATCCTAGGATTGTCTTCGGGCCTAACATTAATCAATTGTAAAGCCTTCGGAGGAACCCCTGCCTCTAGGAAGCACTTCACCAACATATATGAAACATGGGCCGATTTCTCCGACGATCTAAGGACTACCGAACAACCTGCAGCCAATGGCGCTGCAATCGCCCGACATCCAAGAATAACTGGTGCATTCCAAGGTGCAATGGACAAAACCGATCCTACTGGTTGTCTGTACGTCAATACTAAATCACACTCGACTGACTTTGGTATAATTCCGTCAGGCTGTGATAACTTTGCTACCACTTCTTCCAATTGCATTACAGCAGCATCTACATTGAATTCACTAAACCATTTAGGTCCTCCAATTATTTCGTGGGCATCCTTAAATAGTTGTTTTCTTTCTTTGAGAAGTTCACTAACTCTTAGAAGAATCTCCTTTTTCTCAATAAATGATTTGGAAGACCATTCTTTGAATCCTTCTTCCGCGGACGAACAAACCGTTGTTATCTGTTCTTCAAATTCCAAATAAGTCACATCACAAACATTCCTATGATCATGAGAAATTACTGAATATTTATTATCAGTAACAATATCCTCACCATTAATAATTAATGGGATTGTAGGTGGATATCCAGTAGGCATATTTCGCTAATGATTATAATGAACTAGCGGATGATCGAATGAACCAATGATGAAACAGTTATGAATTCGAACTGATTTATATATCTTCAATGGTGCAACCTTTTGTTTTTAATAGAAAGCTAGGAAAATCTACTGCATGGAGAACGGTTTTTTAGCTTTACAAAATGTAGTATTTGTTTTGAGACTTATTTTTTCTACATTTTATACACTACCTATATTAGATTTTTCAATTCCGATGAACAACATTCACAGTAATCAAGAATTGATGAAATGCCATCAACAAGTTCGTTTGAAGTATCTTCATCATCCATTGTTTTTATTTCTTTCAATATATTCGCATTTAAGTATTCACACCTTTGCAATTCACTCATTAGCCAGTTCTTCCATTCTCCCCGACCAATCTCTTCTTCCATTTGATTTAACATCCGTAACTTGACTAAAAGTTCATGCCTCTTAACTCCTATTTCTTGAAAGGACTTCTTTAAGCTTTTGGCCACTTGCTTAGTTGACTCATCGGCATATACTTCATTCCAATACGTAGTTTTATCATAGTTTAAGACGAATGAATTATTCTTAAAGGTATTGAAGCATTTTGAGTTGGCAGTATTCGTATATGCCGAAGAATTATGTACTGATTCCAACATTTCAGTGGTATCCTTTAAGTAAATTGCACGCTGAAGCATCATTGGTTTGGCGTGTAAGTGTTCATCGGCTAATCTATTTGCCTGGCGAACTGTCCAGTATGCATGAGTCGTCTTGCCAAGCAAGAAAATGTTTAAAAGCCCGGAAAGGAATACCACAAAAATCAAGGTGTAGTTCATTTGAATGGCTCTCATAAAAGTAATGATACCATTAGCAACTAAGTGAAAACTTCCAAATAATAAAAATAGAAACATAAAAACAATATTTCGTAATGCAATAGTCAACACATCTAATAATCCAATTCTAACTGCAGGTGCAGAAGGTAACTGGTTCACAGCTTCATCTGAATGGCTCAATTTTCCATATAAGTAAATAGATTTCACAATCATACCATGCGAACCAATCTTCCTAACAGCCTCTTTAAGATCTTTATCGAGTTTCTTAGCCACTTCAACGCAAAGCCTATGACATACACTTCCGACTACTTTAGAAAGGATCAGTTGCTTGTCAAACTCCACGGATGAATAAACAAAAACTTTGCTCGTTGAAAGGGTGATTCTCATAATCACAACTCGATATATAATTTTAAACTCACAATTGAGGAAACAATATCTCTCTTTAGAATGAGTGAAGTTGTAGTATTCGTCTTCAACCATATTTTCGACATGCTGTTCGAATTGAAGTTCACCCTTTTTGTTCCTGTCAATTATTGTTGGTGTATTAAATTTACGGTATATGGAACCGTCCGGTAAAGTTGACCATGCCTTCTTAATAATAGATTCAAAACTCGAAAATGCATTCTGACCACCCATGATAATAGAATTATCTCCTAGTAATGCATGAAAGATTGCTTTTGCCGGTAAATTGTATAACTTTTCAGATAAAAGTTTCAGATCACGGCTATAATCTATTTTGTATTGCTTTAGGTTATCGTTATCCTTGTTTTGTATAACTGAAGGTATTAGTGATTTGTGGTCATTATTATGTTGTTCTTTGTTCTCCATTTCACGTTCATTATTGAATTTATTTTCAATTTCTATCAAATCATGTATAATTTCCTGTAAACCCTTGGGATTATCGTCAATTCTATTATGAACAAGATACATCAACTTTTTTTGAATTAGCTTCCCGTCATCCAAAAATAGTTTCACTTTGATAAGGCCGTTAATGTTGTAGATTTTTAATAGATCATGATTCTTTGGTTGACTACACTCAACCGACACGACATGGTTTATACTACGTTTAGCTAATGAGATGAATCCACATGCCTGAATATAAAAGTAAATGTGATTCTTAGTAACAAAGGCCCTTCCACTTAATTCTTGTTTTGAATTCGGTGAGGATATACATCTAAATGACACCAAACAAATTTCACCTGGTTCTACTGATGTTTCAAATAATGCCCTCATTTGAATATCCATAGGAATTAGTTCATTCGGATAATTATGTGGGTAACGACGTCCGGACTCAAAGTTATCGATGCTGGAATCTATTTCATCAGGTTGATTATTACTTTCAGCTTCAGATTCTGATGAGTCATTTAAATAATATATTCCCCAGTTTACTGAACCACAAATATTTGCCGTTAACGCAGTAGGTAAAGATGTTGGATCCGAAATAGAATAACTTATGATTGCTGATTTTGTAGTATTTGTAACAAAAGGGGGCCTAATTTGAGGTATTTGGTTATACACATATTTTCGGAAGAATTGTTCATTCCTTTCAAGGTGTACTGATAATTTACTAGAATTGATTATTTGTCCCATCGAATTTACAATTTTGAAATTTGTTAATTCACGATCCATGGTGGTATTGGCCGTTGAAGCAAATTCAACCAAGAGAGGTGGATATCTCCCGGACGCAATGTTGACTAATTCGTCTTCATGAGATTCCGATATTCTACTTCTTTCATTTTCGAAAACCTTCAACCAGGACTTCAATTCAAATAATGTTTCCGTTTGAAAAATTATTGTGGTATCAACGGTCTTGATTTCAAAACAGAATCTTCTATCTTCGTTTGGAGCATACTTCACTTTACATAGTAATATCCCAATTTTGTCTGATTCTTGTACAAATTTCTTAGAAGGACTCAATAATAATAACCCGAAAACTCCGTTTTTAATGAACGCCCACCTTTTAACCCAAATTGGCTTTGTTGATTTATCCGTATAGGTTTTCATAAATAAATAACCGTGCTTTTCTAATCCATCTTCATCAATATCCAATAAATTTTTAAAATTAATTAGTGAAACATTATAATCATCCTCACTGGTAGAAGGCATATATTGTTTGGAAGAACTTTGTTCAACCTGATATCTTGCTTGGATTAAATCACTATTTAAGTTACCAATTGCAGATGAATTAGAATCACACCAGTGTTGGATTTTCTGAATTTTTTCCCAATCTTGCTTGTAACCAGTATCCACTATATCCGTGTCTAAAATAGACTTTTTACCCTTCCATATATCGGTGTTGAATCTAACAAGCATTTTGTCTAATAAATTTCCCAAATGAGCTAGCTGAATGACTACCTCAAGACATTCATGGATGTAGTCTTTTCTAACATGAAATAATTGCACAACATCTTCCATCACCATAATTGGACTCTTCGTCTTTGAAGAAGAGAGGTAAATTTCTAAGTAAGTATCATATTTATTTTGCGCAATCTCGTACCTGTTACGCAATTCTTTGTATTTATTAATATCCTTCATTATTCTGGTTTGTAAATTATCCAAATTATATGAATTAACGCTCAAGGAAGCCAAACTCTTGCCCCATAGCTTCTTCAACCCGCTGGCGGTAGTTGTTAATGCCTGTACCGTATATTCTTGGTCAATCAATCCATCTTGGATAAACGGCGGTACTAAGTGCTCTAAGAACGAATTGGAAAATGTTTGGAATTCTTTGATATATTTAGGGAACTTTTTGATGGAACTAGATAGCGCAAATATCCATCTTTCGATATTTTCAATTTGATCATCTACATGGTTCACGGAAGCTCGAAAACTTGGTGAATCTAAAGCTGCTTCTTTGAAGCTAACCGAAATTAGCCTTAACTGTCGGAAATCCCCATTGGTTTTGGAAGTCATGTGTTATCAATTCCTTATTAGTGGTTAGTATTAACCATATTTCACTCCAACTAAATTAGATAGGTCTCATATTCTATGAAACGCACGACTCTTGGAATCTGCAGATTCGAATAACATTTTACCATCTACGACAAAAGGCGTCCTTGTATATATATCCAAATAGACTTCTGTATGGAAATGAACTTTTGTTTATTGGTACTAGAGGGTGCTGTATTTTATAGTATTTCAAAAAGCAAATGTATATAAATAAATTGAATTTGATCCAAAAATTTGCTAAAAAGACAAAAAAAATATTTAATAAGTCTTCTCAGTTTAGACTTACAAAGAAGTAGATACATATATATTTATGATATATATATATATATATATATCTTCTATGTTGTCTAGTTGTTTCAGTTGCAAAATCATATTTTATATTGTATTTTAAAATTCCGGATAAATTAAATTTTCCGGATTGCTCCAATTCGAATGTAGCTACTATTTGGACCCTTACAGTAAAAATAAAAAATAGAAATACCTAGAATTGTGATTATAATCTTGAAATGATTTTATTTCTAGAAACCCAAATACCTTTTCTATATAGAATCTTCAATCGATAAAAAAAATTGAAGGTAGCCGCTATTAACCGATATTTGAAAGATCATAATTTGTAGTCAAATCCGAAAGTTGCGAAAATTGTTAAACTTGCAAAATGTAAAGACTTTACAATAAACAGATTTGGAGCCAACCCCTGTTTATAATATGAATGATGATCATACAACCAGGTCATGCAGGTACAAAGAGGAAAAATATAGAAAATTGGTGCCGATCGTTTATATGATTGTTTCCCAGAGTCAGAATTTGAGATTAAGTATAAAACGGATTCAAAATCAGAGTTAAAAGGTATCAGTTTCCATTAGTATATGATTTAAAAATACTCATTCTACAAGGTTGTATTCCCCACAACACTTGGTATTATAGCATTAGCTTTTACATATTGTATTAAGGCTACAAAGGATATTGTCTAGGATTGCCTTGCAGCCGTTCAAGGTAATTGAACGGTAATTTCGCAGCAAAAATTTTAAACGGCAAAAATTTACTATGCCGTTAGCATTTGCCAATCGGCATTTTCACTTGATCTTTTATTTATTGTCAAGCGATGCCAAAAGAATTTTGAAAATCTCATAAAGGAAACTGATAGCTATCTATCAGAAAGCCTTATATAGGGAAATTCTGCAGAGTAATCATAATTTTTGATAGAACTGAAACTGTGCCTAAAGTTAAATATGGAGGAAGCCAAAAAGAATGATTTCTCCTTATCAAGTATTCAATTAGATGGCGAGAGTTCTAAAGCACAAACAAAATTTGGTTCGTTTATTGATTCATTCAAAAGAGCCGAACCAGCGGCAATTACCAATGATTTGGAAAATGGTAAAGAAGTATTTACTTCCCCTTTGGAACAGCAACTTAAAGATAGACATATCCAGATGATAGCCATCGCTGGTTGTGTTGGACTGGGTCTATTCATCTCTCAAGGTTCTGCTTTAGCCGCATCTGGTCCTGGAGGTTTAGTTATTTCCTATTCTATCATAGGTGTTTTACTATACTTTATCGTTCAATCATTAGGTCAATTAACAAGTGCATTCCCAGTTAAAGGTAATTTCTTAGTATATAATGTTCGATTTATTGATGAATCGTGGGGGTTTGCCATGAATTGGAATTATTGCTTACAGTGGCTAGTAACAGTACCCTTGTCTTTGGTATCCGCATCTATGACTATTCAGTTCTGGGGTTCAAATATTAACCCAGTAGTCTGGGTGGCTGTCTTCTATGTGGTTATTGTCGCTATTAATATTCTCGGTATTAAAGGTTATGGGGAGGCAGAGTTCATGTTCTCATTAATAAAGGTTATTGCAATAGTTGGTTTTTGTATCTTAGCAGTAATATTGGTTTGTGGTGGTGGAAAACAAGGTTATATTGGTGCAAAATTTTGGCATAATCCAGGGACATTCTCCCATGGATTCAAGGGTGTATGTTCAGTATTCGTAAATGCTGCATTTTCATTTGCAGGTACAGAATTGTGTGCCTTAGCAGCAGCGGAAGCCAAAAACCCCCGGAGGGCATTGACTAAAGCTATCAAACAAGTTTTCTGGAGAATTATAATTTTCTATATGCTTTCAACTATAATGATTTGCTTCCTTGTGCGCTATAATGACCCAAAATTATTAAGTAATTCATCTTCATCCGCTTCTCCTTTTGTTGTTGCTATTCAGAATGGTGGTATCAAAGTATTACCTTCTATATTTAATGCGGTGATTTTAATAGCCGTTCTATCAGTTGCGAATGCAGCTGTCTTTGCATCTTACAGACCCCTTGTAGCTTTAGCACAAGCGGGCCATGGACCAAAAATTTTAACTTATGTAGACAGGAAGGGGAGACCATTAGTGGCATTACTTTTTACATTAACTATCGGGTTATTGGGTTTCGTTTCGGCATCTCCAAAACAAGAAGTAGTTTTCAATTGGCTACTCGCCTTATCGGGTTTATCGACAATATTTACATGGTTTTCGATCTCATTGTCACACGTTCGTGTTGTCTACGCCTTCAAGGTTCAAGATATTCCGCTTGAAAATTTCCCATTCAGAGCAGTTGGTGGTGTCTGGGGTCCATATTTCTCAATGGTTGTTAACGTATTGATTTTGATTGCCCAATTCTATGTCGGTTTATATCCAGTAGATGGAAAGGAAAAGGATATTTCTACCTTTTTGCAAGTGTATCTTGCTGCTCCGGTTGTTCTAGTGTGCTATGTTGGTCATAAAATATGGACGAAAAACTGGAAATTATACATCAAGGCTCATGAAATGGACCTTGCTACAGACCGCCAAACATTAAATATTGACCAACTTAAAGAAATAGGCAATGAGGAAGCACTTCTTTGGAAGTCAAGGCCTTGGTACTCTAAAGTATATCATACCTGGTGTTAGTAACTTATATAATTTCTCATATCTTAGTCGTGTAGTTGCAGAAATACTACGTCAATTTTGTATTATGAAAACAAGAAGTAGAGTGTTCAACTTAGACGGCAATTGAATATAAATAAACGTATGATCGTAGAATGAGTACTGTCCAGCAGCTCACCAATGATTTGACTAATTTAACTGCTGAGTCCAAGAGACGAAATACAGAAATTAAGCACGCGTGTGATAAGGCTATTCAAGAATTGAAAGCATATCAACCACATGAGAAAATAAATCAAATAACACAAGAGAATATTCAAAGAGACATTCTAAAACCATTACTACTATCATGCAATGTGGGAAATGCTAAATTTGCTACATTGTCAGTCCCTGTTATTCACAAATTAATAGTAAGTGAAATTATTGCAACAGAATGTTTAAACGAACTTTTGGATTCTTTGAAGGAGGCAACCAATTTGGCTACAGATATACAGTTGAGAATCTTACAATGCTTGCCTACGCTTATGCAAAATTATAATAAAAATATTACTAATGAAAAATTACTAAAACTATTAGGAATTTGTTCTGGCTTAACTGCCAGCAATAAATCTACGGTTGTTATTAATACCGCTTCTGCTACGTTACAGCAATTATTCAGCAATATTTATGATACAATTAATGATAGTGGAGAGGAACGGAATGAAATTAAAATTGACGATGACAAGGTAATAAAAGTGAATGATTCGTCGTTGGAAGGATTTAGGATATTTAATGATTTATGCGGATTAATCGAAAATGTGAAACCGATCTACATTACCGACTTTATAAATATTAAAACTTTATCTGTATTGGAGATCATAGAGAATATTTTGTCGAACCATAAAGAATTATTTGATAAACATCAGGAATTAGGGTTTTTGGTGAGAGTAAAGATAATCCCTGCTTTGTTAAGAATCTTAAACTCTCCTGCAAAAAGTTTCCCTATGAGTATTAGGACAATGAGGATTATTCATATTTTACTAGCCTCTCAGCTAGACAATTTAGAGGTTGAAAGTGAGATTGTATTGTCATTTTTGAACCATATGTTGTTGAATAATGACAATGAACATGACGAAAAACCTAACTGGGTAAAAATTACTGTCTTAGAAATGTTTCGAGGATTGTTTTCCGATTTCACCGTTATAAGGTCAATCTATGAGAAGTATGATATTAACCCTAAGAAAAAGAATGTTATACGAGAATTGATGACAATAATTAGTACCTTCTTACTGCATAATTCTTATATTATAAGTGATATAGTCCTGCCACCATCAAATTCACATGCACAGCTGCAGTTGTCAAAGCAATCTTCCAATATGAAAATATCTATACTTGATCATTTAGATAAATCCGAGCCACCATCAGTAATCCCAAAAACTTATCCAATTTACTTGACTTATTCGATTCTACTTGCGTATGCAGATGGGGTTGCCAGATTTGTTAGTAATATTTCTAACCAACCGGATCAGAAAAAGTTAGAGTCTGATGTTGAATTTGTTACAGGTTTAATCGAGAGTTGTTATCCTGAAGTATCATCTTTGTTCGAGGGATTTGTTTTTTCGCATATAGATAAAGAGGGCTTCCATTCATTGATAAGAACTTTGCAAAAATTTACGCATACAACCGGCCTACTAGGGCTTGGATCATTAAGAGATGGTTTCTTGAGGATGATTTCAAAAGCGGTCATCAAAAACGTGAGTGATAAAGATATTAAGGCTAACCATGCAAGCAATAACTCACTACAAGAACAAGGTAAGCAATTACTAGCCCTCGGAGAGTCTGTAGTCGAATCATTCAGTTCTCAGAAGCATTCATCTGAAAGCAATCATCTGCAGCAGTATCAATTTAAGCCTAGAAATTTTAATTCAAGACAAGTCATTTGTTTGCGAGTATTAGCTAATTTAGCTATTTCCTTGGGTTCGACGTTGCAAGGTTCATGGGCTATCATATGGATAACTTTTCAATGGTGTGATTATTATATCAATGGGCCGGACGAATATAATGGATACTTCAACAAGAATAACATTAATTTCCCAAGTGAGACGTTACCCAAATTGAGCACTGCTGATATAAATAGTATAGAAACCTCCAAGAAAAAGTTCTTCGAAAGTATTAATGAATACCCTCTTGTGTCATATCACGAATTACTATTTGCATTGATCGATTTATCAGATAGGGCAATTAGTAGTGGTCAGAAGGATAAAGGTAATGAGGAAGAAAAAGGAAATGAGATATTAATTGTTTGTCCTTATAATACGGTCTATTATCTTAAAGCATTGCTCGATATTTGTCAAATTAATCCGAATAAATTTCTTATAGAAAATGATAAATCATGGGCACTCGTTTGTGATTACTTCATGAAATTAGGTACCGTAAGATCAAGTCATATTGGATATAATGTAAGGATTTTTATCGTTAATACTTTTGACAGTATCATCAAAGGTATGACTAGTGAAGGCTTTGAATCTTCTGACAAAGATATAAATATAAAGACTTCCCAAAAATCTTTAGATGGTTTAATGGGATTTCTTGAAAACTTATTTAAATTGGGTTTGCCTAACGAATTATTAGTCTTGAATTGTGAAACCGAATTACATTTACTTGTTTTGACAACGCTACATGAATTAATTGATAAATATGATACCCATTATCAAAATTCATGGCATATTGTTTTTAAAATATTGAATACTTCATTCAGAACGACTGAAGCGGAGAAAGAGGATAACAATTTGAGAGAGAAAATTAGACAATTAATCGATTCATCATTTAATACATTGAAATTAATTTTGGATGAATTTATGTCTTCATTACCCTTTGATCAAATGAACGTATTAATTGACACTTTGTATAACTTTAGTCATCAGAGTTATGATTTAAATATTTCCTTTAGTTCAGTTAGTTATTTTTGGTTGATAAGTGACTCCTTGAAATCAAAAATTCTTTCGGCTAACAGAAACCTGGATATCAATTACAAAATTAAAAACGAAAAGGAATTAATTGGAGCTATAGAGAGCGAAGCTAAAGAAGATCGCTCATTTTATGAATTGTTAGATATCTATTTACTTTCAACATTGTCGAAGTTGTCTACTGATTCAAGGGCCCAGGTAAGAGATGGTGCGATTCAGACATTCTTTCAAATCATAGATGTACATGGTGGCTTGTTACCATCATGGGACTTAATTTATGAAATAGTGTTACCAACCTTACTTAATTTAGAAATCGATTTAGAAGATTCGAAATTTAATAAAAAAGAATGGATTGAAAGCTTAAACCTTATTTTGTCGGGACTAGTTTCATTATATGGACAATTTATGATGGATTTTGATAACAAAGATAAGCTACAAACTCTAAAATATTGTTGGGAAGGCCTTATTAAATATTTTAATAGGCTTTTAGACTTGAAATGGGTTGATTTGAATTTAAAAAGCTTCAAATCATTTCATGATTTATTGGTCCCGTTTAGCAATATCCCATCGTATAATACTAAGGAAGTTAAAGACTTGTTGTTTGAATTTTGGACAAACGTTCCTGTGGAATACGACTTTGTCAATCCACTTTACCAAGATTCATTAGCGAACTTAATGAATTGTTTTCCACCTTTGTATAATATTATTAAAGATAAGTTGACTGTTGACCAAATAAATACTATAATGAACATGCTTAATAAGTGTGCTAGGTATCCTATCTTGCCAAGTACGTACTTGGACAATATCAAACCATCTCAGCTCCAACAATCAGTAATTAATAATTTAAAATGCATCGACCTGCAAGACTCGTTTGTTAAGTGCAGTGTTATCCAGCAACTCAGTAATATTTTGATTTATCCATTTGGAACAAGATTGAGAATCGAACAAAAGTTAGGCCCCAAATTAAATGGAAAAATAAAAATACCAACTTTCATTGCCGTAAGCCATTTGTCAATGATACAATTGAAAGAAAAACTAGGGCAGATAGATAACTTTAAGATCTTATTGGAGGACAAGACTGCAAGCAGGCTTTTCAAATCGTTATTGGAAGTCATCAAATCAAAAGTTAATGGTATCGAAAAACCGGAATATTCTCCACTTTGGGTCGAAGCCAATGGAGTTTTGAAGATGGTTATAGAAAAGCTTATCAAAGCTAATCCGCAGGAGCTCGATGATGATCCAAATTCAACCGAGTTGTGGAAATTAATTCTCAATGGAGTGAATATATGCTTTGAGACGGAGAAGGACCCTCAACACGAAATGATAAACATTCAGCAGTATATGGAATTGAGTCAAATCGTACTTCCAGAAATGATGTCGACTAAGAATAACGAGCAGCTAATGACGGAATTTATTGACAACATTTACCACAACTCATTCCTATACGAAAGAAACGACATTGAAGATTCGTTGCAACATTCTACGTTCTCGATCCAAGAACTAACTCAGAAACTTTCTCATTTCGACTTTGATCTGACCTTTGGTTCCACAGATCCTCTCGAGCTTTATTCTAATCGGAAAACCCGGATCATGTGTTTACAAGAGCTCATCAAATTTGCCGAAAAGAACGTCGAAGCTAAAAATAATCTCAGTGAGTTGAGCTTGCAGTATTTTGTATGTCGTGTTGCCTTCACTCTCAGGCGATTTGTTGCCGAAGAGATGCTTCTCTACAGATCCCCGTTGCCACAGGTCCAGCAGGAAGAACTAAACATCGTTATGTCCGGAATTCTTCTGTTGCAGCGCTCGATACATTCTTCAGCAGAGCGCAAGACCCTCGCAGACCTCTACGATTTGCTCACCAAAACCATTCCATTCGCCTCCAGAATCAGAAACCTCGACTTGCTAGTCGCAAGTGCTCTCCAGAACTTCCACTGATGCCCTATATCTGATGCGGTGCCTATTCAGGCAATATGTCCAGTTTTGATTGCAAATACCTGGATTATGTAATTATATAGATTTGTATAAACTCAATTATTCAGCACATTATTTACACCTTCTACTCCCAAACTTGGATTTCTAGTTCCTAGCCCCCTCATCTTGAAAGATACATGATAATTATTTAGTAGCTTAGTTTTTTTCTGTGCAAAGGGTTCAAATCTATTTGTTTACGGCTCAAAAACAGAAATTAACTGAAATCTAAGAATGCAACAGAAGCAAGTTCACGCGCGAAACAAAAATTTTGATTTAGTGAATCCAGAAGCCTTGTTTTATTCAAGAAATTAAATATACATGGTAAGGTTATTGATCGTAAGGTTATAGACTTCAAGTACATCAAGAATAACTGAATAACTGATACCTAAGAACTTATTTCTTAAAATTGAGATTTGGATTGATTTAGAGATCAACTTTTATTTTTAGACCACAAATTTTTTTTGTTTTTTTTTTATTCCTGTTGATTTATTAACACGTTGGATATAAAAGTATTCTGATTATTGGATATTAAATTATAGATTAAGTATCCATTCGTTCGCTGAAGAGATAATTGTCTAGGAAATGTCTTATAGAAGTCCTAGCCCAAGCAGATATCAGGAATTTGACCATGAGGCGGGTGAGATGTCGAGAAAGCGGTCGTTGATCAGGCCGGAAAGGACACGGATAGACCAGGATCACCCCAGATTCCATTATACGCAAATTGCCAACCAGGAGTCGAACCATCTCAAGATCCAGCCGTCGGCGACGGGACTTGATCCACAAATCTCGAACGACGAGCGTCCAAGCATGTCCTACCCGAGGAATTCGGCTAGTGAAGAGGAAGGAATTCCTCTTATGGATATCAACGAGGAGAGTGATACACCAAACCTCAAAGGAGGGAGAGAGGTCTTTGGTTTGAATGACGAGGTGGACTATTCACCAAGTAAGAAGAATGTTATCGCTAGACCCATCAAGGCGGCATACATTGAGGAAGAAAAGAAGCCAAAGCATGATATATATTTTTGGAAAGTATACTGTTATGTGATAACTTTTTGGGCTCCTTCGCCCTTGTTGAAGTTGTTTGGCTTGAAAAACAAACAGAGTCAGTTTGCATGGAGAGAAAAGATGGGATTGATTTCATGTATCTTTTACATTGGGGCATTCGTTGCTTACTTAACTTTCGGTTTTACCAAGACTGTTTGTTCCAGTACAATTATAAGAACTCAAATCAATCATGTCAATGATGGTTATCTTATTATTAACGGTAGATCGTTCGATTTGACCTCTTCACAACATCCTAAGGCAGCCGGTATTCAAGAGGGTGCGAATGTTTTATATCCACCATTAGCTGCAGGTGGTAAGGATGCATCGTTTTTGTTTCAGAACGTTAATGGTAACTGTAAAGGTTTGATTAAACCTAGGGATAATTGTACTATCCCTACTAACGATGACGATGAATTAGCATGGTACATGCCTTGTCGTTTATTTGCACAAGATGGTTCATCTAAGCCAAATTTTACGAAAGCGTATTATGATGGATGGGCATGTCACACAAGCACAGACGCAAGAAATGCATATTATGATTTAGATATAAATGGAGATGTTTATTTCACTTGGGAAGATATTAAAAATAGTTCAAGAAATTTGGTTGTCTACTCGGGTAACGTCTTAGATCTCGATTTAGTCAACTGGATTCAAAAAGATGACGTAGAATATCCAAAGCTTTTCGATAAATTAAGAGATGATGATACATATAAAGGTCACGATATTTCATTAGTCTTAAATAATAGTGAAGAGAAAAAGGCGGCTAGATGTTTGACTGAAATCATCAAGGTAGGTACTATTGATTCTGATACCATAGGTTGTATTGCGTCAACTATTGTTTTGTATGTTTCCTTGGTTTTCATTTTGTCTGTCGTTATTGTTAAGTTTTTAATGGCTTGTTACTTTAGATGGGCAATGTCTACGAAGCAAGGTGCAACTGCGCTCGACAATAAGTCCATGTTTGCAAGGAACAAGGAGATTGAGAATTGGGTTGACAATCCAACTTCCCATGGACCAATTAGCACAGTCCCAGTTAAAGCTAGAGCCAATTATAAGGCTGCCAAAACTAACAGACAGACCGTTTTTAAGAAAGGAAATAAATTTTCATTAGCTCCTAACAATGAATTGTCACAGTACTATGATAACGCAGATCAATTATCGAAGAATTTTAAGTATACTACCATGACTTCGCAAGCTGCTTTGATTGGGCGCCAAAAAAATAAATCTTTAAATAAGTCGAACACGAGACTGTCGATGTTGTTCCCAGACGATAGGGCTTCTTCAACGGATTTATTGACTAGACCTAATTCTCTTTATAACCCATTTGATGGTTTTGATGATTATCCTGTTAGTGGTTTGTCGCCCGATATTATTCACCCTGACGTTGTACCACAACCACCAGTTGAATATCAACCCTTCGGCATTCCTTTAGCTCACACTATGAATTTGGTCACTTGTTATTCTGAAGATGAAGAAGGCTTGCGTACCACGTTGGACTCAGTTGCAACTACTGATTTTCCAAATTCTCATAAATTGATTTTTGTTGTATGTGATGGTTTAATCAAAGGTTCAGGTAATGACTTGACTACTCCTGAAATAGCATTAGGCATGATGACAGATTTTACTATTCCACCTGAAGAGGTCAAGCCATATTCATATGTTGCAGTTGCCCAAGGTAGTAAGCGTCATAATATGGCTAAGGTTTATGCAGGTTTCTATAAATATAATGACAGCACTGTTCCTCCTGAGAAACAACAAAGAGTTCCGATATTAACTGTTGTGAAATGTGGCACTATTGACGAAGCTGATGCAGCTAAACCCGGTAACAGAGGTAAGCGTGATTCTCAGATTATTTTGATGTCGTTTTTGCAAAAGGTTATGTTTGATGAAAGAATGACAGACTTGGAGTATGAAATGCTTAATAGCATTTGGAGGGTTACTGGGTTGATGGCAGAGTTTTATGAAATTGTCCTAATGGTGGATGCTGATACAAAAGTTTACCCTGATAGTTTAACCCATATGGTTGCTGAAATGGTTAAAGACCCAATGATCATGGGTTTATGTGGTGAGACTAAAATTTCTAATAAATCAACTACTTGGGTCACCGCAATTCAAGTTTTCGAGTATTACGTTTCACATCATCAAGCTAAAGCTTTTGAATCTGTATTTGGTGGTGTTACTTGTTTACCAGGTTGTTTCTGTATGTACCGTATTAAAGCACCAAAGGGCTCTGACGGTTACTGGGTTCCTATATTGGCCAATCCAGATATTGTTGAAAGATATTCTGATAATGTTGTTGATACCCTTCACAGAAAGAATTTATTGTTATTAGGTGAAGATCGTTATCTTTCATCTTTAATGTTGCGGACCTTCCCTAAAAGAAAGCAAGTTTTCGTTCCCAAGGCTGCCTGTAAGACTATTGTCCCCGATAAGTTTAAGGTTCTTTTGTCTCAACGTCGTCGTTGGATTAATTCCACTGTTCATAATTTGATGGAATTAGTTATGGTAAATGATTTGTGTGGTACATTCTGTTTTTCGATGCAATTCGTTATATTTATCGAATTGGTAGGTACTTTAGTCTTACCGGCTGCTATCTGTTTTACAATCTACGTTATAATTGTTGCTATTGTTTCAACGCCAACCCCTGTGATGTCCTTAGTCCTTTTGGCAGTTATATTTGGGTTGCCAAGTTTGTTGGTTGTGATCACTGTATCATCATGGACTTATTTAATTTATTTTTTTATTTATCTTATTGCCTTGCCTATTTGGAATTTTGTTTTGCCGACATATGCCTACTGGAAATTTGACGATTTTAGTTGGGGTGAAACTAGAACAGTCGCGGGTGGTGATAAAGGGGATCATAGTGCAGTTGAAGGTAAATTCGATTCATCGCATATTGTGATGAAACGCTGGAGAGAATTTGAGAGAGATCGCCGAAATAAGGAATCAGGAATATCAGTTCCGGGTGCTACCTGGGATCCTTCAAATACTGAGAAGAATAACGATGAAAACTTCTCAGAAGATTCCACTGCCACTCCATAGCTTTTTTAGCAAGATTGAATAAATTATATATAGAATAAGCCTCTATATAATGCATTGAACTCCGACTTAAATTCGTGATTTCATTTTTAATACCTTTTGAAGGTATACTAAATATATTTGAACATGAAAGAATTATGACTGTAAAAAGATAGTTCCTGTCGAAGACAGTCAAATAGTGTGTTTACAGTTCTTTATAAATTTTTAAACATTTATTCAAAATATAAATATATAAGATGAACTAAAAATAATTAAATAAATATTAGGAAGTATGACATTCGAAACCAGAAATTGTGACTAATAGAAATAAAAAAGTTTTAAAGTGTATGACAGTTAATAGAAAGGGTATATTTACATTCCATGTAAGAAAGCTTAGTATGCTCTTCTGACCTTCATGGTAGTAGCAGCGGCAGCATCGGCAGTTGCGGCAGCAACACCGGCAGCATCAGCAGTAGAGCTGATTTGAGTACCAGAAGAAGAAGCATATGGAGAAGCGTTATCAATATCGGAAGTTGAAACAGTACCGTTTTCAATTTGACCACCAAGGAAAGAAGCGACTTCACTACCGTAAGTACCACCGTTCTTTTCCATGTATTCAAGAGCCTTCTCAAGGAGACCAGATGACTTAGACCACTTGAAAAGATCCTTACCAAGAACAACTCCCTTTTTCAAAAGGGTTGACAAGAAGCTAATAGATTGTTCTGGGTTAGCCATAACCTTCTTGATTAAGCCTGATACTAAACCAGAAGACTTAATTTGCTGGGCAATTGAGGTAACAATGCTAGCAAGATCCTTCTTGTCCAAGTATTCACCATCAACGTAGCCACGCTTGTAACTCGAGCCTGAATTGTAATCACTAGCAGATGGAATATTACTGGCAGCAGCGGTGGCAGCAGCAGTAGCTGCACCGGTGTCGTAAGCAACGGCAGTAGCGGCGGCAGTGTCAGCAGCGACAGCAGTAGCAGTAGCAGTAGCAGTAGATTTGTGAGCTTTGTATTTCTTTAATAAGTTGACGGCACTAGAGAAAATACCCTTAGCAACTCTGAATAAAACGGAACGTAAGTCACTGTCATTAAGTATATCTTTGAAGATCTTACCGACAATACCAGATTGGAAAATAGCCTTGATCAAAGCTGGACCTTCAACAAGAGAAGCCTTGATGGTGGCCTTAACAATTGAGACAATTTCACTTCTGAGAGTTTCATCTTGGGACAAGGTGGTCCAGACATCCTTGATAATTCCTGAGGATTCCAAAGCAGAAACTAAGTCAACAAGTAAAGAATCTCTCTTAGCAATCATAGAAGCTTCTTCTTCTGGAGAAGAGAAGTCTCTCTTTTCGTTAGCTTGTTGCAAATTATGTAAGATTTCTAAAACTTCGTTGGCATCTCCTCTAGTGACAAGAGAGTTTTCAGTAGCAACTGCAGCTGGGGCAGCGGAAACGAAAGTAGAAGTAGCTAAGATAGCTAAAAGAGTGGTTTGGGAAAATTTCATTGCGAATGTGGTGGTGTTGGATCCTTAGTATTAACTAAACTATAATTATTTGATACTTAAAATAAATTCTTCTTATAATTGGGGTGATTTGGTCCAATATTTATATTTCTTCAATATCCAGTTTCCCAATCTATCATCTTGACTACTCTAGGAAGGTGAAGGATAATTCATTGTTCTCCTCTTCTAATTTTCTCTCAAAACGTAGTAATTATACTCTATATTCCATACAAATTCTTAGTTTACTATTCTTATTGATTTTTCATATACAAATTACTTAATTAGGTAAAGTGATGAATTATCTATAAAAACATCATTGCTGTATTAGGAAATTTTTGTGGTGCGTCAAGGTTAATTTTTTAAATTGCATACCTGTATAATATTCTATGCTATTTTGAGTAACTTTTCGTCGTTAGATATGTACAGAGCATTATATAGGGTAAACAAGGCGTATTCAGGAGACCTGATTTCCTAAAGCATTCTAGATCTTTAAACCCAAGTAGGTATTTTTTTTATTGATAATAATAGCTGCTTCCTACAGCCCCTGTGAGATCACTAGCATATATGACTACGGTGGTTCAGGACTTACCAGTTTCGGTTAAATGGTTTACACAGGGGACATTATCTTACGACACACACGACGACGTTGGTGGGGCCAGATTGGGGTGTCTATTATTGTAGTTGAACAGAATAGGTCGAGATCTAGTTATAAAGGAAGTCGTCCACCTGAAAACGGAATGAGACTGAAATTACAATAATTATCATATAGTAGCTGGCCATCCAATTTTTTACCTAATACGTATGGAGCAACCTCACCTACTGGTGCCAAAAAGAGAAAACCTAGGGTCCGATCTATGATAATCTAAATACGTATGTAGGCAGCAAGTTTTCCTTGAACCTGATTATTACTTGGGCGCCACAATTATGTTCAGTTAATATAGACAGCCACAATTTGTGGTTGTTTCATGCTATAAACTCCCCGTAGATTATAAACCTTTACACTTGAAACTTGATCAATTGGGCCTAATGTTTGCGTTTATAGATGATTTTTTTAAAAAGATTATCCAATTTTAATCGTTGAACTTGTTACAAAGATAACCTATTCCTGTTCTGTTGAAGTAACCTCACTGCTAGGAGGTATTATATCCCTTGTACTTATCTAAATTCTTCTTTACATACACGGGTTAAATTTGGTGTAGCCACTCAAAAGCAATAGGTACAGGAAATAAAGTAATTAAATATTGTAATATGTTAAACTCCCGAGTCCATAAAATATCAAAAAGTCAAAGAGACTAAGCAGACAAACTTATGACTTAAACTAAATGAATAGCAATATCTAAAGACTCTAGTGAAATTCAAAAATAAAATGAAACCAGCAACTGAATCGCTCACATCGAGTAACGACTCTGGTACTACGAAAATTAGCAGCATTGCAGCCCAAGACGGATTATTGGGGTATACTCCATTGGAAGAGATTCCAATTAGAGTGGCTGGATTAACATAATCGTTCCATAAGTCTCAGAAAATGCACTAAATCCAGTTCGGATTAAACCAGTTGAGAAATCTTTATTTCGCAATCAAAGATACCCAAGATAAGCTCTGCGATGCATTATACATGGCAGAGTACCTTCAGAAACCAGGATTCTCGAGCTTGGGCATACCTTAGTGAGATCATCTATGTGATGGCCTATTTGAGCAAGTGGGTTCCAGAACCAGTTAAAGATTTACCTGTTTCCATGAAGACCACGCCGGTCTATATCGAGCGAATTTTGCCTTAACGCAAAATACCCTCCTTTCAATGACAAAGATACCGTAATCAACAGCTCAATGGCAAATTATAATGGCAATGTCTGGTTTGACAGAGCCCGTGATGTAAGAACTAACGGCCCTAATCTTGGCTGGTCCATCTGGAATACCATAATCGGCCCTCTCTCTTAATTTATCACCTTCTTACTTCTTTGTGATCTACTTCTACTTACCTATTTATGTTTTCAAGTATGTTAATCTCATATTTAATCAATTAATATTAAATTCTTGTAAAATTGCTGCAACCAATAATGTGTCAAAATATTCTAAATTTTACACTTTTAGGGATTAATTGCAAAATTTCGCCAAACCATTATTTCACAGATATAGTTAAAAAGGTGAAAAGTATATAGACTCTACGACAATCACTAAGACTATAGAGAGATAGGTTGGTCTTGTACGCTAATTCAACGACCAAGTATCTAAATATCATGCGGCTGAGAAAAGAAATATCGAAGATTTAGTTTTTCACATGCAGATCAAAAAGTTTTCTGTTCAGCTAGTAGTATAAGCATAGGATAGGAACTATCAGAAGCTAGAACGGTAGATATAGGACGCATATACTCTGATCTGAACACTAGCGCATGTAGTTCCCACCTTTTTTACCTTTAATTGTAGTACATTCCAGTTGAATCTGGAAAAAAAACCGTTTCCTCCTCCATCTCGTAAATCTGGAAAAAAAAAAAATTAATTCAGCTTACTTTGTAATTTTTTAATTGGACCTGTTGTACAATTCTTCTACTTTCCCAAGAATCAACAGTTTACAAGCAAATATGACTATCGTTGATCATAGTTCAGTAAGCACGGCATCGGGGTTATCTAAAGTTAACCAAAGTGGCAATACTGCCACTATTATTGAGACCAAAACAGGTCCTTCTTCAAATTTGAAAACTGTGGACACGTTTGGTAATGAATTCAAAGTTCCTGATTATACTATCAAGCAGATTTTGTCAGCCATTCCTAAGCATTGTTACGAACGTTCTCTTGTAAGATCTATGGGATACGTTGTTCGTGATATTACCCTGATGTGTTTGATTAGTTACTGCGGTCAGAAATTTATTCCTCTTGTGGAGGTCGACGGGTATTCAGGTTTGTCCACTGGGATCAGAGGCGCCCTCTGGTGTGGTATGTCATACTTGATGGGGTTATTTGGATTTGGATTATGGATTTTGGCGCATGAATGTGGCCATGGTGCTTTTTCAGATTTCCAAAACGTGAATGATTTTGTGGGTTGGGTTATCCATTCCTACTTGATGGTGCCATACTTTTCTTGGAAGTTCTCGCATTCCAAGCACCATAAGGCAACTGGCCATTTGACTAAGGACATGGTTTTCATTCCATACACCAAGGAGGAATACGTTGAAAAACACGGTGTCTCTAAAGTTTCTGAAATTATGGAAGAATCACCAATTTGGTCCTTACTGGTTTTAATCTTTCAGCAACTTGGGGGCTTGCAGTTGTACTTGGCTACTAATGCTACGGGTCAAGAGATTCCAGGCTATTCAATGGCCGCCAAATCTCATTACGCGCCGGCTGCACCTATTTTTGACAAAGATCACTACTGGTATATTATTTTATCAGACATTGGGATCCTTACTACTATAACCGTTGTCTACCAATGGTACAAGAACTTTGGTTTCTTCAACATGTTTGTTAACTGGTTTATGCCTTGGTTGTGGGTTAACCATTGGTTAGTATTCGTGACCTTCTTACAACACACTGACCCATCCATGCCCCACTACCGTGATAGCGAATGGACTTTTGCTCGTGGTGCTGCTGCTACCATTGACCGTAACTTCGGTTTCATCGGTCAACACATTTTCCACGATATCATTGAAACGCATGTCTTGCATCATTATGTTTCTAGGATTCCATTCTACAATGCTAGAGAAGCAACTGAAGCTATTAAAAAGGTTATGGGTGAACACTATAGATACTGTGGAGAATCCATGTGGTATTCTTTGTGGAACTGTATGAGAATGTGCCAATATGTTGATGATGAAAATGCCAAGGGAGTCTTGATGTTTAGAAATGTTAACGGAATTGGCCCAGTTAAACCAACCGATTAAACTTTTATTTATTATCTTAGATAGAATTACAGATATATTTAGTTCTTATAGTTTTTACTGATAAATCAGAATTTCAATTTAGCTCGCTTAAAATTCCATTCGGAAATAAAAAATAAAAAATGAAAAATTTTGAACTGATTTGAGAACAGCACTTTTGAAATACAGTAATATTTGCTCTAGTATAACATGTCAAAGCTTCTAAGGGGTATATCTAGTGTTACTAGTGCTTCATTGAAACCAAGAGTTTCCAAATTTTCTGTTTTCAGAGATGTTGGAGTTGCTAGTATCAGAAATCTCCAACTAACAAGATTGAATTCGACTGTAACCAAGGTGCCTGAAACCTACGAAGAGGAGAAAACAATCATCGATGAAATAAATAGTAATCTTCCTGAGAAGGATATTTTGAGTTCATCAAGGTTGAGAAACATTGGTGTTTCTGCCCACATTGACTCTGGTAAAACAACCTTCACCGAGCGTGTTTTGTTTTATACTGGTAGAATTAAGGCTATTCACGAAGTTAGAGGTCGTGATGCCGTTGGGGCTAAGATGGATCATATGGAATTAGAAAGGGAAAAAGGTATTACCATTCAATCTGCTGCGACCTTTTGTTCTTGGGATAAAGATAATACTAATTATCATTTTAACTTAATCGATACGCCAGGTCACATTGATTTCACTATTGAAGTTGAAAGAGCCTTAAGAGTCTTAGATGGTGCGGTATTAGTTGTCTGTGCTGTCTCTGGTGTGCAATCCCAAACTGTAACTGTTGATCGTCAAATGCGTCGTTACAACATTCCGAGAGTTACTTTCATTAACAAGATGGACCGTATGGGAGCAGATCCTTTCAGAGCTATTGAGCAAGTTAACTTGAAATTGAAAACCCCAGCTGCTGCTATTCAGGTTCCAATTGGTGCTGAGTCCGAATTAAAGGGTGTCGTTAATATCATTGACCGTGTCGCTTTATACAACGAGGGTAGTCAGGGCGAAGAACTCAGAGCTGATAATAACATCCCTGAAGACTTGAAGGACTTGGTAGAAGAGAAGAGAGCTACTTTGATTGAAACTTTAGCCGATGTTGATGAAGAAATTGCTGATGTATACTTAGAAGGTGAAGAACCATCAGTTGAACAAATTAAGAACGCTATTAGAAGAGCAACTATTGCTAGAAGATTCACTCCTGTGTTGATGGGTTCCGCATTAGCGAACAAGGGTATTCAACCAGTTTTGGATGCCGTTGTTGATTACTTGCCTCAACCTAATGAAATTTTGAATACTGGTTTGGATGTTAGTACTGGTGAAGAAAAGAGAGTCAATTTGATTCCATCTAGTACGGCACCATTTGTTGGTTTAGCTTTTAAGTTAGAAGAAGGTAAGTATGGTCAATTAACTTATATCAGGGTTTACCAAGGTAAGTTGAAAAAGGGAGCTTACATGAACCATCTCAAGTCTGGTAAAAAGGTTAAGGTATCCAGATTAGTGAGAATGCATTCAAATGATATGGAAGATGTCGACGAAGTTGGTGCTGGTGAAATATGCGCAACTTTTGGTATCGATTGTGCTTCTGGTGATACATTTATTGGACAAAACTCCGAACAACAGATTGCTATGAGTACTATGTTTGTCCCAGAAGCAGTTATTTCTTTGTCTATTGCTCCAAAAACAAAGGACAATGGTGGATTTTCAAAAGCCATGAATAGATTTCAAAAAGAAGATCCAACTTTCCGTGTTAAATATGATGCTGAATCCAAAGAAACTATTATTTCGGGAATGGGTGAGTTACATTTAGAGATTTACGTTGAGAGAATGAAGCGTGAATATGGTATTGATTGTATCACCGGTAAGCCACAAGTCGCTTATCGTGAAGCTATTACCGCCCCAACCACATTTGATTATACCCACAAGAAACAAAGTGGTGGTTCTGGTCAATACGCTAGAGTGGTTGGTGAAATGAAACCTTTGGATGGTGAAAACAAATTTACTCAACACATTGTTGGTGGTAAGATTCCAGAGAAGTTCTTATTTGCATGTTCGAAAGGTTTTGATGATTCTTTAGAAAAGGGTCCATTAATTGGTCATCGTGTCTTGGGTGCACACATGCACATTAACGATGGTCAAACGCACGTTGTCGATTCTTCTGAATTATCATTCAGAACTGCTACTCATGGTGCATTTAAGCAAGCTTTCTTGAATGCCCAACCAGTTATTTTGGAGCCTATCATGGCTGTTGAAATCAGCGCACCAAACGAATTCCAAGGAAGTGTTGTTGGGTTAGTTAATAAGATCGGTGGTATGATCATGGAGACTGTCAACGGACAAGATGAATTCACAGTTACTGCTGAGTGTTCATTGAACTCGATGTTTGGTTTCTCTACTTCGTTGAGAGCTTGTACCCAGGGTAAGGGTGAATTTACATTAGAATTCAATAAGTACGCCCAATGTTCTGCCCAATTACAGAAACTGTTAATAGCCGAACATGAAAAGAAGTTGCAATCTAAAAAATAGATGCAGCAGTGTTGATAGTATTTCTTGTACATAGATACTAAAATATATGTTTAAATATTTGGTCATATGGAAGTAGTCTCTTCCTCTATCGAATACATTCTTTTATACAAATTATGGAAACGTAAACATTAAAAAAAAACCTAACTATGATACCCTCAAACTAATAGAAACTAAGAATACATACATATAAGTAATATGAAAATTTATCAACAATTAAAATTTTTCTTTAATATTTAAGCCTTAGCGACAGCCTTCTTGACAGCAAATCTTCTTTGCTTCTTTAAGACCAAGACTTGGAATCTTTCAAAGTCGGATAATTGAGATCTCTTTTCTCTAGCAGCTAATTTCTTAGCCCATGAGGTGGCAGCCCACTTGGATTCAATGTCGGCAGCAGTCCATTTCTTGGTGACGGTACCGGTTCTGGCACCTCTTGGTAAGTTCGATAAAACGATTGGAGTCAAGACAACCTTACCTAATTGGATGGCTTGTCTTTGAACATTTGGTCCATCAATCAAAACCTAGAATTATGTTAGTATATGTGTTTTACGGATTCAGTTCCTCAGACAGAGATAGGACTGGCGATACCTATAGTGGTGTGTCGTTTTCCTCCGTTTTCCACCACTTTTCACAATTTTCACATTTAGTACCCACTTTCTATGTCGGCCTCACCTCCACCAATGTGGCCTCTCTCTCTCCATTCTCGCCTTTGCTATATTCTCCCCTATCCTGTGCCTCCTCTGGCCCTCTCTCTCTGTCTGCTTCCTTCTCTCTTCTATACATACTCTCTTTTGATCAATAATTTCAACAATAGTAGCTAAATCCTTGTTGTTAATCAAGACAATACGTCCTAACTCAACGAATCTCCAGTTAGCAGCTTTAACAGTAGTATATGATGACATCTTATTTGTATATTGAGGTTATTGAACTAACTTGACAAAAACTAAACTGTGATAACGTAAAAAATCTATAGGTATCTACAAGTTGTTAGTGAGTCTCGGTATGGAAAATGAAAATTTTCTGGAACACAAAAACAGTCACAGAGAACTCGAATTTTTTTGAGATGGCCCAAGCACGTGAAATAATTCAAAATTTCAAATTCTGGGCCCAAGCCCTAAATCATTTTGGAATTTCGCGATGAGATATGGCTTGCCATTGAAAATTAACTAGTAAGAAGAGTATGAATTGTTCAAATTGACATTTTGTCCTCGAACAGTGGATGAATACCAATGAAAATGGATAGAAACGACTTCATTGTCGTGACGAAGCCGTACTACAAATGTTGAGCGGTGGACACCGCAGGTGTCCGTACAATTGGATTACAGTATGGATTACAGTATGTACCGGAGCAGCAGAGACCCTGGTTCTGTCGACATTTTTTATGATGACCTATAATTTGCGTTCGAGAGTGGCATCATCCGAAACACGCCTAGTTTCATATGGAGGTGCCACGACATGCGACCAACTAACGTCTGATACAATACAGAATGTATGGAATTGACCAGAATCGAGGGTGGAGGAGCGAACCAGAGCGAAATACTAACGATTTTAGGGGGAAACATGGCGTTTTCTTGTTTTCTTAGGTAGTTCTTACGTAGTCTGAATACACACTGTCCATAGAGTCCTTGTAGTCCGCTGGAGCTGGAGCCCAGACGGCTAGAAACACCGCTGGTGTTTATGGCCTTGGGAATCGCATCACGTGATCCAATACGCCGGTACCAGCCAAGCGGAAAATTGTTGATTCCAGTGGGAGTCATCGATGGAGAGAGTACTGAACGGAGGGAGATTTGTTTATGCTTAAGCATTTGTGCCAGTTGAACAAGAGACCGATAGCCAGAATGTCATCCACCGTGAAAAAACCAGCGGTGCAACCACAATGGATTAAGCCCGAGGCGAAGGAAGCACCAGTGTTACGGGTATATAATTCATTAACCCGTAGCAAGGATGAGTTTATTCCCAAGAACGCCAACATGGTTACGTGGTATTGCTGTGGACCTACAGTGTACGACCATTCGCACATGGGGCATGCCAGGAACTACGTGTCTACGGACATTTGTAGACGGATATTGCAGGATTATTTTGGCTATAATGTGAAGTTTATTCAAAACGTCACCGACATTGACGACAAGATCATTATTGCTGCACGTCAGGAGTACTTGTTTGAGCAGAAGGTGGTGGGAAAATATGCCAGTGTCACCGATGAATTGCGGGAAGTATCGAAGGAATATTTGTCGTACTATATCACGAAGAACTTGCCTCAGTTCAACGGACAGGAAATTGAGGGCAAGTTCATTCCATGGTTGGACTCGGTGAACGTGCAAGAAATGGCGGTCATGACACCTAAATTCCCGATGTATACGAAAGCTGCAAAATTAGCCCATCTGGCCATATATTCCCTGTCGTCCTCGACACCCATTGCAGACTACTTATCGAAAATCAAGGAGGTCGCAATGCCATACTTAGATAAAGAATATGGCTCTAGCGTTAATGACCCCTCGATTTTCCGCAAGTTACCATATTTCTGGGAGAATAAGTTCAACGAAGACATGGCCAAGTTAAATGTGTTGGAACCTTCAATCACAACAAGGGTGTCGGAGTATATTCCGGATATTATTGAGTTTGTTGATAAGATCGTTGGAAATGGATATGCTTATGCCACAAATGATGGATCTGTCTATTTTGATACTACAAAGTTCGAAAATGACCCAAAGCATGATTACGCAAAGTTACAGCCTTGGAACAAAGGAGATATGTCATTGATAAATGACGGTGAAGGATCCTTGAGTACCGGCGGTGCGAAGAAAAATAATGCAGATTTTGCTTTGTGGAAGGCTTCTAAACCAGGCGAACCGTCATGGCCTTCTAAATGGGGTGAAGGTAGACCAGGCTGGCACATTGAGTGCTCGGTGATGGCCTCTGACATTACCGGGGAATCGATGGATATACATTCAGGCGGTATTGATTTATGTTTCCCACATCATGATAACGAGTTGGCTCAATCAGAGGCATTTTTTGATAACAAGCAGTGGGTCAATTATTTTATGCATAATGGTCATTTACATATTCAGGGCCAGAAAATGTCCAAATCGTTGAAGAATTTCATCACAATCGAAGAGGCTTTAAAAAATTTTACTAGCAGGCAGCTAAGACTAGTATTTGCTCTAAGCCCATGGGAAAGACCAATCGATTTCAAGGATAGTTTGATTAAAGAAGTTAAGTCTTGGGAATCATCGGTATCGAGATTTTTCACAAATGTTCGTGCCTTAAATAGTGACTATAAACATACCATTGCAGAAGGTGGATACGTTTCTAAGAAGTTAGGTTCCGCCGAAAGAGATTTAATTGCAGAGTTGGATAAAACCCAAATTGAAGTCCACGCCGCGTTTTGTGACAATATGTCATCTCCTCTTGTATTAAGATTAATACAAGAATTGGTTTCTAAATCTAATAATTATATCCAATCTTGTTCTACCGGCAACAATGAATTGAGAATTGAGGTCTTATTAGACGTTACTCGCTGGATCGTGAAAATCTTGAGAATTTTAGGCTTTGAAACTAGATCAGACAAATTGGGTTGGTTGGATTCCAGTAGCAGCGAATCAGAAGGCATTTCTTCAAAAGAGGATGTTGCCATGCCGTACGTCAAGGCATTGTCCCTGTTCCGTGATACTGTGCGTAACATGGCTATCAACAAGGCATCACTTGGGGACATGTTAAATGCCTCTGATTCTATCAGAGCAGAGTTGATCACTTTGGGTGTCTCTTTGGATGACCGTCCAAATGGTTCCGCATTAATCAAGTTTTTAAATGCGCAGGAGCAGGATGAGTTGATAAAACAACAGGCTGACAAAGAAAAGGCATTAGCAGAGAAAGAAAAGAAGAAACAACAACAAGCCTTAGCAAATGCTAAGAAAGAAGCGGAAAGAGTAGAGAAAATGAAAATCAATCCTGCTGATTTATTCAAAGACTCCACCTTGTATTCTGAATGGGACGAACAAGGTATTCCTACAAAAGATACGAAAGGTGAGGAAGTTTCTAAGAGTATGAGAAAGAAATTGTCCAAGCAATATCAACAACAAGAGAAGCTTTACCAAGAGTATTTGAAATCTCAAACTAACCAATGATTACATAGCTGAGTGTAAATATTAAATAAAATCAAATAGATAACTGTACACAATTTTTTTCAAATAGCGAGCGCATATTTTGACACGATTCAATAATCTTTGATAAATAATAACAACTATACATGGTTTATTAGCGAAATGTTCAACATTGTCACCAGATTTCAATATGTGGCTAACCAAGCATTGACCGCATCAATAATAATATCATTATTAGTGATTGCTAGCTCATATCTTCAGTTATATTCCAACAATGCATGGTCATTAAATACTACCTCCATAAGTAATATTAAGCCGCTGGTGCTGGTTAAATATTCTTTCAATTATGGTTCAGTTAATCGTAAACCAAAAGAAAACTCTAAGATCCAATTCAATTTAGATACAGACTTGTCGCCGCTTTTCAATTGGAATACTAAACAGATATTCGTTTACTTAACAGCCGAATATCCAGGGAAGAGTGACGGATCTTCTAATAAAGTAACATACTGGGATAAAATTATTACCTCGAAGGAGGGTGCTGTGTTGTCATTGAGAAA
Organism: Debaryomyces maramus; assembly: GCA_030583545.1. NCBI lineage: Eukaryota > Fungi > Ascomycota > Pichiomycetes > Serinales > Debaryomycetaceae > Debaryomyces > Debaryomyces maramus. The sequence continues at coordinate 784,798 of JAJMIL010000002.1, forward strand.
CCAGAGATCTAAATATTCTGTTTGGGATATCGAAAAGTCGTTTAGACAAAGAGATGCAGTTGTAAAGCTTGAATGGAACCTCCAACCATATATTGGCCCATTGATATTTGGAGAAACCAATGCTACAGGATCCTTAACATTTGCAGAATATGTTGATCCAAAGAAGAATAATAATTAAACTGTTAATGAATTTACTATTTAATTATATAAATATATACATGATTAGTGTATTTAATACAAGATGCTAATTTTAATATGTGCTTTGAGTTGCTTTTAAATGATTTAATGCTTCAAGTGTCCGTAAACGTCTTGATTTGAAGTCTTCTGTTTGGTCACTTGCCGGGGGCAGCTGGATTGAGTCGATTTCTTTCCTGAATATTTGTGTACGAAGTCTAGCAGGCCCGTTATACATTAGGAATTCAATTGTCTCAGGAAATTCGTCCATAAGTTTGAATGCTTTATACATATTTCCATCACAATACTTATTAACCGCGTGCCATATTTTGCTGGTATGATAAGGTGGTATTTTATTTTGCGTAGGTATTCTTATCTCGGGGGAGAAAAACCCTGGGATATCCAGTAATACCTTTTCGAGGGTCCAATGCGAACCTTTAGGATATACATTGGAATGCATTTCATTGAATTCAGCCAACTCCTGTTTTAGTAAGGAAAGTGGGTCTTGTACGTGTGATAATACAGATTGCAACTTTGGTACATCACGCACATTATAAAACCGATTTAAGATGGCATAATTATTAGTAGCTACTTCCGTACCTATGCTTTTGCTGAAATGTAGAACTGTGAGTTTGTACATGAATTGAAGCTTTCTGAATAATTTTATCTCTGACCAGTTACCAAAGACGAGATGGTCTTCACATACTTCTAAAACTGAACGTAAAGCGTCCGGGTCCGAAATTTGAATAATCTTCTCTATGAATAAATTGTATTGATTTCCTGAGAGATGCACATTACATTTGTTGGAATTTTTCAATAGTTCATAATATGCTGCTGGATCCTCATGATGTTTTGCCATACACCTTAGTTTCAAGCTAAGTAGAGTTCTATATTCATATTGTAACCTCTTTGGAATTTTAATTTCTTCTTTGGGAGTATTCTCGTAAGGAAAATCATTAACATATTTAGTAGTAATATATTCTAATTCTTTAAGCCCATTATCTACTAAACTTCTTGCCAATGATATGTTCCCCTGCTTAAGATATAGGCGTCCCATTTCTTTGAAAATAGAAAATTTGAATTCGTTTGTTAATCTCTCATATAATTTGTCTTTCATTTGATTTAAGAAATGAACTAGTAGGTCAAAGTTGTTTTTGTAACCCACTGTTGCTGTAACATAGGAGGTTACTATATGACACAAATTAATCGAATTTTCAAATATATCTATTGCAGGTACTTTTGGTTCTGGATCGGTTGTATTTATCGTTAATCCATTCAATTCAAGAACTGATTGCAATAATTTAAATGAATTCAAATACCCATTGTGGTTCAGAGTATCTAAATGAATTAAAGCCTTTATCAAATGAACATAGGTTCTAGTTGAAATTTTGAGTTTTTCTTTGGCCATTTGCTTATAGAGCTCTAATACTTGTGAATATCCAGAAAATGTACCTTGCTTAATATAGTAATCCAAAAAGGGCGTGAAATGATTTTCTGATAACAACCTATGATTTTTTGCCACCCTAAATGCAGCTTCTGCATTCTGTAAATCATTTCTAGCCAAATGTAGCTTTATCAATTCAGTGATTAAACCATGATTATTATACACACTTATATTCCCACTTTCAATATGCTTAAGAATAAATTCTATTTTACCAGCAATGAAAGTTCGCGTGCTATATGATGAGGTATTCCTATACCAGAATCTATAATTTCTAAGCTGGACTTTGTAAATATTGGGGTTTGTAAAAGGAACATCGGATTCCAGATGCGCCTCAAACACTAAGTCATTTGCTCTCTCATATTGGTCTAATCTAGTATAAGAACGAATTAAATTTTCATAGTATTCATCGGATGTCAAATTTAGCTCAATACCAAGTTTTCGGAACATCTCCAATTCTTTGAGGCCATATGTACTGCCTGCAAAGTTTATAAATAGACTTAAGCTTTTTTCGTCAACAAGAGTTATATTCAATCTCTTTTGTTCAGTTATAGAGTCATTCAATATAGCCGTGGCAGCTTCGATGTTACTTGACTTTAAATATAACTTAAAAATCAATGAATACAAGTAGGCACTGGTGTCCTGATGAATCGTATGACTTTCAACATTTTTGAGGTATTCTTTAAACCAATGCTTTGCTCCCTCGATATCATCATCGAACAACCTACTATTAATTAATGCTGCAAATACTGAGGCTGAAGGTTTCAATTTCCGTTTTAGTAATTGTTCATAAAGCTGATTGACTTCTGTCCCAGCTCCGATTACCGCCAACGCATTCATAACTATAGAATAATGGGCAACATACGGTAACTGACCTTTACCATACATGTCTTCAAACTGCTTTTGTAATAATTTCCAATCCTTGGATTCTTCACTTACTTTTAATAATACCTCAATTTGGTCATCATTATGCAAATTTGGATACTTCTGGTATAAATCCAATACTGACTGATGCATATTCAACAGACGAAAAGCTGCCATAGCAGATTTCAAGTCTCTATGATGAAGTACCTCACTCTCATCAAGTCCTTGGTTATCGATATAATTACGTTTAATTTGCCAAATATTTAGTACGTTATTTGGACTAAACCTGATAATCGCATTCATGGAAGATGTCATAAAATTATAATATGATTGGCGGGTGGTATTAGGCGATGAATCAATTATACTCTTAATATTCTTGAGATGATCTGAAAGTTGGATATTCTTTGGCGGAAGCGCCATTAATCTGAATGCTTTATTATAACTACTGTGTTCTTGATCAATGAAAAGAAGGTCTTCATCACCTAGTTCATGCAATAAATCGACAAATTCTTTAATTATGTAATACTTTTGATTAGAATTTGGAGAATATAATATTCCTTTTCTTAAGAAAGTTGACAAAAATCGCCTTCTAATTTCTATTGAATTTGCAGAGTCTCTTAAAAATTGAACAATACTTCCCTTATTCATAATTATGTCTCCATGGTTATCTGTATCAAATTGGAAGGTATATGCTAACTTGTCAGTCCAACCGGGCTTGTAAGTTTTGAATTCATCACGATTATATAATGGCTTTACCAATTTCTCATAAATTGCATAATTCCTAGTATTGATCAAAATAGTAATGAACAATTTCTTCTGATCTAATAACTTATATTGCAATTCCTTTACTATTGGATTGGAATTTTCTTTTTCAAAGACACATCCCCATATATCAAACAAAAGGTCAGTTGAATTTGGGACCGAAAATCCACTGACTATATCTATAGTTTTCATAAAGTTGGAATATATCGTATCGGCATCACTATGCGATAAGCCAGACGAGTTTCGTATTATCTGTAAGTATTTCTCCCTAGTATCAATATCGGAAATAAGGCGTTCTACTTCCGAATATGCATAATTTAGTATTGCGAGGTTATTCTCTGGTTCAAACTCTTTTGATGTAGAGACTAATCTTTTCTGGCGAAATTCTAGAAGACGCCCCCGAAGGAATCGGGTTAACATTACCAGAGCCAGCAGTAGGGGGAGTACCTGTGATTGTATCTTCCTTATATATACATTTTTGTAACCAGGATTAGTGATACACCAAGTTAGTAGTGAATTTATTTCAGATGACTTATGATTTAGCAGCTTTCGGAACGTCAATAATCGTAGCATAGTTGAGCTGCACCAATATTACGTCTAATAACCCGATGAAATTCGTAGATATGCTCTGGGGAAAACCAAATAAGAACTAGTAGAGTAAATTCTTAAATCAATATGTATGTGATTTTTCAGTAGTTTAATATCATCTACTTTTTAATTATATGCACGACATAAAATGCTCTACAACAGTATTGGTCTACAATAGTATTAGTCTACGGCGTATATTACGAAGCTTTACAACATATATACGCCTAAAACTAAAATCTTCTTATTCATCAGAGTCATTAAATCAGTTTTTTTATTTTTGTAGTCAATGAAGTTGTAAAACTCCTCGTACAGTGTGAATATAAAAGGAATCATCATAGAAAAATCAGATTGAAGTTTTAGACACGAATTGTCCGCTCATAATTATTCAAAATCAATAAATACTACGAATTGTTAGTTATTTAACTTCTTCCACTTCGTTGGCCATCAGCAAAACTAAAATGTCATTCTTCAAAATCAGTTAACGACCTTTCATCACCTCTTGCCCATCAGCACTTCAAAAATTTGTACACTGAAATGCGACTCCTCTTCTAATTGTACAAAAGAGGGACGGGCAAGGTTGAATATGTCCGCCCGGTCGACAGGTATCATCATTGGAAACAAATTTTTAGTTGATCTTTAATCTAGATTTAAACATACCTATTTTATGTGTTAGAAATGAAATACTTTAGCAAAGCACATGATCAACAAGTAATGAGAAAGAAAAGGCTCATACAAGGCTGAAACTTAACGATAATGCTGTTGTCAACCCGGGTAATTCAGTTGGAACAATTGGTAATGCAAATAATCACTGCCAATTTCTCAAATTTTCGTGTCATCATGTTTTTTTTGAATCGATAGACATACCTTTTAATGATTCCATATATTCATGAACGAATTATCATTACTTTCTTCATGTTAGTTGATATTATTGGGAGCTAATGAAAGAAATAAAGATCTGGAAAATTTTCGCTCTTAAATAAGAGAGAGATGATAATGTGCGTGTATGCACGACCTTCATAATATTAGGGCAACCTATATAGCTATACAACTAGACAGAAATTCCAAAGAAGCTTACTTTGACAAAAACAGTGAAGCCAATATGTGCAATGGCCAACAATGACATAATTGTTAAATGTGTTTTGTTAGCTTGTTCTACTGCACTTCCTTCAGCTAAATCTAAACAATTTTTCTTTATGATTGGACTTAATTTAGACAAGTTACTCATACCTGTGACCAAGCCGCTAGCCAATACTATAAGCCACTCTAATAAATTCAATATGAAATGATTGCTTTTGCCACTGAGGAGAATGACAATTAGGAAATTGACCACAGTAATGGGGAACCATAAGATATTTGTGTAGCCATAGATAGATATGACTTTGGTCAACGAAAGTCTATGAGGAAACTTTAAAAGCCAAGTAGTTGCAACAAATAAAGCAAGAGGAACAAGGATATTGTAGCCGTAGAACAAACTAATAGATAGGGTGAGAAGCTCAAAACTATATTCGTATTTCTTGTGTTCTTTATCTGAGTGAATCCAGTCGAAGAGGATATTGGAACCGGTGGAACTGACGAACATCAAAAATATGAGTGTACCTGTGATCCAAATAAATCCGTAGAGTTCTGTTATTTCGTCGTCAGAGCCATCGTTGTCACTAGTGGATGAAGATCTGTCTAGTGGATTCAATGCCTTTTGGATTTTGTCGATAAACATATTGGTGTCCAAATCAAAAAACTTTCTGTAGAAATTTATTTGAAACATGTGTGAATTAGCAGTATTTATAGGTATTTGCGGTTGGATAACTTGTGGTTGGGCTGGGGCCGATCTGGAACTTGTTGATGGTTCCGCCTCATTGTCAGGCATTACGTATTGCTGATTGCTAAAATCTATGTGAATGGTTAGTTATATGGTCTCTAGTAGCCCCTCAAATAGTGGCCAATTTGTTTACATGGTACGTACCATCTTGATCTATAAGATTATGTTCCGTGAGAGGAGTCTATATAAACTGTTAGTTAACTCAATCTTTTAAATTCGAAAAATAAATTTAAAACATACGGTATTATCTGTATTTGATATCTTGTTATAACCTTGTGACATTGTAGTTCTTTACGATTTCAACACAAGTAATTACTAGTAAACAAAAAAGAAGACCTAATCTTAAAGAGCAGTTGACTTTTTCTACATCAATTCTCGTTTACAGGTTAGTTGTCTTATCATCATGTTTGCATGTTACATAGGTTTACCGTGTTTTAAGCATTACAGTAGTTTTAATGACATTCTTAACATATTTAGCAAGAAGGATTCCAATTGTTACAACGTAGAATGGATGTTGATGTACCTGAATATCCAAATATCGGTATAGATGCTTTCAATAATCTGGAAAGTGAAGATGACCAACTAACGTTTATCAAGCAGACACTTTTGCATTCTCCCATATTTACAAATATATTTCCTGATTTCCATGTATGCATCAATAAAAAGTTCCGTGGCCTACATAGTATAACCGTGAATGACGAAGGAGACCAATATTTATGTCCACAAGAAGAAGATTCACAGTTTGACGTATTCAGTGACGATGAGGACGACTTATTTTTCAAGATTGGAGAAACTTCTTCTGATAGAGTAATGAAGAACAACGAGAACAATACAGATATAAAATTGGTTTCAATACGATTGATAATCAAAACAACATCTTTGTTAGTGAATGATGTAGAATTCTCGTTCAGTGCACCGATCAGATCATCATGCATTCTACGGGGTGTTGCTGATAATAGGAATCAAGAAGAGGATTCATTATTAATATCTTTGAAGTCAGGATTTTTATTCTTAATAAGAATATACTTCGTGCCGAGGTCGTACAAGGATACAGACTATGATTTTCAAGGGCAGAAGAAAACAAAAGAATCGTTTATTTTCAAGCCATTCATAGTGCAATGGTGGGACACTTCAGGTGAAATGCCGGTCCCTGCCCTTGACACTTCGGGGAGTTCATTATGCACTCATGCTTCAGGATTGTCAGCGGTTTCTACCTCCGCTAGCAATGTTTTCCGTATATATAATTGTCAGCATACTGATTCGGGTATCATGTTCATGCCACACTTTAATGTCCCTGTCGATGGTCTTATCTTGCATTCATGCTTTGTCGAGCCCTTAAGCAATAGCGTACTCGACAACCATGTGATGTTTTTGACTATGCTTTTCACTGAATCCAGACGATTAGAGTTGAATTTGTATGGGTGGACTTTGAACGAAAGTGTTAATTCCAATCTAACAAAGACAACACTTCCATTGGACAACTCTTTTAAAATTCCTGTATTTATTATATCCTTAGGAAATAATGATAGTTTTTTGCTTGTGACAGAAGAGGAATTAGTGATAATTACCATTCATGATATCATGTCAGCTGTTTATGAGTTTACTAGAGTTCCATATCCAGGCTCTTTTCCAACCAATTATTATCACCCCAATAGCATTATATGTTCACATACTGAAAATAAGACTGATGAAGTTCTTATTTCTACGGATAATGGTGTAATATATTCTATTGTAATTCATGAAAACAGAAATATTCAAATATCACCAATCGTCAGAGTTTCGGATCCCATATCTGTATTTTCCTTCGAAAGAATTGAAGATGGATTCAGCCTAATATTTGGAAGCGATACAGGGTCAAACAGGGAGTTACGCATAGCACAATTATTTACTCAAGAATATGTGGATACGTTAAGCAATATCCAGAAACCTAACTATAGTAGTGTCCTGTTGATTCGGGATTTTAAAAATTGGGCACCAATTATGGATATACTGATTATTGATTCATTTAGATCCAGGACAATAAATAATGTATCAGATCAAGAATTATGGGCCTTGACTGGGACTGGTAAAAGGACCCGGTTAACACGCCTAAGGAGTGGGTATAGTGCGTACAGAAAGAGCAAGACTTATGAGCAGTTACGTAAATCTGACAAGCTTCATTTCATTACGTTGCATGACAAATACTACTTACTTTGTTCTTTACCTTTTGAAACTATCGTCTTGGAATACTTACCGGATTCAGATGAATATCTTATAGAAATAGAGGATGCCGCACTAGACTCAACAAGATTTTCGTTAATGGTTGCGAATATGCCGACAGATCCTAATCGATTAGTTCAAATCACACAAAATTCTATTATAATTACAAACTTATTTGATTCGTACGTATCAGCTGAATTAAAAGACAAGAACATACTCTTTTGCGACGTTCATAATGAGTACTTAGGTATTATTTCAGAATCACCAACAGAGAAATTTTCTATTACTCTAGAGCTATCGAGATTAAATAGGATCATTGACTACAATTTGGATTTCGAGCAAAGTGGGGCAATTACATCCTTAAGTTCATTAGTGATTCAATATCAACCATCTATGATTAAGATAATGCAAATCGATGTAACAACATACGTGATTACTGGTAGTTATGATGGGTCACTTTTCATTTATGAACTATCGTCAGATTTTGACTTATCCCTAGTAAGGCAATATGCTTTACATGACTTCAACCCATATAAGAAGAATAATAGCTTTCAAGAAAATTTTGTGATACCGCATGATTCTGTTCAAAACATGAAGGACAGATCTAATCTTTTTGTTGGATCAAGGGATGGATATTACATGCACTTTCAATTTCAGAAGAACGGATATTTAAAATGCAATAATTTCCTTAAAATTGGAGATACACCTGTACTGTTTAAATCCATGCATAATGAGAGCCTGATGGTGTTTGTTCTTTCCAGGAGTCTTTGGTTATTGAATTTTTTTGAATCAGAATATCTTACACAAGTATATTTTGAAGAACGGCATGATCGAGCAATATCTGCTATGGTTCAATTACCAAAATATTCTGATAGTGGTACACAGGAAAAAGGCCTAAAGTATTTTGGATTTGTGAGGGAGGAAGGTTTTACTATCGGCTCTGTTTCTACATTTAAGGGACCTAATATTAAGCAAATAAACATTGCTGAACCTGGTAAGAAACTTACGTATTTACCTCATCTTTCAACATTTGTTGTACTATGTAATTCCAAGGATCCTAAGCTTCGAATGAAATTCATAGATAGGAAGCTATGCAAAACATTACAGCACCATGAATTAAATTCTAGGTTGAAAATGTTGAATCCCCAAGAATCCATTTTTGAAGATAATGAGATTCCAACAACCGCATGCATTTGGAGTATTAAAAGACAGGACAGAATATCTAAAAAGTTACTTGTGGGGTCTATGGTAAATAGTATTAGCGGGTCATTCAAAGTCTTAGATATTAGTAAAGTACAATTGTCTAGGGAACATTCCATAAATATTCGAGTCACAGAACTTACTTCATTTGATCATAAAGAACCGATTACTAATATTCAACAAATAGACACTGCCATTATTTTCTCTAGTGGTAAAAGTATCTACTCTACTACCTATGATATTGATGAAAGGAAGCTTAGGCCAGTAACATCACTTGTTACACTCACAAGTGAGATAATTTCATTATCTATTGAATCGGAAAATAAATTATTAGTAACAACTAAGTTAGATTCCATATTCCAATTTGCCTATTCAAAAAATCCTGAAACAGAAACTGATAGTCTTCGACTTAATTACAAAGACCTATCACCAAAGAGTTTAGTTAACCAAGCCCAATTGAATAATAAGATTGTCGCTGGTGATAAGTTACATTCGTCTCTTCTAATAATGGATTTTTATGATAATACTTTGCGAAATCACCTTTCATATAGAATGCCAAGTATTCCTAGAGTTTATGCATCGAGATTCAATAGTTACTGGGTTGAACAGGATGATACCGAGCAAGGGGTAAAGGAGAATATTAACAATAATATTCTTTGTGTGGGCGTTAATGGAGAAATAACTTCTGTTAGATCTATATCTAAGAATTCTACTGAATTAGAAGACTTAGCAAAATCATTGAATTCAGGAACGATGGCAGATGAACTGATCGAATCTTTCATGGAGATTTTAAATAGACCGTTTACAGACAAAGTTACTGGCAAGGGACTATGTACAATCAATAAGCCTCATTTTAATTATAAGGATAATAAGGGAAAGTTTATAGATTTTGATTTGGACGAAATATCTAAAGTTTGCCAAGCTAACGTGTCTATATAATTCTTATGAACCTTCATAATAAATAATATATTAGAATATTTAAAATTTATGACTATGTATAGAATTCATGATACTCCTCAAGTTTCGTCTGTTTCATCTGCATTTTCAATTTCTTCATTTATAATACTTTCCGAATTAGATGGCGATTCTGTATCATTTGTGATGCCTACGTTAGAAAGCTTTTTCTTTAAGCGTTCTTGTCGGAACTTCAGAGTAGCAGACATACGATCTGTTGAACCGGCTTCGTTAGCACCTCTCAACTCTTTTAATAAATTTCTCGCTCTAGATCCAACATCTTTCTCATTGGCCGTGTCTTCATCACTTGTTTCAGTTGGTGCAGTGTCAATATTTACTGGAGGGGAGAAACTATCGCCAACCACAGATACTTGCTCATTTTGAGAAGATGGAGAAGGTGGAGATGAATCTTCGGGAACTGCATTTGGAACAGGACTTTTTCTCAGAGTATCTAATAAATGCTTTCTCATTAAAGCTCGCTTCCGCGCCGACGATGGCTCACCTTTTGGAGGACCTGCGGCCTTTAATTTTTCAAGTAATGAGTCCATCACATTCGAATCATCGTTCTCCTCTGAACCATCCTGTGGAGCTTCCTTTTTAGGAGTCTCGAATAACTTCTTTCTGTTTTCATAAATTCTTAATTCCTCCTCACGCTTTATATTTTCAACTTGCGCCCTTTTGAAGTCTTTGACGAAATTGGCAAATTTACCAATGAATGAATTTCTTACAAATGAATCAGACGGATCTTCACCGAAGTATATCATCAACTGGTCAAATTCTTTAAACGTATAACCAGATTGATCAAGCAATAATTCACCTTTCCGTTTGGCCTTTGGTAAAATTGGTAAAACCACTTTCAAAATTCTATCCTGCGGGTGAAATTTAGAAATATCACTCAAATTACCGATATCGATTGAGTTCTGAACATTCTTGATGCTCTGAGCATAATCTTTACAATCACTGGCAATAGTCTCAATCGAGAATTTGGATATTTCGAGACACTTGGAAAGCTCGTTAACAAAGTCTTGTAATTGTGGGTATTGTGTTCTTACAATTTTTTCCACATAATGTAAAAAAGTCATACTGTTTTTGTCGTCTTTCATAAAGCTTAATCTTTGCAAAGAACTTAATTTAAAACCTTGTGCTTGTTTCGTAGAATCATTCATATAATTACCAACTGTCAAAATAATTTCAAACACACTTTTTAAGTGTTGCGAGTTTTTAATTCTTTCAACAGTTTCATCAATAGATCTTAATTTGAATACTAATTCTTCATAATCTTTTTCGAAACTTGAGATCACTTTCAATGCTCTTACTCTAGATTTCCAATAATGCTGTAAATTATAAATCAATTCCAAATAAATTCTGTCTGGTTTCTGTAACTCACTTGGATCCTTATCTGGTTTTGACGCATGGTCCATCTTATAATCCGTAGAATACGGCTCAAAATTTCTTGCTAATGTGTTAGTTACTTCGGCTATTTCTTCTTTCCCAAAGAATTCTAAAATAGCAGGGTTTGTGATGACATCCCTATCACATCTTAAGACTTTACCGATCACTTCCTCATCAGACAAATTATTGAATGAATGCAAATTGATACCAAATTGTTGTGCAACATCACGAGATAAGAAAGTTATTTTATCAACATCTTCTTTTTTCTTGGTAGCTAGTTTCTTAATCTCTTTTGCAGCGAAAATAAGTTCGATTTCATCAAAAATACCTTTAGTCATTAAATCATTTGCTATTGTATCGGTTTGCGCATTTTGCCAGAAGGAACTACTAGAATTGTTATCGAATTTCTCCCAATGCAATTGTTTCAACTTCTTCTTTGGTCTTGGATAGCTATCGAAAGGACTTGATACCGGCGTATGCATATGTGTTTGCTGCTCTTTCTTACTTGATTTTGGAACTGGGAATGGAGGAGGAGGAGGTGGTGGAACAGGTGTTGTAGACCCACTAGATAAAAATGGAGGAGGAGGAGGAGGAGGAGGAGGAGGAGCTGGTCCACCATTATTCGAGCCACCAAGAATAGGTGGCAATGGCGGAGGAGGAGGAGGCGGTGGAGCAGAAGAACCAGCGCCAGCCATGGAAGGAGGAAGAGGAGGTGGAGGAGGAGGAGGAGGTGGAGCAGAACCTGATGTAGCTTGTTGATCAGCTTCTTTCTTCAAGTCACCAGAAGGAGCCTGCTCATTATGAACTTCATTAAATCCATCAATAGGTGTCGTTTTGTTGACTTTGGAACTCAATTCTTTAAGGAATTTAGGGTTCATACCATCAATAGTGGTATTCCTATGATTCTTATAATTTTTTCTACCATCAACACCTCTTGTATTTCCAGACTCAACTTTTCCTTTCAAATACTTGTCCTCTAATTTATTAGAAGTATTATTGGATTTAGTGGGTGATTTGGTCGATCTAGAATTAAGTGATGATAGTTGCTTTTCCAATGTCATTTTCAATTTCTCTACTTCGTCTAATTCTTCATGTATCTTAGCTTTAATACTAGGATCAATATGATCAAAATTAAAAGAATTGGATTCCTGGTCTTCAACGTTAAAGTCGATGTTAAAATCTTTAAAATTGTATTGCAACTCCCTGAGTCTTTCCATAGCTAAGAATTTTTGCTTATTGAACATTGCGCTGTTGCTAAACTTCATAATATCATTCGATTCACTTTGTAGCGATGACAATTTTTTCCTTAAGCTGTCTAATTTTTCTAAATCGTCTTCTCTGCATGGCCTTGGTGGCCCTTTTGGTATAACTACACTTGGTGGTTCACTGAACACTTGATCTTCTGCTTTAGCATCTTCAAATTCATCTTCTTCAGAAGTTTCCGAAGAGTCTGGCTCTGTAAACATTGTTCTACTTGTATCAGGGTTATGCTCAAGTTGGCTTATATCTGGGTCAGCATATGTTTCAAAATCTGTCATTTCTAATTCTCTTGCCATGTTTTCGATATCACCCATTTGATCCCTTAAAGCCCTCAACCGTGAACTTGGTTCAACTTGGGTTCCAAACTGTCTATTATCTAATTTATATTCTGCCTTTCTTCTATGAATTTGCTTCTGCAACTTCTTCATTAATTTTTCGTTATTAGTTTGAATCAGGACTGTGGTCTTACCATCACGCTTCTTTGATTCAAAGTTTGCATTGTTGTTTAACATAATGAGCATTTCCCTCATTTCAAGTTCTTGCTCCTGTTTTTCAACTAAATGTCTTCGTTTCAAATCTTCTAGTTCTTGACTTAATTCTTCATTAAGCCTTCGAGTTCTATACAATACCATTTCCTGCTCTTTAATTTCATTAGACAAGTTTGTTATTAACCCATCTGCACCCATTGACAATTGTCTAGATAATTCATCTCTTTCAGCTGTAGCTTCTTCTGCAATCTGCTTGAAGTTTTTAACTTGCTCAATTGACTTTCTATACATTTCATCAGTACTCAAACTAGAATACAATTTATTAATTGCAATTCCGACAGCAGATTCGTCATTACTAGTATGTACCATCGTAACATTTTGAATCAAACCATCTAACAATCTCAAGCTCCTCACTAGCTCTTCAGCATCATCTCTTTTCTCAGACTGGTTAAGATACAAATGTTGAATTGCACTTAGGAAAAAGCCTTGTGCTTCACTGTTTTTAATATTGGTCCACAATGACCCAATTAACTCCACAGGGTTATTAAAATCAAGATTTTCGTCAATTTGTTCTTTACTTTTCAAGTCATTTTCATCTTGTTCTGCAAGTTCCACAAACTTTGTACATTGTTGATTCAAGTTTTCATAGCCTAAATCATGAAATTTTACCAATAACCTGTCGAGACCTGCAGCCGTAAACTGGGCTCTTAAATGAATCCTGACACGAAAATCAAGACCATATTCAACTATTGTATTAATTAGTAACATTGTACCAAGACAATATTCCAAAAGGTGATTCTCCAAATTATTTTGACCCGAGGCTCCGGTGTGTGCAAATTTTAATTCTTCACTTGCCCCAACTAACGAATTCATATACTTTCCTCTCCCGTCTATAATCTTCTCTACAGATCTTAGCCACAATTCAAATCTTTTATATGATTCCCCTGCAGGCGGTTTTCTTACTAATTTTTTCTTTGATGGTGATGCATGATTATCACTTGTAGCTTCGAACTCAAATATTGGTTTTGTTGGCACATTATCTAATGCCTTCAAAATCTTGTGATATTTTCCTTGACTATCACCGTCATTATTATGACTATAATACGCAATCATAAAAGTCAATGATTCAGCAGCAATTTTCCGAGTCAATATTCTAGGGGATAATAATGAACCAGATACAGCATTAACGTATAGATTAACATCAGTTCTTACTCTTTCCGCCCCTAACTTTTGATTCATCATACATTTTAAAGCTTTTAAAGTGTTAAATTCTTTATCGAATATTTCATCATTAATATCATTAACTTCAACTTGATTAATAGAATCTTGAATCTTAATCAAATATGCGGATAATATTGCATCACCTTGACAGTCGTATATAAAACTTCTAACCCAATCTATTGGTTCAGTTCTCAAGGAGACCCAGAGATTTTTCAACTGTGTAGCGCTTATAGTCTTGGCTAATAATAACTTCGTATAAAACTCAGGTGTAGCGTTTTCCTCTTTATTACGAACTACCCTCTCTTGACGTTTATATTCAGATAATGCATCTTGATAAATCAACATCCATTTTTTTTCTGCGCTATAGTTATTCATTTCCTGTTTTGCCTGAGGAGGCAACGACTTGAAATCACGTTTGTCCATCAACTCTCTAAACATTCTATCAATTTCGTACGCCAGTTCAGGCTTCTCTAGTACAAATCCAACCATTCCATTATTGGCTGTTTCATTTGTATTCGCTAATGAAATAGATGGCTTCGATATTAACGACGAACTCGTTGGTTTGCGAGACAATCCATTGTTCGACGATCTAGCCGTTTTAGTTTCATACGGATTGGATACCGTCGAAATACTATATGTCGATGCATGCCTATTATGATTTGAATTCGTGATTTGAGGAGTTGGAACTATATTGGTATTTGATTTAGCTCCCAGGGACGCAACACTGTTGTGACGCTTGTTCGACTTGGTGCTTACGTTATTGGCACTCACATTACCTGTACCTCCACTCAAAACACTGGATGTATCCATCGATGACATGTCACTATAACTATCGTTTGCGTTTTGGTTGGGCTTATCCCGGTTCTTCCTTAAGCTGAAGAATGAACTTGTGGATATTCGATTATTATTTCCATGGCTACTATTATGTTGACCTCCGCCTTGATTCGTATGATTGTAGCTACTGTACGCTCTAGAGTTATTTAGTTCTTCATTTATCTTTGGATCAAGTTGATTTGAACTGAACCCCGAAGTATCAGTGGGCCTTCTTCTCATAATGTTATTATATTGTATTGACTACTAATCAGTCTGTCTCAGTCTTCGTAAAAAATACTTTGTCAATTTACTGCAATGTATTAGAAACAAGTAGGTTGATAGATTATTGTTGTGCTGGACTTAGTATTCGGATTTTATTTCGTATTCCAAATATACTAACAAGTTGACGTTTCACAGTTGTTAAACTTCGATTACTGTTATAAAATGCGCGTCACAAAATGGAAAAATCGAAATAATGCTATTTTCATTGAATATTCATCTTGATAAACACTACAGAACACACTATATATCTACTCATCATTAATACTTTCTTCGAGCATCTGTAAAGTTTCATTTAAATCATTATCCATCTTTTTTTTAAATTGCTTTGATTTCGAATTTTTACGGCTGAGCTGCATTTGAGAACCATCCGACTCAGAATCATGAAAGGTTTCTGAAGTATCAGCAAATTCTTCATTCTCTTTTTCTGATGCTTCATTCAGTTGCAAATTATCAACATCCATAGGGTCCGCGTCACCATTGACATCTGAAGATTCCTTTACAGGAGCTTTGTTTGTGCCCGACTGGGTGGTCATGGTGGTACCAATAGTCTCAGTTTGTGATTTAGCCGACAGGGCATTTTCACTTTGCCCAATGTCACTTTCCTTGGGTAATTTGACGATTAACGACTTGAACGCATCGTAATTCAAGTCGTCAATGTTAATTTCATGAATATTTTCGGCATTATCCCAGAAACCAATCTTATTCCAAAAAATCTTATTCCTTATTAAATTTAACATGAAATACAACTTCATGATTTTACACTCTTCTATTTCATTTTCTTCTGGAGTTATTGTAGATTGTGGATTATTCGTATTGGAAATATCCGAATCGTGAGAATTGTTGAATGATCTTGAAAATTGGAAGCTCGATGTAACTAATTCGTCGTACCGATTACTTTGCTTTAGCCTGTATACGTTATTACTAATAAGTCGCAATTTAGCAAAGAAGTCGCATATAGTCCTTAATTTTATAAGACAATAGTTACATAAAGGGTAACTTACTATTACGTCTGATGTTTCGTTAGTACTAGACGTATCAGGGTTTAACAATTTCAATGAATATAATCTTGAATGCTCTAAGATATCATCTTTAGACTGACCACAAAAGCTGCATGGGTCTTTGATTGCTACCGGTACGTCTTTGTTAATTTTGTCTCCTTTATAGGCTAACTTAAAAGTTTCATTCACACCACTAATTGGCTCGATAATTGCCTTCCCTTCGACTATAAGATTCCAAAAGTTCTTTCCTTTTTGCCATCTATTAATGAAACTCGAATTTACCAAGTTGGGAATAATTGGGATACTAGTTTCAAGTTCTTCAGTCCATATTGTCCTGAAAAACTTTAGATTTTTTAAATTGTTCAAGTCTAGGTGGAAATCTGGCTTAATGATAGTGTAGATGAAAGCCTTGAAGTCACTCTGGTATTGGACTAGGTCAAATCTGATCGCTTTCACAGAAGGCGAGTAGATGATCGATTCTAATTGTTGATTATACTTCGTGGTATCATCTTCTGGTTCCTGGTCCACGCCGGAGTTTTGAGTACTTTCTAAGTTTGATGATTGTTCTAATTTAGGTGTGCCATTTCCACTAAAGGTTAGCTTTTGCTGATCTTCAATTTTGAAGAATAATTGTTTTAAATCTTTCAATTGGTCTTGCAAATTATCGATGATCGTATTTTTCTCATCTATTTCCTCATACAATTTACGGTTTTTCACTTTAAAGTTGTAGGCTTCTCTCGATGCATTGCTTACCATTTCATTTGCTTCATTAAACAAAGAAGCTGTTAAATCTTCAACCTCGCCTTGCAATTTAGTATTTTGTGCTTCTGCACTTTCCTTCGATTCTTTTAAAAGCACTTGTTGCTTCTGAAGTTCTTCATACTTGGGTATCACTTCATTATACTTCGATTCAATATCATTTAGTTTGCGCAACTGTTGTTTCAATTGTCCATTATCTTTATGTAAATGTAGTAATTTTTCTTCTAACTCCAGTTGTTTGGCAACTGCAGTTACTAATTTTGTTGATAACAGAGTCACTTCTTGAGTCAATCTATCATCCATACTTTCGGTGGCCGCATCTTCACTCATTGTAGTTTGTTATTTGTTGTATTCTAGATGTTTAATCGTTCAATCTAAACAAAATGTACGACCGTGTTATAAATTCATGTGCCGCGCACATTCTTCGCATAAAGAACCTTCCCTTTATCTATGTCTTAAGATAAGAGAAGTATCTAAGGAAGAACGTACAATATTCTACCAACAATACTTATAATTAATCGAGGTATTATACAGTGGAATCAACCTCGATCAAAGACCACCTTTGAAAAAAAATAGAGATCATAGCGAACTTTTCTAGAGATTTAGAACAAAAAGGATCAATGACCCGCAAGCAAATAAATAGGTAATACTTATTTTATTATAACACCAATAAATAATATGCCATTGCAATCTAACGCTGAAAACCCTCATCAGGATAAGTTAGAAGTAACACTGTTTGATTCGCCGATGTTTTACAGCAATAGCCCAGTTGTGTACGAATCGTACAATGATCCACGATCAAGCAAGTCACTAGATGAACTACGAACGTATCTTCAGAATGAACATATAAGCAAGCCAGTTAAGAATAATTTTATTGATAAATTACCGTTTGAAATCCGGCTAAAGATTGCAAATCAGTTGTCGCAATTCGATTGCTTGAGCTTGCTAAGGACCAATAAGGCAATGTATTCCTCCACGATACCTAGATTGTACCAACATATAATAATCGATCAGAACTATAGCCAGTTTAATAAAGAGTATGAATTCAAGCATTATAATACTTTAGACGATTTTAATGACTTTGAAGATTTCTCATGCTCATTTATCAAGAGTCCTTACAATTTCAAGAGGTTCTTACATTACTACATCCAATTACATCAAACTCATGAAAATAACTCGTCTAATTATAATCGGTTTGGACCTAACGAGACTTTCCCCTATATCAGGAAAATCCAGTGCATCGATATTCCTGATTCATTGAATATATATGATTACGAGTTAAATTATAATTTAAGCGAATTCTTTCTGAAATTAAGCCACCTAAAAGAACTAATCTGGCTAAATGATAATTTTAGGTTGGAATATTTAGAATTACTACCTAATAGCCGATCCATAACAACATTGGTGCTTAATATAAAGTTTAGCAATTATCTAACAGAACTACATACACCGAAATCTATGGATTACAATTCTGATATATCTGACGAGGAAGAGTCATCAAAGACATTAAGGTTTCCAAATCTAACAAACTTTCAAATCAGACCATTCGAAAATTCCAATAGACTAACTAAGATTGTTAATAGTTTGCTAATTAAATATAACCCTAAAAGCATTAGTGAACACTTGAAAATATTGAAAATATCCAGATTTGATAAGGATATAAGTGTATTAGTTCCGCAATGTCAGGAGTTGGTCACCACAAACGAAGTGTCACCTTTGAATGAGTTGGACTTGGGAACAATCAAGTCGTTATTTACTCGTAGCGAAATGAGATATTTGAACAATTTGTCAATTCTACTGTTTAACAATTGTTTGCTTACCCCTGATGACTCTACAACATTAATAAATTCGGTCAATTTAGGGAACTTGAAGAAATTAGAGTTGAAAAATGTGTCAGAGTATCAAAGAATCAATACGGCAGTGGGTAATCAAGAGGATTTGCGGGCCAATTTACAAACTAGCTTTTTAATTAAGATCGCACCCCATTTGTCTGGTTTGCAACATTTACTTATTGATTATCGAGAATGTCTCACCGACAGTGTGCCAGGATTTCTCAATATTTTGCCCAGTACTGACATTCAATCTCTAGATTTAACGATACGGTATAATCAAACCAAACTCAAATCCTTCGATGAAGATATCAATGAGTACTACGCCGCGTATTCTTCTGCAATAATATCTCGCAACAAGTGTAATAGTTTAAGGAAACTATCTATTGAAACAAAAGAAGAAAATGCATTTTGCGATTTGAGCATTCCGTTGCCGTCTGAGTTTTTTTATAATGAGCTTAGTCAATGCTCAAATTTAAAAAGTCTTAGGCTAAACCCATGCGAATCAAATAGTTCAGGAAGGGTACTTGATCTAATAAGTGCATTACCCAAGCTATTCATGCTTGATGTGTTTGGGACCCGGGCTGGCGGTGCTCCGCATCTAGGATTAGGTATGGTCCACCCTGCGATTTTTGACGAGTGGTTCAAGGTACAGCATGTGGCGATACTATACCTTCAACATAACTCGTACTTACGATATATTCGTATAAATAAATGCATTTTTGAATGCCACGGGGGTACTCTACAAGTTAGCCCACGAGATGGAATAGATAGATGGTTCAACGAGCACGTTCGCGTGGGCTTTAGCATAGATACATGAAGTAGTGGTTGCGTAGTTCCCGTTATAATGATGAAAGAGGACAAATACACGGCACAGCATGGCTGCAAATTGGGTCGTGTGCATTAGCACCAGCCGTTTCATCTCACCCACTCCGCGACGGGGTTGGGACAAAAAATTTTCGTTAGATGCAAAAAGTTACGTTTGGATTGAACTTCAGCTTCATTCTAATATCTACATTATGTTTGAATCGTATAGAATCGTAATATTCATTATATATATTATTAAATTGCGTTTCTTGAAAAATTATCAGTAGAAGCGATTGTGTAAGCATTTGGCATGCGTGCAAGCATAGTCTATAAAAAATCCTGCCAAATGCTACCGTAGTACATGACTTAGCCAGTCAAGATATAAGCAGCGTAAAATCAGCTTAGTTTGAACTTCTGAATGAAATTCCAAAGATGTTACCAAAGAATGAACCTTCGAATTTAGATTCGTACTTAACTGAGCTAGATTGAATTTCCTTCATGATCTTGGCTTCTTTTTCTTGAGCGCTCATTTTAACGACTGGGGATGAAGTGTTTGAAATCATTGTAATGTTTGTTATAGTATTTATGTTATCTATTTGATATAGCTAGAAACAAATAACCCAGATGAGTGAAGATTGTTGCATATTTATAGTAGTTCGGTGTTACTCATCGTCTCGGTCTGATGGACCCGCCCAAATAATCCGGATTGGCAAACACCGGAGATTTTCCGAAGGCGGGCCCATTGGTCCGAACAAATCACCGCTTTTTGGCTGTGTTTCTCCAATACCCAGCGATAAAACAACTCAGTACTGGGGCAAACAACAAGCAGGGCAATAGCAGCCACACTGTTAGTCGTCGTACGGCAACAGACATCCAGTTCACTAGAGTAGAAAAGCACCGCTAACTATACTACTAACTTAAAGAAGTCGTGTGGCCGCCTCCTCAGCGAAACGCCTGTTCGGGGGCCCTGCGAATGAATCCTCAAGCCATGCTTACATAACATCCTTAAAGTCCCGTCTTCGAGATTTAATCCTTCAGCCCTTTTGTCTCCGCCCAGCCATGGATCCTTTTATCCGGGTTCCATATCCACAGTACTCAAAATGTACTTTACTTGTTCGGGGATAAGTTGTGGTTACTGGGGATAAGTTGTGGTTACTGAGAATAAGTTGCAGTTACTGGAGATTGGTACTTCATCTTAGGCTTATAGCCACCAGTGATAATGCTACAATTGACCTATCTCCGTGTAAATGACCACACTTAGCTACTGGAGAACTGAAAAGCCAGCGAAAGTTGGCTGCAAACATCGTGTGTGAGGAATTGTCGCGCGGGGCCCCCGTCTCTACACCATGGCCTGCCATTCTGCTGCACGCCGAACCTACAACCTGGTAACATGATAAGAGTGTGACATGAAATCGAACACTACTGCTCGAAAGAAAATATCCAAAACCAATACCAGTTCTTCCGACGTGCGTCTACCATTTTCCTTCTCAAAAATGGAACCATCACGAACCAGCACAGAACCATCGTCCCTTATCGCATATGGACCTTCGAGCCCTTCCATCGTGCATGTGCGGCCTACCGCCTACGCCCCATACGGGTATTTTTTCACCTCAAACTGCACCCTAGGCCACGGACGCATTGGAATCCCTTTTCTGCTTGCTTCATACGGTGGCCTGGGATTCCAATGTGTTTTTCCATCCCCCGAACTTCTCTAGCCTCCGATAACTTTTCTCATCGTATACTCCAGCTACAGCACTATTGGACTCTATGCACACCAAATCTTCGAGACCACACACTAGTATATTATGCTACGGAAGTCTCAGAAGCGAACACAAGACATCAATATAATACTTCGAGGAGAACTTCAAATACGACACAGCCATTCTGACCAGGAAACACCTCGTGTGATAGTAGGTCATTTCTAGACGGTGCCGTCCTCTGAATTACCTTTTTGATGCCCACGTTCTCTCGGGGTCCTTCCATGGTCTTCGTGCAGCCACCGGTAAACGTGTGCGATTGCTGCAAAATTGATAATTTCGCTACTCAAAATCGCTACACGTGGGGTCCAATATCCCGATACCACCATTAATCAGAGCCTATATAGCATTGTGAGTCGGTATTAACCTATTGTATATGTAGACCTTTTGCCGAAAAGCAGATCTAATACATTGTAATAGGGCGTCTCTGGCGATATGTTTAATTAGAGAATGTAATTAGAGACTAGAGAAGCCGGAATACGAAAGCGATATTGTAGTGCCATGCAATTTAATTGTAATATCATAACGTTCGTAAACGAAGGTAATAAACTACCTTAATTAATATTCCTGATATAAAAGAATTTCACTGCCCACGAGACTGAAGATTTTATTCTACTCAAGGGGCAATTATTATATAAAGCAAGAATCTGTCAATATTTTTCGTAAGGTTTTGTTGAAGTAACTAATAAGCTTGGCAAGTCAAATCAAAAACTAAATAATGGCTAGTATCACACACGAACCACACCAGTTAAAAGAATCTGGTGGTAAGACTGCCTTCAAGGACTATGTTGAAAAGTTCGCTCACATTGAAGATCCTTTGGAAAGAAGAAGATTGGCATTGGAAGAAATTGATAAGGCCGGATTTGGGTGGACCCAAGTCAAGATGATTATGATTGCGGGTGTTGGGTTCATGACTGACTCGTACGATATCTTTGCTATTAACTTGGGTATCGCCATGATGAGTTACGTCTACTGGAAGGGCGGTAGTATGCCAGACTCCACGACCACATTGATCAAGGTTTCGACTTCGGTGGGTACCGTTATTGGACAAGTCGGTTTCGGTATCTCCGCCGATATCTTCGGTCGTAAGAAGATTTATGGGTTAGAGTTGATTGTTATGATCACCTCTATTCTCATTCAATGTATGCTTGGTCCTTCTCCTGCCATCAACTTCGTTGCTATTTTCTCCACCATGAGAATTATCATGGGTATCGGTATTGGTGGTGATTATCCATTATCATCTATTATTTCGTCTGAATTCTCGACTACCAAATGGAGAGGTGCCATTATGGCAGCTGTTTTCTCTAACCAAGGACTTGGTCAGCTTTTCGCTGGTATTGTTGCCATGGTCTGTGTTGCTGCTTACAAAAATCAATTGATTGACTTCCCAGTCGATGATTGTACTGGTGTTTGTATTAAAGCTTGTGACCAAATGTGGAGAATCATTATCGGTTTTGGTTGTGTTCCGGGTGTCATTGCTTTATACTACAGATTGACTATTGCCGAATCACCAAGATACAACTTAGATGTTGATGAGCACGATGATCTTGAAAAAGTTGCGGATGCCGAAGCTGCACTTGATGTAAAGGCCATTGAAATTGCTCCACCAAAGGCTTCATTTAAGGAATTCTGCAAGCATTTTGGCCAATGGAGATATGGTAAGATTTTACTTGGTACTGCTGGTTCATGGTTCATGTTGGATGTTGCTTACTATGGTTTGAATTTGAATACAACCACCATCTTGAGTGCTATTGGTTATTCTAGAAAGGGTAACGTCTATGAAAAGTTATACGATTCCGCTGCTGGTAATTTGATTTTAGTTTGTGCCGGTGCTTTACCTGGTTACTGGGCGACCGTCGCTACTGTTGATACTGTTGGTCGTAAGCCAATTCAAATCGGTGGTTTCATTATTTTAACCATCTTGTTGTGTATCATTGGATTTGCCTACAACAAACTAGGTGATAAGGGATTGTTGGCTTTATATGTTTTAGCCCAATTCTTCCAAAATTTCGGTCCTAACACCACCACTTTCATTGTTCCAGGTGAATGTTTCCCAACAAGATACAGATCTTCTGCTCATGGTATTTCTGCTGCTTCCGGTAAAGTTGGTGCCATCATTGCTCAAACCTGTCTTGGTACTTTAATCAACCATGGTTGTTCTGCCGACGATCAAAACTGTTTCTTACCCCATGTTATGGAAATCTTTGCATTATTTATGTTGATCGGTGTCTTCACATCCTTATTAATTCCTGAAACCAAAAGAAAAACATTAGAAGAAATTTCTGAAAGATACCACGGTGAAATTGATAGCACCAAATTGGCCAAGGAAAGATTCAGTACCCAAGACGATTCTTACAACTCTGATATCAAGCATTAAATTCTAAAACAGAATATTTTCTTGTTCAACTTCTTTATAAACTATTTAATTCTTGCATGTGCTTAATATTATAATCGATATTATTTTGTATTTTAAACAAAGTTGTAGTTTGTTGTAGTACGATTATGTATTTTTTTTTTCTCACTGATTTCAACCATTCACACATTTAATCAAATCTACTTCTCTTTATCGGATAAGCATGCTTGGTAATTACTTCAAGTCTCAAAAGTTTAGGAGGAATATCCCTGATTGGATAACAGTATTAGTGCTTCTAATTGCATTTTTTTTCATTGTGGAGCCTGCAAGACCTTTCCAAAGGCAATTTAAATTGTCTGATCACTCTCTTCAACATCCATTTGCGACCAGTGAAAGAGTTACTGATAACCAACTATACATGCTATCATGTATGTGCCCATTGGTATTAATTACCATAATAACCAGTATACGCCGCAATAAGAGTGTTAATTTAGAGCATTTTCATTCCTTACAGGTATCTTTGTTGGGCTTGTTCGTTTCCGCCAGTGTAAATGGGGTGTTAACAGACTTGTTGAAAAACTGGATTGGTAGACAAAGACCAGATTTTTTAGCCAGATGTGGAGCACCTATTAGTACTTCAGTGAATGAATTTGTGGGGGTGGATATTTGTACTGCGCCGTTAGGACAAATGTACCTTCTTGATGGTGGGAAATCGACTCCCTCTGGACACGCATCGTTATCTTTTGCTGGGTTATTCTATTTATACTTATGGCTTTTAGGACACTTCAAATTGATTAATAGGTCATACGTTTGGCAGCACGTACTTGTATTTGTCCCTAACGTTTTGGCTATTTATATTGGGTTGAGCAGAACTCAGGACTACAGACACCACTTTTTTGATATAATACTTGGAAGTGGTATTGGAATATCAGTGGCTACGATGACCTATTTTCATTACTTCCCAAGTTTGGGCCTGGAAAATTGTAATTGCCCAATTTTCGTTGAAGAAGAAGGATTACCTACTTGATCATGCTGGTTATCCATTGTGATTAGAGTGAATTGTTACCACGAGTGAGCTTTCCGAAAAAACCAGTGAATGCTGTATAGCCTAGTTGAGTCCTGATACTCTACATCTTCAATGTTGGTAGGCATAGCACTATCAGTGGTTATGGGAGATTCCAAGAAGCTCTTGAGAATCAAGTCCCGCGTCAAATTCTACAACTAACAAATAAAACTGCCGTTTATTTAAACTTAACTGTCCGTTGAGGACCCCTTATTAATGTAATAAAAAACTCTATCCTTATATCAAATAATAAATAAAACAAAAAACAAAATTAAAAATTGGAAATAAAACCCGCCTTAAAACTTTTAACGTCAAACAAAAATGTAATCATAAAAAAAAATCAATAGTGACTATTAACACATAAGTCAACGAGTTGAGCGTTGACCAAAACAAATTCAATGGAGTCATTACATTAATCATTAAGTATTGCTAATCGAAATTAAACTTAGACGTTTAATTTCTTTGGTTGTTCCCAAGTGTTTTCTTGGTTGGTGAAGTGACCATAAGAAGCAGTCTTGAAGTAGATTGGTCTGGCTAAATCTAATTCCTTGACAATGACACCTGGTCTTAAGTCGAAGTTCTTTCTGACAATGGCAACTAATTCTTCGGAGGAGTATTTAGAAGTACCGTAGGTGTCAATGTGAATAGACAATGGTTCAGCAACACCAATGGCGTAAGAGAATTGGACCAAAGCTCTTCTGGCTAAACCAGCATGAACTAAAGACTTGGCGACCCATCTAGCAGCGTAAGCAGCAGATCTGTCGACCTTGGAAAAATCCTTACCGGAGAAAGCACCACCACCATGAGCACCCCATCCACCGTAAGTATCAACAATAATCTTTCTACCAGTCAAACCGGCATCACCTTGAGGACCACCAATGACGAATCTACCAGATGGTTGGATGTGGTAGGTAGTCTTGTCGTCTAATAAATGGGCTGGGATAACCTTCTTGATAATGTGTTCTTGGATTTGGGTTCTCAAGTCTTCGGTAGAGATTTCTTCCGCGTGTTGGGTGGAAATAACAACGGTGTCAACTCTACGTGGGATGACAGCACCACCGTCCTTCTCATATTCGATGGTGACTTGGGTCTTGGTGTCTGGTCTTAACCAGTCCAAAGCACCAGATCTTCTGGAAGAGGCCAACTCAGCGTTCAACTTGTGGGCCAACAACAAGGTCAATGGCAACTTTTCTTCGGTTTCGTCGGTGGCATAACCAAACATAATACCTTGGTCACCAGCACCTAATTCTTCCAAAGCCTTCTCGTAATGCAAACCTTGGGCAATATCTTGCGATTGTTGTTCAATGGCAACCAAAACGTTACACGTGTTGTGGTCGAAACCCTTGGCACTGTCGTCGTATCCGATGTGCTTGATGGTGTCTCTGATGATCTTTTGGTAGTCCAATTGGGCCTTGGTGGTGATTTCACCGAAAACCATGATCATACCGGTCTTAGCAGCAGTTTCACAAGCAACCTTGGACAATGGGTCCTTGGCTAAACAAGCATCCAAAATAGCATCCGAGACTTGATCACAGATCTTGTCTGGGTGTCCTTCACCAACAGATTCTGAAGTAAATAAAAATTTTTCACCAGCCATAATTAACGATTCTTTGATTTAAACGAGGTATCTACAATAAGGGATCAATTACTGATGTAGTATTGTTGATAGTAATTTTTGAAAGTCTCAATTAGATGATATTTCCCAAATGAAGTCTAAAAAAAGGAGAAAATTTTTGTTCAAAATTTAATCACTATTTATATTACTGAAAAACGTTGGCCATATTTAGTACCGAGAAGCCACAACAGAAATTTTTCAACGAGTCAAAAGTCTAAACGATGGAAGCGAGCACATGTTAAGGCGAGCATGTGAGAATGGGCGGGAGCGGACGGGTTACTATGGGTGTATGGATGTATTCCAAAAACGGTGCAATATCTACAGAATGTTGACTTTAGGTAATTTACGGGATTTGAGAGAACACAGAAGTGGATTTATAGTTTTTTGGGCGCATGAAGTATATGCAGAGTTAAGATAGAGTTTTTGAGAGGTAAGTCTTCAGATTAGATAAGCAAATGACAAAAACGCGGATTATGAGTAGAACACAAAAACGCGTAATTGGTTTTCGCGCAGGTAAATACACAATATGTTTCCTTCTATACTATAGAGGCAGATGGGCGGCTAGTTGATTTGTAGTGGTAGAGGAGGATCAAGAAGATAACCTGGGACAGAAACGAGAGCCAACGCTAGACAGGTGCTACTATGGAACTATTAGACGATTTGGAAGACACCGGGAGGCGCTTCCAGACGTACATGGATACGCAGGTGATAAATCAGAACGATGGGCCCGAGATGGCATTGGAGGAGCTGGAGGAGGAGCCGGTGCCAGAGGGTGGCCGCGATAGTCAGCCAGGGTCGATGTTAGGACTTGGGTTTGATTTGGGGCCGATCACGAAGACTTTGGGCTCGACGGGGCCGGATGTGATGCCCGACATGAGCATCCTTGATAAGGTGAGACAACGACTCTACGGGGCTGCCGAAAAGGAAGGAGAGGAGGCCAGCGAAGGGGATGCTAGCGAAGGAGAGGCCAGCGAAATAACTGGGTCGGGGTTGACTTTAGAGGACCGGTTCGGTGTGTCAGAGATGTCTACGCAAAGGGCACACCGCTTGCCCCAGCTCGCAGTAGATGATGCAGAAATAAGCAACACGCCTGCGGATGTGGCCACTGGTGATGTTCCCACGCAGAAGGTCAATGAGTTGAGCGACGGTCTATTTGTGCTGCAGGATAACGAAGGGACAACTACAGTACAGCTGCTTACGAAGGAAGAACGCCAGTTGAAGATTGCGCAGTTGGCGGAACGCAAAAGGCAAGAAAGAATGGCCAAGGAGAAGCAACAGGAGGAATTGGAGGCGGACATCACCCACAGAACGCTCACCGACGAAGAGAACGACTTGAAGGAACACCACGATTCGGTGGTGGGCTTGAATGTGACCGACAAACAAATGAAAGAAACCGACGAATTCTTGAATGTGATGAAGCGGGAGCGGGTCATTCAGCCAGAGTTCCAGCGAAAGATTCTTTTCACAAAGGATAGCTTCTTGTCTGCTTTCAATGATGAAACCGACCAGTCGGACGGAGACGCCAATTCACAAAGCCCATCTGGGGTGAAGTCGAGTCCGGCAACATCACCGATGAAGGTTGTCAATACGGCTGGGGGTCTATCTGATAATAAGGATCTTGATAACCACAATGTCTTAGATATCGTAGACATGCCTACATCGCCTAAAGCACATACAAAGCAGCCGCAAAGAAACCCATTAGAGATATATGCACAAACATTAAAGCAACAGTTACTTTCATCGCCTACAAGAAGCTCGCCCAAAAAAATGATTAACTTGGACAGCGACTCCGAATCATCTTCAACCTCCGAGTTAGAGATTGAAGCTCAAGGCAACCAGATGACAGATGAGTTAAAGAAAATACCACAATTGTCGAAAGAAGATAAATTATCTATCAAGCAGAAGTATTCAAAGAAAAAATTATCTGCCAAATCCTCGGTATTTGCCAGCTTACCTAGACAATTAAGAAAAATCATGACATTGGATAAGAATTCGACATCAACATCATTCCTTAAGTATTTGAGGAAGGCCAATGTAGACCAGTTACTTTCTAACAAGAAATTAGATCCTGATAGTGGCCTACAAGAAGAATTAGAGAAAGACGAAGAGGTTATGGGATCATTGTTAGAAAGAGAAATGGAGCGTGTTAGGAACATCAGAAGAAAGGAAAAATTAAGAGAAAAAGCTGCATTAGCATTGTCAGGAAAGGCAAAGCCTGAGGAACTTGACGATGGGGATGAAGATGATGCTGATAACCAAGACTACAATGAAGAAGTTCCTGACAGTGACAATAACTCAGTTTATTCATCAGATGAGGCAGAAAATGATTCCGCAGAGGATAATTCTGAAGATGAGCAAGAGGACGAAGCTGAGGGAATGTTATCCAAAGCCAATAGAAAAGCAAAGAGAACGGTCGACTCTGATGAAGAGAGTGATGACAGTGCTGAGAAAAAGCTGATCGATGAAGAATCCCGAAGAAGGAGAAATGATGATAGCTATATGTTTGGTGCTGCAGATCAGCATAATGCTGAGGATAGCTTGGGAATTGAGAATGACGACTTTATAACTACTGTGAATACTCAGAAGTTGCAAACAGTATTTGGAAGCGGAGCTTCGTTAACACAAGCATTCAAAAATGGTTCTCCAATTCTGAACAAAACGGATACCACAGAAAGCATTTTCAACGATTTAAGAAGGGATATTTCTATAATTGAAGAGTCAAAGCCTCAAGATCATGATTCTACAGATGGTAATGAAGATTATAAATTATTCCAAAACTTGAAGCCGATACAAACAAATACTCTTACGGAATCGCAAGTTTCGGAGGATATGAATAAATCAACTATTATACATACCGAATTACCATCCTTTCAGGATATTATTGAGCCTGAAATAGAGCATACACAACCAGATTCAGTTTCAACTCAAATTGATCATCCTACACAGGTTGATAATAGTACCCAATTAGTTAACAATAACTCCACCATAAGCATTCATGACGCAAAATCGAATGCTGATGAGCTTTATGATGATTCCATCGATTTGGCAGCTATAAGGAAAGGGCGTAAATTAATCCGGAAGAATAAGCCTTTAAATAATATCGAGGAAGATGAAGAAGATATTGAAGAGACTTCCCCCGAACAACTTCAACAACAGATTAAGTTATACGAAGAAAAATTAAGAAAGAGAGAATTAAAATCAAAAAAGAAGAGGAAAGAATTAGAGAGAATGGGAATGAAGAATATTGTCGAGGGAGAAGCTGAAGAATCAGAAGATGAATGGCATGGACTTGGTGGTGTTGACGGCGACCTCTCGGATGAACAAGCTAATTCAGAAGACGAAAAAATGATAGATAATAACTTCAATATTGATCTCAACAACGATGAGCTTCGTAGAAAGTTTATGGAAGAATATCAAATTAACGATCAGAAGGAGTTGGAGAAATTGTTAGATGATATCAAGAACCATAGATTAACTAAAAGGGTCAATGGTAATGGTTTTGATATTGAATTGAGTGACGAAGAAGATGAATTATTAGCAGCGTATAGAAAGCAAAAATTGAAGGAACAACGAGAAAGATTGATGGATAATAGAAAATTACATGCTTTGGCTAAGAATGAGAAGTCAAAGGCATTTTTTGACTCTATTCAAGATTCTACTCAAGCTGTAAAGATCGATGATGAAGATGATATTGATCATAATTCTGCTGATGGAACTCAACCTCAGTCGAATACAACGAATCCGTTTGTCAATTCGGATAAAGAAACAAGAGATCAAGACAAAGACACAGAAGAAGATGAAGAAATTGAAGAGCCAAAGAAAAAGACTATTAGGGTAGAAGAATCGTTTGTCCAAAAACAGTTATCATTCTTGATGAAAAGTGGCAGAGACGATTACGAATATGAGAAACAACAAAGGATATCAAACAGACAGCATGGTTTCCATTCATCTGATGATGAAATAGATGACGTTCAAACCTTGAAGAGTAAATGTCTTAAAAATCTATACACAGGCAACAGATCTCAAAGTCCTGAAACATCAAATCATATGCTGCAAAAGAGAAATATTGAGGAGAGTGATACCGATATCGATGAAGAATTTATGCCGATAATGAAGAAGCCATCAATTATCAAGTCTTTCAGAAACCTGAATGACCAACAAAGTGGTCTAGTTAAAGATGGTAAACAATTTTCAGGTGTTACAATTAGCAAACAGTATAAGACAGCATCAGGCTCGAAAGCATCAATCACATATATATCCAAGGCCAAGAAAAACCCGATTAAGAGTTTAAGAGATAAGCATATTGAGAAATGCCTCATAAATGCAAAAAATAATAATAATACAAACTTATTCAACAGTGGAGAGTTTGAAAATTAAGTATATGTAAAATAAGTTTCTCGATTAATTAATAAAACAAAATCTAAATAATGTAATTGTAAACTTTTCATGTTCTTCTAACTGAAAATGTATTCATTATATGCAAGGCTATATACTTGGGCCAGGCCGCTATAGGAGACTTTCACTTAAAGCTTCATTTAACGAATTTTGACTTACCTTGCTCATCAAAGGTCTGCAAAATGCTGACTGGCCGCCATGACTTATAATCTTGGTCTTGTTTGGACCAATAATTAAATTTGAGTGGGCACCATCCTTCCTTCTTGGAGGCATCCTTTTAATTTGAGAATCACAACTTGCTGCAATCGGGCTTTCTTTCGCAGTAACGGATCTCCTAAGCGTATTCGGAATAGATATTGGTTCAAGTTTCTTCGATTTATCTAAAGAATTATTATTAACAAGATGCATAAAGCTATCAGATAGTGATTTGCTTACATGGTCTAAACTTCCACGACGTGTATCTGAACTGGCCATCTTATATGGGGAATTTAAGCTTAAATTGAATAAAGACTTTTTTAATCCAGATTTTGAATTTGGTGTAATAGATTGTGAACTTTCTACTTCATCATTCTTTAAAATCACATCGTTTAGTAATTTAGTTGGATCCCCATTTGGTTCATTAATCTTCCCAGAGGATTTTGAAATTTCATTTTTATGATAATATATCGGCTCTACTGCTGTTGTTGCTAATTTCAGAGAGTTTAGTTTCATATTTTCAATAGGATTATGAAATTTGACCTGGGATAACGTAGAAGGACGGACGGGATCCCTATTTGAAAACACGCTATCATGCGAATTCGATTTCTTGATTATATTGGGGAAAGAGTTGATCAAATCGATTCGGGACTTCCTTAGATATTTTTCGAAATTTTCAAGTTCTCCATGAGGTTGGTCCGGCGAATAATTTGAAATATCTGAATATGTCGATATATTTTCAATATCAAAATGATCAATATCGCTATTTTCTGGATTAATAGGTGTGAAAGTTGGGGTTCTATCAAAAATAGATTTCTCAATTCTTTGATCTTGTGGTGGTGGTGTAGGTGACGTGCTTTCTTCGTTTAATTGCAGATTCTGGAATCTATACGAGACAAAATGCCTTAATCGGTTGAATCTCAACCTTTCGTTATCATTGTTAGCTTGATCCGTCTCCTCAAATATAGTTGATGGATTTTTATTCGGTGCGTCGAATTTGCTTATATGAAACCCGTTTAATTCGAATTTGTCTAGTTTTGGTGTTTCAGGTAATGAATTAGATCTCATTTTGATTTTAGAGTGTAATTCTCCAAATAAATCGGGTGATGTAGACAATGTGTTCGAATAATCTTCCAAAGTGTTTTTATGAGAGTCCATAATTTTGCTGGGGGGCGAATGTGTAGTATTACTAGCTTCATTCGTTGTTAATGTAGCTTTCTTAGTATGTGGCGTATTAATTGAATTGCTTGTTAGGGACCTCTTGCCTACGTTAGAACAAGAGTCGCTTTCGCTATCATCGGGAATAGCCAGTAGGGAATCAATATTAGCCATTGGCTTGACAGTTGACGTGCTTGTAAACCGATATTCTGATCTCTTTTTGTCCAACTTCTTTGAACGGCATCTAATTGGCTTTAATTTTAGATTGGACACGGATATAGAGTTATGAAGGCTCGGCGGTGTTTGTATATGAGTCGGGCAAGGATCTTGTGATGTCTGTATCGAAGGAGCACTAATACTCGAAAGAGAATACTTATTGCTAGTGAACCTCTTCATTAAAAAACCATACTCTTGGTATAAATTGTCTAAAGTAGTTTCGCTTGTTACAACATCATTCAAATGTATGTTGGATTCTAACAAAAACGACTTTTTATACAAATTTTCGAATTCATTCAAGTAGTTAAAGTTACCAGCTATTAAGTCGGTCATGGACTCTATAGTCATATCAGCAGTAGTTATATCATTATGCAAACTCATAATATCTTTTATTAAATGGTTTGATTCGTGAATTGAGCCTATCAAATGGTTTGATCTCGCGTCCAAATTATCACAGAATGATATCAACAGATCTAGTTTAGATGTCATTCTGATACCGGAATTAAGTAGCAAGGTCCTTATGATTCTATATTCAATGGTCTACCCCTTATGCTATTCTCGATCGATTCCTATGAAAACGTTCATTTCTTAAGTAAATAAAGGTGAGGCTCAAAATTTATTTGAAAAATAAACAAAGAATTTTACGAAAGCAAAACGGAAACGTTGCACCTTTCATTCTTTATCACTAAATTAATATGAAATATAAAAAGGTTATGCTAACTATACGATTATTATACAACTTTCAAGAGTGTCTAGATTTCTTAGAAGTGGACTCATCATCCTCGTCATTATGCTTTGATCTTTTCTTCTCTTTTTTTTCACTTTTGTCTTTCTTGTCCTTTTTGTCTTTCTTTTCTCCCTTATGCTTATCCTTCTTATCTTTCTTGTGAGATTTTTCTTTGGTAATCAATTTATTTTCGTAAGATTCTTCTTCTGGCGCTTCGAAGTCTTTCAATCTCTCCTGTTTCTTGACTTCGCTCGTTTCTTCTTGCTTATCACGCTTTTCTTGCAACTTTTTCATCTCCTTTTCTTTCTTGCCTAAGAAATACTCACCACTTTCAATCTGTAAATCAATCTTTCTAGGTAATTGGGCAGGTGGGAATGGTGTGTATACCTTCTTTTCTTTCTTCTCGTCCTTTGGTTGTTTGGACTTCTTACGAGCAACGTTTCTCTTCTTGAACATTGGTAAGAATCTTGACCAGTCTTCGTTTGCCAATTCGGGGTTCTTAGCTAATTCTTGTTTAATCATCAACTCCTTGATATAATAAATAGGATGCACGTTTTTCATACAATCTTCAACAACCCTTCTAACTTCTTTCAACCCCTTGTATGGGCCCATAGCACTGACAGTGTTACCTTGAACCAAGATGTAACACTTGGTCAATAATTCTAACGCCTTTAGCGTATTACCGTTTGGTCCCACTAATCTTTGTCTTCTTTTAACGAATCTATCTTTGTTAGTCACAAAGTTACCAATCTTAATCACATCACAGGCAATATCGTCTTGCAAAATCTTCACTGCTTGCGGGAAGGGAACAGATCTAGCCAACAATTTAATCAAGTCTCTTGCCTTCAAAATGATGGCAGGGTCAAACGTTTTTCTGGTAGTTTTCACGGTCATGGACCCCTCGACCAAATCTAACTGACATTCGATGAAGTGCTTATCCAACGTCCGCGTAATGTCACTCCAGATTGTTCGTAAGTATTGTTCCCTATACTTTGGAAATAATGTCATAAATGACGACTCCTCCGTAAAATGTAATCCAGAGACGTTATCTTCTGGTTTGAATTCTTCTATAGCCCATTTATCTATATCATCGGTGTCCCAAGGTTTCTCACGATTGTGCGTAGATACCATCTTTACGTATGTTACTTAGTATGCGTAGGTGAATAGTCCTAATCATCAATTTTCATATAGAGAATTTTTTTTAATTATAGACTGTGCACGTGATTTTCTCAGATTTTGAGATGAGGTTAAATTGATTATGGCTTCCATTAGTCTTCGTTTCTTCACTTTTATTCCAAAACAGCATGGCAAAACCAGCGAGGCAAGGAAACTCCAAGAGAAGCAAGCCTTTGCAGAAATCAACTTCGAAGAGCGGCAAAGCCGTTTCAAAGCCAGTATCCAAAAGCAAATTAAAGCATCAATCAAAATCTGCAAAAGAGAAAATAGACCGGTTGAATGCAAATGTCGAAGAGTTTAACGACGTGAAGAACTCTTTGATGAGCATCCAAAAACCGTCCAAACCCAAAAATATCCTTGATTCCAAGGACCTTCAGGAAGGATTGAAGCAGGACGAGGAGACTAAGTCTAAAAACAAAATAGTAGAGAACGACATCAACAAGCAACTAGAATTGATAACGGGCATGGGTTTGTGATCTCGGTGGAATTCGTGCTGGCCCATGAATGTTGAAGGTGTATGGATGAATGCTCGTCTCTTATAGAATATGTATATAGAAATTATCTACTACAAGTTAATACAACTATACCATGTGTAAAAGCAGCAACTGTATCTAAGAATCTAATACAAATGTATACCAGCCGCAAGACAGTTTATTAGTATGCACTATGTAGGGCCGTAAACTCGTCTTACTTCGATAATCTATTCGAAAACTACTATTTGAAGTATATGCGTTTTATTTTCTAGTTTTGCTTGCAGGTTCTGCAATGTGCATGTCTACACATAGCCTAGCCACAAATAATACAATACAAAGTTCTAGCCTAACAGTAGGAAGCACAGCAGTGTTGTCATTTCATCTATAAGTAAATCAATAATTACATAATTATGAGACGAAGGAGGTAAACGCGACACGTCTTCTTTGCATTTTTAAATTTTTCCCTAAAACAGAATAAAAAAAAAGTTAGCTTTTAGGCATTTCCATTTATACAAGTGAATTACTTTGAAATATATTCTTTTCTTTCATCAAGTTGAATATAATTGACAGTAAAAGTTATAATCGTACCTATTGACCTACATTCCTTCGTTTACAAGTCTCAATTGAACCATACTTTATTGAGAACAAATTTGCTGCAAGCAAAAAAAAAAAAAGAGATTTAATACCCATCTTGAATTTTTTCAGAGTTGAAGAAAATTTTGAAATAGCAAACATATGTCTCATCACCAAAGACAAGATTCTATCGCGTCGTTGAGTTCAAGCTCGACGACCAACGCTCATCCTCAGAAAATAGGGCCATGGAAGTTGGGTAAGACTTTAGGTCGCGGAGCCACTGGAAGAGTTTTGTTAGCCACTCACCAAAGCACAGGGCAAAAGGCTGCTGTTAAAGTTGTGTCCAAGTCAGAGTTAAATGATGATGAAATAAATAAGAAATCTTCCGAAGAGGGTGGATTACCTTATGGCATAGAAAGGGAGATTATCATCATGAAATTGTTGACGCATCCAAACGTGTTGAGATTATACGATGTATGGGAAACTTCAAAAGCACTCTACTTGGTGCTAGAATATGTTGAGGGCGGTGAGTTATTCGACTTATTGGTCGAGAGAGGTCCATTGCAAGAAATGGAAGCCATTAAATACTTCAGACAAATTATACTAGGCACTGCTTATTGTCACGCGTTGGGTATTTGCCATAGAGATTTAAAGCCAGAAAACTTATTGTTGGATTCTGGGTTGAATGTCAAGTTGGCTGACTTCGGTATGGCAGCATTGGAAAGCAACGGGAAGTTATTAGAAACTTCTTGTGGTTCTCCGCACTACGCTGCCCCAGAAATCGTTAGTGGGTTGAAATACCATGGTGCTGCGTCAGACATCTGGTCTTGTGGTGTTATATTATTTGCATTGTTAACCGGTAGATTGCCGTTTGATGATGAAAATATTAGGAATTTGTTGTTGAAGGTTCAGGCTGGTAGCTTCGAAATGCCATCGGAATTGAGTAGAGAAGCACAAGACTTAGTGGATAGAATGTTGACGGTTGACCCAATGAGAAGAATTCCAACAGACAAGATTTTGTCTCACCCTCTTTTGACCAAATATCCAATTCCAAATGAAGACTTGATAAGTGTCAAGAGTTTACCACATCCAGAAACTGCCTACAAATCATTAGGTTCGGCTAAGAACATTGATAAGCAAATTTTACAAAATTTATCTATTTTATGGCACGATAGATCTCAAGACGATATAATCCACTGCTTATTGAAAACAGGCCCCAACCCAGAAAAGACATTTTATGCTTTATTGATGAGATATAGGCATAACCAAGAAGATCCAGCTGCACCACCTAGCAGATCGAATTCGCAGAATTTTAATAATAGAGGAACCAATAAGGACAATAATAGAAAGAAGAGAATGAGTCAGATC
Source organism: Debaryomyces maramus (assembly GCA_030583545.1). Lineage (NCBI taxonomy): Eukaryota > Fungi > Ascomycota > Pichiomycetes > Serinales > Debaryomycetaceae > Debaryomyces > Debaryomyces maramus. The sequence goes on from JAJMIL010000002.1 coordinate 821,714, forward strand.
AGTGCTTCAACTTCGAGGAATAGGCCTGTTCTGTTCCAGTACAAAAATGGAATTAAAGCATCAAATGGTAGATTTTCTGCTGCTTCAAGTGTTAACAATTCGCCTATTAAATCACCATCTCGTCGTTCGTCTTATAGGCATTCATATAATCAGTCTCCTAGAAGATCGCCTATGAGACGTGGTGGGGGTATTGATCAGAATACCAATGGTTCTGCGGTCCCAAGAAACATTTATAATGAGATTGTTAACGCCCAAAGAAATGGTTCTCCAGGTTCAATGCCTCCATCATTACCGTCGAAGGACTCTATTAATTATAAATCGAATCCTATTGTTGATGAGATCAGTAGTAATGATTTAATGGGGTCTGCTAAAATTTCACCATCCAAGAATGGCAAGCGTAATTCAATGATGAGAAATAGTGTTTCGAAAAACAGATTATCTAGAAGGAAGTCTTTGAGAGCTTCATTGAATACTGGTCTTCGTAATTCAATTACAACAAAATTGTTATCGACATATGCGAGGTTAGCAGGTGAAACTGATTGGGAGTTTATGGATAAACAAACCAAAAGAACATCGGCTACCTTTGCTACCCTATGCGATAAGATTTTTAATCAAGAGCAATATGATGAAGAAGACGAGAAGTTAATTGACGAAGAAGAGAAACGAGCCAAGGAATACGAAAGATTAATGGAAATTGAGAGGAAGAAACACGAAGCAGAATTAAGAGCCAGGAAAGAATTGGCAAAACAAAGAAAAAGACAAAAGAGAAAATCTCTTCTTTCTTCCAGAAAGTTATCAATTTTGGTTAAGGACGATGCTAATAATAGTGAACAAGATATTACCGTTCATAATTCTGATGAGATCGCTCAACCTAAAAGAGGATCAAAGGCTCAAGGTATGCGTTCAATTTCTGAAGGTGCCAAGGAAAACGATGATTTGACTAAGGAAGACCTTGAGAATTTGAAGAGAAGATCAGCCACACAGCCTATTCCAAGGCGAAGACAAACACCTGTTTTGACCAGAAGACCAGTATCAAGATTAGATCCATTATGGACTGCCTATGAAAATGAAGAACTCAATAGAGCACACGATGCTTTAGAAGCTGAATATAAAGATTCTGATTTGAAAACGAAGAAAAAAATCAATAGAGAATCTATGGTGTCTGTAGCGGGTGATAATGCAAAGAACATTGAAGAAGTTGACCTCACCGATGAAGAACTTGAAGAATTGAATAAGAAGAAGAAGAAGAATTTGGATTATGAATTACCAGAACCGGATATGGAAAATTCTGATTTGAGTGATGAGTATATGAGTGAAATTAGAAAATCAAGATTATTGAATTCTCAAATGAATATCAAAGGAATAGCTAAAGGTGAAGCTAAAGTAAAATCGAAGAAGGAACGTGATCCTAAGACACTTATTGGCGACGTTAGAATTCCGACCGTTACCAGAAAATCAAGATGCTTTACCAATTCTAACAAACGATTATCTGTTTTGAGTATGTACTCAACAAAGCATTCTTATGGTGACTTGAACTCTATTTTGAATAATGAAAATGAAGGTCAAGACTCTCCAAAAATGCCACAATTGAGAACAAGTTTTGCAGACAGATTAGACAAAGCAGGATTACCTGACGCAGAAGAAGAAGAAGAACCGTTGGATGAGGGATCAATTATGGATTTTGACCAACATCTTGCTAATAAGCGTTCTTCCTATTATGCTGGTGAGGCTGACTCAAGAAGACAATCGAGGTATTCAACAGTCAAAAGAAGCTCTCAACAAGCACCAACTGCTGACTTGCCTTCAATCCCTAAGAAATCAATTAGGAAGAATGAAGAGCCAGAAGATGATACCTTTGTTACTAGAAATGACGAAGTTCACCACAAACGTAAGAGTGGCTACTCTGAAAAGGAAAATGGCGATGATGAATCTATGATTTTTGAAAGTATCAAATTGCCAAAGGAAGAAAAGAAAGCAGCACAAAGGAAATCTAATAAAGATAAGAAGAATTCTATACAACCAAGTGCAGAATCTATGTTGATACCTAATATTGCAAATATTCCTGAAGATACTAAAACTCGTCCTAAATCCGAATCTCGTCCATCAGGATCAGGTCAACCAAAGAGCCTGCAAAATGGCTCTCGTGAACCACAGACCCAACCTTATGCAAAGGTTCGTAAGCCAAGACCTACTGGTGATGAAGCAAATCCTTCTGATGCAGATGCTCAATCTAAAAAACCATTGGAAGACTCCACTAATCAACCCAGAGAACAAAAGCGTAAGGGATCCATTTTCCGGAAATTATCTTGGGGTTCTAAAAAGACAATGGATAATACAACAACTCAACTACCATCTCCAGCAGACTCAAGAGACCCATCAGTTGAAGAAAGACAACGGTCAAGGTCAGGTTTCTTTAGATGGTTTTCTGGTAGTGGAAACAATACAAGTATTGAATCTGAAATTAGGAGATTTAGAACTATATTACCAAAGCAAGAAATGTCCTCAGCTTTGTTTGCCTTGTTAAATTCATGGTCCAATTTTGGTTTAAAGAATTTGAGAAATGATACTGTTGGGTATAATATAACAGGTGAAATTTCTAAACATAACGCTTTTAATTTAAAGAATTGTAAATTCAGAATAAAGATAAATCCAAGGGAATTTAATCAAAAATCAGAAATAGTTTGTGCCAGGGTTAAAGGTTCAAAGGTCACAACTGAGACGCTATTCAAAGAAATTGAAAAGGTTTTAGTTAAAGAAAGGGTTATGGATAATTGAAACATGATTGTATAATATTTTATTTTTTTTTATTATTATTTTGGAACTAGATTTTGTTAACTGCTTATTTAGATAATTAGGACTTTAATTACAATAGCAATGTCAAATTTATTCGACGTAGATTAATTGACTATACGAAATTCTTATAACCAGGTTGATCAAAGTAGTTAAGGGAAACCTACTTACTGGCAACATCTTTTTGTAGTAAATACTTTATATATGGAAAAAAAAATAGTGAAGTACACTTTAAGTCAGCTCATTGGGTTCAGCGGAATCTTGGGAAATCTGATAGGCAAAATTATTGTTGTCTACCACTAGGTAAATCTTAGAGCCATTAGCATCTGCTGGTACTTCGGCGTCCATCACCTTAGGTGAGATTTGCTCCTCAATTTTTTCAAGTGACACCTTTGGTTCAATAAACGTAGGACCTACGGTATCGGTGATTTCTCCAACACCCCATTGAGTTAACATAGAGACGAACGCAGTTGCCAATGCGATTTCCCGGTCAATTTTCGCTTCGTCTACCAAAACCTCAAAGTCGAACTTAAACTGTCTCATTAACTTAACCTTAGCAATTCTTTCTCTGACCTCTTCAGGACCAGCATTTGGGTTGATCACCTTTTCCAAGAACTTAGAGCCTCTGGACCATGAATACTTAGCTCCGTCGTTGGTGTAGAAACTACGGTATCTACCATTCAAGCCAACATCAACGCTAATATCACGATGCGAGACGCCCGGCTTAGTATGGAAATCAACCGAACGGGTAAAGAACCCGGCATTAATCGTAGCAATTTCCTTTCTTTGTGGAAATGTTAACATATTCCAAACTGGATTCATGGCCGACAACCGTTCAATCGTATACAATTGAACTCCATCACTGCCAAATATCTTTATCTTTCTTTGCCTGTCTTTCCTATCACGACGGACGTAGAATGCAGTGGGTTGGTCACTCAATGGTGCCACTGTAGCAGCTGAGGCATGGAGGTCTAGCAAGTCCTTCATCCACAAATGTTCTAAGACATAAGTACCCAATGTGAGTGCAGTGTATAAGCCATGAACAGCACCAGCTTGAATAACGTGTGACATCTTTGATATATTAAAAAAAAGGGTTATTTGATGAAAACTAGAATCCTATAATTGCCCTTCTTGGTGATTTTCAGGGCCTTTTATAAAGTTTGTGAACATTTGGTGTACAAGTGAACCATTTATTTAGTTGCAAATAGTCTTAGGCCACAAATGTAAAGTGTCGCAAAATTTTTACTTGAGTAGTTTTATTAAATACTATGCACAGCTACCATATGTAACTATATTATACACGGAGACACAAGAAATGAACGCCAAACTATAGGAATAAGGGGAATAAAATATCTAAAAGATACCCCATACGTCCTCACACCCATGACAAAATTTAGAGCATGCAACAGATGCTGATAATGGATAATCGGAGAGACCGATTTTTTCATCGACATACTCATCAGCGAAATTATCTTTACCTCTAGCCATAGCCCCGACAAACACACATATACTCTCATCTTCATCTAAAGTCGTGACGTAGTCCTGGACTCTTCTGATTTCTGCGTCGAATGATAATGTGATCTTACGACACTTGGTGGGCAAGTGGTCGGTGATAGGGTTTTTGATCACTTTCAATAATTTTTCTTCAGAGTTAACTGAACGGATGCTTAACTTATGTAATAACTGTACCATCAAACCGGAAAATCTCTTGAATGTTCTTGGGATTCTGACGGTTGGATTAACCTCTATTAAAACGCCTCTGGCAGTCTGAATATATACTTGCAATTTTCCGGCCTTATTTATAGGAGAGTCCAATAATGTCAACAAACACTGATGGGTGATATCTGGTCTTGCTTCGGCGATGTCTCTGCCCATTTTTCTCAATAAACCTTGATGATCATCACAGTTCAATAACGCAAATTTGTCTCCACCGGCACCCTTGGTATTCATCTTGTGCGTTTCCAAACATGCTTGAGATAACACCACAACTAATCTTTTGGTGGTCTTGTCTCTGGAACTGATAGCAGTAGGTTGGACAGGAACAAGTGATGCAGGTGGTGCTGAAGACTTTTCTTGCTTATTAACTTCGGTATTTTCAGCCATTTTCTATGAGTTTCTACTTTTCCTTCGATATTCTAATTAATTGATAACCAATGTACCTTCACCTATAGATTAGAATTAGCAAAGTAGTATATCGAGTCAATCACTGTAACTTGTACTGTACTGAAGAAATTTTTCATGAAACATTAAATTTAGAGATGAGCCGCAGGCTCACTAAGCTGAGATACAGCGCACGACTAAGTTGATATTTACTAGAGAACTATCTAGATTGACAAACACGTCAAGTTATTCATATAGGATAGGATGGAAAGACCTTAGAGAGTTGAAAACATGTCGTCTTCTGAAAACGATTTTGATGATGATGATGATGAACTTTTGCTTGCATTATCTAAAACCAAATCAAACCAAAAAGTACGAGTAACAACTCCGGATTACATCGACCAACCAAACGTAAATGGTAGTGGTACCCAAATACCGAATGAAGATGTTCAAGCTCGATTGTATCGATCAGATGGAGAAGTTGCTATTTTAAGAGCTCAGCTTCAACAATTGCAAAACCAGAAGCAGGAGGACGTGAATAAATTGAAGGAAACACATAATGAGACGAAATTGAGGAACGAGGAGCAGATGAAGGCAATGAAGTTCACAATTCAGAAACTCGAAGATGAAAAGAAGTTCCTAAATAATGAAATCCGAAGTGCTTCAGCATTGAAACGGAGAAAACTTCCGCCCAAGCCTGATGATTCAATGATGGAGATTGACATCACGCCAATTCTGCAACCTCCTCAGGCAAATAAACTACCATATCATCTAGAACAAAGTCCTGCAGAGTCAGAACCAGAGGTACGTCCGATACTACCTCAGAAGATTATAAAAATACAAAACGATGCATCACTCTTCACCGATCATATTTGGAATCACTGTATAAATGGTGGTAAGAGAACAACACTTAACTATCTCAGTAAAATATATGTGGAAACTGATACACAAGTTCAGGACTTCAAAGTGTGTGCGAAAATGCCCTTATCCACTGCTATTACCGACTATCTTATGTTGAAAAAGAACTTACGCCTAGACGAGTTAGTGGCTGAATTCAGCGAGACCCTATCAGGTTTAGTGGGTATTCTTTTGGAGCAGGAGCTAATTTTATCCATACCGTTTTTACTTGCATTGATACATGCGTCATTAAATTTCAGGTCCTCGGCAGTAAGCCAATCTTTAATCAAAGCATTATTATCCTCAATCTGTAAGATATCGCTCAAATTCACATTTTTACTAAACTCAAGTCAAGACCAAGCGGACTTTATTAATTACCATGATGTTCCCAATCAAGTAATGGTCTTGCAAAAGTTCACACTCGTATGCTGTCTTGACATAATTGAGAAACTAATGTCCTTAACATCATTATATGGCCCAAGCTTCATAGAAACAATCTGGAACGAGAATTACATTGCAATTGAATTGTTCAAAAAGTGTTTACCGGAAAATACAGAACGGTTCAAGAATTTTGCCCAGCTTAATCTAATCTATAATTTCGTGGAAATATTGATGTCATCAATAAGTGAAAGTACATTTGCATATAATGGAGCACTGAATAAAGTACTGGATGAGTCTATTTTCACGTCATTGTTGAAAGTGTTTCTTATAGACTTGCCAATAAAGGAAGACTTTATGTTCTATGGATTGAATAGAATAATCGGCAACAATGTTGATTTCAGCAAAATAGACTCTATAATACCCACATCCGAAACTTTATTACACCATTCGATGATATCGAGACCTTGTCCTATTGGTAGCCAGTATTTGCACGAGAAGATAGGTCATATCAAGACCGGCAATAATCTAACCAGTAAAGATCTCCAGAATAATCAACTAGCATTTGAACTACAGGCAAAACACGAGTTCCATGTCCTCAATTTGCGATTAAAAGTGGCAATCTTGTTGGAGCAATTCATTGTAACCAAGTCAAGTACCCAGATCTTCGAGCTGAAGGAATACATCAAGTCGATCGTGAGAACTATCGGGTTTGAACAGGTGTTCATGATGAGGTCACCAAGATCCAAAACCATATATCTAAGGATCCAGATCGTGTCGGTGCTCGTACGGGTGTTGAACTACATTTCGTCTGAAGTCCGGGGATTAAATAGCCTTATTTACCCCGAAACCTTGTACGAGATATTTGTCATACTCCTGAGAATTGCATTCGGGTCCAGCTCATTATCTACAGACGCACACAAACTCCTCGTCGATATCAGGGACGGAGAGAAGTACCGCAAGCCGGTGTTCAATGGCAATTGCGAGAGAAAGGCCCGCGAGATAAACCACATCACCTTCAGCAGCTTGCACACCGGCGGCAAGACCGTTGCCGACATCGAGAGCGAGCTCTCCAACGGACTCGAGTTCCCCTACGACGCCGAAACCATCGAGTTGGCCCGCGAGATCTTGGATCTCTGCGTCACCCACGAAGAGGCCGACAACCTCTACTTCAACATGAACAGCGAGGAAGTCCAATTCGACGAGATGGGGCTCGTGGAATGAGCTGTCGACGTCTACTCTACACCTACGTCAACGCCTCTGCTACACCAGATGCACCGTATATGATACAAATATTTTATTTATGATATACATAACCTCAATACAGAACGAAAATAATGCCACTACCGCAGCCTACCCTCGAACAAAACGGAAACTTGTAATTACATCAAAATTCTTGTTTATTAATTGTTGTAAATATCATTTAACTTAAGCAGATTGAGGTTTAGCGACACCAGTTTGGAAACCGTTCTTGAATCTTCTAGAAACGTGCTTCAAGTAAGCCATACGACCGGTACCGGTGGTTCTTCTTCTCTTAGCCTTTTGTGCCCAGTTGTGAGATCTCATTTTAGCAGCTGGGTAACCACAAGAAGAACAGGTCTTCTTTTGGACGTGGAATGAACGCTTACCACATCTGTTACATAAAGTATGCGACTTGTTGTGACGTTTACCTAAAGATGGAGTACCTTCTATGAAAGGTGTTAGTAATGCTCTTTCGAGTCGAATCCGCTCTCTGTCTATGAATGTGCATGCGTTTGTTCTATGTGCGACTTATGTCCGCTATTTTTGTGATTTTCCGGCTTTTCAATTTTCCAACGCTCATCGCTGGCCCTTTCATCAACATCCTCCACTCCCCAACATTGGCCTTATTCTTCGCTGTCCCGCCATCATCTGGCTTCCTACTCCTCTGCGACTCGCCTCTGACCTTTTCATTCCTTTCCATTCCTTTCCATTCGCTGTTCTTTGAATTCTCTGGCTCTACGTTCTATTCTGTCGCCAGCTTCGTTCTCCATTCCTTCGACAATGCACATTCATATTCGAGTCACGGCTCCTCCAGTGTCTCTGTTGACACTGGCACAGTATAAGATCCTCACATACTACCCATGTTTACTAATAATTTATGTAGTTAATTGATTAGAACTGTAATAATCCTTCTTAGTAGAAAATTTTCACTTATTTCCTACTACCATAGGAAGATCGCAGTGAGAAACTCTGGCCGGAAACTGTGCACGTGAGCCCGGGTAACCCTTTTTGGATTTTTTCTGTGTCCGCTCACCAAAAAAAAATGAGAATTTCATTCTGAGGTTTTGTGTCATTTCTTCGATTTTTTCGCTGGGATTCCTATGCGTCACATGTGTGTGACCGGGCGGGAGCGCAACGCGGGTCTAGAACCTCAAAATGGAACCGCGCCTGGGCTAGTGCCCTGGCGTTGGGTCTCCCGCGGGAGGCCCGCGGGATAGCCGCGGAGGTAACCGCGGCTGCCATTTTCCATCGGTCCCCAAATCAGAAAACGCGTTCTTTGCGTGTTATGTAGTAGAATAAACAAACAAACAAGCGGGTACGGTGGCAGAAAGGCGTATATAGCGTGAAAGTGGGCCAGAAAGCAGCGGATTAGCCAGGCAGAAGGTTGTTTTGAACCGGAACATGGATAAACGTGACAAACGGTAGCAAAAACAGAAGAAACGACGCAGAAGTGAGTGCAAGCCAATCGAGAGACAGGGCAAAAAGCGAGAACAAAAACATAGCAAAAATATAGGCAAATAACAAAATAGGCCAATACAGCACATCGGAGATTCGAGAGGCTACAGCAGCAAATACTGGTAAGCACAGAAGATAGAGCTAGAAACGAGGCCACAAGTATTGAGAGTACCATGAGTCGAGAATACCAATTTCCGCCATCATCGCCGTTGGTGAGCGTGAACGGAGCGTACGACGAGGGAGAGCAGGATCCGTTTGGGGTCAGGAGCAAGGGAGCGAAGGGAGAGGTCCGGGGGAGGGCGAATTATCCTACGCCGGACCCGTCGTCGAGCTTGGGACGGTCGTCGTCGTCGCCAGCGAGGGCCGGGGAGGAGGACGTTGATTTGGCCGCGAGACCCAAGAAGTCGGTAACGTTTGATTTGCAGAGGCCGCAGGCCGCGAAGCGCCAGGTGAGCGTGAACAGGGACTTCAACGTGTTGGACCCGGACGCAAGGGTGTTGCGGGTTCCGTTGGTGGAGGGCAAGAGCTCGTTGTTGATCGGGAGATCGTCCAAGGCCTGCGACTTCCACCTCAGTGCGAAGGACAAGACCGTATCGCGGACCCACATAGGGGTGACGTACGGGGCCGGCAGCCAGATGACGTTGCGGTGTTTGGGGTACAACGGCTTTGCCATGCGGATCCCCAAGCCGTGCGTGGTGTATGGCACCAACAGACAGAATGATTACATATTGATGGAAAACAAGAGCACGCCATTGTCGGTGGAGAAGCTCGGCGACTTGGGGTTGACGGTGAGTCCCAGGACCATCAGACTCGAGTCGAACCACACCGAGTTTGTCGTCAACCGGAACGAGTCGGTCACGGTGCCAAAGTTGAACAATATCCTCATTGAGATCCGCAACAACTTGATTTTGTTGAACCCGCTCGACGACGAAGCAGAGGTCACCGACGACGAAATGCCGGTGTTGATCAAACCGACAGCGTCCCAGAGACCCTCCGTGACCGCAACCGTGGCGGCACACAAACCCATTTTCAACACCCCAGACCAACACATGTTATTTTCCTTGCCATCCACTCCATCCAAACATGAATTCAGGGTCACGTCCGAAGAACCGACCCCCATTAGGTCCCATCATAAGCACAACTTCTCCGATTCCTCGATCAAGAAAACATTGGGATATAAGCCGTTCGAGGTTTACGAAGACTGCCATCCAACGGCCGAGTCATTTAAACAAGAAATCTCTCCTACAGATGCCCACGCGCAACCAGGACCAACAGGTCCGTTGGGCGACACCCTGAATACCTTCCATACCATCGATACACCAAAAAGAAGAGCTCAATCTGAAGAACCTCCGAAGCAATTGAAAAAGAAGAAGAAGTCCCAGCAACCTCCACAAAAGGTTGAGATTGACCAATCGTGTATTCAAAACGTACCAAATATTCCTGAAATCAATAATATTTTGGTGAACCACTTAGCATTTTCAAGATTATCTTCAACCCCAGCATCGTTTTTAAACACCATAAGTGCCATTACTTCTGAGTTATCATTGAAGCAAATCAGGGTTATTTTACATAACGTGAAAGCAATTGGTGTTATATATAGAGAAGGTAAAGATGCTGCTGGGAAACCATTAGAGGAGGAATATTATTATATGCCTGAAAATGACGATGATACTGAAAGACCCAACTTGGTTTCAAGTATAAAGGGACATGGTGGTTTGAGGTCATGTAGAAGAACTCATAAGCAATATTATTGGAAGAAACCAGCTCCAATTAAAAAATGATGTGAGAACTATATAGTGCCTAGTTTGATGTATAACCATTTGTATTTTAATTTTATGTTTATTAGTTATTAAGTTTTTGCAGCCATTAGGGGGAATAAATACTAGAACTATCATCGATCTTATTATCGATCTTATTTTCGAACGGATCCACATGGGGATATCCGTACTCTTTCCGTTGTTCAACCGTCAATGGCTGGGGCCCACTTATCGCAGGTTCTTCAGAAGCCTTATTTTTATAATGTTTGTAGCATATGAGTATCAACGCAATGATCACTTGTAATACCCAAATTCCCAACACCGCTAGCGAAATATATAATTCTATGTAAAGGGTTTTCTTGTAAGCATTAATTAGCCGGTTAATACCATTTGTGATATTATCTGTGAGTTTATTAATCCCGCTGTCATCATTTGCATAGTTTTTAATAAACTCGTCTGTTAAATTTGAAGGTAACTTGGGAAATGAAACCGCGAGGTTATCCACAATCCATGTCAATCCATGTTCTATCTTGATCAACTTTCTTCCTATAGTACAATAAACCACTGTGCTTATGGGTTTCTTAAACGGTGTATTTGAGAACACTAGATTGATGGAGTCGTTCATTTTAGTTAAGAATTCGTTGATGGTAGAATTTAACGTGTTGGAGGCGTCTCGTATGTTGCCAAACAACTCTTTGTTTATCAGGTCTTGTTGTGAGCCTATATAATTGTTAGTCAGCTTCAAATAACCAGAAGTTGCGTTATCAAATAGATCAACTACTTCAGCTTTGATATTATCCAAATCTTTTGTTAATGTCGTGAAACTTTTTATTATAATCTGTAAGATTATATATTGTAGCAAAACGGTGAATAGACCTGCTATCCCAATAGTCAATGCTGTCAACGAATAGGAAGTAGTGATGTAAGAAAGAAACCAATACAATTTGTCTTTCCGGTGTGGCGACACCGCAACAAATCTTTCAATGTAGTAAATTAGGGTATTATTGTATCTGTTCATTACATTCTTGGTTTGAGTAAAGTAGGTTTCTTGGTTTCTATCAATCACCATTTCGTTTATCATTCGATTGTTCTTTCTATATCTGAAGTATTCGTGTACAACAAACCAAGCGATTGCAAAAAACGCTAATATTATCAAGACGATCATAATTATGTTTGAAGTCGTTTGTACTTGTTTGGCTACTTCTTTGTAAAACTTGTCAATATCCAAGGAGTTAGAACAAAACTTAACCGGTGGTGGTGTTGCAATCTTCAAATCATCTATTGTAATGTTGTTGAAATTTTTCAGCTTATCTAGCTGCTCCGTTATTTTAGCAAAAGGTTTACCTATAATTTCAGACGTGTTTTGTAGCTCTTCGAAATCAGGAACTTTATCTCTGAAATTGTCAATATCTTTAAGGATAGAATCAGGAATTTTAATGTTTTTCAATGATTTTATCGATAAATTGACTTTATCAACATACGGACTAGAGTCGGTATCATCTTTGGAAAACATTGTTTTGATCTTATTGATCCCCGATAATAGTTTGTTGATGATATTCAGCAAGCCGCTCAACCCATCCTGGATTTCATCACTTATTCCAACAATTGTCAGGTTCACTCCTTTAATCACCAGTTCCGACGAGTCGAGTGCAAAATCGACGGTTCCTTCGACTGCAGCAGTTATCAAACAAATATATGTACCCAAGAAAACTTCGATATAAAATACAATAAGTGACTTGATGATAGTTATTATCCTCTTCAAAGTAAGTAGGGCTTCTACCTTCATACTATTAATGCTTGTGACAACCATCTGGTTGATCACTTTGGAAAGCTGTTGCGGTAATGAAGATACCACGGTAGCATAGGTGTCCAATGAAGTACATATTGATTCTGTATATTCTTGGAAGGTTTTCAAGTTGGACAATATGGAATGGGTGAATAGATAGATTTTGAAAGTCATAAGTACCAAAATAATGGTGTATTTATTGAACCACACTTGAGACACAATTTCATTATACGTAAGAAACTGTTTATTCATTACTAGCCAGGTTCATCAATAAGTATGTTTATCAACATATGAAGGCAAGTTTGCAATTATAGAAGCATATGCTTACTATAAATATTAAGAGGTGGTCTTCCATGAAACAACTGTGAAACAATTATGAGATGATCCTGAAATATGCTACTTTTACTTACTGTTTTCAGGGAGATGATACTGAACTAGGAAATATGAAGCCAGGGATGTATGTGAGACATCGTATGGAAGCTTGGGGGAAGGCAAAACGGCCTTTCAGAGGAACGGTTTTACCCTATGTATATGAATTGGTGTAAAAATGTCTCGTTTGACGTTGCCATCTAGCGACAATGTCGCGCTCGTTATTCGATAAATTGTAAATTAAACATAAACTTATCTTCTTAACAAACAATAAACATAAACATGTCGGATAACGAGAATCAACCAAAAGAAGAGAAGCCAGATAACACACACATCAACTTGAAGGTTTCTGATGGCTCAGCCGAGATTTTTTTCAAAATCAAAAGATCTACACCTATGAGAAGGTTAATGGAAGCTTTCTGTAAAAGACAAGGGAAAACCATGGACACCTTGAGATTCTTGATTGACGGTGCCAGAGTTGGACCAGACAACACGCCAGATGACTTGGATTTAGAAGACGGTGACGTTATTGAGGCCCACCGTGAACAAGTTGGAGGATGTTAATAGGGTGTATATGTATCAAAATAAATTCAGTGTTTTCAGTGGACTAGTAGTAGCAATACCTAATATCATTTGTAAGCAGGTCGTAGACCTGTCTCCGAGCGAACTATCTGTCGACAAGAGAAATACACGAAACCAAGGACGTCAGCCGTACGATGCAAACGAACGGCCACCCAATGGTAATTCTTGACCATATAGGCCGTTTCAATGGTTTGTTCCATGCCGTAGGTCGCCTTGCTGAGCTTCATAACGATATATTGGGTGGCCGGTGATATCTTGATGGGCTATATCTAACCACTTATTTACTACCGTCAATGATAGCCCTGCTGTTTTTCAATCCCCAGCCTACAACTACCTCCATTCTATTGCTTGTTACAAATACACAGCTACATAGCTATTTCAACGTCTATAGTCTGAAGTGACGGGAATTTTTCAAGACATCTCTTAAGTGTTCCAGAATAGCACCAACATACAACTCACATAGACATAACTCCCACAACTCCCAAAACTCTCACAACTCTCACAACTCTTACAACTCTCATAACTCTCTCCTATATATATCCTCCAACAGTGTACCAGCATGTAAACAACCCTTCGTTTCTTCTACATTATTCTGCTATTTCGCAATAACAATTACCCGTAATGCAGGTTTTTGTGATTTGCTACCATTTTTGCAAATACTCGAAAATATTTCTACAGATACCCATTTCTCTACTAAATCACACTCAAATCACCCCAAACTAGTTCTATCCCCTATATTCGCCACCTACTATTTTTCCTGCTCTCTCTCGATATCTAGAGGTATCAACTTGCGCATCATTTGCATCGTCCCTCCGCAAAATGCTAAATTACGTCCGTTTGGACCCTACAGAGTCCTCGGTGCAGAAGCGGTGTTCATTCCGAGATCCTCCTTAGGTTATATGACTATTCCCACCAAAAAATCGACTCAGCAACCCTCGCACCCGTGCATTTCCGCCGCGACTCCATTACCGCACTCTGGCTAAGTTCTCAGCGGACTTAGCGGCTACCGGCGCCCAACAGTGCCCCCGGCAGCAAAATCCTTCCCTACGACGCTACAAGGACCCGCGGACGTGTTCTTCCGTCGCTGGTTACCGCATTTCTTTTTTCCCTATACCGCAGTAATAGTCTCCCCGAGTTTCCGCTGGAACACCCGCCATCATCGGTCCACAGCACAACTTGCGACGCAACAATCGTAACAATCGTAACATGCAAACTAGCCTCCACTTTTTCAGTCATGGTTTCTATGGTTGTGTGCCTAATTTTCCGGTATCTTGGGATTTATCGCGTGTCGGTCTAATGGAAATATTTTTTCCGATTCTTCTGCCGTTTTATTCTCCAGTATAAATACAAAACCGGATTCCTACACTCAAACTGGCCCCACCAATTATTTCTATAATCTTACTTTTAAAAATGTGCAGAGGTGAAATATGTTCAATTTGTCGTATGTATCAAACTTGAAAAGCATCGGCGCCAATTTGGCACCAAATTCTGCCCTAGAAGCGCAAACACTGCCGCAATTGCCGTCAGACTCGCTCGCACCACTCTTTGTGGATGCGATTCTCATCGCAGATGATACTAACATCAATTTTAGATAACAAGTCCTGGACCGGATGTGGCGCCCATATTGCGTCTGTGATGGAACCAACCCCCAAGGAAAACTGGTGTACGTGTGAGCCTATTGATGACTCCACCAACACCAATTTCCCCCCAAAAGCTGGTACTGGCTTTGCTAAGAAGACCACCCCATGATTCGATGGTCGTGCCACCAATTCTGCTGCTCTGGCCACCACTGCCTGTACCACTGCCTACAGGCAGTGGTGGGCGGAAACTCCCCGCTTAAATAGTATTGTTATTTCTTGTTAATACATGTTTATATCGACCTGGCCCCGTAGACTTTCCATTGTTAGTGTCCCCATAAAACGGAGAGAGGGTTGTGGAATGGGAATTTCACTTTCCTGCACACAGCCCAAACCACCATTATCATAAGCTTCTGCTAAATAACGTCACAACATCTCGCGGGAGACGAACGATTTTGTAGGTTTTTTCTAGACCATTTGTTTATTTTGGTAGAAAACATCGTAATATAACGTACTAATAGATTTAAAATATAGGGAGAAGGCAGACAGAGATATGAATTTCAATTATCCCGATTTTTTAGAAGAGCGCCGGGACCAGGGAATAAATAGCCAAGTTCAAGCAGCACCGAGCCAAGGACACCGAGCAAGAGATGGCAACAAGAAAGACAGGGAAGGCGAAGTAGAGGGCGGCAATGGTGGCAGCCAATTCAATGATATTTTGTTCAGCAAGTTGACGCACTTGGAAAACACGCAGTCGCAATCGCCCACGTCGGGGATGATGAACGACGTGGGTATGGGCATGGGACAGTTCGGCGCGACAGGAGTGGCAGGAATGGGCATGGGACCGTTTGGACACCAGGGTCAGTCGAAGCAGGATTCGTTCAACTTGCCGGTGGAGTTACAAGGAGGGGTGGGGACGATATCATCCAGAAGACCCAGCTATGCGGCCGAGTCGTTCACGCGATCGAACTTGCCTGCCAACTACGGCAACTTCATGAATTTGGGAATGAACTCGGCGTCACAGGGCCACGCCAGCGAGCAACCAGAGGCGTCGTCCTTCAGTAATAACAGCAGCAGCAGCGACAAGAACTCGTTGGCGACGTACGCGGCCGCTAAGAACTACACCAACAACCACAACATCAGCATGAACCAATTTAGCGATAGCTTCAACAACATCAATCTCAACTCCAACTTCAACGACTTCCAGAGCAGGAGACCATCCCAGTTGGTGGACATCCAAGCACAGCAGTTCAACCAGTTTCTGTCGCCAATGAATTATATGGCACAGCCCAACCAAAACCCCAACTCGACGATTAAATTGGAAAACGGGTTAATGTTGAGAGATCAGTACATTGTCGCGTCTCCCAGCTTGAAGAGCTTGTACATGAAAACAGCCAAGTACTTTCAAAATGTGGAGACCAGTGAGTCGATAATAAATCAATTAAATAACCTCATCAACGATCCCGTTATTATCAAATTAATAACCTTTATCAAGAATTTGAATAATTTGACGTTTAACCATAAAATATTGTGTCTTGTGATAAACAAAAACGGAAAGTTTGACTTGTTATCATACCCGAACAACTCGAACATTTTTTTACAAAAGCATGATTTGGTTATTGTCGACGGTGATAGAGGCAAAGATCTTGTGATGATTTTGGAGCCATTGGTTAATTTGAATTTTGCCATTTTGTTTAATTTCTTGAAGAAGCTTGAACACTTGAAATCGTTGACCATTCTCGACAATAATCAATCATCATCTCTGCAGAATCAACAACATCACAAATCGCCTAAGAAGCCGAGCGGTGGCACACATTCCACGTCCATAAATGCGTCTGCTATTGTAAATTCGCACTGTAACGAAGACAATGAGTTTATTATTACGTTACCTACTAAGCAAGTATTAAGGTTTGCGACTCCTAAGGAAATTCACAAAATTAGCGGAAAGTTTTTGGAAGAAAAGAAAGCATTTATTACATGCTTTAATAAAATCAAAGAATTAAACCTTCACAACGATTTGCAATTGATTAACGTTGAATATCAATCGGATTTTAAGAAATTGATCTTTTATTATTTTGCTGGATTCAAGAGAATTGATTTTAGAGGTTTGATAAAAGAATTATTTAAAATTTACAAGACAAGAATTTGGTTATGTGCTGTGTTGCCTTTTGATAAGCCAGAGTTGTATATTACTATGAATGAAGAAGAGGAAGTGAAAGACACAAATAATCAAATCAAAAATTATATACCGAATGAATATGAATTATCCAACGAACAAATATTAAACTTTTCTATTAATGAGTTTAAGAACTTGGCTGAGCCTAATTATTTCCACCTGGTTAATTTGAACAATTTAATCAAGCATTTATCAAATGAGATTAAAGGAAACTTTTATGGTTTCAATAATAAGGATGCCCATCCATCTATTCCTCCTCAATCTGCGGGATCAAATACGTCAGCCCATCAAAACTCAATTTCATCATCATCAACCAACACCTCTGCTATGGGCGGCATCTTTGATAAATATGATTCAAATTTCAACTTAACCAACAACTCGAATATCTTACCTAACTTCAATCCGTTTGGTGATGATAAGAATAACTTCACCCTCAACCAATGAACTTAATAAAATAATTATGCCTTTCTCATTAGTTAGTTTGACTTTTACCTCAAATTGTCAAAAAAAATATCTCACACTTATAGACAGTTAAAATTATAGATAATAGAGATTATTACATGGTTATTAATAATATCCTTAATGATGTTATGTATTTGACTTTGTTTATATACTTATATACTGTTCATTATATTATTTATTTCCAATTGATCGTAGACTATTACAAAGGTAGATCTATTTTGTTACAGAGCTCGGGTACGTCAGTCGAATTTTTCAACATACCTTAGTGCCAAGAATCTGGAGTAGATTATTTCCATTTGGACCTGATGTACAATAGCCAAGATGCCAAGGCCACGTAGGTTCGAAGCTATCTACCATTACAGAATCTTGCAAAAACATTATAGCATGTTGCCGATAGTAATAGAGGATATGTATCACGTGAATATATGCCAATTTCAAAATATTTGGACGTTAAGTTTTCATGAACTAAAATCGAATGGTAATTAACTTAAATTGTGCAAGATGATCAGGTACTTGAAAAGTGATTCATTCAAGAAGTATTCCCTAGACTGGGTTCTTGGGATAGTGTTGATGGTCTACTTTTTTGCTATCGCAGAGCATGCTAGACCTTTCTCGAGACAATTCTTGTTGTCCGACCACACCATTCAACACCCATTTGCAAGCCAAGAAAGAGTCACAGGAATAAGCTGTATCTTGATTTCATCATTGGGGCCTCTATTGGTCATGGCCTTAGTCATATTTTTCGGTTCTAGGGGCCAAGGGTTTACTCATGACCAAGTTCACTTATTGCAAGTGTCCGCGTTAGGATTACTCATAAGCTTAAGTATGAATGGTGTATTGACGGATATTTTGAAGAATTGGATTGCCAGACCACGTCCCGACTTTTTGGCCAGATGTGGACCTAAGACAGGTACACCATTAAATGAGTTTGTTGGGTTAGAGGTATGCACTAGTCCTCTAGGATCAATAGCATTGGTCGATGGCATGAGGTCCACACCTTCTGGCCATTCTTCCATATCATTTTCGGGGTTGCTTTATTTGACATTATGGTTATTTGGTCAATTGAAGCTTTTGAGCAGATCTCTGCCTCTCTATAAAATATTGATCTGTTGTATCCCCTTAATTGGTGCATCTTACATTGCATTGAGTAGGACCCAGGATTACAGACATCATTTTACCGATATTATACTAGGTAGTATGATTGGTATAACTTTTGCGTTAACGGTATATCACAGGTATTTTCCAACTGTGTGGAACAAAAATAGCAACACGCCTATAAAGCATACCGATGACGACATGGTTTTACCTACTTTTAATAGTAATTAGCTTCACACATAGACACACTTGGTCTAGATTGTATACGACTTAGGTAATATAACATTAGATATCTTAATATTATTATATCCAGAATCTGTTTCAAAATTGTTCTGTATGCGCATTCTGAAACATCAAAAATTTGATTGCAAAAAATGTATAGTGTATTAAACACGGATGAAACTATCCTTCAACTTTCAAATATATATATATTGTTGCAACTTGAAGGAAACATATCACCGGTTCACCATGTTTGAAAATGACTGTTGGTATTGTTAAAAGACAATATTCAGTGGATGGAGATTTGACTATTTTAATGACACTAACTTCCACGCAAACACTCAGCAGTATGCCATCATCACTAGAGATTCATAGTGCTACTAAAACCACTTCATCCAAGAAACATTCATCTAAGAGCCTGTCAGAGAGCAAAAACTCATCAACCAAAACAAAATCTTCCACAAAAAGTTCCCTGGATGACCCACTTACCCTATTCCCTATTCCTTCGACATTAGTTTCTAAGTACACACGGAACTCACAGGAGACTAGTGAAATCGTGCATGCTACCCATACGTCGTCACCGATACATAGCAGCATTGATAATGTGGCTGGGATGTCGCAGGGAAATAAGTCAGTTAAATTAGGACTCGCCATAGGCATACCAATAGGGCTTATCGCAGTTCTAATTGGCATTATTTTGAGCTGGTACTATTTTAAAAAGAAAACCTTTAACAAGAGACGTAATATCGTACTGCCCTACAAGAATGATTATTTTGATCATAATATAAACGAAAAATTGACCATGCAAGAGACCAAATTCTTCCGTCCGTCAAGTTTGAATCTGATATCTACGAAGGAAAGTTCAACAGATACACCAATTCAATTTCAGGATGGACCGAATCAACAAATCAATCATAATTCTGTTAAGAATTTTTTCAATCGCCTTAGTAGAACAATAAATATTAAGAATATTAATGATTCAGAAATGGGATCTACTCATGAGAATAGAGGAGGACTAATGTCTCCAATTTTTTTGAAGAAATTTAATTTGAATAAATCTGTTAATAGACCTAGTGATATTTATAAGAATGATAAGAGATTGGATAGGACAAATGGTTTCTTTAATCCGGTTGAATCTCAATTCCTTTCATTTCCATATAACGATTCGAGAGTAGAAGTCAGTGGGAGGCTGAGGAAGCCACTACCTAAACTACCACCCATTATTAATACATATCAAACGAAGTCATTACATGATATGGAAAATGTAATTACAAAGCCTCTGGTGTTGACAGATAACGATAACGATAACGATAAACTATATACTGTTATTAAATCTTACCAGAAAAATTTATCTGATGAGATCTCAATCAAGAAAGGTGATAAAGTTAAATTGTTAACAGAACACTCCGACGGCTGGTGTTGTGTTAAAGTAATCATTGAAAATGAGTATTATCAACCAAATATCAAGCGAAGTCAAGGGGTCGTTCCTAAACTCTGTTTACAGAAAATTTCATAACGTAGAATAAGCTTAGCCTCTTATATAACTAGTCTAACACAACTAATATAAAGTTTTCACATATAAATCAACAAATCAGTAGCGCCTACTTTGACTTCCTTGCTGGGTATTTGGGTAATTTTGTTGATTTGGATAATTCTGCTGATTTGGATAGTTCTGCTGATTTGGATACAGCCCATTTGCTTGATATTGATTAGCACCACCTCTCATAGCAGCGGGACTTTGGGAAGGCGGAGGCTGTTGGTATTGATTGGTTCGACGTGGAATATATCCGTTTGAATAGTTTTGTTGGGCGTATGGATTTTGATGCAGTGATACAGATTGGTTTGATGCAGACGGAGGCATCACTGGTCTGCTATTATATTGAGGGCCATTTGGCATCTTTTGTTGAGATTGTGGTTGTTTACTTTGAAAACTTACTGACGGAGGAATACCATCATGATGTTTTTGGCGAGGATATCCTTGTTGTTGTTGTTGTTGTTGTTGTTGTTGTTGTTGTTGTTGTTGTTGTGGTTGTTGTTGTTGTTGTGGTTGTTGTTGTTGCACAGATAATTGACCAGGAGGTGGTGGACGGTGATGACGAGGTCTTGAACTCGATTTATGAGGTTGAGGTTGAGATTGGGGTTGAGGTTGAGGTTGAGGTTGAGGTTGAGGTTCAGGTTGAGGTTGATAACCAAATTGCAAAGATTGTGGATAAACTTGTTGTTGCGGTGGTGCCAGTGGTATGGGCGTTGCCTGCAGCTGAGAGCTATAAGCATGCCTGCCTTTATGAGGCCGAGAAGGATTTTGTAATTGCGAAGGTGGTGGCTTTTGTTGGTATCCTTGTCCTGGTGCCAAAGTTTGTTCTTGAGGACCTGGTGCAATTGCCAAAGGAGGTTGAGGGTTGTGCTGTTGGTATCCCTGTCTTGGTACCATATTCTGCGATTGAGAATGTGGTAAATTGGTCGGTTGCTGCTGGTATGGATTTTGCTGTGCTTGAGGATGTTGAGGTTGGTTCGTTTGATGGGATGGTGGTGAGATGTATCTAGGTTGGTTAGGATGAGAACTAGATTTTGGTTGTGGATGATGCTGTTGAGGATTTTGAACAGGTACATGGCTCCTAGAGTATTCAGTTGAAACATCTGCATATGGCGAAGGGTTTCCAGTAGCGGCCTTACCAGGTTCCGAATGCACATATGAATGATCTTCCGGGTATACAGGTTTCCTTGACATTGCAGCTCCCAGTGGCGCATTATTGATACTGTCCGATAAATTGTAAGATGGTCTTGATTTCGCTATATTAATCGAAGGAGGGTTCTGGGTTTGAGGAAGTTGTGGCATGCCAATTTCAGAATCAGGACTATCTTTTGAATTTGGGTAACCAGAGTAAACATCTTTCTCATGGCTAATGTCGACGTTTTGTTTGAATTGTTCATTAAATTCTTTGTATTGGGTCATTGGCGATTTCACCGATGAATGACTACTATTCCTATTCTCATATTCGGGTAATGCTAAATTACCTTGCTGATTTGGTTGTGGTATTTGGCCAACCTGTCTTGGAGAAGGTTCATCACTTTCTTCATTATCTTCATCACTAAACAAATCATCATCATTCTTCGGGTAACTGCCACCAGCTGAGTCGTCTGTCAAATCAATCTTACGTATACCATTAGGGAGAACGTCTTCATCAAAATCTTCATGTTCACCATTCAATAGCTGATTTCTATCCTTATAGAACTGGTCAGATGGACTCTTAATAGTGGAGTATTTATGATATATTTCTGCCAATTGAGTAGAACGATGGCCATCATTTTTCGATCCAGCATCTGCGGTTCGAGCATTTGATTTCGAATCAAGAGTTAAACTGTTAACATTCTTGTATGCGTTTGGATGAGCGCGGTCTGCTTGAGGCGGTGCTGGGGGTTGATTCATGTTTGACTGTAATTTGGAGTTTGGTTGATATTGGAATTGCTGTGGTCTTGGTTCCTTTGGAGGAGGAGTAGGCACACCTCTGTCGGACAGAGTAGGACTATTAAGTGAACTTATAGCACCAACAAAACCTCTGGAGCTACCACACCCTTCGTAACCTTGGTTTAATTTAGCCTTCATGATGTTCTTTAAATTTGACGACCATTGCTTAACATCCCATGATAAGAAATCTCCTCGAGAGCTTAAAGGAAGCAAATCTGCCAATTCAAGATAATGAACGTGGGGCAAAGTCGGTAATCCAAACAACAACGAGTCAGGGTCGATTCTGTCTGCCTTTAATCTTTTAGGACGGCCATATAATCCAAATGAATCCAATAATGGCATCAAAAATCTAATTAAAGTGTCAAAACCAGGAACGGAGGAGTGTTGTTCAGGCATCAAGAAGATAGACGTTGTTTTGAAATCTTCCTTGGCTTGCTTCGAAACTTTTGTGGATAAAGACGGCGACTTGAAGTTTATCGATGCTTCTAATTTCAACATAGTACTGTGGTCAATCAACTGATGGGATTGTGGATAGACAGCAGTAACACTGCTAGCACTCACCACCACTGCCATTAATTGTTTCTTTTTTTTTTGGTCCGATTCATAGAATAAAATTCTACCTGGAGCAAAGGATTTCCTCTTCAGCACCGATGGTTCTACAACAGCATAGCATCTTTTCCACGCCATACCGGACCCATATCTGATACTGACCCAATCCTCATGATCAAACCTTTTTTCTGCCAAAATAGTACGGATATCCGATAACCTTGAACCTCTTGCCGATAGCAAGGCCCCGGTGTACGCCTCCTGCAACGACAGATATTCGTAGCTGGCCAATCGTAAGGCCAAGTACCAATTGGTCAAATCCTGGTAAGACTTGAACTGTACTATGTATCTGTTTTTCAAGGTCGTTGACACGATAATAACATTGTCCAAGTTCTTTTTGGCTGCAGGCAACGCCTTCATCGCATTATACACCGAATCGGTGAAGTTGATATAATTTGGCTTGGACGACGTCTCGAGCAATGCTTCCGGGTTATTTCTGAACTCCGCCAAGTTCGCCGCATCCCAGTATGCCAACTGGTTCCCCGTCAAAATCCCGTATACCTCTTTCCATTCTCTATCCGCAGGCTTACCGTCGCCATTCAAATCATAATAGAGCATAAATATACCTTCGTGGTACCGCCTATGGGCCTGCGATGACAACAACGTCACTATCGGTATCAACTCTGGTGACAAGCTATCGTACATACTAGCATCTGATTCTCTCCCGCTTCGTGGGCTCTCGCTTTCTTGATTTGATTTCACCTTGTGTAAATGGCTAAATCTCTTCTTAACGCTATCCATTATATTTCGTTTGACCTAGTCTGATAATATTTGCTAAATGAATGAAAGGACTATAAGCCAAGATATTTAATATGGTGTCGAAGTTCCTGTAGCTATTATTAGTGGAGAAAACGTCTAAAACTTATTACTATCTTGAAACACAATTGAGAGCAGATCGATTCAATGGGGCTCTGTTAGGTACGACATTTATCGATAAATTCAATTTCGAGAAATGTCGTCACTATTATCCAATTACAGTAACATCAAAACATCGGGTACGCAATAGTCGATGATTGATTGATGAGGACAATAGCGATTGATGAGTATACAATCCGAACTGTCAACCGAGTATGCTGTAGACTAATTCGATCAGTCGTGTTATTTACGTTGTTCAACGATTGATGAATCCTACAAAGAAGACCACAAAGTAACGGAAACGGTGACAAGGTAAGGCTTCTAATATGTGCTATTGTAGGTCCATTGGTGTAGCTAGTTTTGGTAGAAGGTCTAGTAGAGGTGTTGGTGCACGTATGAAGGCTGAGCAACGTTGTTGATACCGCGAATCCAGTGTTGGGATTACAGAAAACGTTAAGGCAAGAGATCAAAGAGCAGATGCAGCAGAAGTAGTGAGGTGCGTAACGGCTGGATTTACGAGATAAAATGAAAAAATTGTATTATACGGCACTACACACTATGGCTTGACAGCTCTCAAGAGTTCGAGACTCTGGACCAACTCGCGCTCGGCGGTTTCGAGGTCCTCGTAGTTCAAGGCCGAGATGGCGAATTTGGCATGTTTCTGGACCTTGGAAATCAGGTCGGTTTTGTCGACGATGGAGGAGACTTTTTCCTTTGTGAGCTGCTCGTGGGGCGTATGATGGGAGGATGGTTTCGCTGGCGGTTTGGTGGACTTGGGTGAGGTTTTGGACTCGTCGTTGGGTTTGTCGTTGGAGTCTTCTGGCAGGAATACATGGATGGAAGAAGACTTATTAATGTGTGAAAGGTCATTGTCGGGCAAGAACTTTGGTGCACCTGGCAATTTGATATCCTTATCGCCATCGTCCGGCGAGAAGTGGGGTGCTCCCGGCAAGTTGATATTATTTTGGTCGTCTTTTGTTTCTTTCTCATCCTTATCGGCACCCTCGATTGCAGTCGGAGCACCTGGTAAGCCTAGGTCGTTCTCCTTATTCTTTGTAGTTTTGGTGGTCCCATCTGATGCCAGGACTGTGTCAACACTCTTCTTTTGGGACTTGGGATCTTTGGGGCTTTCCGGCTCCTTAGGGCTGTCGGTCTTCTCATCCGGCGTCGCGTCGTTGTTCTGCTTTTCCATGTCCTCTAATTCACGATTCAACTCAGATTCCAACCCGTCGTCATTAACATCTATCTCGTCCTTCAATAACTTGGCCAATTGGAACTTTAGCAACTTGATTTTCCCCTTGTTCAAATCATTAAAACTTGCTGGATCATTCGCTTTACCACCAGTTAACTTAGCGTAGTCAATCGAATCCTCGTTGAAAATCGATAGCAAGTTCATGAAATTCAACCCAGCCTTAAACTTACCCACCAATTGAGCTTTGTTGGCCCCGTTGTACTTCTGTAATTCCTGTAAACATTGGTTGAATATTGTGTATGAGAACGACATCACCGCTCCGAGAGAGAGACTCTTATCATTCAATACCTTATGCAAAGATTCATCCTCTGTAGTTTTTAGCTTTTCCGTATCATCCAATAATGCTATGGTGAACACTTCAACTTCCTTATCGCTTGCATGAAGCTTGTTCGTCAAGATATGTTCGAGAACATATATTTTACAATAGTAACTGATAATAGGATTTATCTCCTCTAATTCGACTGATCTCAACACATATGGAACTACCAGTTTGTCTGTCTTCAAGGCTTGCGGAACAGAATCTAATGTTATGTTGCTCATCCTATGTGTCTTGAATATATCCTTTACTTCTTGCCGTATGCTTCAGGAGATTTATCTTCATCTTAAATCTAACCTGCAAAACTGCAGCACTTTACAGGTTATTTCAAATCATTACAGTTCAGCGTTGGTTGGCATGAAAATCACCATTCTAAAGACCTAAACTACTACAATATCTTTCAATACGACGTTGATGTACATATACAAGAAATAAAATAAGTTGACTAACAGAAAATTTCGCAGGTCTAGGTATATACAGCTTATAATTCCGGCATTCTCAATATCTCCTTCTCGTCATTCTTTGCATCTTCTTGCAACATCTTTAAGATCTTGGAATCCTTCCATTTGTCGGGCAATGGGGTTACGTCGTAGTTCTTAGTGACCCAGTAGTAAATGTCCCAATCGGGTTCGTCCAATAATTTATCATATTCATCTAATTCTTCCAAACCGAATGTGTTCAAGTATTTCTTTGCAAAACGGGACAACAACAAGTCACTTTCTAAGATACCTCTCTTACGGGATTGGTATACTAATCTGGCTCTCTTCACATCAATGCTTTCGCCTGTTCTTTTGACTGGTTCAATTTTCATAGTTAATTCTGCATTATAAACAGGATTTTGCGGTTTTCCATGGTTCAATAATGCCCTGGCACTAGTGTTAATGTTTCTCTTAGGGAAATACTTAAACATCGTTACCTTTTCTATTGCTACTACTATATTCTCCACACGGTTAATAATCCAAATCGATATTTGAAATATTCTTTAGGTAGTGCGATGTTCACTTATGTGGATTTTGTGGCACACTGTCTCTAGTGCTATTTTGAATAGGTGTTTCCTTCTGCATATTCAGTTTTGATAAGAAGAAAGAGGTTGAATAACATATATAGTCGTTTGGTTGGGTATTTGTACATATAGTCGCTGAAATTACAAGTATCTATTGTATTTTTGAAGAAAAAAAGACACACCAAGGCTAATTTAATCTGTTAAGGATGGGAAAATCGGTATCCAAGTTATCGAAAGATGATTTACAATCGCTTCGACAAGCGACCTACTTTGATAAAAGGGAGTTACAACAGTGGTATAAAGGATTTTTGAGAGATTGTCCACTGGGTCAGTTGTCTGAGGAGGAATTTTCCAAAGTTTTCAAGCAATTTTTCCCATTTGGAGACCCTACAGATTATTGTCATTATTTGTTTCAGGTGTTTGACGTTGATAATTCCAAATATATCGATTTCAAAGAGTTTATAATTGCATTGTCCATCACCAGCCGAGGCTCAGTGGAACAGAAGTTAAATTGGAGTTTCAAGCTCTACGACCAACGGAAGCATGGGCAAGTTAGTTATAATGATATGCTTATTATAATAAGCGCGACCTATAAGATGATTGGTAATATGGTGGCACTTCCAGAGGATGAAAAGACACCTGAGTTGAGGACTGATAAGTTGTTTAATTTCTTGGGCAAAGACAAAGATAGAGATACATTAAATAAGGATGATTTCAAGAAGTTGCTGAAATTAGACCCTACTATTCTAAATGCTTTAAACTCCTACGAGGGGTTAGTTTGATTTTGACAATATTTATTGCTTAAACTACTGTATAATAGATGACTAAATAATTTAGTAATTACGTATCGTAAAGCGAAATAACATGTATGCATAATATTACAGGCTCTAAAAACACTATGAAATAACTAAAATTATTGTTGACCCTCAACAGCTTCTAATAGTCCATCTAATAATTCATCTACCTCGTTGACATCAACACCAGTACAGAAACTGACCACTTTCTTAAATTTGGAAGTCAATTCGCTATAATCTAATAAGGTGGTCAATTCGTTTTCTATCTTGCTGTTAATTTCTTGATAAGCTTTGATCCTAGCTTTTAATATAGGTAATGGGGGTAATTGGCTTAGGATTTCTTCGCTTGGTTCTGTATCTTCTATTTTTTCGTTTTTCAATAGCTTTTCATATATAGGTTTTATTATGAACGGTTCATCAGAATCAAATTTAGTATTTTCATCTTCATTTTCAATCTTCAAGTCCTCGGGTAATTCCTTCAGGGTCAATTGCAATTTTTCTGTAATATTGGCCATTTGTAACTTCAAGTTGTCTAAGTAAGATAACTTTTCAGAGATCTTACTAGTCACAAATCTATTATTTGCTGTTACTATTGTCGCATCATGAAGAGCATTATTCAAATTGTTTATTTGCTCCTTCTTTGACTTGATAATATTTTCATATTCATGATTCGTATTTGATAGCAAGTCTTGAATACTCTGAAATATCTTATTAGAAGAGGAATCATTGCTGGATAATTGTTTTCTGTTCGTCGTCTTATCTTCTTTTGTATTATTTTTCTCATTATCCTCCTCAATGTCAGATTCTGGATTGACTCCTAGTTCAACTTTCTTATCAAGGAACTCCATGCTTGTACGAACTAGCTCAATAACATAATTATCTTGATCAGTGTTCTCGATGATTTCTTTACCATGTTCTCGTTCAGTTATAATATCCTTCACAATATCATAATCCATAGGTTTAACTCCCATCTTGTTTGCAAGATTTATATCTGCTTTTAACTCAAGAAATACGTTAATAAACCACTTGGATTCATTTTCAGCTGCTAAGTGCAAACATGTATTACCATTTTCTTCATCCTGCAAATTAACCAAGTTGGTCGATAAGTTTGCTAGGGAATTCTGCTTCTTGGCGGATTCATTTGATATAATCCACTCAAGAATCTTGCTAAGGTAAAACTTACTAGACTCAAAATTTTTGGTAGATTGTGATACCAAATAGTGCAAAACCGACCATTTTTTACTATCATATAACCATAAATTAGGCCACAACCAATTGCCTAGCAATTCAGTAAAATTACCTTTTTCCATTGAATTTGTCACTAGGACAGTAGAAATTAAAGGTGATTTACCTAATGTGGTACCCCGAATTGGTGAACATAATCCGAGCTTGATGAATGCCGAAACTAAATTGAGCGACGCCAAAGTTGAAGCGAAGTGTAATGCACTCTTACCCTGTTGGTCTAAAGGAATATCAGTTAATGAACGCACTTCTTCTGTCTTGTTTTGAAGAATGTTTTGAAAAGTCTGTTTGATTTCACTGAATGTTAAGTTTGAAGTGTCATCTCGTTTGAAAAGATCGCCAAATTTCAGTTTAATTTCTGAGATCAATTCAGGATTCCCATTATCTAAAGCTAGTGGTGGCAAGGTATACGGGAAATTGGTATTTTCCTGCGCTATCTTTTTGGTGATGGTTTTAGAATCAGCCAGGTCGTCTGGCTTTTCAGACTTTTGTCTCTTCGTTGGTGAGCCCATTAAACCAGCATTGTTGTCATCGTCATCAGAATCGTGATCTAGCATTCGTTTATTCGATGGCCCTAATTTGGGCAAGTCTTCAAAGTCATGAACATCGATCAAAAATAATTTCTTGGCCAACTCATAAATATCAAATTTCAACGCTAACGAGACAGCCCGATCGTACGGAATCCATAATCCTCGCAAGTTATGGATAGAATGTTTACGCAAGTCGTTGAACTGAGGATTCGACCCTCCACTGGATAAATATTGCGTACTCGTTAGTATTTCATTCCTGAAGAAATTGTCCAACTGTGTTACACTGAAGTGTCCAATTTTAATGAGGATTGAAAAAAGTTGAGTGATATTAACGTATGAATCTTGGACTCGTCTCAATATAACGATCAATTCATCTCCCTTTTCTTCCTTGTTGTCGTTCTGGCTTCCTTGAATTGTTAAATTTAGTTGTATAACTTTTTCCCCCGAATAAATAGCTGAATAAATAGTACTATAACACGAGGTACTTAGATGGGTATCACTCAATAGATGCTGAATTGAATTGGTAGTAGTATCACCCACATTT
This sequence comes from Debaryomyces maramus, assembly GCA_030583545.1. Classification (NCBI taxonomy): domain Eukaryota; kingdom Fungi; phylum Ascomycota; class Pichiomycetes; order Serinales; family Debaryomycetaceae; genus Debaryomyces; species Debaryomyces maramus. The sequence goes on from JAJMIL010000002.1 coordinate 851,207, forward strand.
AACGGAGAATCCATTGCTTTCCAACTATTATTCTTCAAGTCAATCCTAATTATCGATATTTAATCAATATTAGCTATGGGTATCTTCATTTTGTTCAATATCTTCCTGTTTAGGAATTGGGAAAGAGACGTGTCTAACATGCAAAATTTTAAAAAAAAGTCTAACATGTAAAATGCTCTCTAATCTCATCTTATTCTTATGATAGCTGATAATCACTATTATTTGCTTAATACAGAAAAGCATGATATAATGGACTACTCAAATAGAGTTAATTCCAAGAAGGGATCTGGTGGTGTTGCGGACATTCAAGAGACAAAAGTTCACACCAGACAACGATTAAAGGAATTACTTACAACACAAGTTTTAGATCTAGACAGCGATCCATATGTATTCAGAAATCATTTGGGGTTGTTGGAGTGTCGTTTATGTCTTACCACCCATGTAAGTGAGTCATCATATATATCGCATATTGGTGGGAGGAAGCACCAGATGAATCTTGAGAAAAGAAGAATATTAGATGAGAAGTTTAACAACCGACTGCAGACGAATGGCAGTGGCTCCCAAAATGCATCCATAATATCCATAAATAATACTCCTAAGCGGACGTGGACCAAGATAGGACGACCTGCGTTTAAAGTGACCAAGATTAGAGATACGGAAACGTTGAAAATGGGTTTGCTTGTCAATGTCAAGTATACTAACACGACTGTAGAAGACCCATTTTTCCGTATCATGTCATACTACGAATTGTCGACGAAAAACCAAAATGTGGCTATATCATACCTTCACAAAGAGGCTTCCGATAAGGAAGAGGTCGAACCAAACGATTTTCAATACCTAGTGATAACGGCAGAGCCGTATGAAAATATATGTTTTGCAATCCCGAACGACAAAGAAATTGATAAGCCATCGATATTGGGACAGATGTCTAACACATTCTGGTGGTACTGGGATGAAGATACGAAAGAATTCTTCTTACAATTCTTGTATAAATAATGTAACTAATAAAAATCCATAGACTTCTATAGAATTTCGTTCCTGCATGTAATTTTTCCAAATATATCCCCGGACCAGTTGATCTACAGAATTGGAAATTAAAAAGTTGGTAAAGTAATAGAATTCCAGCGAGTACTGATAGACAGGTAGATAATGGTCCAAGATCAACAGCTCTCTCAGTGGAAGTTTCTATTAAGGTGTCAGGAAGCATCTGTGTTGGTTACAAATTTCTTGAATGACACTTTACCTCTGGGATTAGTTCCCGAAAGACGGGAAGGTTACATCTATGACTCTCAGAAGAGAAAACGAACGAAGGAAAAGATAAGGAAGAGCATGGATGTATTGGAAAAGGCTATTGATCGCCATGGGTATGTAATTCTGCTATTCCGAAATATACTAAAATGGGTGAAAATTACTAACGTCTTTAGACTTGAAGAAATTGCTATTTCATATAATGGAGGGAAGGATTGTTTGGTTATGCTTGTGCTATTACTAGCGACAATTCATAATAAGTATGATTCAGATGCAACGAGTAGATTACTGTCGGATTACAAGCTTGACTCGATCTATATAAACTCGGAATTACCATTTCCAGACTTATCAAACTTCATAGAAAGCTCCACTTCACATTATAATCTAAATCCTATAATAATACAATCTTCATTGAAAGAAGGCTTTGAAGAGTACTTAAATAAAATAAACCCTAGAATCAGGTCTATAATTGTTGGTATACGTTATTCCGACCCGTATGGGAATGATCTTCAATACGAACAGATGACAGATCATAATTGGCCTAAGTTCTTGAGAATCCACCCTATTTTGCATTGGCATTACGAGGACATTTGGGATTTTTTAATCGGCTGCAATTTAGACTACTGTGAAATGTATGATCTTGGTTATACTAGTTTAGGTGGAATCAATAATACAACTCCAAATCCTTTTTTGAAAAAATCGGAAGAAAATACATATCTACCAGCATACTTGTTGGACGAAAATGCCGATGAAAGAGAAAGATCCGGAAGAATAACTAATCGTACATAAACTAATATAGAACTGTAAATATACACCCAATATTGTCGTTATAAAGGTTTACGGACTTGCCGTGAAAGTGCTTCCTTTCCTTTGGCCTGATTTATTAGTTCCAGCACTATTAACCAATATCTGCTTAAAATAATCATCAGATAATGGACCCACTCCAATCTTTCCTAACGCTCTTTCAGCACTTGTGTGTCCCACGTTTATTGGAACATTTTGTGGTCTTTGCTTCTCCTGTAATTCCAAACTTTTCAACTTCATGACTAATTCAACCTCCTTTCTATTATTCTCATCAATTAAATTTTGCAAATATTGTAAGTATTCGACTGATTTGGTCAATATTTGTCCCTTGTTTGGTTTACCATCTTTGGTGCCTGAATTCTTCACAGCTGCTGCAATGGCCGCGTCATTCTCTGATTGCTGAGTCTGTTGTGCTTGTTGTTGTGCGTTCGTAGGAGGATTTTCTTGGAAAAACTCCGCAGGAATTAAGGTCAATAACTCCTGTATCTTTTCATTAATGTTATCTCTTCTTTTCCTTTCATTTACCTGGGAATCATCTTTATCTTCGTCTTCGTCTTCGTTTTCACTTCCGTTGTTGGACCTTATTGCAATCATGGAGTTTTTTCTCGATTGTGGTTTGGAAATTCCTCCGTGCTGCTGGTTAGAAGTATTACCTTGAAATGATTGTGATAATTGTTTCTTGATATCTAACGACCGAGATAATAATTTTTCCGTCGACTCAGGTTTAACATTTATACTCGGAATGTTTAATCCACTATCTTTAGAATCCCCCTGTGGTGGTGAAACAGATTCTGACCCAGACCCTGATAATGCTGAAGTATTACCAGATTGTGAATTGGACTTCAAAAATGTGTCCTTAAATCCCTTGAAGTCTGACATATATCTCAGTACAATAATCTTCCGTTTCTATAACACACAAGGCTCTATTAATTAAAGTTATAGGAACTAAGAATGAAGTTTGTTATTATTATCCTTGCGTAAAAGTTTCTTTATTGGGTGCTCGCGATATTTTTTGTACGAATGTAAAAAGCGAACTGCAGCTAGTTGCAATTTACAAGTATATTTAATGCACACGATAAGCTATTTACAACATACATCTATCTATCTATCTAGTGCACACCAGACGATTTTAAGACATCTGCCAAATTAGATAATTTCCTCTCTAAGTTTTCTACTCTTTTATCGTCTTCTTTTGTCCAAATTGGAAGTTTTGATTCGCTTAAATCTGATTGACCCATTTTCAATTTATGATAGTCTAGAATTATTTGCTTAAGAATATTAAAAGTCATTATGTCTCCAGAAAATCCATTGTTTAACATTTCTATAAAAATCATTTCAATTCCGTATAAGTTTGATTTCCCATAAAATACCCATTGAATTCTCAATATTTCATTATATGTTTGTTGGTTACAACATACAGTATATAAATTAATATCCTTCTTCAAGAAATTAAATAACGATAGCGCCAACTGTCCATCATAATACTTCATACTTATGATGTTGAGAATTGCATTAAAAATAATGGGTAATGTAAATACATTTAATATTGGCTTGTCCGGATTTTCCATCGATTGAAGATAAATGGAGTTAATAAACTTATCGTGCTTCTCTCCAAACTTGGTTGACTTTCTCAATAGTTTGTTTAGGTACACCTCTTCAAATACCGACTTATCGCTTTGAGCTTTTTCACTTCTATCAAACCACTCACCAAAAATGCCCTTCATGTATGACACTAGCATGTTTGGTGAGTTTAATTCTTGAGAAGTCAGTATGTATTCGATAGTAGGACCTAAGGCGTTCTTGGTTTTAGTAAATAATTCATCCTTGAGTCTACCAGAAACATTACTTAATTTGGGCCTATTTTCTGTGGTGGATTTCAAAATATCATCAATTTGATGTTTTGAAATATTTACAGAATCTCGCAAGTTCTGTAATAGTTTGGATCTTTCATCCTCATTGGTAGGCTCAATATATGAATTGAAAATATTCTGAAAAAGATTCTTTTCTTCTTCTATGACTTTTTTATTATTGTGGCTTGGCTCATTCACATCTAAGAAGCTTATATCAAAAATATTCTCGTCATTCTTATCAACATCAACTGGTTTGAATTCATCAGCCTCATCAATATTATTTTTTCTTTCTAAGATGTGATCCTTAGTCATTTCACTTAGTTTTTCAAAATCGCCGGTCGAATTTTCATCTCGAGTAGAAAAACTGTCTCCCAAATTCAACGATGACAAGAGATTGTTAAACTCATCGTTCTCTGGCTTTCCGCTACCTGAATTCTGTACTTGCTCTTCGTCGTGGTCTTTGAGAAACTCGTTCAAGATATCTGATTCCGATTTATCCTTGGCTTGACTACTTAAGCCCTCTTTGCTATCTGGATTCTCTTCCACATATGAATCTATATCGGACAAGAGACTCTCTCGTTCGAATTTTCTAGATATTGCTGCCGACAGATCTACTTCTGTATTTTTAGCATCTTCTTTATCATTTTCTGCCACATTTTTGCTTGTGTCTGGGAATAAATCATTTATATTCAAGGGATCAATTTCGTTTTGGCCTTGCTTTGATGGTGAAAAGTTTAGATGTGGCTTATCATTATAACTATTATACCTTATTTGCTTTATTATTTTCGGTACATAATAATGAGTTTTATTCTTATGCCTATTTATAGCACATCGGGATATATAGCTTAATCTAATCATAGCTATGAAAGATACTTCAAAATGTATTCATAAAGTTAAAGAAAATTATAGCAGACATCGAGATAGAGGTATTGCTTATATGCACACTTTTTGTTTTAACTGTTCGATAAACTAGACTATTTCATTATATACATCTTCTATATGTATAGAGAGAATCTATCCATCTTGATTACTATGTTCCTTTTCTTTGAGATCGTTCATGGCATTCAATGCTTCAGTTTCTTTATTAATTATAGAATAATGGCCCTCATCTTCGTTAATAGTAACTAGCTCAAGATTTTTACCATTTTCACCTAGAATCTTATTGTAGTTAGGATGACTGATATCCCATCCACTCCCCAAACGGTTACATAAATAGCTGGCAGTATCGTCACAGTAACCCAAAAGGCTAACATCAAAATTACAATGATCAATTGGATCTTTGTTAATCAATATCTGCGGTATTCCCTCGGGGATGTTTTCCACTATATTAGCCACCGGGGCTACTTTTAAAGACGTACCAATACTTATAATTAAATCGCAGGCAGACAAGTCTTGTTTGATCATGTCATGGAATCTTGAAGGCAAAGGTTCCCCAAAAAATGTGATATCCGGTTTCATGACTCCATAACTCTCTGGGACGTAAGCATCCTCTCTTGCTAATAGTAACTTCCTTGCTTTAGTGCATTTAGGACAGTACGGTAATTCTTGCGCTCTGATTTGAGGAAATATCTTTTCTCCCTTGACTTTATATTTACATGTCACACAGGTTGCAGTAGCAAATGAACCATGACATTGAATTAACTTCTCTGAACTGATTCCAACATTACTTTCGAGGTTATCGATGTTTTGTGTGTAATTACGCAATAGCTTACCTTTGGCCTGTAAAAGCTTTATAAATGCATGAAGTGGAGTATAAGAATTTTCTGGTGGAAGAATCATGTAGGCAATCAGATAGAAAATACTTGGGTCACTATAGAAGAAATCTAAGTCAAATACTTCTTGAGGATCAGATAACCCTAAATGCTGCAATTTGGCATAAAACCCCTTCGAAGATCTAAAATCTGGTACTCCTAAACTGGTTGATATACCAGCCCCAGTAATAATCAAGATTCGTTTGGCACTTCTTATTTTGTCAAGTACGTGGTCAACACTGTAGAAATTATCTAGTCTTGTTCTCATTGAAGTCACCTTCTTCATGGCTGTATGTAATAGCTTTATTAATCCGATTAGCTTGTCCCCATAATTAAATTCAGGTATCCCATCCTTAGGGAAAAATCCGAGTTTCAAGATTAACTTCAACAAATCATCACTTGATGCAGTAGTGGGCAAGTACTTTTCAAGAAACTCCATTGTGCCCTTTTGCTTTAGGTAGGTTCGCGTTTCCGATATCACTCGTCTCGTAATAGAAAAGCTTCCATTATTTTCGATTTTTTCCTCAGAAGTGTCTTCGTCAGGGGATATCATATCCAACGCACTCGAATTTGACCCCGATGAAATATCATCCAGCACACTGGAATTCGACCGAGATGTGCTGCTCGAGTCAGCAAGCCCTTTCTGGGTATTGGGCATACCTTTCTGGTTAATTGTAGGTGGTCTGAAGCTAGTAGAATTAGAAGTACTATCACTCTCGCTGGAGCTGGTCATAAATGGCTTCGTAAACTTGTTCTCGCTACCACTTTTTGAAGACAACTTTGGCTTCTTCCTCGGTGGATCTCCATTACCTAGATGTTCTGCTGCCTCAACCTCTGCATCTGAGTCTATTAGTATAATATCATGTCGATTATTTGAAAGCGTAGACATGTGAAACGGTCTGTGTTGTTTCAGAAATCTATTTCAATTTTCAAAAGATAGGTTGTATTACGAAAATTTTACCCTAGAATTAAATGATGTTAACTAAATATAGTTATCTCCTTAAAGGCCGTAACTATCAGTTGCTTTAGTTCTCTAGTCGATGTATAAGGGACGAACTAGTATACACAGAAGCGTATTATCCAAATCTCTGTATCATCTCGTACGCGATTTTTTTAGAGTGCCGTTCACGTGCACGATCATTGCTGCTGCAAGAAAGATAGGTTGCAGCAATCGGAAACTGACAGGGAGTATACCCCAACTACCTAATTGGTGTTACACAAGGAAGTATGTGTCTGTAATTAATCTTTCATTGTAGATTCTACATTTATGTTCAAATTTGTTGCGGAGCACCAATTGTAAAACCTTACGTCTACAGAATTCTGAAGTTTTTCAGATAATTGCATCAATTCACCAAAAGAATATAATTTTAAACAAAGCAATGAAACATTGAATACAAATTGTGACCTCGTTCCTCTACTAGCAATTAACCTTATAGTGAAACTCAAGCATCATTATCAATTAGATGTGGTTTCACCACTTTTGGGAAATGTGGGTGGTTCATTACGTAACCTACACAAAAAGTTGCAAAATCTCCTGTCAGTGAACAGGCTCTGGCAGCGACGCTACCTCCATTTATCTGAAGTGCTATCTATGAAGTATACGGTGCATAATCAATATACAATATTTATTATCGAATGATACATGGCAAGTGTATTATCTGTGTATTGAAGGTCGTTGTTAAATAATGTATGTACTTCAGATTAGACTTAGTCTGTACAATGTAACTTGGTTATAACAACCGGGGGTTCCCCCTATAGAGTCAGCAATGTAACTACTACGATATCTGCTACCATGTAAGACTCGGTAAGCTGTATACATCTATCATGTTGATAGGAATCAAGCTTTTTATCATCAAGGCAGTAACGCGAGTCACTGCATAAAATGATTGTGCCACGTATAATGATTCGACAATTTAAAAATTATTACTATGAAAAATTCTGAAGTCCGGAAAAACGTCTTTTTCAAGTACATAGTTGAATAGAGAATCAATTGGTTATAAACTATCATGTTAGATTCATTTGACTTCATCGAGACCCCTAAACAGGGGCCAATTCCACCGGCATCGGACAAATGTGGTATTATGACTACTGAATCACCAGCTATTCATAATGCACCATTACCAGCTGATGGACCAGGTTCGAAGCATTTCAATAACTATGCTATGATCGGATTAATTGTGTTGCTTCCATACTTCGTTGCTAGAAAGTTAGGAGGAGGATTCAAGACTTGGTTATTCATTACGTTGATAACAGCTTTGCCAATCTTGATGGCATACTGGACTATTTTGTCTAGTTACTCACCAAGACTCAACGAAAAGGTCAAGTATCCAAATAGACCAATTTCGGAGTACTTGGAGTACCACACCCCAGAATTAAAGGCCAAGTATATTGATTCCAACGGTGGTAAAGGATCCAAGATTCCAATCGAAACTTTCCAAGAATTGTTTTTCAACGGAAAAGTCAGCTTCAAAGGCGACTGTTTGGACGTTATGGAATACAAGCACGACTGGGCCTCGTTCCGCTTCACCTTATCGTTGTTTAGATTCTTTTTGTTAGGTATGGTTCCAGAAGTGATCCTTCACTCCAAATCGCAAGATGAAGAGCAAGTGAGAGACCACTACGACAGAGGTGACGATTTCTACACGTGGTTCTTGGGTCCAAGAATGATCTACACTTCCGGTGTTATCAGTGACATTACCCGTGAGGAAACGTTGGAAGAATTGCAAGACAACAAGTTGCACATCGTTGCTGACAAGATGCAAATCCAAAAGGGCGACCAAGTCTTGGATCTTGGTTGTGGCTGGGGTACCTGGACCGCTTTTGCCTCCTACAAGTATGGTGCTCACGTTACCGGTGTTACCTTGGGTAAGAACCAAACCAAATGGGGTACTGAATTATTGTCTAACCATGGTATTACCGACGCCCAATCTAAAATCGCCTGTGTTGACTACCGTGACTCGCCAAAGTCCCAGAAACCAAGTGGTTTGTACGACAAGATCACCTGTCTCGAAATGGCCGAACATGTTGGGATCAGAAGATTCGGTTCTTTTATCGACCAAGTGTACAACTCGTTGGAAGACGACGGGTTGTTCTTCTTACAGTACGCCGGGTTACGTAAGTCATGGCAATACGAAGATTTGTGCTGGGGTTTGTTCATGAACAAGTACATCTTCCCTGGTGCCGATGCGCTGACTCCGTTGACCTTCGTGGTTTCGGCGTTGGAAACCGCGGGCTTCGAAGTCGTCTCCTTGGACAACATCGGTGTTCACTACTCCGGTACCTTGTGGAGATGGTACCGTAACTGGGTTGGCAACAAGGAAAAAGTTGTCAACAAGTACGGTATCAGATGGTACAGAATCTGGGAATTCTTCTTAGCCTCCTCCACCATCGTGTCCAGACAGGGTTCCGCCACCTGCTACCAGTTTGTTTTGAGAAAGAACTTGAACTCCTACCAAAGAGTCAACTACATACCTTCCCAAAAGGGCTTATTGGGCCCATTGGCCAACGGTAACAAGTGGACCAAATAATTTCTCTACCTGTAGGCCCTGGGTGTTTTTCGCACCCATTGCTCGGCTCAGTATATATTTAATATATTTCCTGCTTCGACCCGCTCGCCTGTAGAAATGCCTGTAAAGTTGCCAAACCGCCAGGACTACCACAACGGATCCACCAGGACTACCGCAACGGCTCCACCAGGGTTCCACCAATGTCCCACCAATACTCCACTAACGTCTCCCACCAAAGCTCCATGGTGGTCCCATATATAAAAGCACCACATCCTCGGCAACTAATCACGTGTATGTATCCGAATACCCGAGATTTCCCCGGCGCTAAGGCCCCCTTTCCAGTGGCTTTTACCCGGGCAGAGTCATATTGACCCGTATTCGACTCCGGTTTATCTTATGACATCCGCTGGAACGAATCATTGAGACTCACCCGTTGACTTTGATTTCTGGGGTACTACATAGATTGTGAGCTATTTGGTGGGAGTATAAATAGGAACAGAATCCCGCCCACTTGGGAAATTTACAATTGCTATTTAACATATATTAATTTTCTTTAATAAAGTAACATTAATTATTATAATACAATATGGCTACTCCATTCCCACAAACCATTGATAAATTGAAGGGTGTCCAAATTTTGGCTCCAATTCCTGACAGAGCTAAGCATATTTATAATGCCGAAGCTCTCGGATTAGTTGCTACTTTACACCGTGCTTTCCAACCAACCAGAAAACAATTGTTGGCCAACAGAAAAGAGCAACAAGCTAAGAGAGACCAAGGTGTTTTGCCAGACTTCTTGCCAGAAACCGAGAACATTAGAAATGACCCATCGTGGACCGGTCCACCATTGGCCAGAGGGTTGGAAGACAGAAGAGTCGAAATCACAGGGCCAGTCGACAGAAAGATGGTTATCAACGCTTTGAACTCGCAGGTTGCCACATACATGGCCGATTTCGAAGATTCGTTGACGCCAGCATGGGCCAACTTGGTGGACGGCCAAGTCAACCTTTACGACGGTGTTAGAAAGAATTTGACTTTCGAGCAAAACGGTAAGAAGTACGAATTGAACAAGGACCCAAAGAGACACATTCCAACCTTGATTGTCAGACCAAGAGGATGGCACTTGGATGAAAAGCATGTTCTCGTTGACGGCGAGCCAGTTTCCGGTGGTATTTTTGATTTTGCCATCTACTTCTACAACAATGCTAAGGAAACCTTGGCCCAAGGCTTCGGTCCTTACTTCTACTTGCCAAAGATGGAACATCACTTGGAAGCTAAGTTGTGGAATGACATTTTCTGCTTCTCGCAAGATTACATTGGAATGCCAAGAGGTACTATTAGAGGTTCCGTTTTGATTGAAACCTTGCCAGCTGCTTTCCAAATGGACGAAATCATCTACCAATTGAGACAACACATTGGTGGTTTGAACTGTGGTAGATGGGATTACATTTTCTCATACATCAAGTCTTTAAGAAACCACCCAGAATTTATCTTACCAGATAGATCTCAAGTTACTATGTCTGCTCCATTCATGTCATCTTATGTCAAATTATTGGTCAACACTTGTCACAAGAGACAAGTCCATGCTTTAGGTGGTATGGCTGCTCAAATTCCAATCAAGGAAGACAAGGAAAGAAACAGAGCTGCATTAGAAAACGTCGCCAAGGACAAGTTGAGAGAAGTTAACGCTGGTTGTGACTCCTGTTGGGTTGCTCACCCAGCTTTGGTTCCAGTTGTCTTGAAGGTTTTCAACGAACACATGAAGGGTCCAAACCAAATCAACGTTCCTCCAAAGGTTCCATTCACTCCAGTTACCGCCAGAGACTTATTGAGTCCTTACGTTCCAAACGCTAAGGTTACTGAACAAGGTATCAGAACTAACATCATCATTGGTTTATCTTACATTGAAGCTTGGTTAAGAAACATTGGTTGTGTTCCAATCAACTACTTGATGGAAGACGCTGCTACTGCCGAAGTTTCCAGAACTCAAATCTGGCAATGGGTTACCCACGGTACTAAGACCGACCAAGGTAAGACCGTCACTAAGGAATACGTTGCTAAGTTGTTAGAAGAAGAATCTTCTAAATTATCTAAGAACGGTAAATCAGGTAACAAGTTCAAGCAAGCTTTAGACTACTTCAAGCCAGAATGTCTTGGTGAAAAGTACTCTGACTTCGTTACCACTTTACTTTACGACGATGTTACTACCATTGGTAGACCAACTGCTGCTGAAAAATTATGATTTTCTCATGATAAATTATTTATTTATATAGTTCTTCATTTATTTTTTATTATCCTTGATATTCATATCATATACGGAAGCCTTTCGCGGAAGAGCCTGTTATTTATTGTTTCTAATGAATGAATGAATGAATATTTAAATTTTGTCTATTCATGTGTAAACCCTGAAGTATCTCTAATTGCGTCTAACTTGATAGTTGATTTTGCCAGTATATATATATGCCAGTAATAATTATCAAGGATATGACAGTAAAAGCTTCGCTTCATATTATACGAATAAGAACTGTACATGTGTAGAAATTGTTAAAAGTAGATATTGTTGACGCCTATTCTGTATGTCCCGCGTATAGAAAATTAATAGTTTTTTAATTCAAATCTAACTAAGCAGTTGTTTTATCATTTTTAATATATATACAATATGATAACTAATAGAAAACTTAGGCTAGTTGGCATATCGGCATTTCTAATTTTAATGCTAATCTATTTTGTTAGAAGTAGTTCAAAAACATTAGGTCGTACGGAGTTATCAGATACAGAAACTAAAGCCCAAACATTAGTCACGTCAAACAACTTAATTGATTCTAAGAATGATGACAAAGTAGATGCAGCCATCAATAATGAAATATCCAAATTGAATAATGAAGAGTCAGAAGAAGTTCCTAAACAACAAATCAACAAGTTAAAAGATGAACCTAAAATAGAATCGGGCGAAGAATTTGATGCAGCGAAAGCAATGTTGGAAATAAGGTCTATTTCTCCCATGGTCATAATTTCGAAGACGTATTGTCCATATTCAAAGAAGATAAAGAAATTGCTACACGACAATTACCAAATAACACCAGAGCCAACACTCGTGGAAATTGATAAGCATGCTAATGGGCCTGAGTTACAGGAATACTTGGGAAGCATTAGTGGACGAAGCACGGTTCCAAACGTATTGGTAGGCAATTCCATGGAAAGCAGAGGGGGATGTGATGATTTTATTCAATTGCATGATGAAGGTAAATTGTTAGGCTTATTAAACGAATGGGGTAATAAGAAACTAGCTGTCAAGAAAATCGAAGCTCCTTCTAATAGCTAGTGGATAATAATTACTCTTTATAACACATATCTCAGTGCAATACATTTACTTCAATAGTCACCCTGTAGTTCCATCGCTGCCAATACCTATTCACGGCTAGTCTGTCGCTCTACAAATACATATTACTCATGTATATATTTAAAATACATTCACAATTTAATAACTAATGTAACATTAAAAGAAACCCTTATAAACAAATGTTTAAAATAAGCAAGGTATTACCAGCTTATTTAAAATTTAGTAAATTGCTTAGATTTAGATTTAGAAACGGAAACTTTTAAAACGTTAAATCTAACAGTCTTGGAGATTGGTCTACATTGACCAACAACAACAACATCACCTTCTTGGATACGGAAAGCTGGGGAAACATGAGCAGCTAAGTTCTTGTGTCTCTTTTCGTATCTGTTATATTTTGGAACGTAATGTAAGTAGTCTCTTCTAATAATAATGGTTCTGTGCATCTTGGTGGAGACAACAGTACCAGTTAAAATCTTACCTCTGATGGAAACATCACCGGCAAATGGACATTTCTTGTCGATGTAGTTACCTTCGACAGCGGCCTTTGGGGTCTTGAATCCTAAACCAACATCCTTAAACCATCTCTTGGTCTTTCTGTTAGCCTTAGCCTTTGGGTTGGTAAAGATATGAGGTTGCTAGTTTTTGTTAGTATATTGCTTCCTTATCATTCCGTCACGGTTACTGTCATCTACTGGAGTACTGCGGCCTTGTAGCCATCCCCGGTTTCCTTTTCTCGTCGACTTTTCAAATTTTCCACTCCAACTCTTCCCGGGTCCTCTTCCATATCCTATACTCCATTCACCACCAATATCACTCTCTGTTCGTAGTCATTCCCCTTCCGGTTATCTTCGGCCCTTTTCTTGTGTTCCACTTGTCTACATCTTCGACTTTGGGTTTTTCTTCACTCTTCCCTCATTTGCTTCTCTACTTCCTCCTTTTAGATTTTCAACCATGAACTAGTCTTGTAATTATGATACACACCTTTTGGAAAGCTCTTTCAGATTGAACGGTCAATTCAGTAGCCATCTTGTCTTAATTATTATGCTAATATTAAAAGATCGTAACTGAAAATTTTTTAAGTCCTTTTGAAAAATTATCGCTATACTCAGTCGCACTATGGAGTCTGGGACGAAAAGAATTTTGTTAGCAAATCGACAAAAGTTACACAAAATAAAAATAGTCGTGTGGTGGTGGAAAACTTATTGAGCGCGCTAGCATGCGCAATGGGGCCTAGGGCACCAGACCTGGAATGTTTGCGCACTACAAAATACGTTCCAGAAGGTCTCGCCCGTCCCATTAGACTTCGCACCACGCAATAAAGGGAATAAGGTTTGCAAAATCGGCACACTTGCAAATGTTAAATTTCACTGTGCATATTACTGAATAAGGAAATCTAGGAAATTTGCAATTTTTAAGGTTTTTTTGTGGTCAGTAATATTAATATATAGGGATAATGTAAATACTTCCGGATTAGGAAGTCTAGAATCATTCTTGTTTGTGTTTATCAGATTGATTGATAGCGATCGTAATGGCTCTGGAGAAATAGATTTGGCTTTTGGTAGATATTATCGAATATAGACAGATAAGAGTCGATAGAGGACAAATATTGCCGTTAGATGAGTTCCAATAATGGGGCCAAGTATAACATGGGTCGGTTTAGGCGGATTCCGTCGCAGCATTCGGCAGACCAGACATTTCTCAACCCTAATGATTCCATGAACCAGAACACCACGAGGACGATCCTGTCGTCATCGACATCGATACTTAGCACACCGAGCAATAATATCAGGAGGATACAGCAGCAGAGACAGCAGCAAAAGCAGCAGCAGCGACAGGAGCAGAAGCAGAAGCGGCCGTCGATCATGGCCCGGCCCAGCAATAACGTGGTGAAGAACAAGTTGCTAAATCTTCAATCGCTGAAGAAGTACACATCGGGCGACCTGGGAAACGCGGGAGGATCGCAGGCGTTTGCGGTTCGAAAGCCACTCAACATGAACACCTACGACTATTCCGTATTCACGCACTATCCTAACGATATTGACATGCAGAACGAAGACTGCTTGCCGCCTGCGGTCAAGGAGTCGCAGGTGAAGGCGTGGGAGTCCGCGGAGAAGATCAGCAATAGCTTGATCTTCGACGAGTCTTCCAGCGACGAGGACGAAGAGACAGAGGATGGGCATCAGCCGTTGAGGGAGGACGAAGAAATCATCCAAACACTCCCAGGGTACACCAAGGGGGAATTGGGCATCATAAAAGGACGGTACGATGAAAAGCAGAGACTGGGACCCAATATGTACAGTTTTTCGGACGAGGACGAGAAGAAATTACTCTGGGACTTTCGCAAGCGCCAGCAAGCCACCCAGGAGAAGCTCTTCAGCCAGTATCTGTCGCTCAGCAACAAGCGCAAGATTCAGATAGCCCAGAAGAAAGATTTACTCTACAAGATGTTCGGTTACAACAACAACTTGAACCACGAGTATACCACCAATAACACTTCTTACTCGGCCATCGATAACGTTTCGAACACCCAGAAGGCGTTCCACGAAGACAAGGAGGAAATCGGCCTGCTTATCGACGAAGACAGGTTCTTCCACCAGTCGTTGCATGAAACCAAAATTAATTTGAATGCCCTACAAAACAACAGACTAGGATTTAATAAGAGGAGGCTGATGAAGCTGGAGTTAGGTGAATTCGACTACGAAAAGTTTCAAAGTATTGTTTCTTTTAAACTCGGTCACTTGTATGATCATTTTTTCGATAACTTTGACCTGTCCGCTACCATAGAAGACGATGGCATAGACGAAGTTTCGGAGGAATTATACCATTTTACAGTATCTTTTTTAAGAAGATGTATCAAGGAAGCCGATGACTTTAAAGAGACTATATAGAGCATATACAACGATAAGCATATAACCATACATAATCGCTTCACGACACAATCGAACGTGACATTTTTCATTCGCAGATATAAAACATATTTGGTTTCGCTCGTGAAAAATTACTAAGCAATGTAAGAACATGTTCAATACTTCAAAGCAATTGTTCAGTCTGTCATCTATTCGATTACAGTCAATTAACAGACATCTTTCATCTAGCATGGCACCTTTGCAAGCAATTAAAAATTACGACTATTTAGTGATCGGTGGTGGTTCAGGTGGTGTTGCATCCGCCCGTAGAGCAGCATCCTATGGAGCAAAAGTATTATTGGTCGAGCTGAAGTACCATAAGATGGGTGGTACTTGTGTTAATGTTGGGTGTGTTCCTAAGAAAGTTATGTGGTATGCTGGTGACTTAGCTGAGAAAAAGCATCACTTGAAGTCTTATGGATTGTCTACCGGCGATGATAAAGTGAAGTTTGGGGATTTCAATTGGTCATTGCTCAAGGAAAAGAGAGATGCGTATGTGAAGAGATTGAATGGTATATACGAGAGGAACTTGAACAATGAAGGTGTTGAGTACATGTACGGGTTTGCGCATTTCTTGAATTCAAATGGTGATGTTGAAGTTACATTGACCGGCGATCAAGAAATTCCATTCTTGGAAAAGAATAAAACCTACAAGAAAGATGAAAAATTTGTCTTCAGTGCTGATAAGATTTTAATTGCAACAGGAGGTCAAGCAATTATCCCACCAAAAGTTGAGGGTTCTGAGTTAGGTATTACATCTGACGGATTCTTTGAATTGGAAAAGCAACCAAAATCCGTAGCCGTAGTAGGTGCCGGATATATTGGAGTTGAATTATCGGGTATTTTCAAAGCTCTTGGTTCAGAATCACATTTGGTTATTAGAGGTGATACTGTATTAAGATCATTTGATGAATCCATCCAGAACTCTATCACCGATCATTACACTGACAAATTGGGAGTTAATGTGATCAAGCAATCTGGAAGTGTATTAAAGATCGAGAAATCTGAAAACGGAAAGAAGAAGGTATCATTAGGTAATGGTCAAATTCTTGAAGTCGATGAAGTTGTTTGGACTATAGGTAGAAAATCTTTGATTGATCTTGGATTAGACAAGGTTGATGTTAAATTAAACGACAAAGGACAGGTCGAAACTGACGAATACCAGCAAAGTTCTAACCAAAAAATATTTTCATTAGGTGATGTCGTAGGTAAAGTTGAATTAACACCTGTCGCCATTGCTGCAGGCCGTAAATTATCGAATAGATTATTTTCAGGTGATGATGCTTTTGCAAAAGACCATTTGGATTACTCTAATATCCCATCTGTTATTTTCAGTCACCCAGAAGCAGGTTCAATTGGTTTATCTTGTAAGGAGGCAAAGGAAAAATACGGAGAGGATCAAATTAAGATTTACAAGTCCAAGTTCAATGCCATGTATTATGCCATGATGGAAAATGACGAAATGAAGTCTCCAACTTCTTACAAAATTGTTTGTGCCGGTAAGGACGAAAAGGTTGTTGGTCTTCACATTGTCGGTGACTCGAGTGCCGAGATCTTACAAGGGTTTGGTGTTGCTATCAAGATGGGGGCTACAAAGAAGGACTTTGATAACTGTGTTGCTATTCACCCTACCTCTGCTGAGGAATTAGTCACTATGAAATAGATATTTATTTAACAATCGTAATTTTACAGTGTGTAGTTAGTATTAAGTTATGTCCTTTATTTTCTATCTATTTTACATGTATACCTTTTGATTCAATGTTTAACTCTCTTCGGTGGTGGTCCTCTAACCGGTGGTTTTGGCTTGTCTCCTGGCTTCATAAAAAACATAGGTGCATTTTTTAAGATATCCGGCACCATGACATATCTAATCATTGAGCCCCTAACAAACACCTGATTCATATATGATGTGCTTCCTGTTCTACCCTTGGTTATGGTTACATCATAAAGTGATAAATTCATATTATCTTCATTTTCAAGTAATTTTCCACGATAAGTATCCCCTGTAGTCAATTCTAGCGATATTATGTGGCCTTGTGCTTCGTTTAATAACTTTACTGGAATACCTGCCGACATTGCTTTGTAATTAAGTTATATATTTGTAGGTTGAAGACAGTAACTTTGTTTGTATATATTATTCAGCTAAGCTAATCATCTGAAGAAAAATCGCACATCGCACACAAATTGGTTCAATCAAGGGAAACCACTAATACTAGAAATTAATCATTAGTTCATTTATCTAGTTGTCAGCCATCATATCAAACACAATAGAAAAACCAGAAGTAATTGTGGATTATTTGGTTTAATATGCTTCAAAGATGGTCAGCGAATCTGTAAAATCAGAGTCCAAAGCGCAAAAACAGAGGAACAGAGTTCCAGTTTCCTGCCTTATATGTAAAAGACGAAAAGTTAAATGTGATAAGGTTAAGCCAGCTTGTGGAGGATGTGTTAAGAATGGCGTACCACATTTGTGTGAATATATAGAACCTTCTTGGTCAAGCGTTAATGAAATCAAGAAAGAGAGTATTCCAAGTAGCGCAACATCTTTGTCAATTGATAGATCTGAAGAATATAAAAAGATGAAGAGTCAGAAAGACAAGGTAATCAACGATCAACGAAAGGAAATAGAAGACTTGAAACGTCAATTAGCAGTATCACAACAATTTACCCCTAAGGCTCAGAATGACTCAGAGTCTAATCGACCTATTACTATACTTGAGAAGTTAAGACCTACAAATGCATTAGAAATATTAGAGGTGGTGAATGATAATTCTTATAGAATCAAGGCCAATAAATTGGGTTTTAGCCAACATAAGTTTGTGGATATTTATTCATGGATAAGTGTTATTAAATTGGATCCACAGTTAACAGCACTATGGTATAAAATTACTAACTTGCAAAAGATATACCACTTATATAAAATGAATTTGATAAATTCTAAATCGTCGAATGATGTATCGAGTTCCAAGATGATAACCACAAACCCATTATCTAAAAGATCAACCTATAAGATCAATGAAGTTGATTTTACCCACTCTGTTAATCCTGGGGCACCAGCATTAAATGACTTTCTGAGTTGTCCGGTCATTGAATGTGATTTTAATTTTATGATAGAAAGATCGAGCTCGCCAGTTAAGTTCCCAAAAGCTGAAGAACTCGATAATCCCAAAGGCAATTGCCCATTTCACAGAAGAGCAGATCACGCATTGCAGATAAAGAACCATGAAAAGGTATCAGAGGACGGCTTGTACTTATTAAAGACATTACAAAATATTTGGGACTCTACGATAAGTTTGCTAAGGGGCAATGAAAAAATGAACTACTATCAAATAGTATTCTTGATAGATTTTTATTTTAGCAATAAGGCACATGAGGCTGAATCGTCAAAATTGCTTGCCTTTTATAAAGCGGAAATTCAAAACATAATCAGCAAAGATGGTAGTAATGTAGCGTTAAACTTTAAAGATAGTTTTGCAACTAATGACGAGGAACGCATTTTCAGACTTAAGTTGAAAGGTGTCTATTTATGCATGCTTGCATTGATTATAGAGGAATCCTTAGATATATTAAGACTGAATGAGGATTTGGGCAAGAAAGATGCGATATCGGATAAATTTAGCTCTTTGTTTTCATCTGAAATGATATATTTGGGGCTTGGATATAAAGGAAACAATATATTATTTATCGTCCAAGAGTATTTATCGAATATATCAAATGATACGCGTCCTAATGAACGAGTTACCAATTCATTAGCATTTATTTCCTGTTCAATATCTTTATTAAACCGTGAAGTAACAAGTTACAAAAAACAAGGTGCACTTTCAGATTCTAGATTTAGGTTTCAGAACATCTTTACAACATTGATTAACATCATTTTTAATAATGGGGCTTATCTAGAACTATGGAAAAATCCTGAGGAATTGATTTTTATCAATAATGAATCGAGACAGAAGTTAAAAGAGTTTAGGATACACATATGTTACGTTTGGCTGGATCTAATGCGATTGTTGAATTTAATAACATTCAATATAATACCATTAATAAATCATCCAGAAAGATTGAGCGAGCTGCTTGTAAAATTTTATGACAAAGTGGAAGATGCTGAAGCAAGAGGAAATCATATCCATTTTCTCAAGAAAAATAAATCCTCGCAGCATGATGAACTAATAACTGCATTCAATATTAACTACCTTGTTGCCCGCGTTTATAATAATTTGAAGTATGGTGTTTTGAATTTTGGTGCACCAAATTTAACTACGGAATTGCTTGCAAAAATGATATCTGAAAGTAAATCTTGGATAAATTACGAAACGTTAAGCCATTTTAAAAGAACACGAATGTTTGAGTCTAAGTGTCTACTTCATTATTTGAGCTTCCATATGACATATATAATAATTTTACAAAATGAGGAACAGATTCATGGTAGTACATTTAATAAATTGTATCCCGAATTTTTTTCAGAATTTTGTGAGTTTTTATTATTCCTTCAAACAACCATAAAGGAAGAATCGAAAACTATGGACAGTCAGTACATATTAATAATAATCGTTGAAGTATTAACTAGGTTAGTACAATTCATAGTAGGATTGTTGTTGAGATTTGGTACTAGTGCGTATTTTAAACCTACAAGCCCATTAGTGAAGAAATTAATATCAATAGTGTCTTCTAAACTACTGGTATCTGATAAATTGCTACAGGACGAAGTTGATTTAAACCAAACATTAAAGAAACTTATTGTTGATGGTGTAAATAATACGATAGAACTTTTAACAGCAAGTTATATTATTGATAAGGACAAGATTATGAAATTATCAAAGTTATGGAATTTCTATTTGACTTTCATAAAAAATTCACACAAGTTAAGCTCTTTTGACTATGCAAAGGTACATGCGAATATTCCTGGGTTTAAAACAATAAATGAAGAAAACAGCACACAGTGTCCTGTAATATCCAATTCCGATATTCCTAATTCAAAATGTCCAGTAAAAGCTGATCCTTCTATTAACAGGAATAATTCTGGCCTTGATAAATGTCCTATTTCTCACATCACTACTCCCATGGAAGTAGAGACCACTACAACAAAGACAGGCAAATGCCCAATAGTTCATACTACCTTAACGAAACCACAACACAACAAGAAAAGAAAGTCAACACATCAGCAGGAGAAATTACTGAATGACATAGCTTCCTCTGGAAGCAATCCACTGGGAAGTAATGTTAAAGATTTCGATACTGTTCAAAGGAAACGCCAGCACACAGCAGAATCCCAAGAAAATCATTCTACTGCTATTGATAAGGCTAATGATGTTCTGGGGTTTGACTCAGTTACTTCTAGCAATAGCATTATCGATAACGTTTCGAATTCATTGGCTTCAACGGATTCCGACTTGTTTCAATCTGAATTGGCTAGATCTGAATTTGCAAATATCGATTTTCCGAATTTCGATATTAATTGGCAAGAATTTACAGATTTTGGCTTTGATTTCCTACAGAATGAGTTATTAGCTAATAGAGCCCAGAGCAATGAACCTGATAACTCATCTATTGAAGGTTTATTTAGATAGATTCATAATTTTTATTGATTATCACGTGTACCGTTAATTGTTTACCGAAATTAGAACTAAACGATGTAGAAAGCAAATATACTGTTAAAAGCGTTAAGGCTATAAGACCATTAAGATGTTTCGTACAAAAGTATCGTACCGACATGCAATGATGTTGTGTCCGCCCAAAGCTTCTTTTTCGCATAGGATAGGTCCCATGATGCTGTCTAACATGATATGCAAAAGATTAATATCAACTCAAGCGAAAGCACCTAAATCGAAATACACATTTTTCAAGGTAGGTATTGCTGTTGGATTAGGTTGTTCAATACTATATGCTACAAATGATTCTGTTCGCCAAACGGCTAGACATTTTGTTTTAACTACCGATAGAATTGGAGTTGTCGCAATAGCAACTGTTCGATGCTTTAAATTATACAAAGATACTCTAGGCACAGAATACTCCTCTGCAAAGGAAAGAAATAAAGCTTTGTCTGAAACCCATCTCAATGCAGCTAAGATTACACTTAAAGCACTTGAAAAGAATGGTGGTATCTACATAAAATTGGGCCAACATATCACAGCATTAACATATTTGCTACCGCCTGAATGGACAGATACGATGATTCCATTGCAAGATAGATGCCCAAGGTCTTCTATGGAGGAAATTGAAAATATGTTCAAGTCAGATTTGGGTGTCTCCTTGAAAGACGTCTTCAGTGAATTTAATCCGGAACCAGTTGGTGTTGCATCTTTAGCTCAAGTACACATAGCTACTTTGAAAGGTAGTGATGAAAAAGTCGCAGTTAAGGTTCAACATTCATCCCTTCAAGAATTTGTTCCTCTAGACGTATATATGACTCAAAAAGTTTTTAAGTTGATGTACAAATTTTTCCCTGAGTATCCACTAACCTGGTTAGGTGACGAGTTGCAAAATTCTATTTACGTTGAATTGAATTTCGTAAATGAAGCTGATAATAGTAAGCGAACTGATGCTTACTTTAAGAAGTATCAGAAAGAGACAGCATTGAAAATCCCTAAGATTGTCTCCGCTGACCCGCGAATCTTGATAATGGAATACGTAGAGGGTGCAAGATTGGATGATTTAAATTATTTAAAAGAAAACAAAATTAGCGGTTCAGAGGTATCATGTTGTTTGTCTCATATTTTCAATAGCATGATTTTTACCCCCGGTGTTGGATTGCATTGTGATCCTCATGGAGGAAACCTAGCTATTAGAAAAGTCGACAAGTCTAAGTCTCGTAGTGGCCATAATTTCGAGATTATTTTATATGATCATGGATTATACAGGCAAATTCCGTTACAAATGAAGCGTGATTATTCACATTTTTGGTTATCGGTGTTAGATAATGACATACCAAAAATGAGGGAATATGCTGAAAAAATTGCTGGTATTCGTGGAGAACAAAAATTTAGAATATTTGCATCTGCAATTACTGGAAGAGATCCAGATAATGCTCTCAATTACAATATTTCCAAGGCAAGATCCAAGGATGAAATCAAGAATATGCAATATCAATTACAAGAAGATAACGGCGTGTTGGAAGATTTGATGGATATGCTTAGCCGGATGCCTAGAATTATTTTGTTAATTTTGAAGACAAACGATTTAACAAGAAATTTGGATGAGGGATTAGATAACCCTCTCGGACCAGAACGTACTTTTTTAATATTGGCGAATTATTGTGCTAGAGCCATTTTTGATGAGGCTAAGGAACAAATCAATCGAAAATATAGAAAATTTTCCTTCGACTGGACTGTTCAGAATTTGAAAAGTTGGTGGTCGTATCAAAAAAGAGTCAGTTCCTTGTATCTTTACGATTGTCTAATGGCAATCCGAAATTTTAAACATGAGTTAGGACTATAGAGGATACACTCTATATTGTACATAATTATTATTTATTTATTCACTAAATGCTATATTTCATTAATAACACTGTAAAACTAATGCCTACTCTCTATCGTTCCTGATTTTATCTAACAAATTATTTATTCTTGGTCCCATAAGAGGTTGACCAGTTTTCGTTTTCTTTGATAAGTTATCCTTTCTTCTCTCTCTTTCCCTGGACTTTTTCTCTATAGTTTCACGGCGGTCTTGTAGGGATTTCAATTTAGCCTGCCTAGCATGCTCTTTCCGTTCTTTAGCCATTTTAGATCTTTCAGCAAAATTCAATGGCTTCTTAGAATTCCTTTGATCTTTAGAATCAGGTTGTCTTGCTTCTTGAGTATCATTATCTCCCGTGCGTTCTTCATTGGTTTCCTCAGTATTTTCTGGAGTAGAAAGACCCTCCTTCTCTAGTATTTTAAAATAATTCTTTCTTAACCTTGCTCTGTGTGTCAAAGATTTCTTTATTTCCTTGGATTTGAATTCACGACGATCCGTATATGGGTTTTTCCCTTTGAAGTTCTTCTTAGGCCCTACCATTTCTGCTTAGTCTGTGATTTTCAAATAATTTAACTACTATAAACCATTGAATATGAATTTACAGATGAGCATCATATTCTTGATTATATAATCAACTATCATCAACTATATAATTACTATCTTTAATTAAGTGTTCGAAATCTCTTCGTTGTTCTGGAGAAAGCATTTTCAAAAGTTCCTCTGTAGATGAGCTATTTATTATTACTTCAAATTCCTGTTTTTCCTGTTGCGTTAGCGGCCGATCGTCGTCATCATGCTCGTTGTCTGTAGAACCGGCTACATTATTCAACTTGTGCACATCATTAGCTCCAAATTCGGCCTCAAGCGATTTCAAGCTTTCTTCTACACCCTTCGGTACCTCATATTTCCATTTCCTATCATCGTTCTCTGACATTTCCTCCCCCGACCCATCTGTGAAATTGTACTTATGCAACAAGGAAACCAATTTCTTTCTGTCTTCCATCTCTTTTGCAGTGGTTTGATGCCTTTTACCCTGTTGAAGATGCTCCTCAACAGTCTCTCGATAAAATTTCTCCGAACAGGATGCATGTTTTGTTGAATTATAACATGCTGACGAACAATATAGTATTGAACAATTTGGACACGAATATTGTGATTTGGCCGAATCACATATCCCACAAACCAACTCAGATGACTTGTTAGCATTGGGATTATATCCGACTGGTCTTATCATTTTTTTTCTAGGTTAAAATGCCAATCACACAGGGTTCATTAATATTGGTCGAGATAAAAAAAAAGTTGGTTTTTACGCGGTTATCAAATATCGAAGACAGATTTCACTATTCTATACAAATAAGGCTTAATGAATGTAAAATGTCTACTACCATCAAAAACAAGAATGACCAGCAGCCTTATTCTTCTATACCGCAGGGACTGAGAGCAGAAAATACCGAAGATCAGCTGCAAGACGAAGAATTCGAACTTCAGTCATTAAATTCGCTTGATTATGAAAATACGGCTATACATGGTGATCGAGAAAATCAGAGTGGAGAGGAACTAGATGATTCGGGTAAATCCAGTATGAATATGGCATTTATGAACATGGCTAATTCAATTCTTGGGGCTGGCATTATTGGGCAACCGTTTGCTTTAAAAAACTGTGGCCTTGTTGGTGGGATGATAGTGCTTGTATTTTTGACTTTTCTCATAGATTGGACTTTAAGGCTCATAGTTATAAATGCACAGCTTTCACAAACCCGGTCATACCAAGATACAGTTAATCATTGTTATGGTACCCGTGGTAAGATTCTCTTGCTTTTCTCGATTAGTTCATTTGCATATGGTGGTTGTATAGCATTCTGTGTTATTATTGGGGACACTATCCCCCATGTCCTAAAAGCTTTCATACCCGATTCTATCACTGGTCCTGAATCGATTGTTAATTGGTTATTCCGAAGGAATACAATTATTATAATTTTCACGATGTGCATATCGTACCCATTATCCCTAAATCGAGATATTTCCAAATTGGCAAGAGCTTCAGGGTTTGCGTTAGTTGGGATGCTAATAATTGTTACAATTACTGTTATCCGTGGCCCATTCGCTGATAGTTCCTTAAAATCTCCTTTAACAAAGCTTGAATGGACAGTTAATTACAACATATTTCAAGGTATATCAGTCATTTCTTTTGCATTAGTGTGCCATCACAATACCATCTTTATTTATAATTCCTTGAGAAACGCTACTACGGAAAGATTTGCTAAACTTACTCATATTGCTTGCATTGTTTCTATGATATGCTGCTTTGTAATGGGAGTGAATGGCCTTATCAATTTTGGTGATGCCACAAAAGGTAATATTTTAAATAACTTCAAGAGTGACGACGGATGGATTAATATCGCAAGGTTTTGCTTCGGGTTGAACATGTTAACTACTTTTCCTTTGGAGATATTTGTTGTGAGAGATGTGTTAAAGGATATAGTATTGACCAATAAAGAAACAGAGAATGGCAGCACAGCACATCTTGAATTGTCATCAAGACAGCATTTCATTATAACTACGGTACTAGTCGTTTCAACTATGGCAATATCGTTACTTACTTGCAATTTGGGAATAATTCTAGAATTAATCGGCGCTACTTCTGCATCTCTAATGGCGTATATTATACCTCCATTATGCTATTTAAAACTATCATGGAATAGAACTGATTATAAGAATTCTGGCGTTTCTGATAAAAAGGAATTTATCTTGTGGAAATTGGTTCCAAGTATTGGTTGTGTTATTTTTGGATTTCTTGTCATGTTTATTAGTTCTTATATGAGCATCATTACAAGTATGAACGGTTCAGAAGGTGATCATTGTGTTGAAGATTGATACCAACTATTTTATGTAGTTTGAATAATGTATATATTTATATCAAGAACAATTGCCAAATAGAATTATTCGTCATCATCACTGACAACAACTCTTCTCTTTCTTACGCCGGGAACACCCATAGAATCTCTTTTGACAGCCAGATCGTCAATAATTTCTTCATTAGCCTCATTATCGCTATCATCAAGCAAATTGATACGCCTTTTTTTGGAGTTTGATCCATTAATTTCTGGAGTAAACGAACTTAAACTAGTTTTGTCCATCTCCATTGGCGATAGACTTTCTATGGCTCCGTGATCTAAATCAACGTCCGATTCCGATATCGAGTCCATGTGAATATCTTTATTGGCGTTTTGGAGTTCATTGCCATCTATTTCTGAATCTTCAAGATTCGATTCTTGTTGTTGAGAAATATCTGTATTTGGCTTGTCGAACGAGGTATCCTTAATAGCCTTCGAAACTGAAATTGCTGTGTCAGAACCATTACTAGATTCTAATCTTGCCCATGCTAGCTTGAATTCGGCTAATTGTTTTGGGTTTACAATTCCACCAGATTCTTCAAGTAAACGACGTAATCTTTCTTCTCTATCAAAAAAATCATTTTCTTTTTCGTCATCGGACTCATCGTCAGAACCATGGACAAATTCAGCTGATTTAATGGGAACTTCTGCTTGTCCTTCTTCATCGTCAGAGGTAACTTTGAACGATTTAGGAGGACGGCGCGAGTTCTGCTTCTTCTTAGTCTTTTGCTTATCATTAGGTTTGATCATTCTCGATAATCTTCTACCATTCTTTTTAACTCTAGCGACTCCTCTAGGCATATCACTATTCCTATTGTAATTATTTGATTTACCTTCTAAAGATGCTTCTAGATCATCCAATTTATCAAGCTCATCTAAGTTTCTCCTTTCACCATCAGGTCTCACGCTTGTTTCAAAAGCAATTGAATCATCATTTTGATCATAATAACCTTCACCGTCGGCATAATCATCATCTTGTTCATAATTTTCAATTTCTTTGGTTCTCAAGTAAAACAAAGCATCCTTACCATCTTCAAAACTAACGGGCTGGGATGAGGACCACTTCCTAATCAACTCTAAACATTCTGCTATATGCTCAGTATGCACATCCAGCGGAAGTGTGCAACTTTCATCAATTATAAAAGGAATTTCAAACCCAATTAAAACTAATAATAATCGAATATAGGCATTATTTATTAGTAGTCTGCGTTGTTGTTCAGAAGGATATAATTCAACACTCTTAAATGTGCTTTCATTTTGCTCAGATGCCAAATTTAGAGTACGTGTATTTATAATTTCATTGAGATTGTGGATTAACCAAGATACCAAGGATTCTTTTTCCTGTTGATATAAGACGGTAATAAGAATTTTGAACTTCTCTTCAAGACTGAAGTTATCACGAATAAATTCTATTTCCTTAGCCAATCTTGCGCTTGAGGTTTTATTATGTTTGTCGACCTTAAGATAGAGCTCGCCAGTAGCCAAATAACTTTTGTATTCCATATCTTCAAATCTAGGGAACAATATTTCAATTGGGTTTGGGAATCGTTCTAATGCATTTTTGAACTTTTTCATGAAATAGTAGATAAACTCATTAACATGTTCTCTGGTACTTGAGTTTCTCGGTAAATAATTTCTCAATTTATGTATAATATGCATAAAGTCCAATCGGTACAATCCAGTAAAGTCTTTCCGTATAACAAATAGCCTATGAAAATAAGATAAGCATCTTTTAATTTCTTCGTTTGTCAAGTCTTCGTATCTTGACAAATATTCGATATAGGTGGTTACAATAGAGGTTTGGAAAAACCTTACTTCGGTGGCTTTAAAGTCCAATCGTCTTTCTCTCGAAACTTGTTTTACCCTTTCATTCTCAAGCTCGTCATCTGAGCCGTCAATAACATCTCTGAGAGAATCCTCAGTAGTTTTATCCAAATTGTTTATGCTCTTCTTGTTGGCTCTTGATTTCTTCCGCTTGGTCTGAATATACAATTTGATATTCTCATTTGCAAAACTTTCGAATGATTTCAAAATTATGTGTACCACTGATATGCACACACTTAAATAGTCTGGTGAATGCTTTGCCGCAGTTTGGGGTATTTGAATAAGAATATTAAGGAAGTCATTAAAAGTGAATAACTTCCTAATAATGCCTTCTGCAAGTTCTTTATCGACATCGTCTTGTTCAACTTCATTATCTTTCTCAGGAGTATGTTTTGAAAAAATTGAATAAGATATCAATAATAATTCCCTAAAACATATCATAGCGACATGAAGAGAGTTCCACTGTTTTGCTTCAAAAGCTTCTCGAAAATAAGAAATAATAAGAATAAAATTAACTTCACTCAAACCAGCCCCTACAGACCCATAATCCAACCCATCTTCATCTTCAGTATGAGCTGATCTCTCAACATTAGGCAATATGCTCTTTTCTCTTTTGTAATTCAAAAACCAAGCCACTGTTAAAAAATAGCTTGCCTTCTCGTAGTCATCCACGTAGTTCAAATCATGGGATCCTGATAATAACCAGCCGACACATTCAATTAAAGTATTAAAGCATCCACCAACAAGAAACTGTTCTATAAAATCCTTTAAGATAACAACGGACGAACCATTTATGTATTCAGGTACTGGTTTAACAAATTCATCAGAGTCATATTTAAAGTTAGAGCGATTATTCCACTTCTTGGACTTATCTAGTTTCGCGAGTGTCAGATTGGTGTCTAACAAGGCTTCTTGACCGGATATTACGTAGGAGGTATTGTTACCCTGAATAGATAGAAGAGAGCCGAATCGACCATGTCTTGTTGAAAGATTTTGTGCTTGATACTTTTTCCGTCTTGATTCCTCGCCTAATAAGTCTTGCAATTCTAAACCCGAAGCGGTAGTGGCAGACTGGATTGGGGCTTCTTGTTGAGATTTTTGTTCTTCTTCTTGTTGTTGCTTCCTCCGTTGCTGCTTTTCATCTTGATTAGGGGCCAATATGTCTTTTGCTTTTATTCCTTTTATTAACAAATAAATACATTCAAGACACGATTGTCCAAATGTTTCTCTATCAAAATCAGTACCCAAAGACCCGGAAATTGTGAGCAAGAACATTAAAACCTTGTTTTTCTTGAAGCAAGACAAGACGGCATTCATCGAAATGTCGTCATGATTAATATTAGTTGGCATATTATCCAAGTTCGTGACATGTTTTCTTGATTTAGTTGAGATAGAGGTGTTTGCCGGTTCAATGTTCAATACGTTTCTGATAAAGAACAAAACCAATCTCAAAATGGCATTGTCCCTGGGTTCCCTATCGATTCTATTTTTCGCTATCGTAGGAAGTACTAGTCTTATTACGGCCTTCAATGTTTGTCCATTGTTATGTGCAAGTATATGTTTTTTGTAGACAATTTGACTCCTTCTGACATTGGCAAAATTAAGCCTTTGATTTTCTGACAGCTCAGGTGTCAATTCTACAGGCCAGGTAAGCAACACGAGCAATTCCAAACACGAGAGCATTATTTTCTCCATGGTCCTGGCATTCTTGATGGGCTTCTTCGAGTTTTGTTGATTATCCCATTGACATAATATTACGATCAAGTCGTTCACCACTAGCCCCGACTCTGCACATGCAATAGCCACGTCATAATTGCCCTTCTTTTCGTCCACCGATTTTATCCATCTCTTGATATCTTTAAGACAGGCCAACGCGTCCTGCCCCAATTTGTACGGCGGAGGTGTTAACGGCGACGTATGGTCAGGCCCCCCCAAGGCTGACACCAAAACCGATATGTGGGCCTTCAAAAGCTTCTGTGTCTGTGTCTCGTTGGGCTTCAATGCCGTGGTCATTTCTAGAATTCGATCATTCTGTTCCTCTTCCTCTTGTTCTGCGTCTCTGTCGTCTGCTTGTTGTTCTTCATCCGACACTATGAAGTTCCCCAACTCCCCAAGCTCTTCGTCAGAAGACACATATTCTCCTTCCGATTCTGACCTACTCATATTTGCGACCTCAAATGCTATTTCTATTATGCTCTGCTACGAAATGTTAGATTAGCCATGTTGATGCCAAAAGATCTACGCGTGAAAAACTAGATGTCGCATTTTGCGTCTATTGCTTAATAAGACAATGACACCATACACTCCGAGGAGTACAAACTGTCGCTTCCAATATCAAAACTCCATACCATTTACAGGAGCCCCTTTAAATGAACATTGCCTAATACTTCTGTGGTTTATGCATCCATTCTTTAAACTTCCTATACATTATGCCACATATTGTTTCTGGCCTTAACTACCCCCATTTAGCCCCCATTTAGCCCCCATTTATAGCCCCCACGTAACTCCCTCGCTGTTCTTCTCTCTATTTATAATATTTACTAAAAGTTTCGCCATCAGTTATCGTTGTCGCCTACACCTTCAGTAATCACGTCAACGGAAAGGCTAAACGGAAAAACTTTTCAGAATCGATGCTTTCCAGAACAAGGTATTTCTGTAGTACAAACGCCCCGCCCGCATTATACTTCTCTGCTTATCGGCTTTAATGTGTATTTGGTCCACGTCACAGATACGTATTTGATAGTGGTTGGGTAAGGACGAAAACTGCATATGTTTGATACTCCGACCTTTTAATCTCCGGAACATACTTCGGACATCTCACATGGTAAAATGCTCGCTGGAACTTCCAGGCTGCGAAATGTAACAAGATGGGAGCTAAAGATATACCCGAGGAAATGCATTTGTTGAGCCATATATTATGCACTAACATATGCATTTAGTCGAGTCGGGATGTCTTGTAGTCAGTCCTATAGTTGTTGTAGTTGTTCTAGGACAGCCAAAGACCGAAAGCAATGAGTTTTACACTGGATTACATAAGCATTTGTAAATATTCAAAAATTAACTAGTTCATATGAAGAACAGAATGAAGAAGTGGACTGAAATTAATAAATAAGGCACATCCCATCTATTGCGTAACAGCGAAAGCAGATAATTGTCGTTAACATGGAATTTCCCTATAAAAAGCGGCAGAGGATTCCTGCTTCGTGCTCAGTGTGTCGAAAAAGGAAGTCCAAGTGTGATCGAGTGAAGCCAATTTGTGGATCCTGCAAGAAGAAATCAATTGCACATTTATGTTTTTATGAGTCAGAGAAGGGAGATATAGGAAATTCCGGTGGTAATGGTGCTCTTGATGGTGGAGACGCGAAGTCAATCCCCCCTAGTGGCGAACTACTGAACCATGGAGAGTTTGGGTATCACGGTCTGCCCGGTCCCTATCCTTATGTTCGTGGGGGGCCTCAAGATAATGGAGAGCTTTTGGTACCGCAAGGACCCATGTATGATGTTCCTGGTAACCCTCCGAATTCTGATTCAATGTATCAACCTATACGGCATCCGCCTATTAGTCACCAGCAACCTGTTTCGCTTTCACATTTTCAACAGCATCTGTCTGGTTCTTTGAATCAACCGCATGTGCAGCATGCGTCCCAGCAGCAGCCGTATGAACAAATTCTGGCGCAAATACCGAACCACCAGCATGGCTTGCAACCACCTACACATCAACATCCTTCTAACGAAGTTCCCAACGATCCAAATAGGCTATCTTACCAGCAGGAGCAAACGTATTCTAACGACAATTTTTTACCCAAATTGCCGCAAAGCCATCAAGTATTTCAGTCACCTGTGGATAGTGAGAGTCTGAATTTGGCGAATGACTTGAGGCTGAATACCAGTGAAAATACCAACACCCCAGGGCTTGTATCTGTTACAATTGGACCAAATTCAACGTTGAGAGTTAATCCGAACGATAGATTGGACATAGTTAATAATGCAAGTGATTCATTCCTGGCGGAGGGCCCATATTGGCAACAACAGGGACCGCTATCTTATATTGGTGTGACTAAGAGTGACCCCTACTTGAAGTTCATAAGGAATTATGCTATATCTCTATTTAAATCAGGCACTATGACCCCATTTATTAAGACCAAAACATCGAAGAGGAAGAAAAGAGGACATAATGCAAGTTCGCCAGTTACTAAGAAACAAAGGAACGATGAACATGATGAGGAAGGTGAAACTGTGGATAACGAAAAAGAATCAGAATTTGTGGATAAGGAATGCTTGGCAAAAGAGGAAAATGACGATAATAGTAACGAAAAAGGCACAAATGAGTTTCAAGACGAAGAAAAGGAAAATAAAGAGAATGATCTTGTAAAAAGTGAAGGAGCTAACGTAAGTGACGATGTTGAGATAGAAAATGGGGATGATGACGATGTGGAGGAAGATCCTCTTATTGTTACGAAAATAAATGTTAATGGGGATGAGAATGGTAAGAAGACTGGAAAGAAACAAATCGAAATTCCCCAAGTTTTACCTGGGCTGAAATATGAAACGCAAGACCAAAAAAATGAGATTTATAAAATTATTGGGAAGACTGTGTTAGATGTTTTACCGAATAAAAAAAATGCGTTCATGCTTTTTTGCCAATTTTACAAGTATGTCTATCCTTTCGTCCCGGTGATTGAAGAACAGTCACTCCTTGTGGACTTCAACCGATTATTATCAGAGAGATTTCCGATGTTCACGAGAGATCATTATACAAGTCTTGAAATTAATAATGTGAATGATTTGAACGTTTTGGGGATGTTCTTGTTGGTAATTAGATTGGGTTACATGTGCTTACTACATAATGATGAACTGAAAAATGGCTTGAACGAGGATGAAAAGAGTATGATTAATGAAATGAAATTGCTATCATCCCAGGAATATCTTCGTGTTGTTAACTTGTGTATTCCTGAAGATCGCTCTTCACAGAAAAGTACTTTTAAGACAATACAATGCTTGACTTTGTTATATTATTATCGACTGGTAACACCAGATGATTGTCATGGTCTTGGTGGAAATGACTCACAAATTTTGTTTGGAAATATTATTTCTCAAGCACTAGCTATAGGGTTAAACCGTGATCCTACAACGTTCACTGCAAATGAAACCATAAGTAAAAATCCACCTCTAATTAAGTCTTGGAGGAATTTATGGAATTTTTTAGTAACGACGGATGCATTTGTGGCAATTCATGTTGGGACAATATTAAACATTAAAAGTTTAGATATCAGTGATGTAGTAGATCCGGAACACAAGAATACGAAATTGGATGATACTTTTGCTAATATAAAAATTATATGCCGACATTATAGGAATATTTGCAATTTGTTATCTAATATTCAGAACAAACCTAGGATTGTTGATATTTTAAAAGAAACGAATCAATTAGAGAAGGTATTCTACAATTTCTTTGGTAAAGACTTTTTTAAGGATTACATTTGTAATCCTGCTAAAACTAATGCAATGGGTACCGCGGATAATATCATAGGTACTCTAGAACACGAAGATTCATATTTGAAAGTGATAAAATTTAATTCCTTTATTCAACTAAGAACAACATTGTCTTGCATGTATTATAGAATTGCAATATTCTATGAAAACGAATACACTGAATCGAAGACACCGTCAATGGGGGCAGGAATTGAATTATTTAAAATATACATCAAAAGTGTCGTCCAATTGAATTATATTATGTCTTATGTTCTTGATAATTCAGTGCACGCTTTTGGTCGTCATTACGACTATGTATTGACAGCTCATAATGAAAGATGTATGATTAAAACTCACGGGTTTTTGACATCGTTTTTTATTAGATTAATACATCATAAAAAGGTTTTGACCACAAAGAAATTGAATGGTGAGAGTGATCCTAATGCGATAAATAGGAAACTAGAAGCCATTGATACGTTATTTAAGATGGTTCTTATAGAGGCAGAACTATTTGTTGGTAATTTCCGAAAAATGAGTCGAAATTACATTAATTCTTATCGAATATTTGTAATGACATATTTTGTGTTGAAGCAATGTATGGATAATCCAGATATATTTTTCGAATTAACCCTCAGGGACGACAAATTCTTTCATGAAGGCACGAATATGCTAGAATTCTTTACTGTTGGTGAGTTACTTCACCTATGCAAACTATGTGAAGAATTCAGGACTGCTAAGGAGGAACAAGATAGAAAGTACAGTGACAATTCTGTAAGTCCTGAGTCGACTAAGAATTTTCCTTCTATGAATTTAAATACAATCCCAAAGTATTTTGATTCTGAATCAAAAAGCAACAGCCAAAATCCGTCCTCAACTACCCAATCATCCCCTAATAGCATGGGACCTTCAACAGAAGGGCCATATGCTTCTATTCCAGGGTTTGATAATCCAAGTGTACAGAATGAGGATTTAATGAAGTTATTTCATATTTATAACGATTCAGATCAAGGTTCCTGGCAGTTTTAAAGAATAATATCATACTAGTAACTATATACCCTTCTTGTAACATATGTATGTATACGTATTATGTATTTTTAATGTAAGTATTAAAGATCGTAAAATTATGAAAATGTAAATTCCAATTCCTCGCTTACTAAAAAGTCTTGATATGAGCACACAAATTGTTCGGACTATATTTTATATATATTTATTTGAAAAGGATTACAACTGTCCATTTAGGTAGTTTAACAACTGAGTATATTGACTTAACTATCTGGCTTTCTGTCATTTCAAGAGCGAAATTATTAGATATACATATTATTAAGAAGCCTTGAAATAAGTACAAATGTTTAAAGAGCCTAAAAAGCGGAACCGATTAACATTGTCATGCAACTATTGTAAGAAAAGGAAGGTGAAATGTGATAGAGGATATCCTTGTGGATCTTGCGTTAAGTATAATGTTGCTGGACTTTGTGAATATAATATTGGTAGTAATGAGAATGGCAATAGTGTTGGGGATAAGCCATTATTTTCGATCAAGAAACCAAACATAACTTTAGAGACTGTGAACAACAGTAGGGAAGTAGTCAAGTCTATCGCGCAAACGGAAAACAATAAACCAGCTGGTGGTTCTGCCGTGCATACTGAATTGGAGATGCTAAAGGATAAAATCAAACAAATCGAAGCTTCCATATCTGTTTCTAATCAGCCCAAATCTATCGAGATATTATCGGCAAGTCCTCAGCCTTCAGATCCGTTCTTATCATTTTCACAACCACCAAATACCATGATAGACAGACCCTCATCAGACCATCATAAACCTATACAGCTTCCACCATTGAGCTGGAATCCAAATTCACCTCCAGTTACAAAGCAGCTATCACCGGAAAAATATAATGGTGGTGCTGGTAAAACATCGACCTTAGAGGATTACAAATCGGAGACTAATCCTTCCTTTATAGGTATCAATCCGTATGAATCTGTAAGCGAAACAATTAATCTTTATGATGGACACACACCTATTCACTTCAAGAATTCATCGAGAAGAATGTGCTTTGGACCACTTTCATGGATATCGATAATGCATAAAGATCAATCAATAAAGCTCTTATGGGATTTTACCAGGCTCAAGAAGATCACAAAACTACAAATATGGTCCCAAGAGAAGGATCAACAACGAAATAATACCCCAGAGAATAATAAAGGAATCAGCATTCGAAAGGATGTGCATGGTTCGCAGGACTCAGAACAAGAAGAGGCGTTCAAGGAAAAAGCATTAGAAAGAGATGGTTATAATGATCTAAGGTTATACAAAGAAAAAGATGCAAACAAAAAGAAAGACGGAAATATATCTTTTGAGAGGAACCAAAAATTCGGCATGAATAAGAATGCAAGGTCTTTAGGATTAACAGCTTTCGAGAAAGATATAGATCAAGAATTAAATTTAATTGATAAAATTCAAGTTCTTTTGCCAAAGCAAAAGGTAATATGGACCCTAATAAACAAATTCTTTCGCTTTGCATACCCGTTTATGCCGTTCATCGATGAGAAATATTTCAAAGAAGATATATCAAGACTTTTGGGCCCAGAAGAATACAACGATGAGAAGATCAAGGAACTAAACATCGAAAAAAGGTTAGATTTTGCAAACATTGGTATATTATTAATAATTATCAGGTTCACATATCTATCGCTATTTTCCAATAGGGCTCTGGTTAATGAAAATAATTTGAAAACTTCAGATCCATCCCCTGATACACAGGAATTGAAGTACCTATTATTAAATCCTGTTAGCATTGAGGTGATTGGTATGGCGCAATTATGTTTAGATCAATTTCAACTTCTACGAAAAACTAATTTGGTTCTATTGCAATGTTCTCTTTTCATGAGAATATATCGTGTCTTTGCTCCCGAAGAAGGGGACGGCGCCGATGGTGGTGATTCACAAATCAATAATGGAATGCTTATTCAGATGGCCTATTCGATGGGAATAAATAGGGAACCTGACAATTTTCCTGACATATGTAATGATGAGCGAACCAATAATATTGGAAGAAAAATGTGGTTTTTCTTAGTATTGACTGATTTGAATGAATCACTTACATACGGTAACCCTATATGTATTGATGATAAATATGTGGATGCAAAAGTACCATTTTATAAGAGGGGGAATGAAAATATTCTTGATATTGAATTAGAAAAGAATGTGATTAGTACATTTGCCTACTTCAGAAATTTTTATGAAAAAGTAAGGAATATTCTTGATCTTATATTGTCTATTAATAAACCACCTCAAATGAAAGAGCTATCAGAGCTCATCAGTGATTTTGAAAAATTTATAGATCAGAATTACGGAAACTTGAGGCAATTTTTTACGCCTTTCAAGGATGACAATTTTCAGTATCCGTTCATAAAAATCATGAAATGTAAGGGTTATATCAATCTTATGAATTTTGTTATGTCTCTTTTTTTACATTTCTTCTTGCATTATGAAAAGAAGAACCATTACAAGTTGTCATACTTCTATTTAAGGAAGATGTACTCAATAATGCTAGGAGAATTACTAGAAGGTGTATTTCATCTAACAGGAAACAATCACATACACTTTGGAGAGGGTGCAGATCTAATTTTAAACCCAAGTCTACAACTGATTATTAATAAGAACATACAAATCAATCTTGGTGTGATGATTCGATTGAATTCAACAATTTATAAAATGTCCTCTAATAAAGACCATGAATCCAAAATGAAGGAATATTCATACCTGTCAGAATTCATAAAGTTAAGTAAACTACTGAAATATATCCAAAAACTAATTGAGATTTTCAATGCAGCTTTAAGTAGATTAAGCCACAGATACTATTATGCTTGGAGAATAAGTAGTGCTCAGAGGTTTTTATTAAAATTACTGCTTGGATCAGAATTTAATGAATTTCTTGCACTGAAGGAAGACTTGAACTTATTTAAGCTAGGCACGAATGAGGTGGATGAATTGATCTTGATTTGTGAGTCTGCTCTCAAAGGGTTCACGAAAAATAATAGTACAACCACAGCATCTGAAGTAATCAAGGATTTGCAAATGCAAGATCACGATGTAAGACAAGGAAAACAAGAATCATATAATCATGAACGAGAACTAGAGAGAATTAATGAACAATCTCAAACCATGGTCCGTGACATTATGAACGATATGAATAAAGAGAACGTGGAGAATACACATCCAACTCCAAGTTTAACAGAAGAATCGCTCAATGCGTTATCAGTGGAAGAGGAAGACTTTACAAATAGCACGGAAATCGATAATTTATGGTTACAGATGGTCTCGATTAAGAACGATACGACTTCGAAGTACAATAATAATGGTATAAATGGAACAATTAACCAAGGAACCGATTCCCATCTATTTCAAACTCCATTGGAATTTGGAGCTGGATCAGAATCATTCGAAAATAATGGATTTAACACTAACCCATTTGATGTTTTCAGTGATACTCCTTTGGATGAATTATTTAGCATTAACTATTGATTATTCTTATCTACTCTGGAGTGTATTGGAACCCTAATTAATGTATACGTCATGGTCGCAGTTACCCGGACGCTTAAAGAAATTGGTGGATAACGAGTATTTAAACTGCGGTAAAAATTTTCAGTTAGAATATTACTGCTATTCTTTACTTCAGTATATTAATAGAGTATGTTTTAAATATGTATTATAACAATAAGATAATCTAAATGACGACAAGATCGCTGTGCACCAGTCTGAGTACTCAATATCATGAAAGACCCAGTATACCCAAATTTCTGACACTTTATCTTATTGTGAATTATAGTATAACTCTCCGGTAGAGAACTTAATAACTAACAGATAACAGTACCCATTAGCATAAGCTATAGTTCTTAAATAATATACGAATTCTAATTCAACTTGATATTGTAGATATATTTGTAAATGTGCTCCTCTTTGCCATATTCTACTGTAAACCTACTTACAATTACTGTATTCGTCGCTACATGACGAACGGTGAGAACCTAGACACAGCAAAGTTTCTATAAGAATAAAGGTGTCGACTAGCTAATGAACCACTGCTTTAGGAAAAAAAGTATTTCTGGTCTATCAATCAAGACTCTAGCCATCAGAATAGGGTACAATATAACCTGTCTATATCCTAAAGTAGACGATAATTAGTCCTAAAGAAGTATACGATAGCCGGCAATGCTCTACACTAATCTATCGCGAAACACGATTCAAACAATGTTTATAGAACACGACATTTCGTTGTAACTCATCTGCCGAAGTAGTCTAAGACCTAAAGGGGTTTAAAACACTCGCCTTTGTTAATGTAAAACACGACCGGCGCGTTCTAACTGAAACACGATTTTTTGTTTCAAACGCGATTTTCTAGGTGACGATCCACCTTCTCATTATTATAGAATGAGGTACAGAGGTAATTTATTCTATAAACGGTATATTGTAACAGTATAAACCAGTTATATCCCTTGACACTGCCTATAGTTTATACGCGATATGTACCTTATATTTAGTTTAAGGTGTTGATTAATTTCAAACAAATTTCAATGTAGGAAGTATATATAAATATAAGTATGCCCAATATTTCGATAAGAGTCTAATGGTGGGATAACCTATAGTATAACAGGACACAAACAATAATACAAAATGAGTTCAATCGATTTAAAGGCATTGAATATTTTCATTAATGCTCCAGTGTCTCAAGACATGATCCATAAATTGGTTGTTGCAACCTTGCAAGTTTTACCATGTCAAGACTCTAAGGGAACATTACCAACTAATTCTGCTTCTAAAGACAAGCAATTACCATCGTTAATGACATTCATCACAAAATTGGTAAGATACACCAATGTTTACACCGGTACTTTAATGGCCACCTTGGTGTATTTAAACAAATTGAAAAACAAATTACCTAAGAACGCTCAAGGCTTACCATGCACAAGACACAGAATTTTGCTCTCATGTTTGATCTTGTCTTCGAAATTCCATAATGATTCATCTCCAAAAAATATACATTGGGCTAAATATACTGATGGCTTATTTAACGTCAAGGATATCAACTTGATGGAGAGACAATTATTATATTTGCTCAACTGGGACTTGAAGATTTCCAACGATGAAATGATTTTGCATTTATCCAAATTCTTAAACCCTATCAAGGAAGACTTGATCAAGTCTGCCAAGATGAGAAAATTCTTGCAAAAGCAACAACAACAACAACAACAACAACAACAGCAACAACAACAGCATCAAAGACAATTACAACAACCTCATATATCAAGATCTACTTCAAATAGTTCTACATTAAGCCTTCACTACAGACAAGGTTCAACGTCATCCATATCTTCCGTGGAATCTTCCATGGATTCAACTCCTGACTTAAAATCACATTCTCCTTCTCATAATCATATATTATATGAGAATAAAATCGATCCTGTAATTGAGTTAACAGCATTGAATGAAGAACGTGAATTAAACAAGATGCTTGAACATTTCAATTCAGCTACACATCATTAAACATCTGTTTTTACTTCTTCAAGTTATTTGAATATTTATTTCAACACTTCCTTTATTTCGTTTACTATATATTTGGGTTATAGATTTAATATCAAGGTTTGGTACATCTTATTATGTCGTTCTGTAAAAGTCAATGTCGCGATTTAGTCGTCCGTGTCTTGTAGATATTTTAGGTGATTTATGATATGAAACAGTCTATTTCTAAAGTACCCGAGTAAGGTAAAAAAGAGACCAGAATATACTTGCATATTATCACCTATTCACTTTCTTGTCAACTTTTTTTTCCTCCGTTTGAGATTGGTCTTCTTTCACATATAACTTTGAGCACAGGTACGATGATAAGAACTAGTATTAGCAAACGATGCTTTTCTTGCTCCATTAGAAACTTTAAAAAGAAAAGGCATGAAGTTCCTGCAACTGCCGATATACAAGAAGCGTATGACACCGTTGCGTATATGACAGTAGACGATTTGGCTATCCAAAGGAACTTAGATCAAGGCAAACAATTTTCCTTTCCCTCAGAGCATTACTTAGATAGAAAGAAGATTATTAGAAATCTACCTGAGGAGATCGATTTGTTCAGCTCGTCATCGGTTAACCTAGACAAGATATATAACGATTTGCAGAAACTAGACCAAGATAAATCTGTTCAATTGAAATACTTTAAAAAGTATTTGAGAAATTACGACGACCCAATAAATAACTTGATTCAGGAATTCAACGGTATAAATGCAAAATTTAAGTCATTGAGGAGGAATGAGATCACAAACCTTTCATTATCTCCATCGGCCTTTTACCAAAAGGAAAATTTGTTCAGATTACCATACAATGTTATAGGCTTTGATAGGAGTATAAGTGGTCTCCCATTAAGATCGGGCAAAAACAGGCTATCAGAGGCTTGTTATCCTAAGGAATTCGTAGAGGATTTGCAAATGTTTAGACGGAAGATACCAGTACACAAGAGGGATTTAAACTTCCTAGAATTTGAAAAAGATTCCGTTAATATCGATCCAAAATACTTGAACAAAAGACCCATTAATAATGATTATGATGCAAACTTTAATAAATTTTTGGACATAATATATGAAAATGAAGTACCTGAAAATACAATTCATTACGAAAACGTCAAACAGTATAAATTGTTACCGCCTATATCACAGGATCTTTATGACACTTTTGAAAATGAGATTTTCCATTTAAGAAGCGAATTGCAAAGTGAACTCAAGGACCATATTACAAAGAATGGTTCCAAAGTCTTGTTATTTGCAAATCAAGAACTAAAGACCAACCAATATAAATTATGCGAAATACTAAGGCCAGATCAATTAGAGTCTTCATCCTTATTAGTGATAAACTATA
Organism: Debaryomyces maramus; assembly: GCA_030583545.1. Classification (NCBI taxonomy): domain Eukaryota; kingdom Fungi; phylum Ascomycota; class Pichiomycetes; order Serinales; family Debaryomycetaceae; genus Debaryomyces; species Debaryomyces maramus. The sequence goes on from JAJMIL010000002.1 coordinate 892,154, forward strand.
ACCTAAAACAATTCAATGCATTTCCAAATTATTCATTATTGTTAAATTCAAAGAGACATGTGAAGAATTTGACTAATCATTTATTCAAGCTTTTCCTAATTAATATAGAGGACCAGATTGAAACTATAATAAGAGTCAAGTATCACAAGGCGGATGAAATGAATCAATTTATGGATCAGCTAAAAGCTACTATCAAATCTACAATTAAAGAAAAGATAATTAGTTCTTGTCTCGATAGTGTGAGAAAAGTCCGTCCCACCCATCATTTCGATGCAATAATACATGAAATTTCCCCTACTAGTCCATTCAAAAGAATATACTGGAGTGACTACTATCTTTATAACTCAGTTTCTCCAAGATCAAAATCTTACGATAATCATAAACGAAGCTTCATGATAAATTCAATAAACTTCGAGAGTTACATGAAGCGCGACGTGCGCGGACCGAAATATTGATAATTTTTCACTACACTGAAGTTGTTCATACGCTTCTATCTTAGTACTACTTAGTTTATATATCTGTGTTTATTAACCAATATAGTTCATAATGGCATATAAGAAGTTACAGCCGAACAAGAAATTACCGCCTTTACCAAGATTGAAAATCAGAAGACCCACGGTATCGAAATCAACCAATGAATGCTTTGTACTCATGTCATCTTTGTTGAACTGTTGGGCTGCTAATGGTGAAGGATCCTTACAATGTTCCAACTTCGAGCATGATCTTAAGAACTGTATGGAGACATTCAAACCAAAGAAGGAGACTATATCGTCTATCAACTATCATTCTGCAAGATTGTATCCTAAATTAAGAGGAAAGATAAACGACTAGGATGTGAATGGGTAGAAGTTAAGTCATCAAAATCATTGTATATAGTAATAATTGAATATTCCTAGTTGGTATTTAATATAAATTCATCCATTTGATAATATCTGTAGGCTAATACCTCGATTAATTTTGGTAATGCTGATTTTCAGTATCTACGGACATTATAAACGGCTAGACTATACATGGAAGATTACGGGCATTATCAAAGGGATTAAATAGACAGGGACTGTTATATCTTTCTTGTGCAGCCTTACGAGTTAGTTTCATGTCATATATAACGCAACCATGATATATGATTCATCAACATTGAAGCATAGATGTTTTTACTATTATAGGTTTCTTGTGAGCAATGAATATATATACAAACATTTGACTTAATCATACACTCTAAGACTGACAACATGCCAATATCGATTTGATACAAGGGAATATATTAATTGCTGTAAAAAGAATATCTGAGCTGCGCCAAATTTTCCGAGGTTAGCTTTTAGATTTATTTGAATTGTTGAGCAAGAGATTATCAGATTCTATTTATCCAAATACACCTTAATAATCAATAACGCTTTTATCTACGTATATCTTGAAGTAACTCTTGATACCGTATCTAGCAACAAGTATCGTATGACTAATATAGAGCACTAAATTTGAAATGATACTCCGATGTTTAATACGACTATTTTTGCTATTGGTTTACTGTTTAACACACGTTGAATGTGCATTAGTTAAAACATTTCAATGTGAAAATGTTGAGAAGTCAGGGTATAAACTTGATCCCTTCGTTATTGATGTGGCTCTCGATGAAGATGCTAAATTGTTAAAATTTTTTATAAATTCTGCCGTTTATGATGAGGATCACAAACTGAATGCTGTGATCACTGATGTAAATCCATCTACTAACCGGTATACGACATTAAACGTTGATATACAATTCATGGGAAAGTCTTTCATTAATCGAGACTTGAGATTTTGTGATATGGTAGCAGTTAAGTATACACCTGAGTTTTTAGCAGGCCCAAGGTTTAACAAAGATTTCAATGGAAATAATAATAAAGAAAACATAAAAAAACATATAGAAAACGATGGAATCGGTTCATTGCAAGGTCGAGACTTACACCTGCGAGAATATACTGGATATGAGCTGCATATGTCATATTCGAATAAAACTATTGAGCAAATATTCGATAATTCAACAGGTTTATTAACGCAATGTCCTTTATACTCATATGATTCTATCATGTTATATTATGAAGTTGATATAAGTGACCACTATCTTAGATTGGGTAGTTATGGTGTCAGCTTTGCTGTTGTTTCAAATGATGAATCATCAACCCTCCTTAGTTGTAATAGAGCGTATGTCACACCCGTTCAATCAGATGATTTATCTAATATTCTTTTAATTGGTATTGTCGTCTTGTTATTAGTGACTGCAGTGATAAATGTTTTTACGGTAGTATGCTCATCTTATCAAGAATCTTCGAACCCATTTTTGTTTATTGCGTCTACCATTTGTAATGAAAAATTATTGAAACAATTAGATGCCACAGTACAATCTATTATATTGTACTTACAGTTTGCTTTATTTATTGGCGGTTTAGATTTACTTTACCCCGGCTTCTATCAACCATTAATTGGGAAGATTAAATGGTGTGCCCTAATGGGTATTAATGTTATTAATGGTGATGACTACACGAAAACAGAAGTAGATAACATTTACACTACTCTTGATTCTGGTGGTCTAATGAATCTAGCAGTATTCTCTTCTAGCTTAAAATTTCACGATAACTGGGCTGATTTTATGCTTACATTATTAGCTTGGATAGTTATACTGATTATTGCGCTACAACTTATAATAATACTCAGAATAGCCCTTATTTGGCTCTATAGAAAAATTACATCCAGTGGCATTAAAGGCCGTTCGGTGGTGAGCTCGAATAATAATTCCGATTTCACGTTGAAGAATAATTTTTATTTCGTTATTGGTCATATCTTGAATAACTTTTTCGCCATATTTGCATTACCGTTTCTAGTTTTAACTATATTCATGTTTGCTAAAGCGTCTAACCTAGAGGGAAAAAAGTTTTATCCCGATTTATCCCAGTTGCGAAAGAATATGTTCAATGCATCTATTGCCTATGATGATTTATTTTCTCCTTTGTCGCTTTTGATTATTGATAATGGAAACACGTTGGATTCGGATTCTCAAGCCTTGGATATTAATGATTTTCGATTTCCAAATCTTAATATTTCAATGCTTGCCAAAAATTTAACAATTGTTAAAACACAGGGTAGGTCTGACTCAATACCAAAGTCAAATATCGTTGCAGGTTCCGTACTATTATCAGTATGGATAGGATTGGCATTCTTTTTTGCTTTTAATTATATTATTACTTTTAAAAATTGGAGACTTGTCAGGAATAAGAAGGTTTCACGGTTATACACGTCCATGAAAGCTATATTGGTTTGGGCATTCTGTTACCACCAGTATCACCCAGATAAAGTATATTTTGTTATTATTGACTTTTTACTTCTTATTGTCAAACTGATAATCATTGGATGCTTACAATCATCTGGAGTTGCACAAGTTGCTTGTCTAATAGCAATTGAATTTTTTGGATTAATCCTTCTCTTTCTAATAAGGCCACACTTCCTTGAAATGTCCTGGACGTCACCTAGATCTGTTTTACCAGTAGCTAGGTTCCTAGTGACAATATTGTGCATACCCTACATAAGAAGCTTAGACCTCAGCGAAAGTACAAGAACATATGTTGCATATGCGCAGTTAATAATACATGCATTGATTGCTATACTATTTATTGTTCATTTGTTCTATTGTTTGGTTATTACTATCATATCAATTATGAGGAAGAAGAGAGAAAAGCTGCCACTCTCGAAACCGCTATTCAATTATAATCCAGTGAATAGTGTTGAAGAATTCAATACTCAATTTGAGTATCATCCAGTGAGTAATCCACCTCCCTTGTTAGTAAGTAAAAATCAACTGACCAATTATCTTTCACAGGACGTGCATTGCTGTGATATAGAAGCAAATGATGATGAGAATGATGAAGACTTGTATTATAGAGCTAAAAGTGAAAAGCAACTTCAAAAGGTGCACCAGGATAGGCCTAAAGGAAAGCTGCCTATAAAACTCCCAGATTCATATGGTAAAGACTTTTCACCTCTTGAGGAATCAATGTTTTCATCGCATACAGATTTTTCTTTCCAATATCAACAACATGACTCCAATCTCCGAAGACGCCAAGTTGATTATACCTTCCGTGAAGGTGATTTGATATATAAAAAGTATTTTGTTGACGATTCGATTGACCCCGAAGTCAAAGCATTGTGGGACTCTAGAAATACGTGGAATCTAGACCAATCGCAACTGAAACGTGAAAACCGAATTCAAGGTGTCCATTCGACTGAGCATCCATACGACATAAAGTCTATATCTGAATCCGAATGGGGTCTACTCAAAAGTGTTAAGAGTTTATTTGGTTACAAGTCAACTACACACGTTCCTGTCAAAAAGGGATTTCAAGTCTCAAGACCACGACCATTAATAATCAAATCATTAGGTTCTGAAGAACAAGAAAAGTTCAACAATTCAAATGATACAGACCTATCATCTGCGGATACATCTTTATTAGCGTCAATGAATAACTCAAAAACAGATCACCGGTAAGTGGTATCTCTATGTTTTCAGAATTTTTTGATATACATGTCATATAGTTCAATTCAACCCATCCATATCATATCATTAACTACAATTTTGATTCACTTCTTTATATTGCTTTATTTGGGATATCTTTAATATCATTGTATAATACAAAAATTAATTCTTATTATTTTAACATTCTATGATTATTCTAACTTTGTTTTCTTGGTCCGCTGTTTCTCCTTTGAGTTGGTAACAGTAGACCTTTTTTTCTCGATGTTTCTAACTAGTTTTCCATCGTCTATAAAAATAAATTCCCCTTGATCGTTACTAAACACTTTCGAAAAATCTAAGCAGTTGTTCAAAGATTCATATTCCGATTCAAGTACAACATTGGCCATAATTTTCCTAGTGAGTTTAGGGGAATTCGAGTAATATGTTTTTGAAACTTGGGAATATTCATTCATTCTGGATTTAACAATCTGCTCATAATTTTCCAAAAACTGGTTTGATAACTTATTAGATTCAATCAATTGATAACACTTTTTGAAAATTCTCTTAAGAAGTTGGTATTTGGATTCATAGCTTGAAGATTCTAATGCATTGGAATCATTAATAATGGAAATAATAGTTAATACTTGAATAAGAAAAGTGAGCTCTAATATAACATCGGAGCTTTTAAAGCAGTCGTATGAATCTAAAACAAGGGTGATGTTTTCTTCTTCCTCCTCGCCTACTTCATTCAATATCTTGAAAATTTCCTCCAAACTTGATTCAGATAATTTAGTATTCTTCACGAAATAGTCTTTAACAATTTTTAATGGAATCTCTCCAAAATCAAAGTTCGAACCATTCAACTCTACATAACCATATCTTCTTAGAATTTCACTATTTGGGTGATCTGAGTATGTGTTAAAAATTTGTTCGCCCTTCTTTATAGGACGTATGCTTTTCATAACTAATGAAGCCGATGTATAAACAAGGTTGGCGTTATGTAAATGCGTATCAGCATTTAATATATCTGCTAATGGAACCATTGACTTGAAATAACCATCATCCAATACCGTATTCTCATTCTCCTCCTCGTTTACCTCATCCTCTTCTTCATTTTCTTCAAAATCTGTTCTCTCAACATCAAATGAATAGGACATAATTACCGAAGCCACGTTATGGAACTCGTTTATTGTAACACGTTCTAAATCTTTAATACCTAGAATGGTATTCACAAAATTTGGGAATAGCTTGTGAAACATAGATTCAGCCTCTTCTTTGCCAATTCTTTCAGTTATTAAGGATGGGCTTAAATCTTGTAATTCTGAATTTGACCAAAACATTAATTGATTAAATTCATAATTATCAGAATCAGTGATTGGCAAAATATTAAAATAATTTAACCATGGACTTTTATCTTTTTTAACTTTTAATTCATAAAATAATATGATTATTAGAGATTCCCATTGATTTAATGTTAAAAGTTTTTCTCTTATATCTGGTTTGTCCTTTGTTAAACTGCAGTTATCAATATTGATAATGGTATCTCGGGGAATAGAGAAAAGTATTTCGTCTTCGTCAATGTCTTCAACTGCAACCATGCCTCTTCCCTGAGACCTTGACCTCAAATCTTTGACCGTTACTTTCTCCGAGATATCAACATTCTTCTTTTCGAGCCACCCCAAGAATCTCTTGGTTTTCTCTTCAAATTGTGTCATTGAATTATTATATGCCCAGTTGATCTGATGAACAAATTTTTTTTTTCTATTTAGCGCATTTAGCATTTGGTGGTTATACATTAAATTCTATTTACAATTCTATTGCTCTTGTTTTATTTTAAATTCCTTATGTAGAGTTTACTGGGTTGTCTGGTAGTTGTTGGTGTATCCGAGAGCGTCTTCATATTTTTGAAGTTATCATCGCTGGTCGCAATACATATCATTCTGTAGTCATTGCTAATATCAGTTTTAACAATACTTTGCACTATTCCCTGCTCATCTTCAAGTCTTGGAAACTGCTTCATCCTCTTTCTCTTTTCCCAGTTCCATAGACATAAGTGCCCATCTGAACCAGCAGTGTAAAGCGTATTATTCAGCCTATTGAATGTGATGGAATTAATTGGATAGACCAAATCAGTTTGTGACTGCTTATCATTAAACCTATGGCACTTGAATGCAAACTTTTTAGATTGAGCTTCGTCTGATGGGTCGAAATATTCAATCGCCACTCTGCCATCAATGCTTGATATAGCGAAACCGTCTCCGTTCGGAAAATTTTTGAGATCTTTTATTTGATACTTTAAACCACTTTCTCGAACTTGGTAAGGCTGGTTCCAGTTACGATGGTCATATATCTCAATTCTTCGTCCAGCCATTCCAATTGTTAGATAATCATTGGTTGTGTCCATATTGAAAATCTTATTCGATAACTTCCGTATTAATATGGGGTTCCTCATTCTTGTGTCTATAAATTGTAATTTCCCACCAAAATCACTGGCTACTAGCATATGTGCTTGGCCCTCGATTCTATTCAAGTTATTAATTCCTGCCCCAGTTTCATCATCCGGAGTTTTAACTAGCCCATCAGGACCAATCTTCAAATTTTCATAATCTATTCGCTTAATTGAGCCATCAGCCGTTCCAACGTATGTAGAATTTCCAGATCCACAGACAATACTTAAAACGGGATAGTCAGATTCAAATTCATTGAGCATAGATATATTATCTATGTCAGCACAATCATAAAGTAAAACTCTCTTATCCCAAGAAGATACTAAAAGTTGGTTTTGCGTTGTGGAAAATTGAAGATCTGATATAATGTCCAAATCATCTGGTACCGGCAATGTTACTATCGAAGACATAGATATACTTACATTCATACGTGGTATTCATTTGGATATGCATATTTATTTACTACTAGCTGAGTGACTGCGACATGTTTTGATCTACGACATTTATGGAACTTATAGGCCTACAGTCTAATGATTTATCTTCAACCGAATAATTTCAGCAGGGTCTTGGTCAGGCTCAACCCACTCAAAGTTTTCACCATGGGTGAACCAAAATTCTAAGAATATTAATTCTTCTTGTATGTCGTTTAAAACCATTCTTCGTTTCCGAATCTCATGTTTAAAGAAACGTTGCAATCTTAATATTTCTGGGTCGTCTGTCGACTTATTTGAATCATTTACAGGTAGTAGCAAATTACTGTTCGGCAATTCAATGATATAGTCATTCTTATGAAAAACATTCAAATTTGAGATTTGACGAACCTTACTGTGATGGAAGTTTTTTATATTAACTTCGTTATGCTCTTCGAAATGGGTAATGACTTTGTTTATCATGAGTATCTCTCCTTGGTGTAGATATTTGTAAACAAAGTTATTATACGATCTCCAACTGATTCTTCCCAAATGGTTAACCAAGTTTATTTTCATATTGTACCAAAATATGCACAATGGTATACCGAATGTAATAATGGCCAACACAGTGGGAGGAACTAACGGAAGAAAGAAATACCCAACGCCAGTAAAAGCCAGACATATGGCAATGACTGAACTAACGTCCTTAACAATTGCTTGTTTGCAGTACTCCAAGTACGACGGCGAATTGTAAGTTAGATCTATCACTTTAAAGCTATTGTGATAATCTTTATCTTCCAATAAGATGTTGATCGCAGTTTGCACTATTGACTTGCTAACCTTTCCTTCCATCAATTTGCGCTTGAAATTTTGTTGCACTATCTCTACTAAATGTTCCGTACTTCTCGGACCCGGATTCCTTAATAGATACGCCTTGACAATGCTGTCGTTGTTATAAGTCTGCGTGTTATAGGCGTCCATTACATCGTGGATCTTCATTTCTATATCATTATTTGCGTACGATGGTATTTCAAGAAAATTCGGACTTCTATGTTCATTAAAACCTATTTTTGAATTCGTCCTTGCATTCTGACGTTGTAAATGTCTAATGGCATCGATAAAATCGACAAAAATGCTCTCGTTAATAGCCTTGTCAGCAGGGGGATGTAGTTTATAGAACAAGTCTAATCTCTTTGAAAATGTTTCGTAATTCAATGGTTTCTTAGTGAAGAACGGAATACTACGAAGACCTGTGCAACAAAAGCCCCTTCGTCCTAGTTGAAAAATACTCTTGCTGATTACATTCTTATTCATCATTCATTTCAGGACGTATTATTCGATGAGGCACTAACTAATTATTTTATCAAATTAACCCTTTATCGTGTATCAAAATATGATTCATAACCACAAGCCTATAACTGCAAGATAGTTTAATTCAATAGATGTCAGTATAAATCTCCAGTATATACGTCTAATGGCAGAAAAGCTTCTTTGTTATAATATCATTTCCTATTTGGTGAGATTTCATAACAAAAATTCATATCGCACCATAGTTAGTATAAATCTACACTTAAACCAATGTTTATTTTCTATGAGAAATACACTATAGCTAGAGAAGAGAGACCATGGATAGACCTATTGAAGTGAAGGATCAAGACGACGACCTTGATTCCAACTTTTCATACGTGAAGTCAGATAATTTAAATTTACAGAATCCAGAGCGAGTTTTCAGCCCACAACAGATGGCAGAATCAGTGTGCTCGAATGATTCTAATTACTCAAACATTTCTCCTACGAGAAACACTATAAATGCTACTAGCCACTCAACCCGCTCAGAAGATACGATGTCAGGCTCAGTTTCGGGAGTAACGCCAAGTTCAAGTAGAGAATTAGGAAAATACGGACCACCAGTAGGGAAGAGAGCATCAGTCATATCGCAGGTATCTAGTTACTCAGGCAAAGAAAATCATATAGCACATCCAGTATCAGTAAAGGTAGTCAATCAAGACGTAAAGCGAAGTGTCAGTAAGAAGTATTATCCTAGGGAGCAGGATGAAGGCGAAGTAAGCCAAAGTAACATTGACGATGTTATGCGTGGCGATTCAGTTAAATTGGGCAAACTCGATACGAAGTCGGGAACACCATCTAAAAAGATCGAACCGGATATGTCAGTGAATACAAATATTGAAAGTTCCGTACCACCACGGTCGGCTCGTAGGCCAAAGAGTGAAATATTGTTGACAAATAATGAATTGGACAAGGACATTGAGAAATTTAACAACAATAAAACTAAATCACATAGCAGGCATTCATCATTGGCTATAAGCGATGATCTCGACAAGCTCATGGAAAGTGCAAATTCCATTACTAGGAGGCTTTTTGTATTCAATAATGTTGATGGTGTTTTAAAACAGTCTGATAGGGAACCTATGGAGAACCAAGATATAAATCAAGGACATGCTGTTTCTGATGACCATGAGAAATCAAAAGGAAGCTCACATAGCACCCAATCCCTCGCCCCTTCAAGAATGTCATCACACACCACTGAGAGCTATCGAACCGCGGAAATACCACCAGCTGATGCTATCCCTACCGACCGAAAGAAAAGATCATTACCACCTCGACCAACAGCAGACAACTTACGTCGTGCTAGAGAGGTATCCAATCAAGTGAGTGAGAAGCAAAAGTTAGATGATGACCAACTGTCTGGAATTGAAGAAGGTGAACACAATGATTCCATCCATGAACAATCACAAATAGTGCCGGAGAATGTAGCAAAAGACGATGACGAATACTACGATATAGATGAACCGTTTGTGGTGGAACACCCATCCAGAGGAAAGTCTGTCAAGGATTCCATTCGAGGTAGCCTGAAGAAAGTCAAGCATAAGAAGGGTAAGGGAAAACGCGACAAATCTCAAAATCCCCCCAGCTTGAAACCATTCTCATACCATACTTTAATAAATTTGCTTGAAAGTACCAACGGAACCATCATTGGAGAAGAATTCGATCAACTTAATTTGCCTATCAAGGAGAAACAATTGATTGAAAAAATTGTCGATTCATTATCAAGGCTTACCCTGGACATGGTTCTCGACGAAAATAGATATGAAGTTGGTATAACGAGGTTAGAAAAGGCTCATAGAGTCCTAGAAGGTTTTATGTAGTGCTAAATACTTTAGAATAGTGATAGTATATAGAGTAATAATTGTCTTTTTGCAGTAAATTATAACCGAATTTTCTATGCAGGACACGTGGGGCATTGATGGGTCAGCTCAATTCACAACAAATGTGATAACGAACACAAGTAATTCTTCAATAGATACAGTTTTAGGAAGTTTTAGAATCTGTGAATTGGGTGTTAATTACTTGCATTAATATGGCTCTGCACAAGTCATATTCAACATCCAATGAAAATCGGATTCCTATACCTGATATTACGGACGCAATGAACCATGGCGACGAATTAAGCCAGCAGGAAAATATATACAAAAATCCGATTAGTTCAGGGAGTTCCAGTAGCGCATTAAGAGTTAATGTTGGGATGACTTATAATGAGAACCAGTGTGAGGTGGAACCAAAGCCAGTATCATTGAACGAATCAAACTTAGCGCCATCCCCGAGTATTTCAAGCTCCAAAATCAATTTTGATAAAATCACACAATTACCGACACCAGTACTCAATAACAATAAGGAGTCGTTTGGCAATTTTAGTTTCTCGCCACCGAAGGAGCAAGTTCTTGAAGTCCATAAAACCAGACTTGGTAAGAATGCGTGTAATTCTGCTGGTGGTAGGGTTATCTCGGAGTATAAGCCGGTTCCAACTATAGGAAGAACGGATTCAATGCAAGAGTCACATCTTCCATCTAAAAGGTTTGTCTCGAATCCACTTAATGATAATTCTAATTCACCTTCATCTATTTCAAATATACCTAGTCCTCCAGATGAAGTTCAATCGAAATATGCAAACCAACATTTTATCTCCATAAATCATGGGAAGGTTTATAGTTTTCAGGATGAGATCGGCACTGGAAATTTTAGTACGGTTATTTTAGCAAGTAATATTGAGAGTGTAGAAGACTTGGTAGCTATTAAAATTATATCTATACCGATTGGCAATGAAAATGAGATATGCAATTTCAAGTTCTTCATTAGAAGAGAGTTGAATATATTGTATAACATTAAGCACCCTGGTATTATCCGATTATTTGATTATAACTTGAATTTGAGTATAAATAAATCTGAAATTGAATCACAAAAAACAGTTGAGAGTGAAAGCGAAATGGAGGATGAGTTAGCAATGAAGAGGGATTATAATAATCTCAAGTTGAACAATGACCAATTAGTTTTCTTAAACTATTGCCCTGGTGGTAACTTGTTTCAATTTCTGTACAATTATTATAAGTCATACTACAATGATTTAACGTATTGGTTAATAATAGAAAGGATAGTTAGTGAAGTAATTGTCTCAGTATCCTACTTGCATTCAAATAACATCATTCATCGTGACATTAAACTAGAGAACATATTGCTTAAGTATAAATTCTATGACCTTTTGGACATTATTCGCTCCGGTAAACCATTCCCTGGTTCCTTTACCAATATTACTGATTTCGGACTCTCGAAAAAATTGAAATCAACTGATGACTTGCTATCGACCAGATGTGGTTCCCAAGATTATATTTCTCCTGAATTGTTAATGGGGTTGAAATACAATGGGAAACTTACTGATTCTTGGTCTGTTGGTGTTTTAATATACGGTCTCTTAGAGAACCGATTACCATTTGATATCCCACCTCTATCTGCAACTAGTCCTAGTGGAATTTCTCCTTCGGTTATTAAGCGGAAAAGAGCTAGAAATAACACTGCGCATAGGATAGCCATGATTGATTGGGATTGGTTTCAGCTTTCTGACATGTTGCATAATCCAGATCTTAATAATTCTATCAAGTTAATTTTGCAAAATCTTAAAAATGTGGTCGATATGCTTTTAGTTAGGAAGGATAGAAGAAGGACCGTGCTTGAATTATTGAATCATGAAGACTTCAAATGGGTTAAAGATTGTGTTCCAAAGAACTTCTTAGATTTCCAGCAAACATCGTGAAAGCTAATATCACCTGTGTATATATACATTCGTTAATCTATTTCCATTTCAAACAATAGATGTAATAATATTTAATCATGGAACCATATTTACTTATTTCACTGACTATTTATCATCGAAGAACCCTTTAATATAAATGCTCAATAAAAATACTTCATTTCTCTATTCCTCCATTCCTTGTCAATTGTCCAATCATAGTCATTGATAACATTTACTTTATTGTTGAATGTAAATTCATTACAACTGCTTATAAAGATGTTGGCAGTTGATAAGAGTTTGTATTTGGTGAAATCGTATTCTCCCTGTAAACAGTAAGCTTGGGTAAGATCTATCTCTCGCATATTCAATGGGAATCCTGCGTTAGAAATCTTGGAAATCCCATTATTACTTAGACTTAAAATCTCGACAGTAGAAGGAAATTTCATATTCCCTATACTCCCAATACTATTGCTGCTCAAGTTCAATTCTTTAACAGTGTTCGCCAACTTTAATTTATGAGCATTTCTAAATCTTTGCAATGTAATAATCAACTTTTCCAATCGTGGTGGACATTTGAATTTTTCACACTGAAATAACCCTTCACCACCCTGGAGGGCCAAGCTCTTCAATTTCTTTGGGAAATCAATAACATCGAATTTAGACGGACGATTACCTCTTAGAACTAGATGTTCGAGCTTAGAGGGTAATAAGTTATAATCCATATCAATTAAAGGTAAACATTCATCTTGAATTACCAATGCAGTTAGATTTGGAGGGAATTCGAATTGGTAATGATAATTTTCACTCAAATCTACTAATATCAAGCTCTTAAGTTTGGAAAGTTTTGAAAATTTGGAACCTGTGGATATGAACTCAATGTTTTGCAATTTTAAGTATTTTAAATTAGCGGTCCAATTTTGTAGAATAAAGTCAGATATATATCTCACATTACATATTGTTAAATTCTCTAACTTTGGAAAAACTGTATCATTTGAATAATTGAATGAGACATCATTCAATGTTAAGGATACGATGGTTTGAGGAATCAAACCAGCCTCCAATATCCCCATTTCTTCAAATGCCAAAGAGTGAATATTTAATGGAGTATTTTTAATAATATACTTCTTTGAATGCTTCATGTTAATCCTTAAATAATCCAATCTCTTGAAGTTATGCACAACGTATTTGAGATCTATATCATCCTTATAACCAATTAATGATATTGCTGTAACATTATCCCCAATGCTATTGGAGAAATAATCAAGTATCGTATATATTTTCAGCAGTGGTGTCTTATCTTCTAATCGTAACGTCAAGTAAACTGAGGACATGCAAAGCCACTTGCTATATTTGTTCAATTTGAATAATCGTAATACATCCTCTTGAAATCTCCCAACCCTAAGCGTACCTGATACATCAAAGTCAATTTGGATTACTTTGGGAATTATGTTGGTTTTGTATAATTCATTAAACCCAAGAATCTCTTTCAAGCATTTAAACGAATATGTCGAATTAAAGCAGTCTAGTTCATCCATAAACATAGGATAGTTCAAGAGATCCTTTGTATTATCCTTCCTATGTGATATAATTATTCCACATTTGGAAAGTTCTACAAATGTCATGAGAAGTACCGAATTATCATGGTACGAAGCAAATGCTTTCGCTAACGATTCCAAATCAGTCTTGGGCAAGCCATTGACAACGTTCAAGATGACCTCATAGGGCAAAATAGATATAAGGGACATTTCGTTGTCTGTATAGGTTCAACCGATTTTGATTGCCGGTGGATTGACAAAATAACAGTACCTAAAATCCTTAATGACATTTGACTAGATGTATAATCATGATCAGAAATATCAAGCGTATCAATGCATATCTCTACATCATCCATACTATGGAATTTGAGATACTATACAAGGTTTAAGAAACTGCAGAGAGAAAGAATTGAAGAAATAATGAGAAAAGCGTAAGGCCAAAGAGGTTACCTATCAACAAGGACAAGGAAAAAGATGAATAAACAGCGAAAAAGATGAAGATTAAACTTATCCTTGTAAATAGATCTCCAGTAAATCAAGCGCGCTCTATATTTGTTGATTGTAGACTGCATAACCAATGTTTACTGAAATTCTAGCAAAATAACCCGTAAGATACTTGCTATTTTTCCATTCAAGCCAACCACTCTTTACTTTGAGCTTTTATAGAAACAAAAATACGTACCATACTCTCAATAGCTTAGTTTTAATCAAACAGGCTAATTTGAGGCTCATCAACACCCAGATCACCATACGGTACCGAAGATAAGAAAATCGAGCCACCTTTTCGAATTTTTCCTTGCCCCTATCTCTCACTTATATACTTTCCTCTTGCACTACCCTATATCCGCCTTTCCTTCTCTCCTCTTACCAAGTAATAACTCACTTTGTCAAATATCATTCCTATCTTCACGCCATCTCAACTCACGCATTCACCTAATTCTCTCTCTCCATTCCATCATCCATTTTCGTTCACCCATTTTCAGTCTTTAATCCCGTTGAATCACAAGTCTTCCGGAACTCCTCCTCTCTCACCTATCATAAACAGCTTCCTCCTGGCCAAACAATTCATCTCACTCTTCTTATCAACTCGTGACCTGCACATATGTATAATGCTGCAATATGCTTAATCCATCAACTTGATATACCCAAAAAGCCCCAGCTTCCACTCTAATATTTTCTATACATTGCCATCGCTCTTATTATACCCTCTATATACCATGTAATAATTTGCTGGAATTAAATTTAGATGATTCGCAAGTTCTTGTATTTTTCAACGAACGGTGTGGCATTTAATTTTATACAAGATGCCCATTCCAACTTCTATTACATTCGACAGCTTACCACAAGAGGGTTTTATCCAATATATTTTCCCTTAAACTTTTCCTATGTCAAACCATTGAAAGATAATACAAATGTTGTTATAAATCTTTTTTGATCGTAAATGTAATGACACTACGTAATCTTGAGTTTGGCAACTCTAATTTTGTTTAAGGCTAGTGACTTTGAGGAAAGATCGATAATAAAATTTATTCTATATATCTAGTACGCAAATCTAAAATCTAGTCGCTTGTTCCCATCATGCTTTGGTGATTGGAAGTAAATATCTTGTTCCTCGGGCAGCATTGCGTTCCATTGCTTTTCTTTCCATTTATTTCTGCTAGCATAATAGTATCTGGCTCCAATACAAGCTGCAAAAGTACCAAATGCAAATCCTATTAAAACTTCATTTCCCCGATGATATAAAGGAGCATCATCGGCTCTATAAATATTAGCAGATATTATTCCACTTGCTTGTGAAAAAATATTAACCAATGCAGCAGACACAGCACGAGCACGAACTGAATTAGCGTTTTCAGAACACCAACTGATAGTTATTGCAACTGAAGGGCCATGTCCGAGTAAAATTGTTAAGAGAATATACGTCCCCCACACATCGACTTGAGATCCTGGCCAATATCGAAGCGGGAAAAGACAAGCCAAAACCCAGATAGGTATTGTAGCGAGAAGAAGTGCTCTCGATTTTAGTTTTTGACAAAGATATCCAAATACAAGCAATGTGATAATTGACAAGATATTATAGGGAATAGTTAAAGCATTTGTTGCAAATGTTGAAAACCCCAATTTTCTCAAAGTCAAGGTTAAGTAAGTAACAACAGGGGCCGTTTGAGTATCAGCAAATATTCGAATAACGTATATTGGCCATAAATCGTAGTCAAGTAAAGAACTGAACAATTCACGAATGCTGACTGGTTGTCTATTATGCATATCACCTTTTGTCGGATCATCGCGTAATATCTTATTGACTAAAATCTTTTCTTCCCGATCTGTATACCATCCATTCGGTCGATAAGAGGTCTTTGTTTCGACAATTGAAGCGGGCATTTTGAAATAAGAAGCAACTCCCACAAGCAAAGTAAAAATCCCTTCAACAATAAAAAGCCATCTCCAACCTTCTTTAATTGAGCTTGTCGTTATTTTTAAAAGACCAAATGATAATAAACTTGACCATACCAACGTTAGAGGGTTGGCTATATAAAACAATGACAATCTAAAAGGTAACTCCTTGGCAGTATAGAAATATGACATCCATAAGCAAACATCACAAATAAAACCACCTTGAAGTGCTCCAATAAGCGCCCTTGTAACCAAGAATCCACTCTTGCTTGTAATAGAAGCTTGAGATACAGAAACCATGCTCCACAAAACTAATTGAGTAGGAATCCAAATATCAGCACCGACCTTCTTTGAAATCAATTGGGAAGGTAGTTCAGCAGCCAAAAAGCATACCAAATTAATAGTATTTCCAAGATTGTAATCATTTGTTGTCAAATTCAAATCTTGTAAAAGATCGTCTGAAACCGCCTGTAAAATATTATATCTGTCAAAATCTAATGCCGTGAACATAATAAATGCCCAAAATGTCACAAGCCAGTCATTCTTCCAAGTAATTTTGCTTTCTTCTTCTGGTGACCATTCAATATCTGGATCGAAATGATGTCTACATTCATATTTTACATCCTCGTATAAATTAGAGTAATATTCCCTCTTCAAAGGATCTTTGAAAATGTGGTCTACATCCAGATCCGAACTTGAATATCCTCCTTCAAGTTCGCTGACTGTGACCAGATTCTTTTTGGAATTTGATTTAAAGCCTGATAATTCCGATAACCAACCAGACGACATAGGTATTTTGAGTTTAAAAATCAATATCAAATCTGATTTTGGTTAGGTATCCTATAGTTTTAAATACGTTTGCCATATTGTGGTCCTCTGGTGGTTCACATCATATATCGTTTCAGCTTTTTGCAGTAAATAGGTCTAAAATTATGAATTATCTACCACAGCTGAGGAATTTTACATATTTTTGTAGAAATGTGTAATGAAACATGCTGATATTTCCACAGTACACATGGATACCACTAAGGCAATAACCAGTTTCAATTTGTAATCTTCTTACTCCCAATGAGTTATAGAACCTCGCAAGGCTAACCAAAACGGTGGCTCATGGATTGATTAGCGAAAAATTAAATTAACAAATATAAATATGTCGTTATATCGTGGCTTTAGTATTTTTCTTAGTTTCATATTGTTAAAGACACCAATTCAAAGCCACAGGGCTTATTCTTACTCAACATAGGACAAACTGCATTTCTCTAGAACCCAGAAAATGCTCAAGAAACGGTCAATTTCATTGTCCTGAAAGCCTTCCTTATGTATTTCCAAATAAATTCTCAAGTTGTTCCAGACAAGTGAATTCAAGCAGGGATGTCATCAGTCTTTCTTAATTTTATCTCTGCAAGTTCCAGCCCATTCTATAAAGAAGCTTTTTGATTTTCTCTAAAATAATATTAGAAGTTCTATAGTCGTATAAATCATCCTTAGCATCAACTGTTAAGATTATGGATGCATTTCAGAATTTGCCTTTACAAATAGAATTTAGATTTACCTCATATATTAATCTAAAATTCAAGGAAGATTTTTAAAAACTACAAATTTAATTTTCTAATCCATATTGATAAAATAAAACAAAACAATTTTCAATACTCTATATCACTATTAATTCTCAATTTATCAGAAGATAATATCAAAAGATAAATTTTATTTCTCGACTTCATATTCATTAAGAGCTTCTTCGCGACTCTTACTATTCTTATCTAAGTAGGGACGTTCTCCAATACCGACAGTTCTAACACCAGTACGTTCTATGGTATCATTGAAATAGTCATTAGTAGCAGTATGGTACACTGATCTATTATCCCAAATAGCTACGTCATTCTTTCTCCATTTGAATCTAACTTGAATATCATGACTTCCATACAAAAGTTCATTGAGATAGTTCTTGATGAGAGAGCTTTCTGAATCAGAAAGACCATTGATAGACGTAAAGTGATGTCCAATGCTGTATATAGACTTCCAACCAGTAACAGGATTAGTACGAACAATTGGATGCACTGCTGTCAATTCGTCACCAACATTCTCAGGTGCACCCCTTTCATCAGAATAAATTTCAAACTTTCCTTCAGCGGCCTTATTAAAACCAGGTTGCGAATAGGTTCCAGTCAATGTTTCAAGGTAGCTACGAAATAAAGGTGTCAATTTTTCATAGAGGGCGTAGCCACTTGCCCAAAGGGTATCTCCACCTGTAGGTGTGGGTTCAACAATTTTAAGAATTGCATAATCTGAAGGCACTGGCTCAAAGGTTATATCACTGTGCCAGCCTTCGCTGTTTCTCTTACCATGTAAAAATCTCTTAACATACAATTCCTTGCTGAGCTTGGAAGATATGATTGAAACTTCTGGGTCTGTCTCTCCAGAGTCATCTTCTTTTAAAAATCCTCCAGCTGGTGCTGTTGGATGAATATGGAGCCCCGATGACTTCGGCTTACCTGTTAAACTTCCAAGTTTTTGGGCAAGAATTTTTTGCTCTTCTATTGTGATGTCCTGATTTCTGAAGAAAACAACACCACGACGAGAAACTGTGATAGCTAGATCATGTAATTTCTTCTCATCCTTGAGAATGTCTCTAATTTGGGCACTGGGATATTCTCTTCCAATTTGCGGTGTTAATTCGTCAAACTCGTATTCACTATCAAGACTAGCAGATGGTTCGAGGTAAAAGGTTTTCGGCTGATAAGAAGGACCATCCGTGTACTTCTCAGCGTAGGGTGAAGCACCATTGTGGGCCTTACTGCCCGGCTTGATACTATTTTTTTGAAGAAGTGTGTACTTTGGTACACTCTTTGTGGTGTCTGTGCTTGTAGTTGAAACTGAGGGTGCCATTATATTATAATTGGGGGGATATTTTCAAATTAATAGAATCAATGTCTGTCATTTCTTCTCTTTAAATAGTTAAATATTACACAACTGTGGATCTGAACTATTATGTTTCAAAATTTCGTTCATGTTCGTGATGTTAGTAATGACTTCACACTTTTCCTTCTGGGAACATTCTAAAGATGATTTTCGTTTTCTTCTAGCCACAATTATAAGGTACTGTGGCGCTTACGAGGATACGAGAAGTGTTCGGGGATGATACCACCTTTTTGAAAGGTAGGTGAAAATTAATCATCTCGTGTGACCTGCAAGTTCGATTTTTAGTCAAAATTGCAATCCATTTAGCCCATACAAACTCATTTGACTAGTTTGATGAAACACCTAATGTTGAGCAGCAACCTCGACTTTTTGCAACTCCATCGCACCAACTTAAAAAGCTTCTATACATATCGCATATTATTTCTGTGAATCTTTCAGAAAAGATCTAAGAAAAATGATTTTGCGGCCATTTAACTTCAATATTATGAAACAACCAAACTACGTGGTATTTAGGTCCTCGATAGTCTAAATTCCGTACCTTTCAGTTTATCAGTAATGCTCTCTTCTTCAACTAAATAAGATATTAGACGCTTATATAATCTAATATTGGGCGTGGAGAGTACGCAGGTGTTGATAAGCGGTTTAGAAATCGGGCAACGGAAATACAAAAGATACGATCCCTAATGGCACCAAATACTATCAACTCAAGTGTGACCGGACATTTATGCTAGTAGCATGTAACCCTTTGAAGGAACTTAGTATACGAGCCACCGTAGCCTACCAATAATGAGATGTCTACCATAAATCACAAACGCTTATCAATCTCGTACTTTCCCAATTGTAGATATAAAAGACTGGTTCTTCTGGGTATAGAAGTAAAGGCTTTTGTTAAAGTAGATTTTAAAACGATACATCTAACAATTCATAATGTATTATTCTGCTTTTATTGGGGCTTTATTATTAGCCGTTTTTACTTGGGCTTCAGCGATTGATTCTTCAGAATTACAATTCCTAACCATGTTTGTTAACGATGCTAAGGAACATCAATCAGAATATATTAGTTACGCTAAGATCAACAATGTTGCACACAAGTACAAATCTTTTGCGGAACATGCAGTTACCTACACTAATGAAGCTTATACCACATTATTATCTAATGGCGACGTTAAATCTTTAGAATCATTTGCTACTGGATTGCCATGGTACACCAGGATAGCAGATATTTCTGCAGCCTCTAGTCCCACTTCGGGTAGCACTTCCAGCTCTGTTCCTACTGAAAGTTTTTCAGTTTTGCCTAAGGATGGTTCTGGAAGCTCTATCACTCCAGCTGCTGTGGGTCTTGTCGCCTTGGGGATTGCTTTACTTTAGATAGCCATAGTGACTGTATTAAAATATGTTTGTCCTTATACTCAAATTCTAGAAGGAATTTGGCAACCAATTACGTATAGTCGTTCATGCCTTCCCTAAACTATGTGCTTTTTTATATTCAACCTTATGTTTTGTACGTATGATAATTTAATGAAGAGTCTTCGGTCGAAATAACTTTCAATTCGCAAACTTAAATGGACTTCTTGCGACAGCTGATCTTCCGTTTTCTGTTATATTGACACTAGATGATTATTTTATACTAGTTGCAATAAATATTTTTGGTGAGGCTCTTAATAAAATTCGCATTAGGCAAGCTGGGACCCTGTAATTACGATAGAGATTTATATGGCACCCTTTTTCACATTTGCATTAGTGTTAATGATTCTGATTTAGTGGGCATTGGCTTTATGTACAGCTCAGGGGCTTTCATTATCGTCAATCCTGTCGATTAAGAAATTCGATGTTCAAACCGTTCTATCGCAACCTTTTAATAATACTTGTTGTTGAACTGTTATTAGAGGTTATCGTAACTAATTTCTGTTACTGTATGAAATACCTAGTACTAGAGTATTGTAGGATGTGTTGCTGATGAAAGTAAGGAGATCAATTACTATATACCCTTGGATAATCTCCGGGCTTAAGTTTACCTCCCTAATGAAACCATCGGACATAAAGCTGGACATACATCAAATTTTTTATCGAATTGCAAAGAGGAAAGAACAAGAATGTCTACAGAATTTTAGCAAAAAAGATGCTAACACTAACAGGATGCTGTTACTAGATGGGGTAGCATCAGATGATAGTTACATTGAACAGGCACTTGATGGCGATAATTTCTCTGCTTTTTTTTTTACAGAAGTAAATGGTATAGCTCAACATGTATTGATAATCCTGATAATATATTTCCAAACATTAACTCATTCTTTACAATCTCTATTAAACTACTAAGAAACGAGATATAGTATGGCTTATGAACAAAATGTCGTTTTTTATGAGAGAGACATTTTCGTACCATAAATATTTAAAATTCTGGCCGTGCCAAATAATACAGTAGAATTCTTACAATCGGCAAACAAAGATTGACTGTTAAACATGAATGGATCCTATCCATCTGATAAGAAGTCTGGTGATGATAGCCAATCAGCAGTTGACAGCTCCAACGGAAACGGAGGTGAACATAATAGCAGCAATGGAAACCAGCTGGAGAATGGCTCTTTGAAGAAAATACCAGAAATAGCACATGTAACGAATAATATAATTCCATTATCGAATATATTAAAATTCTATACACAAGAAGCATATAAGCAACTAACTACAGTCATTGAGAATCTATCAAGTACAAAAGATACGGAGAATGATTCTAATAGAAAGAAGTTTTTCTTACAGCTAATTATATCACTTAGGCAAGACTTCATTAAAATATATACATTGGTAAAGTGGGCGAGTTCATCCAAAGATGTATCGAAGTTGATTGACTTATTGAATTGGTTCAGATCTCAAGACTTCTATTTTGAGCAATTAGGGTATGGTTTAAATGAATTGAATAGGTATTCTGGGGCCAAACTTCCAAATTCCGATTTAATTACCAGTTTGGAGGTATTTATAAAGAAGAGACCACAATTACCATCATATAACTTAATAAGTACTCCGCCAATATCAGCAGAAAAAACATTAGAGGTATTGAAAGATTTGAATTTAACATTGATGACAAGAATGGCATTAATAAATAACTTGCCCAAGCGGTTCATCAATAATTATGAAATTAAAGATGGCCGAGTTTATTTTACTATCCCAAATGAATTTCAAGTATCTGTCACGGTAGCAAATGATATGATTATCGAACAGGATGACGAATATTATAAATCGCCATTTTATTTCATTGACTTTAAATTTTTATTCGGTATTAATCCCGAAACTTCTCTTATTACTCATAAGGACAATAAAATCATCACTAGGCTCCCAAAGACATCATTTCAAAATTTAGAAAAGGTCGTGAACTCTGTATTATTAAACCAAGGCCTTAGTGGTTTATATGATCTACTTCACAAGTACTCCATTTCTTTTAAGTTGTACTTAATTGCCAGACAATTAAGAGACTTATCAATAAATAGCAAATGGAGAAATAATATTCAATTCAAGTATCAAAACGGAAAATCATTAATTTTAATAAACTATTGGTCTAGTCATTACCTATCAAAGAATTGGAAATCTTTCATTGAATTAGGAATAGACAAGAATTATAATTTAAATTTCAGATGGTTCAAGAATGGCAAATATGAATTTAATCATGGAATATCTGGCATATTTGATAGAGAGAACATAGATATTCAACCAGATTCAACGGACGTACAAAATAACAGCATAGAAACCAAGGAAAATTTAAGTGCCAGAATAGAAGTTTCCGACGAAGAAGACTTTGAACCTCAAGATTTAAGTATCGATATGACTTTGAATATAATTCTTAACAAGCATTCGGAGTTGTTGATTGTTAAGATCTATGAAAAATTAGTCGAAAGTTTGTCTGAAGACGATGAGAAATGTTGCTCTTTTATTTCGCCGCATCTGTTACTAATTAAACTAACTCCAAATAAATCGACTGTGTTTGCTATTAATCCGTTGACAGGTTTCTTTTATTTCATAGACCCTTCGCCAATTCAGAACCAACCAACAAAAAAGATAAATATGCTGCCACCGAATGGTAAAAAACAATCTTTCGTGAGCGAAAATCATATGGTTGAGAATATTGTTTTTAATTTAATCCAAATGAAATTAGAGATCTATAACAAAGAAATTACTAATAAGTTGATTACTAGTGGTTGGATAAGTAATGGTATTATTAAATTGAATGATTACGAAACTATTAAATTATTCAATTTCTTAATTGAAAATAAACTGAGCAATTCAAATTTCAATAAGATACAATTCTATCGTTGTAAGAACTGGCCGCTAAGTTGGTTCTTGTGTAATCTTGTTAATGGTATCAATTTCGAAACATATTGGTGGGTTGCAAGAATTAAATCAATCAAAGGGGAATGGAAAATCCAATGGGTACAAAAATTATCATTCAATCAAGGAGCTGAAGGGTCTGATAACTTAACATTAGACTACAATTTCTTTAATAACCTTTCAAGTCTATGCTCAAATATGATCATTGACCATATGATATTAGAAGAATTACAAACTAGAAAAGTTCAATTTATTAAAACTCAGTCCAAAGATGAATCAACTGAGCTTTTGAATAAATTTCAAATAGAAGGAATTAAAGATGGGGCCAATGTGGCAACAGAAACCGATAATTCATATATTTATGAATCCACAATTATGATATATAATAACAATGAGTTGTTACCTGTATCCAATTCATCTACAAGCTTATTTTTAAAAGTGAAATTGATAAGCTTAAATAATTTAACTCAAATGAAACTAAAATTATTTGGTAATTTAAGAAATGTTCCTAAAAATTTACCTGAAAATTTTGATCAACTAGATTTACATTTCAATAAATCCCAAAACTACTTCGAAATCGACGACGTAGTCAGCTTGTCAAATAAAATCAATGATTCATCAATGAATGAAAACAAATTGCTAGATTCAATTCTAGTGAAATTGAATGTTTTAAATGAACTAATCAAGATTCTATATCAATTAGATCAGAATAATATTGCAATAATCAATAATACAATTAATAGTATTGATATAAAAATTGATGCTGGGTTCAATAATTTGACAATTCAGTTACCAGAAAATAATGAACGATTTAAATTGATATGCGATGAAAATGAATCAAATGAAATGAAGTTGATTATTGATTATTTAAATAAATATTTACAGTTATCTAATAAGGTTCAAGAAAATGAAATTATTGGTATAATTAAGTATTTGAAAGAGATTATACCTATAATTAAATCTATCAAATCGGTTAGAAATAACTTGGATGAGAAGAACAGCATGAAGTTAACTAACGGTCTTAAAAAATTGAACTTTGATATTGAGTTTCAGAATTTAAATTTGATACAATTCGTCTACTTCCTAAACTATAGCGAAGGAAATTCAAGTAAGAAGATTCTCAAGGATAAAATTATAATAAATCTAAATTTCATGACAAATAAATTCAATAAGCTGAACAAGCTATTATTAAGATTGTCTATGAAAGATAATCTTAACTCAAGGAATTTAAAGTATAAGAAGCTATTTGAATTGATATTCAAAACAATTAATGAGTTCGATACCAAACACTCTCAATTTATCAAGTTAAATTATGATTTCTTAATTGACTGTAACTTAATTAATGACCTTATGGTCAAGATTACAGATTGCTTCATTCATTTCTTGAGTGAAAATGCATAGCATTTATTACAAATAGTTACAATAAATAAGTGTACAATAAATATACAAGATATATAAGTGTATTACCCGAAGTCCTTTACCTTAACCAAAATCCCTAATAGATCAATAAAAACCAATATCAGAAAACTATAGAATTAAACATCTAATTGATATTTTCAAACAAACAGCTATGATCCTTTTTTACGCATCCTTCACATTTGTTCAATGCAGCATTGTAGACACACTTAATTTTTCTTTTCCTACATGCATTACACGAGGATTTTCTCGAGTTTAAAGATGTAAGACTTTGCTTTCTCTTCGTAATTTTTGATTTGGTAGAAGTTACTGTTGATGGGACAGACTCCGAGGAAAATGGCTTCTTCTTATTATTTACCATAATATCCTCCTTTGTGAACCCTTTGGCAAAGCAACAAGGCAAGTTCTTAGCCTTACATGACTTGCAAGATTTAAATCTGATAAGTTTATCATTTGAAATCACGAGACTCGTTTGATTATCGACTTCAACTTGTTTTGCTTCAAGCAAGGTGCTAAGTTTGTCACCGGTAACAAACTCATCAAGCTTTGCGCTAGAGGCCTTCTTCGACAAAACAGCAATCTCAGCATCACATTTAACTTTTCTTGTACGGCAAGAATCACAAGAAGGTCCTAACCTTTGTCTTCTCCTTGGAGTTTCCGAACCGTTTGGCGAGTTAGGGGCAGAAGCAGCTCCCTTCAAACTCATCGATTCAGCCGAAATGGGAGAATTTATACCAGATAAATTCATGTTCGACATATTTGGGGACGAGATTGGGGACGACGACATAGAAGACGACGCCAATGATGGTGGTGAGGAGTTATTCAAGTTCTGTAAGTTTCCCTCGGTCAACCTGATGGTGGTATAATTATCCAATCTAATGTTGCTCAACGGAGGCAACACTATTTGCTCCTTTCCACTGTGGCCCCCAACATGCCCGGTGGCATGGACGTTCTTGTATGGCCTTAAAGCCACTGGTAGTGGTAAAACAGGACCAGTAGCAACATTGTGTCCTTTATGCATAATGGAATAGCTTAATAAATCATTAGAAGACATATTGAAACCCTAGTATTCGTTGTCTTGTTCAGCCACTGAACTCTGAAGGCCGTGTAGGAATCCCAGTGTCTTTATATAATTGCAAAAATTTCACGGAACATTTCTGGGGTATCCGGACACAAGGGGTTCTGAGAAAGTCCGACCTTGGTCCGAATAGCTCGTTTTCGTTTTTTTTTATGCCTATTTCTCTGTCAAGTTAACACCCACCCTTATCGAGGTGCCTCTACCCAGTGGTGCTATCCGATGTAGTACGAATATAACTTCTTCTACCATTTTGTTACTACATTTTGCTAGCTCTCCGTCTCACAAGATGATTCAACTCGCACTTGAGAGGAATGCCTCGGGATGACTCTCCTGCTAGTACGGGGAGTTACTACGGAAAATCACGGAACCAGCCTTGGATGCTTCTTCCATACTGCTCGCAAAACTTAAACCACACTTCTTTTAGTGGTTGATGCACGACTTTCTTTTACCCGAACTGCCAATTCACCGAATAAAAGGTCCCTATCACACCAAAATTGGCTTAACCAAGGGTTAATTGAAATTTGCCTGTGACATTGCCTCCCCAAGCCCGCACTTCGGGACTTTCTCCGAGCTTCAAAACTGCAATTAAAAGGTACTTAGTTCGCTCCGCACAATTGAGCCGAGGAATAAAAAAAGGCGGGTTTATCCATTAAGCCGAAACGCCTCTGGATAATCCGTACCTATGGCCGTGGTGCGAAGATCTCCGAGTCCGAAGCAGAATGAGCCGATATGGGTCTGAGATTGATTGCCTGTATATAGCCTGAGTAACTCGACTTTGAGGCTATTTACAAAATTGCCTAATTGGGGATTTGGAACATTAAATCCATCTTCATACTGATGTGAAAAGTTGTCAAAGGATGAAAACCATAAGAAGGTATTAATTGTAAACGGACAAGACATGGACATAGATACCTCTATGAGCACACCGATCAAGAAGATCAAGGGTCTCACTCTAGGGTCACCAATATATCCCAAAATGAACGATTTTCAACCGCAAAACATGGCTAACCAGATGGTCAATAAGGGATACTCACAAACATTGACAAATAATGTTTTGGATGAACTAAACACACGAGCTAATGAGATATCACTGCATATCAGGCTGTCGCCAACGAATGGTACTCCTATAACGAGCGCTAGTCGGAGAAACAAGCGTTACTCGGGGATTCACCGTGCCAAGTTTAATAAGATGGAGTCCATCTCGAACCATTATTCAGTGTTGAGCAGGGATATTGATTCGGTGGGTACCAGAAATGACAACGGGAAGATGCAGATGCGGAACATAGATACCATTAATAAGAAGAGGAGGACATTGACCGGTAAGGAAGATATATTGAAGCCGTCGCCCGAGAAGTATACAATCCCACCCAGAACATCTCCCGATAAACAGACTCCACAGAGCAGTCCGCTCAGGAGGATTTCCCCTTCGAAGAAGTCAATGAATTTGAATAAGTTGCTACATGACGGGGGAGACAGACAGATGAACCAGGCTGAAAGGGTGTCCCCCACTAAACCACAAATTGGTCTGGTCATTCCTAAGCTTACAAAAAAATCTTCCGTTTCTTCGATTAACAGCAAAAGCACATCGCCGAAGATAAAATGTACGCTCCCTGACTTGCAATCCAGTCCTTACTCCAAGTATGACCTCGAGGAAAACAAGGAGAATAGGCCAAGTCCTAGATCACCTACTACCAAATCACAAGCACCATCATACGCAATGCCAAGTCGATTCCAGATTCCGCATGTTCTTCATAAGCAGGCCACTCCATCGCTTTCCAATAAACTGACGATCCCATCTTTATCCCACAAGCTGTCAATACCTTCGTTGTCGGATAAATCAAAGCCTGCATTATCCCACAAACTGTCAATCCCTTCATTATCCAACAAACAGTCAATCCCTCCATTATCTCACAAGCTGTCAATTCCTTCCTTATCGCGTAAGCTGTCAATTCCTTCCTTATCCCACAAACTGTCAATCCCTTCTATGTCACATAAATCGACTTTATCACTGTCACAGAAGCTGACAGTACCTCCTCTGGGAAATCCTACGAGACAAGTACCAAAATCAAAATCAACTTATAATGATTCATTTAAACTGATACCCAAGAAAGAGAATCAACAGTTGAATAAATCCACTTCATTCTACTCGCATGGTCCGCAACCAAAGAAGTATACCATTCCTCAACCTTTTTCGTTATATAACAAGCCTACTGTTTCTTCATCGCAAAAATCTTTGAACAAATTTCAAAGATTTAAAGACAAATTTAATTGAAAAGCATGTGTTTAGTTTATACATTTTACATATTTACTATAAATTTAGTTCATCGTATGTATAAATACTTAATAAATGTTCGTTTGTACTTTAATTTCACCACCTGTAGATAATATTTGTGCACCATTCCACTTGTCACCTGCTTTCAAGTTTTGGAACTTTGAAACATGGCCTGGCTCAATACATAACATATTCATATAACCATCTTTTGGTTCAAAGTCTGCCATACCACCAGACTTCTTAACCCATGGATTCCAAACGACTGTGTCTGTCAAGTTTTCTCTCTCGACATTAGTCAAAACCTTACCCAACTCAATAATTTGGAAGACCTTATTAGTATCGATATCCTTATATATCCTGTCAAACTCTTCAGTAAAGCTGATCATTGGCGATTTTTCGTTGTAAGATTCACCTATCAATTGGTCGAAGCAGGATGCGTCTGTAAAATTGTTGACTATGATATCCGTAATATCAGGAACCTTGAAGTATGTATGGAATAACCAATTAAATTCAAAATCGTTACTACCCGTGTTCTCGACTTCGATGTTAGTTTTCAAGTAGTTATCTCCCAAAGTGATCGATAAGATCAATGTAAAATCATTGGAGCCATCATTCCACAATTTGAATAATTCCGGGTCCACTTGTTCTGGACCTAATCCAAATTGAACGGTTAATGGGTTTTCTTTAGTTTGCCCTAAACATTCCCATGTTGAATTTCTGGCAAACCCATGCTGAGGTAACTTAAACGTTGCATGTTTTTCATCCTTGCATTTACCAAAAACTGGGAAGACTAATGGAATTCCTCCTCTGACAGGTTTGGATCCATCTAATTTTGCTGCTTTGGATAACCAGAGTTTTTCTTCGCCTTTAACAGTCCATGAGGTGACAGTGGCACCATATTTTAATACGGTAACCTTGGTATCCGGATCATTTGGATGCGTCAAAAACACTTGGGTTTCTGTTTCTTCAACTGGCATTATTATTGTTGAATTGATTGATGTTATCCTCAATCTCTACTATCTTGAACAAGTTGTTCAAGAATACATGTATATCTGGTGCACGCACGACGATTCACCTTTTGATCCCAATCACTATGTAATGCATTTTTTGTATATGCCAGATATTTACTGACCAACCCTTAGCAATGTCGCCGGATAAGATACAAATGGTAGATCCGCTTTGAAATAGCAAGCCCTTTTGTCCTTCTCTCAGTAGTAGCATTTCTCTGCATTTACATTCCTACTCCGCGTTCTCTATTAGATAGAAGAACTAATCATTTCAACACTGACTCCTTGTAGATAAATCTAGTTCATCTATATAGCTTTTCTAGAGTGATTTTAGTTCTTTTAGGAATTTTAGGAATTTTAGTAGTATAATTGTAGTAAATTTAGTTTTTCTATATTTTATTAACAATTAACAAAATTTTATAAATTCCTACAAAATATATCAACGTCAATAGATCTATACGAAAGACAACTTCACATACATATTATAACAGGGAATAGACAAGTATTAGGGATTTCAATCACTTATATGATGTAAAATACTACCTTCCAAAAAAAAAATATGAGCAGCTGCAAAAAATGCGGATACTCCGTCGGTTCCGGAACCAGTTACCTTGATTACCTTGATAGCCGAAGTATGCCGCCATCACCTCTACGTATATATGAGCTACAATACGTCAACTACTAAGCAGAACAGCTGATCCGGCAGCTGTTCTGACTTATCTTGGCGTACTATCATGATTGGCTACCTCTATTACCACAATATGTGCTTTTCAAGCCTAGCAAATACGTTGCTTCAGTTTGGATGTTCTTCGATTGTTCAGTTCCAGTGATAATAACCATAAATTATTATACTAGGTCTCCACGTCATTATTAGCAGATAATTATGGTAATCTCTTCAATTATTGTCCCCTATTCATCTCACTAATTGCAAAAAGAAATTCGAATGAAATATTACACAAAGAAAACACTTTTGCTAACCAGAAAATTATTTTCTTGACATATAAACAAAGTGATTTCTAACTACGACGTCAAGAATCACCAAGTTTCGTTTTTAAAGCGATTCTAAGAGGTTATCGAAGGGTATTGAAGGTTTAGTAACTAAAGTGACTGTAAAAAATAGAACTTGAGTGGTTGACTATCAAAAACAAACAGAAATCATCCCGAGGACAATATATTTTTTTACAAGGTGTATTATCAACAGATATATATTGACAACTATTTATTCATTTGCATTTGAATTTTGAGAAATATTCAGCATGGTATCGTCGTCGATATTGAGGTCAAGGTTAATACAGAAACCATACCAATTATGCCATTACTATTTTTTGCTGGAGAAGCAACCTGGGTCTACGTTGTCGGATTTGTCGTTTGAGACAAATTTGAAGATCAGCATCCAAAATTTCAAGCGTCATAAGTGGACTTTTAACGAAGTATTCCACTATGGGTTTTTGGTGTCAATCATTTTTTTTGTATTCATCATATTTCCAGCATCGTTTCTCATCAAGATACCTATATTATGTGCCTTTTCCATTTGTTTTATGATCCCTTTAACGTCGCAGTTTTTTGTGCATGCATTACCTATCTTCACCTGGTTGGCATTCTATTTCAGTGCTGGCAAAATTCCCCCATCTTGGAGGCCTGCCATTAGTGTAAAAATTTTACCAGCCATGGAAACGGTCTTGTACGGTGATAACTTGTCGAATGTTTTAGCTACTATCACGAATTCGACTTTGGATATTTTTGCATGGCTTCCTTATGGTATTGTGCATTTCGTTGCGCCATTCGTGGTAGCCATTTTCATATTCATTTTCGGTCCTCCAACATCGTTGAGATCGTTCGGATTTGCCTTCGGGTATATGAATTTATTAGGGGTCATAATACAAATTTTATTTCCAGCTGCACCACCATGGTACAAAAATTTATATGGCTTAGAGCCAGCAAATTATTCGATGAGTGGATCCCCCGGTGGATTAGGAAGAATAGATGCAATCTTAGGTTTTGATATGTATACCACAGCATTTTCAAATTCCCCTATCATTTTTGGTGCATTCCCATCATTACATTCAGCCTGTGCTGTTATGGATGTGTTGTTTTTATGCTGGTTGTTTCCTAAGTACAAAGCTGTGTGGTGGGGATGGGCTGCTTGGTTATGGTGGAGTACAATGTACTTAACTCATCATTACTTTATTGATTTGATTGGTGGTGCTATTTTGACTGTCGTTGTTTTCAACTATACAAAGTACACACATTTACCGGTAATGGATCCAAGCAAATTTTGTCGTTGGTCATATACAGAGGTTCATAAGATTGACATCAATGAATCAGACCCTCTTTCGTTATCTTACAATGAGGTTAGCAATAGCGATATAGAAGCTCAACCACAGATTGGATTTTTGAACCCTACTGCGAATAACTTCCCTACTTTCTATAATCAACCCAATACTAATAACAATGAATTCGAAATGGCAAGTTTTTCAAGGTCAAGACAGGCTTCAAGGTCTCTTGCTCCAACCGATACAGCCTCGGTTGGAAAGTCTTCCTCTTCTATTAACTTGCCAATGTCAAACCCAGAATTTAATGAAGCCGAAGAGGTTGATACATCTCTGCTAGAAAACAGCTCGACTCCTTCCGTGTTCGAAGGTGAGCACGAACATAATAATTTAATCAGCTCGGCTGCATCGTCCACTTCATTGGATGACTTCGACACCACATCCAACTCAAATAATAATTCTAATCCTGTTTCAAGTAATAAGAAACAAAAGAATGCTGTTAAGAATAGATAAACGGCTAATAATTAATTTAATCTTTATTTAATATTTAATGATACTTAATATTTAATGTCTAATATATAATCGCTCCAATGTCTGGTAGTGTTTATTAAATTCAGTACTGTAGTATTAAAATACCTGGTGAATTCGTTGCTGTATTGTATGAATTCTTTACTGTTTGGTATTTGGTTTACTTATAATTCATACGTTGAATCGTTTATTATTTATTATTTACACATTTGCTTATTTAACTATTCACATTAGTTGGGAATGCTATTGAAGGCCCTTTCGAATGAAGTACCGGTGTTCAATTTTTTATTCATGTCTTGCTTAACTATATTTGCCCTTAAGACTCTAGGATCTCTCCTTAATGTTCTCAATAATTCTTGTTGAACGTTAGATGATACGTCGAATCCCATCATAAAATGAAACCCCTGGAAGTGTCTTTCCTGATCCTTGGATACAATTTTTGGTAACGTTCTGGGACCTAAACTAGTTAAGTCTCTAATTACACCTCTGTTATTCAAAATCAACTTTCCCAACGTAGATACAATCTTAGTAGCTTCTTTATTAGTCTTTAATGGATCAGAGATCCGTGATATGGCCATTAATTCATAGTACATTGTGCACAGCTAACCAAGGTTGATCTATTACCTGAATTATATATACTACGATCAATTTTTTTTCACTTTTGCTCGTGGTTAATGTGTCGCAAAATAGTTGATATTATGTAATAATGCGACAAGAATATATGACAAGGAATTTCTCACGTGTCCTGTTGCAATCATAACTAGGTATGGCTTATATAGAAGTAAAAGTGAAAAATTATTAAATTTTCATGCTATTGGGTGAAATACGTAAACATAGACAATATGGCATCTAATATTACATGGCATGCAAACTTAACGCATGCTGAGCGTTCAGAATTAAGACATCAAAAAGGGGTAACTGTTTGGCTCACTGGGTTGTCTGCCAGTGGTAAATCTACCATTGCATGTGCATTGGAACAGTCGATTTTGGGTAGAGGAAAGAACTGTTATAGATTGGACGGTGACAATGTTAGATTTGGATTGAATAAGGATTTGGGATTCAGCGAAAATGATAGAAATGAAAATATCAGAAGAATCTCGGAAGTGGCTAAATTATTCACCGATTCGTGTTGCGTTACGTTGACTTCATTTATTTCTCCATACCAAAAGGATAGACAATTGGCTAGAGAATTACACGAAAAAGATAACTTGCCGTTTGTAGAGGTTTATGTTGATGTTCCAGTTGAGGTTGCTGAAACTAGAGATCCAAAGGGGTTATACAAGAAGGCTAGAGAAGGTGTCATCAAGGAATTCACCGGTATAAGTGCTCCATATGAAGCGCCAGAAAAGCCAGAAATCCACTTGAAAAACTACCATGGTGTGTCAGTTGAGGAATCGGCACAACAAATTATTGAATATTTAATCAAGAATAATTATGTTTAATTTATAGACTACTAAATAGATTGTACCAATATTATTCGAACTTTCTGTGAATCATTTTTTCAAATTATCCAACCTTGCCTGTAAATCGTCTTCTTCTGGACGACTAGGGCCACCGACTGCTTCGGCAACTCTATTATTATCAATTTTGTTCTCTGATTGAACGTTAATCTGGTTCGGCGTGTCTTTCAAGCTTGTGTTTAAATCTACTCCAATTTCATCCAAAACCTTACCTAAAATCTCATCAACTTGTTCTTCTTCACCTAATTCATCTTCATCTGCCATGGCATCATCTATTGCATCATCCATGAATTCTTGTTTCTGGTCCATCATGTCATTTTCTTTAGCAAATTCTTGTGCAATTCTTGATAATTGTGGCAAATTCATAGACTTATTCATACCAGACAATAATTTGGTAGCATCTCGCATCGAAGTTGCCATCTGCTGGTTACTTCGAACCGATTGAATACGTAACAGGATTGCTTGCAATTGTGCCTTCATAGAATTGAATTTGACAATATAATTTTTTGTTCTGATCAAATCCTTAGCTTGTATCTTAGCACTTGAGATTTGTCCTTGCTTCGCAGATTTCTTGATATCTGATATCAATTTCTTCTCTTGGCTTTGTAATTTGGTGGTTTCCCTGGCGAGTTCTCGTTGTGTCTTTTCAAGAGCCCTTTGGTTCTTTCGAAGTCTTTCCTGAGGTGTAAGCTTCTTACCAAATGCCCATTCGAATAGCTGTGACATACTGTATTATTTCTAATCTACTCCGAGATTAATTCTCGAACAACACTCACAATAATTGAAAGATCCGATAGTTCAACGTCTTGGTTGTTCAAAATCCTTATCAATTGTCATAGTACGATGATAGAAACGAAATTACACAAAACCATGGAAGATTTTATTATATATATCTATAACTTACTATCTTTAGATAACGCTAAACGAACAGCTTCATGTGCCATACCTAGCCCAGCTTGATACCCGTATCCACTGGCTCCATAATTATGAACCATTACTTTATTGTTTCCAATATTTTCTTTTTCAATTCTTGGTCCACCATGTCTGCTAGGTCTTAAGCCAGAAACAACTCTTAAAATTTCCAAATCTTTAAAATTAGGACCATTTGGATTGGCTTGTAAGATCTTAGGGTAGAGCTTTGTAGTTCTTTCTAAAATATCAATCGTTTCACTCTTAAATGTGTCTGATGTCCAATTGTCTTTCTGCATAAAACCACCAAGGATTAATTGATCATTGGAGAAGGGTCTTTTAATGACATATGTTGCGTAATTATCACCCCATCTAAAAGCATTCTCTTTAATATGTGGTGCTTTAATTACAACAACCTGTCCTCTAGTTGGATAGACATTCATATCGTTAACACCTCCCAAGTCGTGTGCACCAATACCAGTACAATTGAATATATATTCGGTATCTGTCGAATTAGCGTCCATAAAGTGGTTTAATCTTTTCTTCGTAAACTTGATGTTATGGGTAGTTTCTAAATAGGTTTGGAAATTTTGTAAAAAAAACGGACAATTAAAATTCCAAGACTTAAATTTAATTCCAAATCCCACACCTGGAGCAAGGTCCTTCTTCTCAATGGGTTCATATTCGTCAAGATATTCTTTTAAAGATTCTTGCTTGACAATTGAAGGTGGTGTATCCCAGTACTCACACGACATGTATCTGTCAAGTCCGCAACTACTTCCACCTAAAGCAGATTGTACTTTATACAAATTAGTATAAGTGTATTTATCAAATGCAATAGTATTGGGATCATCACCAGTTATGCATGAAAAGTTGCCTCCAGCTAAAGGTGATGCATATTTTATCGATTCATCCCCAGGTAAATATTCAGCTACAACTGAAATATCGACGGGATTGATTCCACGCTCAAGTAATTCAAATACTGTGTATAATCCAATTATACCAGAGCTATTTGTTAGTTCTACTCTACTCGTATCGGCTCATATATATGAATACTTACCCAATTATTACGTATTTAGTCATTATCCTTAAGAAAAGCTGTGGTATTAGATTCTGATTTTCGGACTTAAGTAAAGTCTCAAATTATATACTCGAACCACCGATGACATCATCTACGTTGGATGAATCATATTTCGCCAAAATGCTATATAGTTTATTGATGACGACTTCACTATTGTCGTTTTTAACATCTTCCATACCATATCTGTAAATCGAGAAAACCCCGTAAATAGCAAATAATGTACAGAAAAAAAATGCAATGTACCCTTTGGATGTAAATCCTGGAGGCAATGGCTCTGCTTGTAAATTCTCTCCTGTCAAATCAAACCAGACGTCTTTTGAATCACCATAATTACCGGCTGCATTACCCTTCATTGGTACATTAGATAATTCACAGGCATCCCAGTGGTTCGAAATAATTTCCTGGGACTTTTGTATTTCAAGTGGTGCTTCAATAAGTGTTATGGCAAGTCCTTGCTCTAAATGCCAATCAACATGACAATGGAAAAACCACACACCGGGGTTATTCGCTTTGAATCTAAGTACTATGAAACCATTTGCATTAACCAAAACAGTATCCCGCACCATTGGGAATTCTGGAAACTTATTATGGTCTGGGTTACTTGGATCATAAACTATTGGATTGTCATCATCTTCTCCCTCTTCAGATCTTGATATTAATTGGAAGTTATGTCCATGTAAATGAAAAGGATGCTTCCCTGGATCTTTGTTATTAAGTACAATTTCTACTACTTCATTGTGCTGCAAGACATACGAATTGGTGTTTGAACCATATACCGTGGAGCGTGATGCATACTCACCACTGGAGAGAACCGTCATTAATGTCGGTACTTTAGGTGCAACATAGGTTTTGTTATTGAATAAAGCATAGTTAACACCATTTCCTAGATTTTCCATTGTGAAGTCAAGGTGCACTTGATAATCATAATCAGAAAGAAGCGGTTCCTTAGATAACGGCCTTAAATAGAAGTCATCTATTGGATGAAGAGACTCAATTAGGCTGGAGAATTTGTTCGGACCATTTTTCAAAGCCTGTGGGAATTCTTCTTCTTTATTATATGCAACCCAATTTGTGGAAATGATTTGCAAATCTGCAGGCAAAAAGTCTAACATTTCTTCATCAATGACATTCACAAACCTATAGTTTTTGGAAGTTGACTTCTTAGTGTGGACCAATACTGCGTACCGCTGAGCAACAGTAATATACAAAGAATCGGTCTCTTTCGGCTCAACTAGTTGCCCATCAATTTCTACTATGGTGAATGTATGATCTTCGATATACAAAAATTGTGATGTAAACATCCCCATATTGACTATTCTTAATAGATATGTCGTATCAGGTTCAACCGACCATGTAACATTCCTAGTATCGTTGAAAAGGGAATTTTGGGGAATAGGTTCAGCCCCTGTAGGATTATATCGGCTTAAAAAATTATGCATTATATCAGTGTATTCTGAATGATACCAATCACTGACCGTTAATGTAACTTCTTCATCATATTTGAATGGTAATGGTTCTATGTCTTCAATTATAAAAACTCCTCTCAAGCCATCACTATACTGTGCACCAGAGTGGGAATGGTACCAAAACGTACCGGCTTGATCACTGACAGTAAAATTGTATAGGAAGGTGTGGCCAGGAGGGATAGGACATTGTGTTACCATTTCTGGCCCGTCCATGGAATTTGTATCCTTTTGGAACAACCCATGAAAATGAAGCGATGTATTTCTATCTTCCAATAAATTTGTTAAGTATATTTCGACTTGATCATTCTTTTTTACTCTGATCGTTGGCAAGGGCCATTCATTATTGATGCTTATAACCTTCCGTTCTCTTATTCCATCCGGGTTTGCAGTAATATAGCTAGCATTAAAATGAAAAGTATGAGTTTTAGCGACTGCTCCCAATGCAAATACTATACAGCATAGGACATTAAGTAACATCATCGTAATTCTTTTAATCTGCTAATCTATCTTATGGACATCATTATACTTTAGACCCATCTACGATTAATAAATTTTTTTAAATTGATATTGATCTTGGCTTTATCACGTGATTAATGATTTAAGTCTATTTAACTATGTACCGAATGTCTTTAATTGGATTTCTGATTGATCATCTGTATCATTGTAGTTTGATTCACTAGAGTTGGGGTTTAACTTGACCAATTCCTCAGCCAATTTCTTTTGAGAATCTGTTAAAACGTTACCCACAACCTCTTTGAAACAAGCAGGATTTTGTTGAACTAGGAATAAAAGCTTATCATGCAAGTAAGGCTTTGCTAACGTATTCAGGCTACCCTTAGCCGAGTTTGTTAATAGTGGAATTAATATCGAGTAAAATGATAAAAGTTTATGGTTATCGAGTGTGGTAGTTCTGGTAAACAAAAAGAGAATTTCAAATGCAATCTTTGGATCCAAGTCCGATGTACCACTTGCTAATTTCTTTATAACATTACTCACCAAATGTTTAATAACAAGGATATCGTTTTCTTTGCTTGAAGAATACTGGAGTAATGACTTAATACACTGGATACCCATTGAGGTTGATTCTGGTGACAGCAAGAGTTCAACCAATATATTACTAAACTCAATAGAATCCTGTTCACTTAACTCTAAATCACCCGAAGTAATAAGTATCATAGTGGTTAATATTGAAGAATGATTTGTTTTATCAATAATATAGTAGTCACGAATAATGCTGCTGAACCTGCTAACTAAGTCTGCATCACCTTCAAATTTTTTGGACTCACTAATGATTTGCTTTAAGTGTGGCAAAAGAGTTGATACCAATACTTCATTACCATTTTCATAAAATTTCGAAAATATAAATAACAAACATGAGTATAGATCAATTTTGACAATGTCTGGAAATTGAGACATCATTTCAACTAACTTTTCTAAACATTTTTTTAATAATATTAGGTTAGGATTACTATCAGCGTGTTTCATAATTAATTGAGTAGATTCATTGGTAGGATCAAATTCAGACCTTAAAAATGGAAGCAAGTCGAATAATGGAAGCATACAAATCCTAATAAGTTCGAACAATTTATCAAAACCATCAGTCAATTCGTCATGACTATTCACATAATTCTGGAAAATCGAACCAATAATATCGATTAGTTCACATTTAATTTCTTTATCATCATCAATCAATATTAACCTATCAAAGAGATTGATTGCTTCACCAAAAATTTCATCGTTAAATAATAAGTCGATTAGATATGGACTTTGAACCAACCTATTCAATGAAACCAAAATTTTAGAAACATTTCTGTTCTTGATTAGTGATTCAACGCACTGACTAAACAAAATGAAAAGAAAATTATGGGCATCTCCAGATAAGTATTCATTTATGAACTCATCCTTTTCTAATTCTAAACTCAAAACATTAATAAAATTGAGCCAGTAATTTTCATAGATTGCCAACTCTTTGGTGGCTGCTTCGTTATATTTCAATGTTGAATATTCTCTCAAAACTAAAATCCATAATGAGTTTAATAAAGTGGAATACTTATCTAATGCTTCAACTAATTCAGTCTCAGTCTCAACTTCATCTTCCTTCGTATTTATTTTCAACAATGACCAACAATTCAAGATTGACAACTGTATAGTCTTTTTACCAAATTCAGACATGTTCTCTAAATAACCGAATCTAAGAAATTTACCAGACGATATTTCTTCTAACAAGTAGATCAAAGTCCTCAAAATTCTTTGCTTCGAATAAAACTTAATGCGTGGAAGGTTAATGAACTTGGATGAAACATTTATAGCATTAACTATCACTTTTGAATCATTATCAGCATTAAAACAGGGAATTAATGCACTGATAATTAAGGCTTGTTGTTGTTCCAATATGGAAACACCTGGGTATAAAGGATCAGCAAATTGACCAAACAACCCAAGCGCTTTATCCAATAGATTGATACCTCTTAATTTGATAACAGTAATAGGAGACGTCGAACCCAAAAATGAAATTTTAACTATATCCTGAATTTTGGTTTTCAATTGTTCTAAGAGATCAGCATTTTTATAAGCGTGCTGCAATAAGTTATTCAACAAATCATAAATAAATAATTTAAATTCCCAGATGATCGGTTCGTTTTTATCAGTAGATTCTTCATCATTACCAACAATATTTTCAATTTCCTCATCTCTGAAATCAACATTAGCTTTACTTTTCTTTTTCTGCCTTTGCAGCAAGGGTAACAATTTTTGTTGATAATTAACCTCGATGAAGGGCCCAACCAATTTCTTTGCAGAGTATTTGTAGAGAGAGCTTAACGTTGCGAACCAATTCATATCCAAACTAGATTCTAGCCAGAATTTTATTAACTGCTTCAATTCTTGACATGGTTTTAAGTTCATAGAAGTCCATAAAATTTTAACAGTATCTTTGGTTAAAATATCACTTCCATATATCTTGATTAGTCCAACGTAACATTCATAAGCCGATCTATACAACTGGAAGCTTGAATTGAATGGAAATATGACTTCTTTATTTAAAGAAGTAGGGCCAGTTGTTACTAAGCCAATCTTTAAATTCTTTGAAATAATTAAATCTAACAATTCAGTGAAGAATTTCATTTCACCTTCAATCAATTTTGGGTCAAATATTACTAATTCCTGGAACAAATGAAGCAAATTCTTGTAAACTTCAAGATAGTCAGACACTGTTGTACATCCTATTCCATAGGTCAAAGAAACAATTAGGTTCTTTATCTTTAATTTGTCTTCGGAGGAGGTATCTCTAAGGTTAGGACCCAATGACATAACAATTAGTTTGATTAATTCACTAACTAAGCCAATGGAATTATATTTGCATTTTAAATTGATCAAGACTTTGTTTTTGACATCATATCCAAATTCATCGGTTAGATAAATATGATATAGTTGATCCAATAATTCAGGAAGCAATTGAAGACTATGTAAATTGTTTTCAAGTAAAATGCACATTGCTTTTAATGAATAATGTAGAACAATTGGATTTGGATCTCTAAGTAACTGCAACGCCACATTATAAATGTCATTAAAACCAGTATGTGTGTGTTGGTATATCTTCGCCAATGATAATATTGATGATCCTCTCTGGTAAGGGTTGATATCATGTATAAT
This sequence comes from Debaryomyces maramus, assembly GCA_030583545.1. Taxonomy (NCBI): domain Eukaryota; kingdom Fungi; phylum Ascomycota; class Pichiomycetes; order Serinales; family Debaryomycetaceae; genus Debaryomyces; species Debaryomyces maramus. Next base: position 932,874 of record JAJMIL010000002.1, read on the forward strand.
TTTATTGATAAATTTGCTAATTTGTTCGGTCGTCACTTGTTTGTCTTTCTGAACACTGCATGCTAAACCAATTGAATCACAATTAATCAACATCACTTCTATATTAGTAGTCTCAATCTTATCAATAATATCTAACGATACGCTGATGATATCTTTTTCTAATAATTGCTTTTTCTTATACACACTATTCAACATCCCGTGTAAGGCAATAGAAATATTAACGCAGATTGCCTTATATCTCAAAGGATCAATTGATTTTGCTGTTAGGAAATTTCTCATTTGTTCAAGTAATGAAAACTGAATTTTTGCACTCAAGTACGGAAATACTAACTGGAATAATTCAATGGAAAGATCAATAAGTGAAGTTATTATATTTGACGAGAACTCCTCATTAATAGAATAATCTTGTTGCAAGAATATACTTGGATCATAAATAACATTATGGTCTACTGACCGTGAGATAAACAGTTCAAAATAATCAAACCAAGAATGATATTTATGTTCCTGTGGACTTTCAATAGACGACTTGGCGATGTTCCCGATTTCTCTATTATTGGAAAAAATATCCTTGAAAAAAATACTCGAATTTGCGTTATTTGCGGTTTCTTCAAGAGGAAATTTAATTAATAATTCATCTATATTCGACGATGCTCCTTGAAACTTTCCAGTTATACCAAAAGAATAATTGTAATCTTCCCCCAATAGGATTGTGTCATTGTCATAATCGTTTAAATTTGCACGAACATTTTTAGAGTTGGCTGATTTGGGTTTGTCCCGGATATAATCAGGAGGAAAGCACCTTGAGAATGTCTTTGAATCACTGAATAGTCTTACTAGAAAGATGACCATGTTTGAATTAATATCATTTTTCAATAAAGTTGCAAGCTTCGCAAAACTTTGAAGTAAAACCTTCTTACTATACAAAATCAAGCTTATTATTGTACGTTCGAATGAAAGTTTCTTGCTTCCACTATAGTTGGAATAGTGAATATTGTTGACCATTATAGAGATATAATCGCTTTCATTAAATTTCTGACTATTGAAGTTTGTTATTGGTCCTATTCCCCCAATATTATTTTCTAAATAAGTCAAATAATTATACGACTTAGTCAACAAAAATTGCAATTGCTTTAAGGATTCCGGTGTTAATTCTACTGAATTCAAGTAGTTTAATAAACAAATCAAACTGAAATTTCTCAATTTTAAATTATCAATGACATCCAATTGCTGTCCTTCCTGATTAGTACTATTCAATGAAGGACTAATAAATTGAGATGTTAAAAGACTTTTCCAAAATACTAAAAATTGAGATGAATTCAATTTAACAAACTCTGAATCATTATAGAACGTAATTAGTGAAGATAAAATAATCCAGCAGGAACAATTTTTCACAGCATTATTGTGATTATTGTGCTTTAGATTTTGAGTACAGAAACTTAAAATTCTAACAATAGTTGAATTTTGTAGTAATGTCGAATCTGTTTGTTTAATCAAGGCCAGCAATGCCAAAGAATAACTCATTAATCTTACCTCCACTATCTCAGAATTACGTTCCTCTGAGTTGCTGACGACAACCGATTCATTCTGAGTATCCGAGCTTTTATATTCCTGATTGACCAAGTTGTATAAATCTAAAATTAATTGGTTTGTCTCTACTTCGTTATTAGCTGCATATTTCAATAATGTCTTTAGGGAATAGATTCGGATATTAGTGTTTTCATTAATAATTAAACTGAAAAGAATATTGCGCAAAAATGAGTTTTCTTTTGGATTAATTCTTGACTCTTCGTCGTCGATTGTTTTCGAGGCACTAGATGGTTCTTCATTGTTCTCAACCTCTGCAATAATAGCAGTAGTGCCTTCAACCACGCCTTCCTCATCTTTTGTTTGTACAAAAGAATTAAAATCAAATCCAAATGGTAATAATATTTCTATGATGTACAATAACAAGTAGCATTGATATGAATTTTGATACGGAAGTATTTCTCTTTGTCTTGCATCCTTGTTTTTATTTTTCAGACTACTCTTGCCACTTTTAAAAGTAAATAATTTCGATTCTCTTTTATCTTTCGTTGATGAACCACTGTTATTTTTAGATTCAGGTTCTTGATTGGAACTATGTGACAGATCTAAATTTAATTTGGAATATGTATAAAGCATTAGAGTCTCATGGCACGAGGAACCACCTTCATCTATAATGAAGCAAATCAAGGTGGCAAAGTGAGTCAAGACTCTATTCCAATATTGATTTTGAATATGATTGTCGATATCATTTAATTCACCAAATTTTGAAAATATTGCATCCAAAATAGTAACCAAATTTGCAGACAAATAATCTGAGTTTTGGAATTGCTCTAATTGAATATATAAAACCAATGATTCAATAATGCCGGTTTGCAACATTAACATTTCGGTAGTCGAGCAAATTATGCTTTCACTATCGTGATTCCAGATTGTATTCCGATCTTTACGAACATCTAGTATTACCGAGTCACCTTCAGGACTAGTCATGGATGTCAAAGAATCATCCCAATTATTGATATGAGGTAAGGTGTACTCACTAATCAAGTATTCTACTGGATTGAACTTACCTGTGGGGATGAAGTTAATGAATAAATGAGCCAAAAGCTCAACAGTTGCGATTCTAACTTCCTTACAAAAGTCAGCTAAGCCGTAGCGAATGGTCTTCTCATTGGATGTTAACAAGTTGATCTGAAATTGATGCTGTTGGCTCATAATAGTTTCCGGTTTCAATTTCGAGCCAGCTGACGATGATGATGTTGATAATGCTAACAAGTTTTCGTAATTGGTAGAGACAGATAATAAAAGAATATTTTTTAAAACTAAGAAGTAGTTTTTCTTCAAAAGGATTGTTGTGGTGTTTTCACTATCAGAAGGGGAAAAATCTAGTGGTAATTCAAATGATATCGATAATTGTGTTATATTTTTATTAATAATCTTCAAGAGCTTTGCCTGCAATTTATCATCAATATCAGCTTTCGTTACATTCTTGGTGACCGAGTTGAGTAAGTAGATGAGATTACTACTTATATTTGGATGTTTCTTGATAATTTTATAGATCTGAGATACCGAGAAACTAACCAAGGCATTTAATGAATTTGGATATGTTTCAAACAAGTCAATTAAAAGAATAATTGATATTCTAGCAATTGGCACTAAATTCCCCGATTCATTCAAACTCAAATGATTGAGCAACGTATTTGCAAAGTCATATATCTTAGTTGGTAGTTGCGCCAAAACCGATATAGCATTTCTAGACACTAATTTATAAATATTCAAAGAAAGCTTATCTTCAGTATTCTCGATCTCAGGCTTCTCACTAGTATCCTTTGGCTTTGACTTGGACTTAGGAGGAGGTACATTCTTGAATTTTTCTATTAATGCGGACAACTGGTTTAAGCATACGTTGTAGTCTATCTCAGTCGTTGTTTCATTATATCCATTCAATTGGGTATTAAGCTGAATTAAATAATTGAATACTTCAGCTTTCTCAAACCGCTCAAGAACCACAGAATATTGATCACTGTTCATGGTTTTTGAGTATTTGTTTAAACTACTTGATTCCAATCACCAACTATGTTTGATACGTATATTAATTCTGTTTACATGCGACATATGACGACATGCCGTTTTGTGATACGACATTTTAACATCAATTTGAAAAGTAGAGAGATCTACGATTAAGACTATCTGTTAGTTAGTTGTACCAGAGCTTAGAGCTCTAAAGGTTTCAAATATGTTGGCTTTGCGACGATTCTTCTTAGGCTGACGCCGTTCTACTGCTTTCATGATTTGAATTTGGTGAGGATTAAATGATTTTTCTGTTTTGTTTAGATCACCGTAGGGTTTGTGTCCTGTAGAAGTTGTAGAATTGCTAGTTATCTTATGATTATTCGACAGTGCATTTAAATTTTGTGTAGTATTATGGCTTTTGCTTGGTGTATGGGTACGGTGGTTCTCATTTGAAGTTTTGTCTTTTTTGTGCTGTTCAGATGTTGATGTATGTCGGGACAATTTTGTGGTTGGAGTTGACTTCATTTGCGTATTATACATGGAACTTTTCAAGTTTTGTACCTTCTTAGACATGCTTTCAGAGTCGGCTGTAAGCTGGTGGAGGCGATGCAATGAATCTGATTTTTTCATACCAGGAGTTGATACTGATCTATTCAGAGACGGAGGGGGTCCATCTTTTAATATGTCTTTCATGCTTAGGAACAGACAGTCGATTTCAGAAGCCTCGTAGTGTTTCAATTTCTTTTCTAGGAGCGAGACACTTGAATTTAGCTCTTGCACAGTATTCTCAAAATTTGTTATGTGTAGTTGTTTCTGGATATTGGCTTGCTTTTCACGGTGTAGATCATTTTCCATTATAGCAATTTTTTCTAGTAGCTCATTATTGAATTGATTCGCCAATTCCAATTTGCTACAGAGCATCCGCTCACTCTCTTCCATACTATCATTGGCAATTTCCACCGACACTAAGTGTTTCTTTAGGGATGATATGGTATCGTCGTATTCCTTTGTCTTCGTAATGGTTGTTTCATTTAGCTCGACCAATTCCTTGTTAAGAGCCGCTATCGACTCCTTCGATTTCTTCAATTGGTCATCTGACACCTTAAGTGCCTCCTGAAGTGCCAGGCTATGTTTCTCGAGTCCCTGGAGCTCTTCTTCTAAAGCCTGTTCCAATTCTCTGCTTGATTCCTGAAACTCGTTTAACTCTAACTCAAGCTCTAACACCTTTTCGACCACCTCTTCTTGCGATAACTGCTGAAGTTCACATCTATTATGTCTCGAGGGCGTCCTCGGTGGTTCATCTGAGGGCGGCGTCTCCATATTTGATCAATATACTCTCTAATCCAGGTCTGAACTACTCGATATCTAAAACATAAACATAAACGTGGCTATATACAGGTTTCAGATGCCACATCTATATGGCCCTGATAAACCTAGAGTACAGACTTAAACTGAACCTTCAACAGTTGTACCGAGTACACACTTCAGCGTATAACAAAAAAAGAAGGATTAAACTCCATCGCATGAGACTAGAATTTGATATACCAGTTACCTAAATTTACCTTTCAAGGAAATTAGTCTACTTCTTTACTTCAAGAGATTATATAACTTTAATTTACTCTGAGTTCTCATAATTGAACATGTAATTCGTTCAAAGTACGTTACTGTTCGGATCAGATGCCTATTGATCATCAGATGTAACCGTGACCTCCCCTAATAGCCGCAATTAACATATATATCATAGTTTTCTAGTATTTCTAAAATTCACGTAAGTATTTGTGATACCAATACGCGTAAAATATGGCACACAAATAATCAACAATTTATAACTAACAACAACTTACTAAAATAAGTGTTACCCTACTTTATTTTATCAAAACAGCGGGTAACCCTTGTATTAATAAAGACACTAGAGGTTGCAAAACGAAGAGCAGAAGATGCAGCATCAACAAGAGATAGGAGGAGCGCAAGCATTACTCCAGTTAGGATCAAAGACCAGAAGTGACGATGAGCATGAAGGCAAACACGGCGAGGGAGACCAATCTTTGAATGACATTAAGTTTAACGATAAAGATGTTGAAAACACAAACGATATCGAAGGCGGACAAACGAATAACGATGACGTTGATTCGGACCCAGAGTTATCAGATGTTAAGACGACAAACCAGCAGATAAATGATGCGGTTGAGGCGGCGGTGATGCGGTATGTTGGAGGTACTTTGGACAATACAGGCGAGAATAATTCGAGCGGTGGCAGAAAGAATAAACGAAAATTGAACCACGATGACATTATGTCTAATATTAATGAGTTCAATCAGTGGACGGGGTTTTTGGACGAAGAAATCACCGAAAACCAGGCGGAAGATTTCAACTCGTTTGGACATCATCAGGGATCTGCACAGCAGCAGCAGCAGCAGCAGCCACCTAACAAGGCATCCAAGAGAAAGAAGAAGAAGCTTGGTGCTGCTGACCAGAGCCACAATGAAATCGATCCTGAACTCACAGGATTAGATTCTACCACAGAACATGATCAGCTTGTGCAGGCGGCTATTATGGATGCCAGGGAATTGGCCAAGCAACTCGGCAGCGGCTCGCTACATGATAACGATGCAGCCTCTGTTCATAATAGTTTAAACAGCTTACCTCCTCATCAGGCGCAACAAGTCATTGCGGCGGCCACAGCAGCTGTTCAGAACCAGGGACAGCCAAATCCTGAGTCTATAGCTGCAATCAACCAATTAGCTCAGGCCGCTTCATCTTTATCTGGGGATTTGAATAGAAATAACCGGGCAGCCACAAAACAGCGGAAAGGGTCAAAAATTGAAGATGGAATGATTAACTATCAGACTATCAAGCCAACCTCGAATTACCGCAAACCTAAATTCAATCATTTAACTTCGATTGATTCGTTGGTCGAAGAAGCGTCTGCCCAAGCATGTAATTGGTACAATAATTTACCACAAACAAACACCAGTGGTCCTCGTATTTTTTCTCCAGAGGAAATTGCGGCCGTTGATCATTTTATTACCGGTTACTGCCATTTGCACAAGTTAAGTCGTCAAGATATTTGTAATAGAATCTGGTCGAATGAAAGAAAGAAGGATAATTTTTGGGAATCATTAACAAGAGTTCTACCATATAGGTCACGAGCTTCCGTATACAAGCATGTTAGAAGACAATATCATGTTTTTGATGTCAGAGCTAAATGGACTAAGGAGGACGATGAAGTTTTAAGGAAGTTAGCATCCACTAAAGAGGGTAATTGGAAAGAGATTGGCGACACTATGGGACGTATGCCAGAAGATTGCAGGGACAGGTGGAGGAATTATGTCAAATGTGGGGATAATAGAATCTTAAATAAGTGGTCGGAAGAAGAAGAAAGAAAATTGAGAGAAATAGTTACCGATATGATGTCGAACATCGGAGAAGACAATAAACTGAAACCACCTTCCATTAACTGGACTGTAGTAAGTGAAAGAATGAATGGTGTTAGATCTCGTATTCAATGTCGGTATAAGTGGAATAAACTAGTCAAAAGAGCCTCAGCTGCTAGAGCATCGTATATGAATCAAGATACAAGATTGTGGCTCTTCCAGAGGCTTCAAAGACTTGGTTTTCCTACTTTGGAGAGCATTGATTGGGATTATATCGTTCATTTATTCAACGAGGAGCAAAAGCAAATTAATAACCGTGATGATAAGAAGGGTGAACCAGAAGAAAATTGGATTGCGTCGGACTTTAAGGTTGGCTTTGAGAAGATGAAATCCGAAATAAAGGATCATAGGAAAATGTCCTTATCAGAGGTCTTGGAAAGATTAGTTGACGATTTCTATATAAGACAAGGCCAAGCACCTCCTCGTCAACAAGCACCAGATCACCACCAGCAATCCCAGCATCATCAGCATCAAGTTGCATTGCCTATACATGGTTCGTCGGATACATCACAATATTCATCGACTACCCGTCAAGTACCTAGCCAATCCGTACAAGGTCATGTTCACGATGAAGAAGATGATGCTACAACCATAGCCAATGCAGCTGTAGCAGCAGTATCAGCTAGTGTAAATGGTGATGATACTCAACAGCAAGAGTATAGTTTATGGAGATGAGCGCTCACAATATGGATATTTTGTACAATTATATACTCAAAAAAATTAGTTCGTAGTTTTTGAGATCGCGAGAATCACCACCTGTAGAAAAAAACATAACAACGTATCAAGTAAACCAATCTGTTAGAACAAATACCTACAGTAAACAGAATATGATCAATTACGATGATGATGAGAAAAGCTTGTTGTCGTTTTATAATATATCGACAATCAATCCGACAACTAAAGAGGATTTGAAGTTGACAAATCAGGAAAATATAGATTCCGACGAGTTGAATAATCTTAGTATTGATGAACAATTTAATGTATTAAGTATGCTTGTTAATGCTAATGCTGGCCATAACAATAACTCGCTGTACAGGTACGACGATGAGGATCATGAAGATCCGTTACGTGGAAGAGGTACAAACGTTATAAAGCACTTAATGCGCCGACAAGTGATTTCTTCTAAGAATGATCCCCAGTTAAATCAATATTTAATTTCTTCACAGAATTTTGATGCACAGAGATTTCTAACCACGGTTCATCAAGACTCATCTATTGATGACTTGGTTCAATCATTAAGCTTTTTGGAAAGAAATATCCAAAGTGAAACAGCAGAATTAAAGATGGTCATAGATTCTAATTTCATGAAGTTTGTGGATTGTAAGAAATCAATTGATGATGTCTTAGTCGAATTTAAGAATCTGAAAACTAAATCTCAACAAGAGCGTGCAAATAGTAAAGTCTTTAATCCCCAAAGACAGAAGAATATGAATAAGAGTGAATCACTTTCGTCTGACTTGGAAGAATCAATAAAAAATATTAATATGGCATCAACTTTACTCATAAGACCAATAGTGGAAAATAAGAATAAAGAACAAAAGTTAAATACTTTGATCGAATTTATCAAGAGCTACAAATTCTTTTTTGATCTTCCGCATGATTTAATTGATTCATTGGCAACTCAAAACCATGATAGATTTATTGACGATTATCACCGTTTCCTTAAGGAGAAAGAAGAATTTAGTCAGAAGCAAGAAGAAAAATACGAAAGAGAAATAGGTCAACTAGATCGAGAAAAAGACGTAGAAGCAATTGAACAAATACACCAAAACCAAGTATTAGTGAATACTGCATTGTCAAAAGTCTTTCAAGAGGTAGATAATATCACTGCAGAATATAGAAAGAAGATTTACAACGAACTTCTTAGTCTCGATCACGAAGTGGGCAGTTCAAGCACTAATTTCCCCAGAGCGAACAATGCCAGGTTCATTCTGTTGGTTGATAAGTTATATCAATTAAATAAGAGCAATAATGCGTCTAACCCTATCTATGAATTTTTAACCACACAACTTAATGGATTACGAAGAGATTTAGACTACCAAATTAATAAATTTGATGCTAAATTTACAATGATGCAAAGAAAGCTTTTGGATTACATAACTTCATTAGCAGAGCATAGAGAAGGTGGATCTCATGTCAGACACATCATTGAAAAGTACAATAATATAGATGATTACTTTAGGGCATCATCTACTTCTTCAGCACCAACAAGCGAAGAGTATGATAAAGTAATTATTAAATTTTTTGATAGTAGCGAGAACTTGGATTTATCATTTATTAATGAGACGTGGTTAGTTTTGCTTAATTTTATTAATTATCTCGACGATCTATTTTTGAGAAGTATGACAAAGTTCGTTAAAAATTATAGTCACTATAGTAATCCTAAGAATGGCTTTAATATTGATGTCGAAGGAAAGATTAGAAATTCATACATCGATCTCGTTGTTCATGTTACAAACAAATTGACCTCGCTATTTAAAGATAATTCTGAAGAAGTGAACCAACTAGATTCGACCCCTGAGAATTATAGCCACTTCTTGCCATATCATACCAACTCTCTCTCGGCTATTTTCTATTTAACTAGTATTTCTTCGAAGATTAATCATTCATTAACGAAAATTGGTAAATGTATGGCAATAGTCGGGAATGCGAATAGAACAACAGATACAAATAAGATTATAAAGTCATTAAGAACAGCATCGGGTACCATTAACCAGAAAATCCTTGAAGCAACTTGCTCGGTCTGGGTAAATGACTGCTCGCAATTCTATGATTTAGAAAACTGGGATATTTACAATCCTATATATTCAAAAAATCAAGGAGCCACGTATACTAAGGCTATAAATATTCTTGAATATTTCGAGGGTTATGTGCTAAAGAAGTTATCAGACTTAGTATTCGCTAAGGATGACGAAGAATTGCATTCTGATGAAGATATACGAATTGTGGCATCATATCCAAGTAAGAGAACTTTAGTTAGTGTTGAGATTCAATTCATGCGCAGTTTAAACGTCTTGGTTGATTCGTTAATGAAAAAATATAATGTTGAAAAATCAAAGGTGAGAACAATCGATAATAGAGATTTAAATATTGATTCTGAATTGTTTAAAGTTTTAACCATGAATAATTTTGACAGACTTTCTAGAGCTATTTATCCAACTTTGATTAAGAAATTCGATAAATTATTCGGGAAAACCCTTCTGCAACAAAATTTGAAATTATATGCGGATATTGATAAAGCAGGTTTAACAATTTTGGATGATATCTTGTTACGTGAAAAGTCATGGATTGATGAAAGAGTTTCTAAGTATTTCCTTGCAGTACCATCCAAAATATTCGATTCAAATGATAAGTTGAAAGTCGAAAGTTACATTTATGAAGTTTTAGTTCATTTTGTTAAATTAATTCATGTTGTGAAGCCGCTAACCGCGATTGATATGTTTGTTAGTATAATGAATGAACTACAAAATTACTTTTTAAAGTTGGTTCTAGAGTACCTCCGATCTTTAAATCAAAATGATGCATATTATTCAATATTAGGCAATTTAAAGTTGGGGATTATCTTTTTCGTTGAAGTATTTGAACCAAGTAAATATGCAAAGTTGAATGACTATTGCATGAATCTAGTTGATATAATTTTGGGAATGATAAATGAAAATGAATCCAACCCAGGTTATACAGATGATGAGTTTGATAAAGTTTTGATGAAGTCTTTGAAGGATTCTGAAAGTGAATTCGATTGCTTCTTATGATAGTATTTAATCAAGGAATATTCTCAGATTTACATATAATACTACCCGTAGAAATTATATTATTAATATACGTATATAAATTGCTCGACTCCAAAATTATAAAACTTACAACCCTTCAACAATGTAAATTAGCCAACGCATCCCAATCGTTTTATGTGTGTGTGTGTGTGTGTATAAATGATCAAGATGCAAACAAAACCTGTGTGATCATCTATTTTTCTAGGTTCTGTGATTCAGCAGTGGCTATTTCTTTAGCTGATGTGGTCGAATCAGATCCGCTATTATCATTTGTTCCCGTAATATTGTGTCTCCTAACTTTTTCGAACAAATCTTCTTGTTCATCTTTGGAAAGCTTTTGTTTCTTCTTTCCTTTGATATGATACATTGGATTCAATTCGGCTAAAGTAACATTCTTCATAAATGGCAAATGACCATGCTTTTCTTCGTATAACATTAAACCTAACGTAGAGACGACAGCTAACCAATACATATTATAGGAAATAACCGAACCGTAAGTTGGAGAATTTTGCCATCCTAACAAAGCATTGAAAACATCCCACCCGTTATCTGTTTCAGGGTTACAGCAATTAACGTGCCACACAGTCTTCGTGACATCATATGTCCCAGGACCAGAACCATTTTCAGAAGCATCACCCCCTGTTTTTGTATTGTAAACATATGACTCGAAATACCAGATACCTCTAGAAAACAAACCAGCTGAAATCAAATACAAGATGCAAGTGGAAATAATCAAGAAGATCTGTAAAGAAAGGGTTGATCCACCATAGTAAAGAATTAAACCCACGATTATACCGGCAATTAGCCCACAAATAACTGGAAGTGGGAATGAAGAAGCAGGACTACTCAATCCAACACCACCTACGAAAACAACTGCTTCCAAACCTTCTCTCAAACAAGTAATAAATGGCAAAATAAACATACAGTACTTCTTGGTAAAGTGTCCTATTCTAAAACGGTCCTTCTTGTCTCCCCCAGTCTTGATTAATGCCTGTGCTAATTTAACTCTCCATTTTTCTTTCATTTTATTGATACGCAACATCGCTATACCCATCAAGGAGATCAAGACGGTAGCAATGATACAGAATATACCTTCCCATAAGTCCTCTGATTTGGACCAAATGTCTTTTCCCAATGAATAAAAGGCACCAATAAAGGCACTACCTAAAATAAGACAAAGTATAACCCCCAGTATTGAACCTGCCCACACCTGTCGGACTAACTTCTTATAAACAACTGGATCTTCAGTGGCTCCCCCTAAACCTTGCTTTAAGAAAGCAAGAAGCACAGAGACGACAACAACAGCCTCTAAAGACTCTCTGAAGCAAATGAAGAAAATTTCAACATTGAAAACATCCACCATTTTTCTCTAACTATATTATTTGTCTCAAAGATGACTTTAATTCAATCTGAGGCAAGTCTTAAAAGATAATGAAGAATTAAATTGAAGCAAATATATCTCCTTAAGTAGTCTTGATGAAAAATCTTTAAAATTTTCAACATACATGATACAGGTTATCAAAAATATCTCGCATTTACTGCTTCTGTAGTCGTTAAAATTCGTTCAAGAATGGCTGTCATACGCTTGGAATTGGACTGTTTTGGTTAAAAATGCACATACGTTAATAACAGTGCGTACAACCGATGCTGAATTCAATTGTTTCTATTGTATTTCATTGCCGAATTACTATAGTCCTACCCAATCAAACTAAATTTCATATTTTAAGCCGATTTAAACTTATCTGATTATTTTTTTCTGCAGTCGATCCCCCTTTGCCAAAGCTTATTGGCTGAAATCTGCATAATTAATTATATCAGATTAATCAGAGAAAAAGTGACACAATTATGCACAGGAACAGATTAATGCCACGAAAAATTCATTTGTAACCGTACATATTAATACTATATACGTCTTGATAGAAATGTTTTTGGTCTAACAATTCCAGTTGATCCATTATTGGAGGAATTCCAACAGGTAAAATACAAGTAGGTGCCATGCAAAAAATGAAATTGGCTTCAATAATCTAGACAAGCTGCTTGTGTAATTTAATGCGCATCTAGCGGCCTTTGAAGGAGATTTACGAGTAGACGTCCGATTTCGGAATATAGAACATTTTATTATGTCATAATTTGACTAACAGTTTTTGACAAGCTTACAAGAGTAGTTTTATTATTTATACATAGGAATATAGAATCATACAATCAATGGAACTCGTCCAAGTTTGTTCACTTCGCGGCCATTTGAATTCAATTACATGTACGGAGCCGTATTATAAAGATAACGAGTTGTCATTAGTTTCGGCAGACTCGAACGGGTGGATTGTGTGGTGGAATATAAATGCTCGGAGACCATTCGGTGTATGGAAGGGCCACGATAGTAATATTGTAACCATTAGACAAATATGTGATGGGTTACTTTTGACGCATTCGAAGGATTCAGATATCAAGATATGGGATATTCTAAATCATTCAAAGGCTAGTCAACGAATGCCTGATGCGAAGTACAATGACGTGAAATTCTTCAACGTTGATGGTTCAGAAGAAGATTGCCTGTTAACGAACGAGTTATTACGGTCATTTCCATGGCCTGAGAATGTGGTCATCCCGGTGAATGCATTGAATTATTGTAATGTTGGCTATTGTGATAAGCACCTAATAACACCTGCAACGACTGATTCAAATAACTTCGACATCTACCTGATATTTACGCCGACTCCTAACGATGAAAAGTCATTGCACAAAAGATTGAATTTGAAACGAGTGGTTACAAGTATGGATCCTTGGAAGCTTTATAAAAAGACCATGGAGAAACTGAATAGGCAAATGGGAATCGAATTTGAAATTGGTGGGGATGAGGACGATATTCTTAAACGTGATAAATTTGGTATTATGATGAAGATATTGGTTGTCCGAAGTGATTTATTTTACATAGGCTATGAATCTGGTCATTTAATTGGATTTCATATAGATTTCTCACAATCTGCAAATGTATCAGATAAACCAACAGATAATGAAGAGCATATTGTACGAGAAAATTCTACGGTGTCTGGGTTATCAAATTTAGTCGATAGAAAAGATAGTTCATTCGACAAGACTATAATCAATAAGGAACCTGTCATCAAAATGGTGTACATAAATAATGCATGTTCTCCAAATCCTATATTATCATTAGAAAATGATGAATTTACGAACAAAGTTCTTTGTGGATCAACTGGTAAGAAGCTAACTGTTCACGACGTACCAGAATCGTATAATTCCCTTATTGAACATTCTGAAAGCCTTGAATATAATCTAAGACATTCTGGGATTCAATCAATATCTCTCAACTCAAGCTTGATAGTAGTGGGGTTTTGGGATGGGATAATCAAAGGTTTTGATCATAATATACGAGAGCTCTTCAAATACAATAAAGCTTTACCAAGGATTGGTATTTTAGAATCCAACAGTGGCCACACCCAACAACCCGACGAGCCAAACAACGTGAAATTATCTGCGGTTAGATTAATAGAACCATTAAAATCAGCATCCAGTGACCGGAACGACTACAAATCATTAGTGAGGCTCAAACGGAATCTTTCGAATAAAAGCTTACTCATCGCTAGTTATGATGATGGTACCATTACTGTTTTTAAAGTGTAATGTTAGGTATATATTATATATTTGTATGGGTAATGTATATGTTATTCACAATTAGAGTACAGTAGGATCTATTTATAACTATGTGGTCACCTCATTAGAATTCTTACTTCGTGGTTCATGTTTGCTAGATACCCTCTGGTGTCCATTACCGGCAATGTTACTATTTTCATTATTATTGTTTCCGTACATAGATTTTCTTTTGGATTTATTATTAGAATTCCTATGGTGTGGTTTTTGATTATTATTTTGCAGAGAGTTTAAATTGTTACTATTTGTGTTAATTTCCTTACTTTCTTGCAATGGAGGTGTCGAATTTCTCAGGCTAGATTCATTAGAATTTTGTCCAGATGGACTTTTGTTGCTAATAGATCTTTTAGACGTATTAATTTTGGCGGGTATGTTATTAAGCTCAATCTTTGTATCAAACCTAGTAGAATTTCTCTTGTTTTTTCTCTTCTTCATCGAGATAGAATTGTTTCTATTTAGGTTCTTCATATTATTACTAGCTTCATTTTGTTCTGGAATGCTTCCTAAAGATGCATCTTCATCAAACGAGGAATTAGAAATTGTATCACAGGATTCATTAATTAAACTATCAAGGTTCACTTCTGAATTTTCATGTGTGTTTAACTTAATCTCTAAATCAGGGTATTTTTCTACCAATAATTTTATATTTTCAACATTATCCTTCAATATGGACTTAGACTCTTGACCATGAAGCTTAGCTACCAGTGCTAGATTAGACAATAACTCCAATACAGTTTTATTTTTATTAACGTATAGGTTATCCATTGTCTTTCGCTTATTGGTCAAGCTATCAAGCAATGTGTCAATATCTTTGTCGCTGTTCGAAAACTTCGAGTTGAGTTCAGTATACTTCTCCAAGTTCTCCTTCTTATAGGTCTCAAACTTCGAAATCAAATCATTGAGCTGTTTCTCGTAGTGCTTCTTGTATTCCACCTGGGATGCGATTAGAGCATCATATGCAATTTTTAACCTCTCATACTCAGCCGTCGACGAAGCAGATGATTCTTGCAAATTATCACATCTGATTTTCATATTCTTATTATTCAATGTAAGAGTCATATTGCTTGAACTCAACTCGTTGTACTGGTCTTCCAAATCAACGATTCTTCTTTCCTTTCGCTTCAATAATGCATTAATCATATCATTTTCATGTTTTGCATTGGCCAATTGATCAACAAACAGATCATTCTTCTTCGATGCCACTGTATACTTGGTTTTATAGTTATTGTGAGACACTTTTAAGTTTTCAAGCTCATCCTTTAGACCATCTATTTGCGAATGTAAAGAATCAATTACTCGTGAAGTTGGTTTATGTTTGATTGGACTGCTATCTTCCATTTTGTATCAATTTTTGGTATCGAGAGCAAACTTACGTTAATGAAAGAATGAAGTATGTCTATATAGCACAACTATTTTTGACCAGGCGTTGTTATAATTATAGCTATTGCTTTCGTGGTACGAAGTATTCAGTTAGCATTGTGAAAATTCCAAAATTTGTAAACAAACCAAAAATATTACGCGACGACATTATCATCCGTTGCGACATTCCCATACGTCAACGGTATTACCCGAATTTTTGGCTGTGATAATATTGGTGGAACATTCTATTTTCACATCCGTAAGGCGGAAACTATCATATTTAGGGTACCGTGGAAGTAAAGGATATCGAGACCTACAAGATAGATATTAACTGTATTTAAAGGTCTGAAGTTTCGTACTGTAGAACGATTTCCATTCCCATTCCCATGTACATCACGTGTCGTTGGTTCTTATCATTCTATCTTCTCTAAGTAACCAAATGGGGTGTCTTCTGGATAGCAATGAATTCAACACCTTTGAAAACTATAGAAGACTTGAAGTCGGGACAGTTAGTAGCCGAAGCACAAGATATAATCAAATCTATTGAGAAAACATGGGTCAGAGACAAATGTTTCTCGTATAAGCTAGAGAGAAAACCGGGAACTGTGGCAGTACAAACTTTTCATAAAGATGGTCTCAACAGGGACTATTGGTGTGCAAGGAGCTCGTCGCTTGATGAATTGAGTAATGATGACAAATCCAACTACTTCTCGAAGCTTCAAAAGTATATTATAGGATCGATGGACAATATGTCTAAGACTCATACTGAATATGAGAAGAACTACATACACGAACTAGTAGATTATGACCTTAAGGAAATCAGTTTGGCACCTAATGAAGAATATGATACATTCACATATCTAGCAAGACTATACTATAAATTTCCGTTCCCGCTAAAAAAGAGGGTTTTCCATGAGGTGATACATATATGCAAATCTAAGACGACTTCAACGGCGTACGTTATATCTTTGGCTATTGATCCAAAATGCTATTCCGATGAACCAGTCAATATGGTTAAAGCTCGGTATACCTCTATTGAAAAAGTTAGCTTCGATAGGGCCACAGATCAACTACAATGGATTATGTGTACATGTTCTAATGCAGGTGGAGCAATACCTAACTGGCTCGGCAAGTTGAGTATTAACGCAGCAATTGCTAAGGATGTACCAAGCTTTTTAAATTGGTCCAATTCTAAGTAACTATTATGTATCACCTGTAATACTGAAGCTCTCAAGCCAGAGTTTAACATCTTCTCCTAGGTTATTTAAAAAACCTAAATTGGCATAATCTGAAATTTGATGAAAAAGTGTATCATCATTAATATGTTCCGAAGCAACAGTGGAAGGCGAAGAATCTATTAGATTGGAATTCCGATTACGGTTAGCATCTTTCCTCTTAGCATTTGTTTTATGATACCTGTCATGACTTTTTATTATTATTATGAATTTATTATTATGTTTAATGTAGTAAAACATCCAATCAAAATGCTTAGTGTAATTGAATTTATGGAAGTATTCATTTATGTTACCTTCATGAAAGAATTCTTTATCGTTCTGTATTATGAAAAGATCACTTAATTGATCATGTAATTGGAAAATAGTATTCTCATATTTCCGATTTACTTTAGCGTTTTCATTAAACAATGCAATGTCAGAAATTGGGAGATAAGGTAAAGATGATTTTATCCACCCTTCATTATTATCATATACAACAAAATAAAAATCGTTATGTGTGGTTGTATCAAATCTCGCTTCTGCGTGTTTTCTGCTGCTCCCAGTCAGTCTATTTAATGATCTGGGTAGTGAGTCAATACTAGCTCCGATAAAGCTACCACATGTCATCGTATTGGAAATCTCTTCAATTGCTGGACATAATATTCCTTTAGATAATTCATTATAAAACAGTGGATTGTCGAGCGCAGATAAATAAGAATCATAAATTAAGGAAAATACAATTTTGTCTTTCCGGAATATTACCAACATATATTCTCTTTCCTCTTCAATTATATTACCATTGTTGTCTTTGCCATTTGATATCAAATATATTAACTTTTTATTAATTTCAAAACCTGATCCTTCATACATCGTTAAACCTGTTAGATAATGACCACGGTAATCATCGGATTCATCTATTGTTGAATCATGATCATTTCCAACGTCCGTTTGCGAAATCGGTGGTTGTTCTTGAGTATTATCCGACTTGAATGGATTTAAATGTGATGGAACAGAAAACCAGTTTCCACTCAAGGATTCTGGCCCATTTGATATTGTTGTATCTATAGTATTATTCATAACCCTCAAACTCATGACATTATTCATAGTATTACTTAATGGCAGAATAATTAAATTATTTGTTAAATGAATAGGATTGAACATTTCAAATGTCGACGCTGCGGTAGATTTCATTGACCTGACATCAGTGTCATCAACAGGGGATGAATTTTTTGGTGATTCATGAAGACCTATGCTTTGTATTTCTGGTTCCTTGTTATGCTCAAGAGTTGAAAATATTTCTTTATTTTTATGTCTAATCAAACTCTCTGTGTCAAACTTATTATGAATGTCAAAATATTCTAACCAATTATATAAGCCAACCATTGACTTTTGGGGAATAGCATTTTCCTTAATATCATCATTAAATGAACTGGTAGCATAGACCATACCATAGTTCTTAGGCTTGGATTTATCAAAGTAGGAAACTATTAACCCCTTTGGCAGTAATTCTGATGATCCCTGACTTATAATTTGCTCAACTTGAGACTTTAAGTTATCCTCTAAGGTTATAGATGATCTTTTATACGTTATCGGTTGATTTTGGTTGTTCAACAACCCTAAAAACCCTTTATGATTTAATCTATTGGGCCACAGTAATTCTGAAGTAATCGTGAATTCTTCTTTATTGAAACTATTAAAAAAATCACCCCAGTACTCAAGTAGTATGTTTTCTAATACATCAATATTATAATCAAGTAAAAGTTTGTTGAAAGAAGAATTTAGGGTAACAAAAAATATGTATGCTTGGTCAATTAATTTTTTTAATTGATAACTTATCATTCCCGATTTATTCCTAGAATTCAACGGTATAGAGATACAGCATGCAACATAATAATTACTCTCGAATGTTTCGACAACAGTTATTGACTTCGAAGTCACAATAGTGTTATTATTAACCTTGGAATTCTTTGCAAAATTATTACCAAATGATTCAATACCACGAATTAGGCCTAGTATTTTCAATTTATTGTTGATCATAGTATCTCCATTATTATTTGGGGAAATGCTGAAAGAATTATCCGAAACAAAGCATAGTATTTGCTTCATTAATTCTTCATTTGATTCACTCTCGCTATCAACTAAAGTCGGGTTATAAACAAGTAGGTACTTTAATTTTGGGTTATCATTTTGATCTGAAGCGTGATCGCTTGTTACAATTTCTGAAGCTTGAGTACCCAACTGCGGTATGAATTGAGTAAAATACTTATTCATTTTCCTACATTATTCTGTATCATTTCGTACATATCGTATGAAATCAACTTTTTAAACTGATAACATCAAGTAACACAAAAATAGCACTCATATATTTACATTTATATAACAACTTTAGAGTATTACGTCCATATATCATTCCAGCCTATATTCTTCCTGACTGCATTAGAAAACCCTTCATTGTATTTTACCCAGATTCTTGTTAGCTCATGATTGGTATCATGCTCATTAATTTGACTTGCGACAACATCATACCTGCCTTTAAAAAAATCAAGACTACTTAACCTGCTCTTCTTTTTCTTATTTTCGATATCTTCATCTTGTTTAGAGTTCAGTTTACCAACAGTTCTCTTCTTATTTTGCTTTATCATCTCAAGTCTTTCAATTTCGGATTGAATTAATGGGAAGAGCCACTGGCGCTTTATTTGGACTTGTTTACTCAAAGTAGATGCTGAGACCGGCAGGAAATAGGTCTCAAAATTAGTAATAGTATCCCAATTGGGGGATAATTGCAACAGTATTTGTCCTGTTTCAAGATCCCGTTGATTTTCCAATTTCAAATCCATTTCCTTAACTAGATTTGCAACTCTTTCGATCAACTTTTTCTCGTATTCTTTCAAATTTGCTTTTAACTTTCCATCTGAGGTATCTGGGGTCAAAATTTTATTCAAGAATGGAAGAAAATAACAAGAAAAGGTATCATTTGTCTCACCACCACCGCCGATGCTCAACTTTAATGATAACGGAAGTCCTTCCAGGAGTCTTTTTGTCACGGACCTATTTTGTTTCATTAACTCATATGCTTCAAATTCAATGCTCTTGATATTAGGTATAAGAGCATTTTCCTTGGGGAACTTATTAGGGTTCAATTCACTGAAAAGTGACCAAATCTTCATGCTAACTAAACTCGAATAGTAATCAATGCCATTATTATTATTACTCATTAAATCATAATAGCTTAGCCAATCACTTAATATGGAAGGTTTCTGTAAAGAATCATCTTGATGGTATACAACATCTAAATACTTATTGAAACATCCCCTGATAACCTTATCGAGGCTCCCACTACTGCTTGTTGCCGACTTACCACTACCATTCGTGACAATATCCATTAGTGCATTAAAATTCTCATCCTTCGACAATTGCGAATCCCTTTTAAAGAGGATGTCCACCATCGAAAACCATGAAACCTGTGTGTCCTTATTGAGTTTATGTGCTTCAGTAGAATCATTAGACTCTGTAGGTAAATCAATCTTACGACCGTTAAATTGTAAGTAGTTGAGACATGCGCGTATATCACCTTCGCAGACCTCAACTACTTCACCGATTTGTCGATAATCCATACCAATATTTTCACGTTCATTGATCAACATCAAATGTTCTTTTACAGATCTCGAAGCATTTCCACTAGACTTCAAGCCTGAGTTTAGTTTGATCGTTGAGGGCTTTCTAAAAGTCACAATATCGCATAATGGTCGTAATTTGTCCATAGGCGAACTACCGTAACTCCTTGCAGAAGTACCGGTACTATAAATATCATTTGCTATACAGATAATAGGTCTGTTAAGCATGAAGTCTTTTGTTTTCTTGGAATTTCTATTCCTTGTTTCACTTATAGAGGATTCTATATATCCTTTATCTTTCTTAAAAGTCTTGTGCAAAACTCTTTGATCAGAATAAGCTAAATCATTTAATACTTTTACTATTTCATGTGCGTTAACACTTGAGTCTATTTCATCAATAACAAGACAAGTTGGTTTTCCATTTGATGTCAACGAATTAGTTGTCAATGCATTCATGATTTTTAATTTCAATGCAGCAGTTGCATTTGTATATGTAGAACCTGAGCCTGGGTTACTTGAAGCTTGAGGCAAGCCATCCATGCTATTCGAGGCATTTAGTTCTTGAACCGAGTATCCCATCTGACGAGCTAATAGTTGTGCGCAGGTTGTCTTACCGATACCCAGCGGCCCATTGATCAATAGAAACTTCTTATGCGGACGACCAAACGTGTCAACATTATCATTAGAAACATAATCTTCTCCGAATACAACAGATGACCACTTTTTCAACCAATGTAAAATTAATCTATACTGTCTATCATTTCCAGCTGAACATAAATCAACAAATTTTAAAGGCCGGTACTTTTCTGCCCAGATTTGGCAAGGTTGAGTCTTTTTCGTTGGTTTGCTTTTCCGCTTGGATCTCTCATGATTCTTCCTTAATGATTTTCTCGTATCAAGCCTATTAAATAGTTCATCCATATTAATTATATTATCAGTCACTTCATTCTCTATGGAAAGAATATCTGTATTGTTTATATGCTTCTTTTTTGGCTTTAATGAAATAATACTACCATCGACTAATTTCGCCTCCTTCACGATACTCAGGGTGTCATTTTCGCCATCTTTAGCTATAGTTAAAATGTCAGGTATGGTATTTTCATTCGCTTCAACCTTCTTGCTACTATTATCTGTTATGTTTCCTAATAAAAATGAATCGCTCAAATTGATGTCATTTGGAATTTTATCTGCTGTGGAATTCAGATCGGTTTCATTATTTAGTAGCATTGATTGACCGAATGATAAATTATCGAAGTCTAAAGACTGGCCTATATCTTTATCTACTGTCATGTTGACGTTAACTTCGCTAATACGTCTATCAATAATTTCTAAGTCATATAGAGATTTTTTAGTTGTTTATCTACGCGCGATTTTCAACGCGTACTTAATCTTTCTGATGAACTAGTACACAACTATAAGAATGCTACCATTATTAATATAACTAATGAAGAGTATAGACTACATTACCTGAAACTATCAGGAAGAGTTAACATATCATCCACTATTTTTGTAAAGTTAATAATAATATATCAGTCTAACATATATAAATAAAACTGAAGAGGATGATGTATATAGCTATTCATAATAGATTCCTGTCTAAACTCTTACCGAGTCTCTCGATTATATCTAGTTCAATTAATATCGAAGGATCTTGGTGCTTCACCTTCAGGACCAATGAATTGAGGATCTCTCCATGGACCAATATCATTTAAGTATAATTCGTCATCAGTAACATTAGAAGCACCACCGTATTTGGTTGGTAAGTTCTCGGCTGGGATTTGTTTTAATAATTCCTTCTGGTATGATGAACCGAGAATGTGGATCTTAGAAACTGTAACTTGATCCAAAAATGGCTTGAATGCCTTGAAAGCAGTAGAGAATCCGAATGGAGCATTAATACAATAAAACTTACCCATTCTTTCTGGGTACATATCTTGACCAATTGCCGAAGCTTCCTTAACATAGTTGATCACTTGATAAGCAGTCGAAATTGAGATTCCCTTCAAATCCATAATGGTACAAGAGGTCTCCACTAAGTGGCCCTGTTGACGAGAACATGCTGGCAATCTAAAAGTAGTAAATGATTCGTATTCCCAAACTAAATTCTTCAACATTCTTTCTTGAGTGGTGATCTTTAACATTTCAGTCAAGTTAACTTTACCCAATTCTTCGAAATAAATTGGACGACCATCCTTGTCAATCTTGTGGTAATATTGAGGATATAACTTAGCAACCAATGGCTTCTCATCATAATGAAAGTCGGTCAAGATTGTGTTGGCTCCAAAGTCTTTTCTCCATTTTTCACACTTGATAAACATTTGCTTAGTCTTAACAATGTCAAACTTTCTTGCTCTCAAAAATCTCAATAATGATGCATCATCCAAACGTTCCTCATACCCAGCAGCACTTAATTCATCGTGTAATTGTTGTAAGGTCTTCTTTTGATCATCGGTTAAGTTGGAAGTATATCCGGTTTGATTGCTTGGTGCACTTACCTGAGGATATGACGATAAGATTTCTTTTTCTGCAGTTGTCATTTTCTAGTATCGTCACCTATGTTGACCTATTATCAATCTATAATATTCTAATCAAAAGGGAATAAATATAACGAAAAGTCTCTACTAATGTTGAGGTGTCTAAAAATTTGTTTGCTCAATCCCATGTTTATTGATTACATAATCTCCAAAATATTGTACATACTTCATTTTGACTACTATACATATTATTACATGCCCATTAGTTCTTTCTTAACCATTTCTTGAATGGGTTCTTTGTAGTACTTTTCATCATACTACCTAGAGAATTGGTACTAAGAGACATTGGCATATTGGAATTGTTGTACAGTGCATCGTTTGGACTTGCTTCTGTAAATTTCAACTTCAAAACATTCAACGCATTATCTGTGAGTTTCTTCAAGTTATTGGGCACAACAGTATCTAATTTATCTAAATGTACGATACAGTCTCTGCTTGTGTCCAAATAAGCATTCGAAAGGATTTCGTTGGTAAATGCATCCCAATTACTTTGATGAGATAAGTAATTGATTGGGTATTCGTACTTTTCTAAAAACATTTCTAACTCGGTTATTTTTTGGGTTAAGTTAGTACTTTGTTTTTGTAGATCCTTTAATGTTATATCGGAGGCTATGAAAGAGAATATATTATCATCACTCCTGCATAACGATTTGATAAATCCCTCTGTATCGTTGTCTCCAGCTAGGTCCAAGAATTCTGATTTTTCAAATTCCAAGGATCCAATTTGATAAACATTCTTCTCGTCATTCAAATGTATATCACCAGTATCGTCAAGCGAATTACGTCCATTGTTTTGTGGTTGAGACTGATTTCCGTTATATGAAATAGAACTTTGGATACTTAGGGAAGAACCAGAGTTGACAAGGCCTCGAGAACTTGGACTTAACAAATTATTATTACCTGATCTCGCTTTAGCAAAATCTAATAGGTGAATTAATTCGGTCAATCTAAGATATTTATCAATAAGATATGGTGTGGTCGGTAATTCCAGTGAAGACAAATCATCCGACAACCCCAAGTCAAATCGTTTAACTTCGTGTGACAAATCCAAGATTTTTTCATTGAAATCATTCTTTCTTCCAGTTATTTTATCAAAATATTCAAACAATTCACTTTGGTGCTTAGATAAAAATGTATTCATCTTTACTAAATGAGGCTCCTTATGAGGAGAAAATGATTGTCTATTAGCCAAATTCAATAAGATTTTTGCAATTAAGGTCAAAGTTCTTTGAGTTTTCCCGGTTTGATGCTCCTTGGTTAAATAAAACAACTTTGGATTTAGAATAGCGGGACAGAAAAATCTCAAGAAAATAAACGAACTTAAACAATTTAAGGAAGTTATCTTATCGTCTGGGTCACAGGCCAACTCAACCTTTGTCCTAAAGTTCTTGAGTTGAGACTTGATTTGTTGTGGTAAGTCATTACTTGTGATATAAATTTTATTCCAAACTTCTTCAGCATAAGTATACAAATTATCAAAATTCATTTCGATTCTATCTTGCACTAATTGAGCTTTCTCGTCCTCCCAGTCAGAGTCATAATCATCACTATCACTTGGATCACTTTCTAGTTCAAAATCATCAACTTTTTTTCCTTTTCTCTCAGCATTTATCTGCAATTTAATATATCTTGGATCTGTTTCACAATCTTTCTCTTCCTTAGAAATCTTACTAATAAATTCACCAAATACTTTTTCTAAGTATTCTTGGCCAATTCTTAAATTATAAATCTCTAAAGACTTTGAAAATATGGATAGACCCCTAAATAATGTATTGAAAACGTTATTGCTCGAGCTTGAATTTCCAGGCCCTTGACGAACTGGACTCATCTTATTCGACACATAATTTTTTCTTGTTTGTTTATCTACGTTAACCAATTCTACTTCCATTAATGACTTGAACCATCTATCTTCAATTCCAAGGCTCTGGAATATATCTAACATGATCAAACTAACATTTTCGAATTCTGAAGGCGGAACATTAAGATTGCAAAATTTAATAAGCTCTTTCATTGGTGCATTTAATAGCATATTCTCTAGCGTTTTGTATACTTTGGGGGGTAAGATATGATGCTCCTTCAACTTTACTGTCAATAATAATTTTCCGATAGGCAAATTAGAAGAATCATAAATTGACAACCTTACGATTTCATTGTTCACTGAATTTGAATCACCCTGTTGTAAACCTTGCACGTTCATATTATTGTCCGATCCTGAGCCGAAGGTCATCGTCGAACTTGTACTCAACTGCTTGGTTAAAATATCTGGTGTTAGATATACTGTTCCTATTAATCTATCATTTGCCAGATGAGTCGAATCGTTAGACTTGGCTTTTTTAATTAAGATGTGAATCATTTGTGTCAGTATTGGTAAGTCAGTAGAAAACTCTTCTTTCCAGAATGGGTTTCCAGTATGAGATACTAGCGCAGTTCTTGACCAAGGAAGTCCCCACATGATAACTTCCGCGTATATCTTACCAGAGTTAGGAGTATTTGGAAATTCATCGAATTTGGCTTCGATTATATCAATGGTGACCTTTTTGGATACTCTCAAATTCTCTTTGCTATAATGACTTAATGGAACTGCCTCCCTTTCATTTTCGGGTTGTAAGGTATCCATGCTGGTATCCTCTTGTTGAGCTTTACTGTTAATTAAAGTCAGTTTCGGGCTAAACGAGCCAATATATTCTCTCATTGCGAAGTAATTTAAACCAACGAACCAGTCTTCCAAATCAATATGTAAAGGAAACTCAATCATAATTCGCAGGTTATTTTGAATATCTTTACCATCTTTCGTCAAAAATGAACTACTCAATTGGTCTTTCGTAGAACTTATAGTCTTAATACGATTATTCCATCGTAAGTCTTTCAAATGGCCAATGAACAAAACGTTAGAATTGTCGAAAATCGAGTGATGAACTTGTCTGATTTCGGATGACAAAACATTTTTAATATCAATAGAATAAAGTAAGGTACCATCTAATTCAGTGATGAAATTCAAGACACCATTGGACTTTAAAACACCCATGGTATAAAACCATCCTTCACTAATATTGTCTGATTGCAAATTTCCCGAATTATTGGATGCACTAGATCCATCGCCATGCGTAGTGTCGTAGCTTGAATCTATCTTGGGTTGGTATACTGGGGCCTTAACTCCGGGCACCAACTTAAGATTCTTTGACTTTGCAGGTATTGGTCCATAAATCTTAAATCTACACACTAATACTTCATGAACGTTGTCGACAGTAGAGGGCGAAACCTTATTCTCGCAGTACCACTTTTTTGCCAAGTTCTGTGGTCTCAACGATTGCCAAACAAGTAAGCACGGCAAAAGATTGACAAAATTGGTCTTGTAAGGAATCTTAATATACAATTTTTCATTATCATGTGTCTTGATATACACCACAGGCGGCTCTTCGTTATTGCTGCTGTCCGAATTGTTGGTAAGCGAACTGGATTTTCTCGTTAGCCTTCTCCTAGTCAATGACTGCAGCTGTTGTTGGTTATTATTGATGTGCGGTATGATTTGCACAAAACAGGATTGTAACGATTTTAGTAATATATACTCTTTCTCGTCTTCGTCGCTTGATATCATCTGTCCCTCACTGGTAACAGACAATATATTTACGTAATGCCAAGTGATCGAGTCATTCGACACTAAAAACTCTCTCCCTTGGAACACCCCTTTCTGTTTAGATATAATTCCGTGAAATGGCGTAGGATACTTCATGATTGAATGTATAGCAGTCCATGTAGCTTAAATAATATATTTACGAAATTCCAAAATTCAAGTCGATATTTCTGTTTCTGTACACCAATTCAATTTCTCAAGACTTGGTATGTGGGTTAATTAACTGGACCCTTCTTACTTATACAATAACTCCTACTACTCAAGGTGTTTAACTAGTAATATACAATATTATATGAAATAGATCACTAAAAATTTCGCTTGAGATCAATTTTTTACGCGCCTAAGGGAAGTTGTAACAATATATCACGTGAACCCGTATTCTTTGTTCTTTCTTGATGCAAAATAAAAATCACTACTCGAGGGTTTCTGACACCTAACAGCCTGCCCGGACGTGTCAAAATGCCGTGGTAATAGGGGATTATCACTTTGGGAGAAGTCCCAATATTAAAATTAATTTCTCTGATCATTTCAGCGTCTCTATCTTTCTGAGTGCGCTACCTGCAAGTCAGTGAGCCAAAAAAAAAAAAAGGGGGTCTTGATAATTGCTCGTGCAGATGGAAACAGAATTTCTTTAACCTGCCTGGAATTTATTCCGTTTTCAAAGTGGCATGTAAAGTAAACATACCAGACATATTTCCGCTTTAGGATTAATCATTACCGTAATTCAGGCTGCAATACCCATCTAACACTAATAATTCTGTCGTGAAACTCAGAGCATACTCAAGCCGCGTAGGCATTTCAATGCACGACTAATTAGACGAGAAAGGAATAATTTTCGTCAATGTATCACGGGACTGAAATTAGGTACCGGCTTGTTAAGGACGTCAACTGACAAACCAAGCTGCAGTATGTTATCATAGAGGTAATATGTCCCTGGATTTTGATATCGCGCAGCAGTGGAATTGAGGAAGTATTGTAGGTCTGAGGTGTAATTAATGTAGAACTATTTGCTGCGATTTCCAAGAAGAGTAATATGGAGCTAGAGATTTTCCGTAATAAGACCCCGAGCTCGGAACTAGTTGCTCTCGGACGATTTGTAGATATATCGGGACACACGAGGCCATTATACGTTACAAAAGCACTTTTCTTGGAAACGACTGAAAGATCATAAAGAATAACGCATACAATTCTGCATATCTTGCCATGCAGGGGATAATCTGATTTGCTCTACTTGAACTTCAAGACGTGACAAAGGCACTTCAATACAAAACCACTAGCTGTTACCATTTTTGTGAATCGCGGTCTATATGCAGTAGGCGTACCAATTTTTCACCAAAAAAAAACGTTCGATAGATGATAATACATACTAACCTAGTAACCAATCTGTAATCGTACCTCTGGTAGTTTAATGTATTGGTACATAGACAAGTGAATTCGACGACTTTTCATTAGGGCAAACAAAATAAATGAGTAATTTATTATTCCAAAACGTTGATAGTAACTCAGATGATGAGAATAATGACCAATTAATTAATAGTAGTAATACGATTTCAAATAA
Source organism: Debaryomyces maramus (assembly GCA_030583545.1). NCBI lineage: Eukaryota > Fungi > Ascomycota > Pichiomycetes > Serinales > Debaryomycetaceae > Debaryomyces > Debaryomyces maramus. The sequence goes on from JAJMIL010000002.1 coordinate 961,188, forward strand.
TCAAAGTACTCAGACAAATGGCATAGGTGAGATGGATGCCCACGGGGCAGTTTACAGTGCTTATGATGTCTCAGGGTCTGAAGGTGAAGCTGAGGCAGCTTCTGACACCATATCTGACAGAGAGTTAGATCTACACCAGGAAGACTTACCAGAACACTCTTGTGCCTATTGTGGTATTCATTCGACCACTTGTGTTATCAAATGTAACACTTGTAATAAGTGGTTCTGTAACTCAAAGTCTAATTCGAATGGGTCGCATATAGTCACACATTTGGTTCTATCAAGACATAATGTCGTTTCTCTCCATGAGGATTCTGACTTAGGTGATACCACATTAGAATGTTACAATTGTGGAAATAAGAATGTTTTCATTTTAGGATTTGTGAGTGCCAAGCAAGAATCTGTGGTAGTTATACTTTGTCGGTTACCATGCGCACAGCTGAAGGACATAAACTGGGATACCAGTCATTGGCAATCGTTAATAGAAGATAGACAATTCTTACCGTGGATTGCAGCTAATCCCTCTGAAGATGAGCTTATAAATACCAACTTGATTACACACCAGCAAATATCTAAATTAGAGGCTCAATGGAGGTTAAATAGAGATGCTACTATTAATGACATCAACAATGATTTGCAGGATGAAGAAGAAATCTTACCTATTTTAATGAGATATAATGACGCATTCCAATACCAAAGATCGTTTGCCCCATTAATAAAATTAGAAGGTGATTTTGATAAAAATTTAAAAGAATCACAAGCGCTAGAACATATATCAGTCAAATGGGCGCTTGGTTTAAATAACAAGCATCTTGCGTCATTTACGTTATCAACTTTTGAGAGTAATGAATTGAAGGTCGCCGTTGGGGATGAAATCATCCTTCGTTACAATGGCATAAATCAAGAACCTTGGGAGGGTAATGGATATATCGTAAGGTTGCCAAATGCCTATCAGGAAGAATTTACTTTGGAGTTGAATCCCTCTAAGATACAGCCACCTACCCACTTCACAACTGACTTTACAGCCGAATTTGTTTGGAAGGGTACTTCATATGATAGAATGCAACAAGCAATGAAAGACTTTGCTATTGATAAGGAATCCGTATCAAGTTATATTTACCACAAAATCTTGGGACACGAAGTTGCTCCTATTGAATTTGATATAAAGCTACCAACAAAATTCTCACATCCAAATTTAACTGAATTGAACATGTCACAAACAAATGCAGTAAGATCCGTCTTACAGAGACCATTATCATTAATTCAAGGTCCTCCTGGTACTGGTAAGACGGTAACATCTGCAACAATTGTGTATCATTTGTCAAAATTAAGTAAAGAAAAAATATTGGTCTGTGCTCCTTCAAATGTAGCGGTAGATCATTTGGCCGATAAGTTGAATCTCTTGGGATTAAAAGTTATTCGATTGACTGCAAGATCTCGTGAAGATGTTGAAAGTTCAGTCAAAGACTTGGCTTTGCATAATATCGTTAATAAGTTAGCTAAAGGTGAATTGAAAAAATTGATCCGTTTAAGAAATGAATTGGGAGAATTATCAGAATCTGATTCGAGACAGTTGATCAAGCTAACAAGATCATCTGAATCAAAAATCTTAAGCAAATGTGATGTAGTTTGTTGCACCTGTGTAGGTGCAGGGGATAAGAGGTTATCCAACTTAAAATTTAGAACTGTTTTGATAGATGAAAGTACGCAGGCATCTGAACCAGAAGTATTAATTCCCATGGTTAAAGGAGCAAAGCAAGTTATTCTAGTTGGTGATCACCAACAATTAGGACCTGTGATATTAGACAAAAAAGCCGGTGACGCTGGTTTAAAGCAATCATTATTTGAAAGGTTGGTTGTTTTAGGTCATGTACCAATCAGGTTAGAAGTACAATATAGAATGAATCCATGTTTATCGGAATTTCCTTCAAATATGTTTTATGAAGGCTCATTACAAAATGGTGTAACCACTAAGCAAAGATTAATTGAAAATTCAATTTTTCCATGGCCAGTCCTTGATACCCCTATGATGTTTTGGGCGAATTATGGCCGTGAGGAGATATCTGGAAGTGGTAACTCATTTTTAAACAGAGTTGAGGCTATGAATGTTGAAAAGATTATTACAAAATTGTTTAAGGATGGTATCGAACCTCATCAGATTGGTGTTATAACTCCATACGAAGGTCAAAGAGCGTACATTGTTCAATATATGTCAATGAACAGTACAATAACTGAATTAAAAGAAAAGTATTTAGAAGTAGAAATTACTAGTGTTGACGCTTTTCAAGGAAGAGAAAAGGATTTCATTATCTTGAGTTGTGTTAGAGCTAACGACCAACAAGTCATTGGGTTTTTAAGTGACCCCAGAAGATTAAACGTTGCTTTAACTAGAGCCAAATATGGATTGGTAATATTGGGTAATCCAAGGGCCTTGTGCCGTAATACTTTGTGGAATCATTTATTAATTCATTTCAGGGAAAAAGGTTGTCTTGTAGACGGTTCATTGGATAACTTACAGTTGTCTATGGTCCAATTGAACAATGCTAAAGCAAACGTTAATCATGCCAATTCAAAAACTTTCATGCTGCATCAACATTTTGGCAATGATTTTGACACAGCCAGTGTAATGTCATATGCTCCAAATGCAAACAATTCAATGCTAGGAAAACAACAATGGCCAGCTTTAGGAAAGCCTAGCGAAGATGGAAATACGTTTGTTGAAGGGTCTAATCCAATCAATTCCAACTTTTTTAACAAACTAAACAAATTAGGCAACATCGGTAACTACAATGATGAAATGAATAATATAGATGATGATATTAAGAATATTACTAGTTCTTTTGCTGCAGGCTTTAATTTGAACTAGTTATTTAGTTATATAGTCAAATAAAGAAAACTCGTATTTTTTTATGTCGCAAACAATTCGGTTTTTGACATAAATTTCTCGCAAATGACAATTCCCCTGTTTAAAAGTATATACTTTTGAGAATAGTTTAGATTGAAGCATTTTACTGATTAAACTATAATTTAAAAGACATCTACATTTTAACTATGTCTAATGGTAAAGAAGAACTGATAAACCATAGATATAGTAAGGTTCGAGAGTTGATTGATCCTATAAAATCGACATTACAAAGTAATAACAATAGCCTAAACAGTAATAATGTGAATACTTTGAATAATAGCCAAAAGAATGGTAGCGATATTTCAATTTCTAACACAAGTATGGATGACTCAAGTTCAAATCAAACTACGGTGAATGACTATGAATCAACTGGAGATTCAAGTTCCATAATATTTAAGAATAATCATCGCACCAAATTAACGAATCAAGATGTGAGATTAATACTTTATTTAATCATTAACATAAAGCCATTCAAGTACGTGGGTGACAGGTCCCTAAGCCAAACAAAAAAATGGGAAATTATTCAAGCAAAATATGCAGAAATAAAACGTAAAGAGTCGAATACTTATTCAGAGGTTGTGGTGCCGACAGTAAGAACACTACAAAGACAATTAGCGACGGCTATCAAAAAGGCAAAACAGAGACGGCAAAGTGGTATTTTGAATGGTAGAAACCATAATGACTTGAATACATCCTATGTGATATTAAGTTCTATTACCAAAGACAGCACATTAAATGATTTGGAATTAGCCTTATTAGAGTTGAATGAACTAAGCGAAAAATTAAAAACAGGAAAAGGAACTAATACGCCAGTTGCTATTGAGTTACCTAATGCAGGAATGTTACACTCGTTTGACTTAGGAAAGTCAGTTACATCGCCAATTGAAGCTTCAAATATAGGGACAACTACAGCACCAACTAATACTACCTATCCTTCTAAGGCTGACCCTATACCGACGAATCAAAGTAACTCATTTCAAAAGATTAACGATAACTATAACACGGTTCGCGGTGTAATACATGAATCTAATTCTTCTAGCCCGCAAGAACTCTACGGGTTATTGGAAAAGTTAGTAAAAGACTATACTCAGTTTCAAGCCCAGCAGCAAAAGGAAAACACTAGAATAATAGAAGAAAATGTCAAATTTATACGAGAACAAAATGAAAAATGCAATAAAATAGTTGAAGCAAACAATAAATTTCAAAAAGAACAAAACGATATAAACAAAAAGTTAATTTTAGAAGTTATAAATTCGCTTTCACAGAATAACGATGATTCGTTATCAAATAAACCTAATCTCAAGCCTTTCCAAGATTTGTTATAGTTTGTATAAATAGCTAGTAAAACTTATTTTATTTTAGTATCATTTGTAGTTATTAGACCGCAGTTATGTTCGTCTTCCAAGAGTCAGTATTACATTCAATTATACCAAATATTGAAATCATGTCTTACAAAAACCCTGCCATCTACATAATAGTTATGGGTTATATGAGTATTAGCTACAAATTAAACATCTAGGAATATTATCAAAAAATTAACATTGTATTTGTTCTAATAATTGAATTGATCTAGGATATTTTCCTGTAGTATTATCCATTTACTTAAACGTAAGAGATAATTAATTTAATAACCTCAATAATTGGACGAATGAATAATCAATTCAAAGTTATTCTAATCTACTTCTCTATTTGATAAAAGTCGACTTTCACTAAGCTATTGACTAAATTGCAATTCAAAATCATCATAATTCGCTTGCATATTTACGATCGTATTGAATCCATCAACACTCCAAGTTTGTACAGCCCAAAGCATGTACACCCCATGAGGAGGGTCCTGTCTTTGGAAATATAATAGAAGATAGTTATCCTGAATAGGATAATATTCAATTCTCGTAGATATATTAAGAATCACCAGTATCCATCTCCATACCTATTTAGGAAATTCGTTAAATAAGCGTACCTTACTACTTTAGGATATTCCTAGGTGGGAAAATGGTCTCTCGTTAGAGTAGGAGAATCTGGGGAAGTCAGTCGGTTGCCCAAGAAGGGAAAGTTAACCCAATGTAGGGTCTGAGCTAGAATTTTGTGTTTCTCATACATAATATTAGAAGTTAACTAAGTCCAACAAGGCTACCAATAAATTATTTCCTTGAAAGTACAGAATGTTATTGATAAGAGCTGTCTTAGAATCGATTTAACCCAAAAAGAATATATTTAAATAATGTAATATACAACCGACCGAATAAATATAAATAAACCACTAAAAAAAGGATATATAGTGGAAGGAACCAAATTAATGGAAACCTGTGCCAAAACGACAACAGAAATAATCTAATAAACCATCACAAGTCAACGAAAACTTCGAAAATTAATAGGAAACTGAAATTTAAAGTAAAATAATGTCCTGAAGGACACGAAAGGAATTAATTTAATGCAAGCCATAATATTGGCACGAAGAAACATCTTTGAAGAAAGGAAAATGAAAATTTTATAATATGCAAGTGACCTGATGGTACGAAATGGGAATCCAACCAAATTAATGGTAAGAAAAACAATAGTCATTCATGACATGAAAATGGTAGGTAGCGATTCAAATTCGCTAATTCTAAGTAAGCCTGTGGCACGAAAAATGTAATGGGAAACGGATATGAAATTATAATAGACTTTAAATTCTTATAATGTAACAAAATTGTTTAAGTCAAACTCATTTTGCAATAAGAAATTGTTTGACTCACAACCACTGAAAAAGGAATTGTCCAAATTTACAGGTTTGGAGAATGCGGCAACATCCTCTTCACCTTCTGAATAATCGGTATGTGGGGTGAAGCTTCCTGATTCATTGGATACTGAGCTAAGTTCATCTGAAGATAAATCGTCGGTCCTTAAAGGAACCGAGATTTGATTATTGAGCAAGACAAAATCATCCAATTCGGAACCCTGGTTTGAAGCTGGAACCAACTTTATTGGTTCAGATACTGTATGTCTATGTTTTAATTGTGGTTTCGATATTTTCTTCTGATTTGGAGTAGATGGGCCTTTATATGCCTTAAATTGGAAGGTAGAGCCACTCCTCTTTTTTGGAGTTTCAACTGTAGATTTAGATCTTTTATGAGAAAATGAAGCAGTATTTTCAACGATTGGCGACGTTTGTTGAGTGGGTATTTCAGGAAGAGAGTTTGCTCTTCCTAAGTAATTAGGACCAGAGAAGCCTTGTCCCATTACTGGATATGGGTTTATATTAGAATGATAAGACATGACTGGTTGATGATTATAGCTTGGATCAGAAAATGTTTGCTCATTTGATTGCCAATGACCTGCATCGGTTGTCAAATCCACATTCATTATTCCAAGACCCAACATACAATCATTATTGTCATTAACATTATCATTAATTTGGGTATTGTTCATTTCTGGTTGTGACTGCATATAAGTCAGGGTATCAAAAGACGAATTCGATAAAATAGAAGACGTCTCAAGGGACGAAAAAATGGCCTCATCATCAGAGTTTAATGACAGAAAAGAGTCATTTGAGGCGGACAAATCGAAGTAGGAATGGTCGTTCAACTCCTGGCTCGATGCCATCCATTTTTCTGTAGAAGGAGACGCGTTTCTATCACTTTCATCTTCTGACGAATCACCATTCTTCACAGGTGATAAATCGACGAAGATAAAATCCTTAGGCATGCCTGGCTTATTCTTTGGTCTTCTTAATGGAGATTTCTTCATCAGATATTGGTTTCCAGCAGCAGATATTTTTAATGAGTTTTGTAAACACTCAATTGAACTCTTCGCATTAGCCTTGGTAGTCCTCAATTGGGTATTCTTGTTTGTAGAAGGAGATCTCTTCACTCTCCATAATTTCTTTCCATTAGCAGGAGGCTGTATTGGGGAACTTCTTGGATGGGTTAGTATTTGCAATGACGATATAGTGTGGTCTTCATTAACGACTATACTTACTTCACGCTTTCCATCTTTCTTAGGGGTATTATGTATGTGTATACTAAAGTAGAAAGTTGAAATTGAATAAGAAGTTATAATTTCTTTATTTTGTTATTACAATAAAGATATAAACATAAAAAAGTCTGGGAGACCTTGGGTATTTATTTCAACATTCCCATCAAATGCCATTCGACTCAGAAGGGGGTGTGGAATTTTAATTACGAACTCAATCCCATTCCATATGGTCCTTTGTATTAATTGGAAATGCATCGGGTAGTTGCAAATACGTAATCATTATTCCTACTCAAATTTAGCCCAAACTTTAATGTTTTCTAAGGCACTATTCCATGTAAATCAGCATAAATGTTCATGCATAAAAATATAAGAAAAAAAAAAAAAATATTCGTCGTCGACGCAGGACATTTTTAATGGTAATAATTCCCACCATTGAACTAATCATTTTTCTTGGGGACAATGGGATTGGACCATATACCTTGTCTTCAAACTCTTGACAACTTACTAGCCCTTCAATCCCTTTCAATTACTCTCATATCGCCATTTCTTCGTCTTCAAAATGTAGAACTTTCATGTTGCGGTTAACGATTAAACTATTTACGTTTGGCTCATAACTAATGTCCTGTCATAATTTACTTAATGAGGAAAATTGATTTGCATATTCTTTGCCTAATTGGGTAAGATTATAACTCCTCAATTCTACATTAGGAAAGTAAAGAATAATTCATCTAGGCACATGCTGAGATCAAAGGTGGAGAACTACCTGATTAGGCATGGATATTATGTGTTCTTCACCTGAATAGTTAAGCAATTTAAATTGAATCCTAATTGGGATCTAAGCCTTCTATAGGAAAAGATCATCGCTTTCTTTTAGTCTTAGCAAACTTACTTTCAAATTCTGCCTAGACATACGTAAACTTAATTAAACGAGAAAACCATCGTTCTAGATCTAGCATTTAGTTTGGGAATCATAAAACCTGATCAACTCACAAAAGCAAAATGAACAGATACTATCTGGTTATACCATAAGGTCTTCATAGTATGCAACATTCAAATTTTTCATCCCTTCAGACCCCACAATCCATATCTTCACACTCATATCAATAAATAATTTCAAATGCCTATGGTTACGCGAGGTAAAGCCTTTGTGTACATACATCGACAGAAAACACCTCCTCCTAACCCCTTCCTAATATGAGTTCTGATCCTTAGAAGGTGCAGTAATACGGAAGTGCGACAATGCACATGGAAATAATTAAACCTAAACAGGCAGGTGGGAAAATTTCAGGAGTATGAGGAAACAGTAGCGATAATAGCTAAATTTTTAATTTTAGACGGCAAGGTTTTCGTATTTTACAAAACCATTTGCCGAAGCGTTAGAGGAGCAATGAATACTGGGGGTGCAATTTTTCGTAGTTTATCGTTTATAGACCAATTGAGACTTCGCCAATTCCTAATTAGGCCTCTGCATTAGACTAAATAGGAACTCATGTTACATAAATGATAATCCATTGATCCATTCAAGCATATGCTGTGTCTAATTAAGCTATGTAGCCTCTTACTTCTTCAAATGTGGACCTAAAGTCACAGACTCTTTTACCGTCGTACTTACCAAGGTTTGCATTAGCAATATGCCATTGTTGTTCATGACCCCCTTGATGGTTTTACTACTTGAGAATCACATTCTTTTTTGAAAGAAAATCCTAGTGGGTGAGAGTTTACTATTTCGGAGTCCTACAGTACTAATCCGTTAACAGATTAAATCGCCCAAATGTTACACAAAACAAAAGAGCCATAGTAGAGTCATCATCATATATTAATAGTTAATTTCGTACCTAATTAGTGAATAGTCGTACTATTCTAGAATCATTATTCGTATCTTTAGGAATGTAATACCATACCAAGACCTCCTCAAATTTCTCAGAGTAATGGGACCAAGTAATGCAAATTTGGCCTCCCAGCGAGAGCTTGACTTATTTCTGGTGGTCGTTCTTGTGTTCCTCATTCTGTTTTTGCTCCATGAGTCTTTCCAACCGCTCCTTCGCTTCGGGTGTATAATCTAAAGTTCTGGTATCAAGTTGTTTGATATTCAACCCAAGGTGCTCTTTTTTTCTTCGTTCGATCTCTTCTGGCGAATGTGGTGTGAACTTTATGTACTCAAAATCCTTTCCCGCATCAAATAGCACATAAACACCTGCCATTATAGCTAGGGTACTCACCACTAAACGATGCGAGAATGGTGGAGTAGGCGGAAGTTTCGGTGCCATATTATTTATGATTTGATTCGAACTCGTCTGTGTCTCATCATACACGTCTAAACAGCTGAAATTTTCACTACTAAGTATTGTGCCGTGTGCACGACCATTACTTTTTGTGTCAGAGAGTCTTTGTTTAAGGGATTACAGAACGTTACGATCTATAGGGCCTTCACATATATAGTGGAAAAACATATAGCAAGCATGGCAGCATTACCCAAAAGAATTATTAAGGAGACAGAAAGGCTTGTATCCGATCCAGTTCCCGGTATAACTGCGGTTCCATCAGAAGAGAACCTCCGTTACTTTGAGGTAACCATTGAAGGGCCATCATCATCGCCATATGCCAATGGTCTTTTCAAATTGGAATTATACTTGCCAGACGACTATCCGATGTGCGCACCAAAGGTGAGGTTCTTGACCAAAATATATCACCCCAATATCGACAAATTGGGCCGGATCTGCCTTGATGTTTTGAAGGACAACTGGAGTCCTGCTCTACAAATCAGAACTATATTGTTGTCTGTACAGGCATTATTGGGAGCACCCAACCCAGACGATCCGTTGGCCAACGACGTGGCAGAAGACTGGAAAAAGAACGAGCAAGCTGCAATTGAGGTAGCCAAAGAATGGACCCAGAAATATGCTGTGCCCAACTAACCAAGTCCCGGGTCTGTCGATACATCGTCCGCAAATTTTCTGCCATATTACCTCACACAAGGCTTGCCTGCCATTAGATGTCTGCGAACCTCATATGGTTTCACTGTGGCTCCATACGTCCTCGTGTAGTCAAGACTCTCGCCCTCTGAGTCCCTATCGTTAGCTAATCTATCCAGAATACTGGAAGTACATACTAAATACATAATATACCGTACCATACACATTGGTCACTACTATTGTAGTAAATACCGTACATAAATGCCAAATTTTTCGCATTGAACTATAGGTATCCGTAATCGGCTCCTACGGACCATTTTTTTTTTTGTTACATCCGAGATCGACTGCACCACCTCCTGTAATGCTATAAATAAATTTCTACAAAATATGCCACTACTGCAACTTGAAACTATTCTAATATACCACTGGTATACCCAAGATGCCGGCCAATATACATTGATGCCAGCTGCTTTATATTGTCCCGTTGTAATACATTTTTGATTGAAATCGGACCCTTTTTTAGGAATTTAAAATCGCGTTGAAGTTTGTAATCAAAAATTTTTTCGCATTAAGCGATTTGGATCGCGGGTCTGAATCAGATTCTATCGTTTTAAAACTTTTCTTATTCTCCCTTTTTATAGTAAGAATTGAACAGCTATTGTTGAGAGTATATACATTTAGTTGGATATATTGACGATCCCTAGAGTAATATTTCAATACATCGGTTTAATTGTGGGATCAGACGCTAGAACTAGATCATAGATCAGGAAAAAGGCTAGTTAACCGCTGAAACCACCATACACCAAAAATGACGAGGGACGATGAACAAAGCCCGTTCACAGATAGTAAAAACGACTCATTTTCCAATGACAGCACATACATAAATAGCACCACCATGTCGAATGGCAAGGACAAGAGAAACCTCAGCGACGAGAGTTTCAAGTCGGCCAACAATTCGATCATGCAGCTGCCGACCAACTCCCATTTTGACATGGGCGACAACGAGAGCACCGGCAGTGGACTTCCCAACCCAAACTTGAATTATACGCCGCCGAGCCGGAAATCTTCCCTAAGATTCAAGCTTCCCGGCACAACTGCATCCACGCCCCCTACGACATCATCAACCATGAACTCACATAAAAACGTACATAATCGAATAGGGTCTCCATTCATGGACAACAACATTATATCGGAGAACGAAGTGTACCAGACGCCCCTGTCTCCATTTGGAGACGCGCCTATGCATCGTGCGAGGTTTGATTCTGAAGAAGATCAAATCTACCACGTTGATACCGACGAAGACGACATAGAACGACACGAAACGGTGATGAAAAGACATAGATGGGGGACAACTAGGAATAAGAAGGGTAAGCCTAAGAAGGAAAACATCAGTCGATCAAAAACACTAAAGGGTCTATTACATCATAATGGAAGCATTATGAGATCCAGGTCGAGACACGATAGTAAGTCACGTCAAGCATCTACTAGAAAGGCAAGTGCAAATAATGTTACTGATGAGGAAGTGGAAGAGGACGATGATAAGGACGACGATGAAGAAATAAAAGATCCAAGAGACCGTAAAGAAGAAAAAAGATCACTCGTGTTGAACAGGCAGTTGCCAGACGAATTTTTGGATCCAGAAACTGGTAAACCAACTCCAACATACGCCAGAAATAAAATCAGGACAACAAAGTATACGTCATTATCGTTCTTACCCAAGAATATTTCCAACCAATTCATACATAATATTGCGAATGTGTACTTTTTAACATTGATTATTTTGGGTGCGTTCGATATCTTCGGTGTACCCAATCCTGTTTTGGCAGCCGTTCCGTTGATTGTCATTGTTGTAATTACAGCTGTCAAAGATGCCATTGAAGATTCAAGACGTACTCTGTCTGATTTGGAAGTTAATAACCAAACTACACACATTTTGCACAATAATCCAACAAATCCAAATTCAAATTATTCATATGTAAATCAGAATCTTAGCGACGAAAAGATTTCATTATGGAGAAGATTTAAAAAGATGAATTCCAGATGGGTTTTTAGATTCATCGATGCATGCAAAAGAAATCTTACCAAAGAAGGCAAGGCAAATAAAATACGGGAAAAGAAGAAAGAAGAACTCGGTGGCCAACCTAAAGAATCATTAAGAAAAAGTTTCGATAGTGATTTTATTCTTGAATCTCCAAGAAACTCAACAAGTGCAGATCCGTTCCAAGAACAACGCACATCATTTCAACAGAGTCGCAAATCAGTCCAACAAAACCGTAATTCACTTCAGCAAGGTCGCCCATCGTATCAGCTGGCTCGCCGTTCCATGGGAATACAAAGAAATGAAAAGTCATTGACCTTTGCCAAAAAATATTGGAAAGATGTCAGAGTTGGTGATTTTTTAAGAATTTATAACAACGAAGAAATACCAGCTGACGTGATTATTTTTGCAACAAGTGATGAAGATAATTGTTGTTATGTGGAAACCAAGAACTTGGATGGTGAAACGAATTTAAAGGTTAGACAAGCTTTAAAATATGGGTCTACAGAAAATAGGATAAATCGTGCAGACGACTTAATGGACCATCAATTTCAAATAGATAGTGAGGGACCACATCCTAATTTATATTCATATCAAGGTAATTTAAAATACTTCGATGAGAACACAAATGATTTGAAACAAGAATCCATTACCATTAACAATCTCTTATTAAGAGGCTGCACCTTAAGAAATACTAAATGGGTTATCGGAATGGTTGCATTCACCGGTGATGACTCTAAAATTATGCTTAACGCAGGTATCACACCAACAAAGCAATCCAGAATGTCTCGGGAATTGAACTACTATGTTCTACTTAATTTCGTGTTGTTATTCATAATTTGTTTTGTATCTGGTCTAGTGAACGGCATATGGTATACAAAACACAAAACATCTAGAGATTATTATGAGTTTGGTACTATCGCTGGTTCAGCTTGGAAAAATGGTTTAGTTGGATTTTTTGTATCGGTTATTCTTTATCAGTCATTGGTTCCAATTTCATTGTACGTGACTATTGAGATCATCAAGACTGCTCAGGCGTTCTTCATATACTCTGATATTGGGATGTACTACGAAAAATTGGACTACCCCTGTACACCAAAGTCATGGAATATATCTGATGACTTAGGTCAAATTGAATATGTGTTCAGTGATAAAACGGGTACATTAACTCAAAATCTAATGGAATTCAAAAAGTGCACAATTAATGGTATTTCCTATGGTAAAGCCTATACTGAGGCATTGGCCGGATTAAGAAAGAGACAAGGTGTGGATGTAGAAACTGAAGCAATACATGAACGCAAACTAATTGCCGAGGATAGGGAAGTAATGATACATAAATTAAGAGAAACTTTTCCCGCTAGCTCAGATTACGATAATAATTTAACATTTGTTTCTAGTGAATTTGTTGACGATTTGAAAGGTGGAAAAGGTGATAAGCAAAAATATTCTAACGAGCATTTCATGTTAGCCTTGGCATTGTGTCATTCTGTTTTAGTTGAAGAAGATCCTAAAGATCCAAATAAACAATTGTTAAAGGCACAATCGCCTGATGAAGCTGCATTGGTTGAGACTGCTCGAAGCCTTGGATTCGCTTTTAAAGGAGCTACTAAAAAGGGTATTCTAGTTGATGTTCAAGGCACAACAAAAGAATACCAAATCCTAAATATTTTGGAATTCAACTCAACAAGAAAGAGAATGAGTGCCATTATTAAAGTAACGAGTGAAACACCAAACGTTGAACCAAAGGCATTGTTGATTTGTAAAGGGGCTGATTCTATTATATATAACAGATTATCAAAGACCCAAAATGATAATAATTTGTTGGAAACTACATCAACGCAATTGGAAGAATTTGCTACTGAAGGTTTAAGAACGTTGTGTATTGCACAACGAGAATTAACCTGGGATCAATATTCGGAGTGGAATCAACATCATCAGAAGGCCGCATCTTCTATAGAAGATAGAGAACGTAAAATGGAAGCTGTTGCCGACTCCATTGAGAGAGAACTTGTTTTGTTGGGTGGTACAGCCATTGAAGATAGGTTACAAGATGGTGTACCTGACTCTATTTCAATATTAGGACAAGCAGGTATCAAGTTATGGGTTTTAACAGGTGACAAAGTTGAAACTGCCATCAATATTGGATTTTCTTGTAACTTATTAGGAAATGACATGGAGCTATTAGTTTTAAAGACTAAATTAACTAAGGAAGAAAATGCAAATCATGGTATTGAGTCTGGCATGAGCAGTGCTAAAATTATTGATACATTAATTTCGAATTATTTATCAAAGCATTTTAATATGATTGGATCTATTGAAGAGCAAGAAAAAGCAATTGGTGATCACAGTCCCCCAGATGAAGGATTTGGGGTTGTTATTGATGGAGATGCATTGAAAATAGCGTTGTTTGATTCAGAGATCAAGAGAAAATTCTTGTTGTTATGTAAACAATGTAAAGCAGTTTTATGTTGTCGTGTTTCCCCAGCACAGAAAGCCTCTGTTGTTAAATTAGTCAAAGACACGTTGGATGTCATGACTTTAGCAATTGGTGACGGTTCTAATGATGTTGCAATGATCCAAGCGGCTAACGTGGGAGTTGGTATTGCGGGTGAAGAAGGAAGACAGGCGGTAATGTCGTCCGATTATGCAATAGGACAATTCAGATTTTTAACTAGATTGTTATTAACCCATGGAAGGTGGTCATACAAAAGGTTTAGTGAAATGATTCTAAGCTTTTTTTATAAGAATGTTATTTTTTCGATTGCATTATTCTGGTACGGAATTTATAACGATTTCGATGGGTCTTATTTGTTTGAATATACCTATTTAATGTTCTACAATTTAGCATTTACCTCATTACCAATTATTTTCTTGGGTATCTTAGATCAAGATGTTCCAGCAAAGGTTGGAATGTTGGTTCCTCAATTATATAAGACGGGGATCATGAGAACGGAATGGACTGAAACAAAATTTTGGTGGTATATGATTGACGCTATTTATCAATCTGTCATATCTTTCTTTTTCCCGTATTTAATGTACTATAAGGGCTTCCAAAGTATGGAGGGTTTACCAATTGATCATCGGTTTTGGATTGGTATCGTTGTTACATGCATATCCTGTATTTCATGTAACATCTACATTTTGTTCCATCAATATAGATGGGATTGGTGGTCAGTATTGTTTGTCTCCTTGTCCATATTGATTGTTTACTTCTGGACAGGAGTCTGGACAACACCATTGTACAGTAAGGAGTTCTATAAGGCTGCTGCTCAAACGTTCGGTGCTGCATCGTGTTGGGCGTGTACCTTCGTTGGGGTATTAGTATGTCTAATTCCTAGATTTTTTTACGATTTTGTCCAAAAACTATTCTGGCCAAAGGACATTGACATTATACGGGAATGTGTGCAAAGAGGTGATTTTGACCCATACCCAGATAATTATGATCCAACTGATCCAAACAGACCTAAAATCAGTCAGTATAGCTATGACCATGTCAATAGAATGAGCACCTGCCAAAACAACCATAGCTCGCCTGAATTACGCAAGAGTTTCAGTGCCAGTAATAGCGATTTGGAACATCAGATCAAGTACGACAATGTGGGCCAAAGTTCGGCAATACCAGCAAGTATGCCCCAAAACCTGGAGCCTAGTCATTATCACCAAGCTATAGAAGCAAGTCCTGGTGCTGATGGCCAGCCAAAGGACTTGCGGCCCGAATCGTTCATCAACAGAAAGTCGCCGGTTCGAGGAGGAAGTTCCCGGAGCTCCTTCATCCAAGCCTTCAAGAGAAACAGTAGAGTCAAGTCGTTTTACGATAACAACTCGCTCATAGATACCTACAACCTCAACGATACAAACGAAGACCTAACCCAATCATTGCACACCGAGGAGATTGCCATGGACGACTTTAACAACAAATTGTCGGCCGTTTCTCCCAAAGCTGGCCAGACCTCCCACGTAGCCAGCGATTCTAAATCACCGTTCTGAATCACACTTCTATAGATAGATATATAAAATAAACGAATATGTTACATCCTCCTGCCGTTTGCAGCTCACCGTTCGCTCGATCGCTTAAAACCTTAACCCTGCTTCCCAGATCGCACCCACTCTCTGCTTTCGCAGTGCCGACCTGCCCTGTCGTCTGTTGCCGATGACTTCTGCATCCTCATGTCGCCTGCTCGCCTGTTCCTACTTGGAGGTGCACGTATTGATTGCAAAATCAAAAAGAAACGAGGCCCACAGGGTTAGATCATGTGCATACTACAACGGTTCTACAACTGTTCACCTTTCCTTGGGCCACCGTCGATCCGTATATCTGCCCTTCCATCTCTGTATTCCATGTCCTGGCTCTCCCGGCCCTGCCATGCCTCTCCTGGCTCAATTGGCCGTGAACGCCTGCCGTTCCTACTACCACGGTGATTTCACCTTTGGATCTGAGCTTCCACCGTGTTTGTGTCATGTCCTTATTCCCTTCTCGGTGCATCTAGTTCTACAACTACAACCCCAGGATCCAGTAAACCACCTCAACATTTACACCTATGTAACACCATTGGTCTGAGTCCCGTCCTGGGGACTTTTCCTACCAACCGTATCTAGAGTACTTCTTTTACTAGCATCTCTACTTCTACTAGTGTATCGGAACTACTGTGGTTACCCTGACAATAGATTTAAGGCGAGTCGGCCAATCAAAAAAGACTATTTCGGTTATTTGTGTAAAATGCCCGATAAAATCCGTTTCTGTTCTCACTAGAAAAAAAAAAAAAAAAATTTCACCCGATGTGAAAAATATATATAGACATCAATTTCACTTGAAAATTTTTTCCATCTATTTTCTTCTTTTCTTATACATTATTTATTTGTAACAAACTTTTAAGTTATATATATTCAATTCAAATTACAATGGGTGATTCTTCTTCTTTCTTTGTTGATTTCATGATGGGTGGTGTTTCCGCCGCCGTCTCCAAGACCGCTGCTGCTCCAATTGAAAGAGTTAAGTTATTGATTCAAAATCAAGATGAAATGATGAAACAAGGTCGTTTAAGCAGAAAGTACGATGGTATCGCAGAATGTTTCAGAAGAACTGCTGCTGAAGAAGGTATGACCTCTTTCTGGAGAGGTAACACCGCCAATGTTATCAGATACTTCCCAACCCAAGCATTGAACTTCGCTTTCAAGGATAAGTTCAAGGCTATGTTCGGTTTCAAGAAGGATGAAGGTTACTGGAAATGGTTCGCCGGTAACTTAGCTTCCGGTGGTATGGCTGGTGCCACCTCCTTGTTGTTCGTCTACTCTTTAGATTACGCCAGAACTAGATTGGCTAACGACGCTAAGTCCTCTAAGGGTGACGGTGCTAGACAATTCAACGGTTTAGTCGATGTTTACAAGAAGACCTTAGCTTCCGATGGTATTGCCGGTTTATACAGAGGTTTCGGTCCATCTGTTATTGGTATTGTTGTTTACAGAGGTTTATACTTCGGTTTGTATGATTCCTTGAAGCCTGTTGTCTTAGTTGGTCCATTAGAAGGTTCTTTCTTAGCTTCTTTCGCTTTAGGTTGGGTTGTCACCACTGGTGCTTCCACCGCTTCTTACCCATTAGATTCCGTTAGAAGAAGAATGATGATGACTTCTGGTCAAGCTGTTAAGTACAACGGTATGTTCGACTGTTTCAAGCAAGTCGTTGCTACTGAAGGTATCAAGTCCTTGTTCAAGGGTTGTGGTGCTAACATCTTAAGAGGTGTCGCCTCTGCCGGTGTTATTTCCTTATATGATCAATTACAAGTTATCATGTGGGGTAAGAAGTTTTCTTAAGCTAATTAATACTGTATAATTTATGTATATAGTTTTATTATTAATTGGTGGTTGAATAAATTAAATTGCTAAATCTGATTAATTTTCTATTGTAGTACCTCCTTTAAGCGAAAATCCGCTAATCAATTTCGGCATCGCGTTCGTTAAACTAAAAGGTATTAGATTTCATATACTATTATATAAATCAAATTTTATGTATAGCTGCTAATTCGTATCATCAATGATATGTGTAATTATCGTGTATTAATTCTATATTCATTTAGAAAAATCCGTTGATCTTCCAATTATATTTTCCGACATCTGTAACTTGTACTACTCTTTCAAAACGTTTTCCAATGTAAATAATCACGAACACATTTAGTCTCCTCCGTTCATAAAGAGTAGAGTGAGCAATTATGTGTAAGTTAAGGTTTTCTATTATATAAAAGCCTTTCTTGTACTGAATAATTTTTTAAAGGATAATCTATAATATGATTGCGAAAATTTCAAAATTTTGTAAATTTGAATAATAATATATCAATCAAGATAAGATATAGAACCCATAAAGTATGGATTCAACCTACATTTGAAGTAATACGGTGCAATTTGCCCAAAATTTACTATAGATTTCAAAAACAATAAACAATATAAATTTTAATCAATGTATTCGACTTTTTTTTTAAAAAAATTACATATCGAAATAACATTGGTGTTTTTCGTATTAGCACAAACAAAATCTTCAGCATCACTAGGGTGCTACTTGGTATGGAATCCTAAGACTTAGATTTGGTAAAGTTCAAGTACAACAATTTGTAGCCAAATTTCAAATCGTAGATGACACGCTCCTGCTTCTTGTAGCCGCATTCACGTAAGTCAACCGAGCAGTCAGACAATTCGTGGAAGTTATAATTATCCTGAAAGTCGTCTGATTCAGTAATAAGGGTAACTGAGAATTTTCCTGGTTGAAATATATTTAAAATCTTGTTCAAAACATCAACTATGCCTTCATTACTATCTCTGCCGAATGGATAATTGGTTTCAAAAGATGCATATGACCATCCTGATTCGGGTGTAATATGCAATGTATAATAAAATCCACCATTATCCGCAGACATCGAATTTGATGAGTATCCACATGGACTAAATGAGAAAGCATCATGGATAAATTTGAATTTGTCCGCTTTCTTAGTATCATTACATTCATCAGATTCTAATTCCATACTATCAGATAAAGATGGCGATGGCAAATGCTGCGATTTAAACTTCTTACTTGACCCATCAAAAATAGAATCAAGCTTGGTTCTCAACATAGTTTGAAGACCCATATCATGACCGAGATCATGCTCTTCCTTTTCGCTGGTTTCTTTAATTAATGATTCCGCACCAGGTTTTCTATCAACTATGAATTCGTCAGCTTTGGCAAGATCTAACTCAGACATCAATACTTCAAAGGTTTGATCTTGGTACTGGTTATTAGGGGTGGAAGATTCATCATCTTCTCCTCCCATATACAAATACCAATGATCATCGCTAGTAAAATCTCCGACAATGTATGACTTTCCATTGTGAAAAAATTTATTCAACAAATGAACCTCGTCTTTCCAATCTTTATGGACGTGCTTTTGCTTATCTGGAAACATGAAAGATCTTCTTGAATAGAATATTTTATAAATTTCGAAATTATCGAATTCAATACCTTCAACGTATTTGCGCACAACTTCAAACAATTTTTCAATGCATGCCAAAGTAGTTGTAGTTCCACAAGTTTTTAAGATCAATTTGTGTGGGAATACAAATAATGAAGATTCTGATAATAAGTACGCATCCATAAAAGCCGATGATTTCATGGACAAAATCTTACAATTAACTAAATCTAGGATTTTAACCCATTGCTCCAACGGAATGCTACGTAAGCCTTCAGTTAGCTTTGGAACCTCATTTTCTGATTTAAAAAACCAAATCTCTAACAATTTTTCAGGTCCTTCAAATGCGAAGGTTGAATCTAAATTTGCTGATAATTCATGGTCAATATAAGTATCTTCAACGTAAGCTGGGGCAACCATCTGATTTGATTTTGAATTATTTATGCCTCAAATTGTTTTTAAAAGCTGATTTAAATTGGTGTCGAATACCTTTAAATTGTTATAATCCGAAAAATATAATTCTTTAAGGTGGTTTGAAACTTGCTCTTATCAATTAAAAGAAGTGGTGAATAATTAACAACAATGAAACGAAGAGAGAAGTAGCAAGAAACGTTTCAATGATAATTAATTAATTGTCGTAGTTCACTGGTGAAAGGGTAGAATATCAACCAAGTGAAGAATGTAAAGTTGTCAAAATAAAATGAAGTAAATGATTGTTTTTCAAATAGGAATGCTTGTTAATGTATGCTAAGTGATATTAAATCAATAAAATTTTCGTTAGCGGCCGTTATCCAGGTTCTATTAATTTACTGTGGAGCAAAATACGTCGTGATTCTTTCTTAGGCATAAAACTTTTCAAATAAGATTAATCGAAAGTTATGCACAATATATTAAGATCAGTTAGATATCACTCAAATGAATCTAACTATATTGAAATCGAATATAATTGTGAAAATATAGGAATGTTAAAAATTCTTTTGAATGCTAAATTTTTTTCTGTAGTTGAATTACACTAAATTATAATGCTTTAATGTTTTTTTTTATTCTTGATAAAATAAGTTCGGTAGAATTACTTCAACAATGTAGACAGTGTTGTCAAATAGACCAATATTTATATATCAATTTAGTAAATCTCTTTGAATAATGGTTGCTTTATACTAGATTCCTGAAAATTTTCAGTTTCGTGACGCAAAAGTCGAACTGATCGGAGATTTTTTGTGACACTTTCAAATACGATTGACATATTCAAACACATTAATAAAAACTAATACATATATATATATATATACGAAGCTACCTATTCTAGAGTATATTGAACAAAATTAAACTCAAACACTTGAAACAATTTCACTGGCATTTCTTAAAACCTCAACCATCTTTACACATTCCTTTCTCTTTTGTATGGTTAATTCATTTTCTTTTACTAAGTCGTTCAAGTCAGGAGAATTATATAACTTTTCTAAAAGCTCCTTTTGGATTTCTTCCTTGGATCTGACAATCAATTTCAACATAATTGCTTTTGGAACTACATCTGCGACGGTTCTTTTAACAATATTGTAGTAGGAAGAAATTAAAAGCTTGATAACTTCAGTTTCCATGGTTTCTCTTTCAGTCATAGTTCCAGTAGCCCTCAAAACAGGAGGAGGGGCTTCCATGGATTGTAATCTCTTCTTATTCTTGGAAGAGAAAAATCCCCCAAAGAATCCATTGGCGCCTTCTTCTTTTGCTTGTGCTTGCTGTTGAGAGGCTTGCGAGGGTGGCATTGGCTTGCCTGTTTTTGGATCAAGAGCAACTTGTGGTTTTGGGTGGAATTTTTCTTCGACTATAGCCATAGCTTGGGATCCCTTCAATAAATCTGGGTGTGCAGTATTGACATAGGTCTCTTCTGAATTGATTATATCAGTGACAAATTTATTGGTTGGAATTAATTCCTCCCTTAATAATTGTATGAAATGTTGAGATAATTGCTCTTTCAATGAAGGGTAGCGCGAGTATTGAGGCTGAGATATAATTTGAGACAAAATACGGACCAATTCATCAAAGATTAAGTTAATACAACGAATTGATGGGTCTTCCATTCTGTGGATTTGTTGCTTGACAAGAACTTCAAATGCTTGGGTACCGACAAACAATGATGGCGCAGATCCCGAAGTATTATGCATAATGGTTCTAATATCAGCATCCTTAATTTGATCGAATGGATCTAAAGCAGTGATACCATTTTTGAAAATCTCATGGAAAACAAAGGAAATACGAGCACCCCCGCTTAATTCTTGCGAAGTTAATTCTCTAGCTTCACCATTTAAGATACCATTGTAATCTTTAGTAAAATTGGTAATCATGTTAAGAGCAATTGAGGTTGGTGATTCAGCCATTTCTGGTCCTAATAAGCTTAATTCGCTCTGATATTTCTTCAACGAGTGCTCGATTCTCATTTTAATATCAGGTAACGTACCCTTAATATGATGCAACAAGATACCATTCAATTTCTTGGCTAAGTATGGAGTTCCACAATAGTGTGCTTTAGCCTTGTATGATGGATGTCCTTCAAAATATGCTCTTTCATCTTGTAAGGCATCTCTAATTGTTTTCTTCACTTCGATATCCTTTTGACCTCTATTTATAACAGGAACGTAACCAAATCTCAAAGGAATGACTCTACCTGCCAAGATATCGATGACATCGGTACCTTCATCCATTAAATCAACTTTAGTCAATACACCAATAGTTCTTGAGCCTTCTGGGTCGACCTCTCTTGCCAATTTTAACCCATCAGAATTAGCCAAATCAGTATTGGCTGCGTTGACTGATAAAATGATGGCATTGGGTTTAGAAATAAACTTCATGATCATTTCACGAATTTGTCTTTCTATATCTTTTGGCTGATCTCCCACTGGCACTTTAGTTAAACCAGGTAAATCAACCAATGTCAAAGTTAAAACATGTGGTGAATAAATTCTTAAATTAATAGGCACTGCAGAAATACCTAAGTTCTTCCCTGTTTTAGCGTCGGTTTCTCTCACAATTTCATTTCTAATATCTTCAAAGTTATAAAACTTCTTATTTGGCAAATGTAAAAACTCACCCCATTCATCTGCATTGTTTTCAGATTCTTCGCCTTTGTCAGTTTTGGTGTTAATTTCTAATAAATCCTTTGATGACTTAGGCGTCGATCGCTTATTGATTAACTGCAAAACTAAAGGTCTTCTAGTAACAATACCAGTACCTCTAGGTAAGAAATCTCTGCCGACAATATTTTCTAAAACTGATGATTTCCCACTGGATTGTGATCCAACAACTGTAATCTGTGGTAAATCAACAGGGGACGAAGATCCTCCACCTAAAGGTGCCAAGGCATCTTGTAACTTGTTGATCGTAGCAATTAATGTCTCATCCATTGCAAGTTTGATTCTAATCGATTTCTATGTTATTATTTGTTGTACTCTATACCTTTTGTAGTGAATGCTAGTCCTTTGATAATCACTTGAGGTGTTCAAAAGATTTGAGGATAACACGACCATACTTTATTCATTAATCTATATTTACAACTATTTACAGAATTTGTCTATAAAACTGTTGCTCGCAGTGTAACTGAAACCTTTGAACAACTCATCTCTAGAGCTATTTGAAGATTCTTCAATAGCTATACCTTGTGGCTCGTTGAAATCGCTGATTTTCATACTCGTAAATTCATCAGCGAAATTTTCGGCCAATATTGGATCAGTAATTACAGGAATTATGGGTGGATTTGTATCTGAATCCTGGGTTGCCAATGACTTCCAATCGAGCTTCCTGAAGAACCTGTGGCTTTGAAATAAATCCCATTTATCGTCAACCTGGAATCTTTTGTTTGGGTTTTTATTGAGTAGTTTATTTAGAAGATCTTTAGCGTCCAAAGAAAAGTAGAATGGAAGATTCAATTTGTTCTTAATTATCTTGTCTTGGATTGCCTTATGAGAATTTCCTGTAAATGGTGGTTTACCCGTCATCATATCATATATGACACAGCCTAGCGACCACCAGTCCACAAGATAATCATATTTTTCGCCTTTCAAAACTTCAGGTGCCATGTATTCAGGCGTTCCTATAATTGATGTACACCTATCATCACTATCAGACCCGATACTCTTAGATAACCCGAAATCTGTCAACACTAAGTGTCCAGCACTATTAAGTAAACAGTTTTCAGGTTTAAGGTCTCTGTAAACTATACCCAATTGATGTAAGTGTTTTAAGCCAATGGCCATTTGAGCTGCGTAGAAAGCAACATCCTCCTCTTTAAATACATTTCCCAATGAATTATTTGAAGTTAAATGATGAAATAACTCCCCCCCAGGAATATACTCCAATATTAGATAGAATTTATCGTTATCTTGCAAGGCATAAAATAACTTGACAATATTTGGATGGTGCGTAATGTTTGTCAATATTTGCTTTTCTGAGATAGTCCTTTTTACTTGCTTTTGATGAACGTCAACATGTTCTTCATGCATATTTATAGTAGGCTTCCTGAGCTGCTTTTGGGCAAATAACCTTTGTGTGTATTTATCTTGAACCAAATGCACCTTTCCGTATGCACCTTTCCCTAATACTTTAATGGGGGTGAAGTCACTCAACACTCGGTGGGCAGTAGTTGTAGTCCGTTCCTTCTCAGTTGAGTAGTTCTCATAATTTGATGGAATAGTGAAACCTTGTGTACTGGACGAGGAAGGTGACTTGATAGAAAGTCTTCGATAAACAGATGACTTCCTCCTTCTAGGTATGCTTCGCGCATACACTGACTCAGTAGGAACTTTTAAGCCCTGGCCATCATCAAGCTGTATGGGGTCAAATTCTTCATCAATTGGTTCCTCATCTAACTGGACATTTTTTACATCCCCAACCAATGATTCTTCGTCAAAAGCAAAGAGATTCGACATAAACGCTTATATTACTTATTCTTCTCCTAGAACTTTACTAAACTTTCTATACTAGGGATATATATTCAGAAATATTTAATCTTATATTCGTGAAATTCGAGTACGCGGTGCAATCAGAGATGAGGTTCCAAGAAATTTAACCCCAATTCGGCATTTTTCAAGTTTCCTTACGTTTAGTCCAAAGTATATACATTGATATCAAGAGTGTTATATTTCTCTAATACAGCTGCAGTATCATCCCAAGGTACATTGAACAAACCAGCATTAATTTTAGGCATATTCAATACGACATCCCTGTTTTCTCTTTTGAATTGGTCTAGCTGAGTAGCTAAGTCTTTCATAGCCAAATCCGTATTGTATACTATATCCCGAGGCGACAACTTCCTTGCCCCATAAAAGTCGCTAGTAAATAAGCATGCAATGTACACTGGATTGTGCACATTTTTGCTCCCTGGGTCTTCAGACGATGCTGGGATCAACAAAGTCGTACCCAATAACTTTGAACGGTCATTGGAATAGTTCTTACAATGATCAACATAGACTTTGAAAGCTGACGGAAACTTTTTGAGAAAGACGGCTGCAACACCAGCTCCCCATGATCCATGACAATTACAAGCATGAGCTAGAATTGAAATTGTAGAACTATTAGTAGCCTTATGTGAAAACAAGTCACCAGTAATATATTTAATCATGATGTAATATAATTCTGTTTGTTGCTAATTAATATTAATTAGAATCATAAGGATCAAGAATTTTCAGACATTTTGCTTATCGCAAACGCAATTGATATTTTGGTTTATGTTTTACACCACTTTCTACACAGCAATGGGGTTCCGATTTTATCCCATAAAACAAAATAACATATTCTTCTATATATATATGTATATATATTATTCAACTCTTCAAGGCTATTGATAATTTTTCTCCGGCGGAAGTATGGTGCACACCATTAAATTTAAACCCTTTCTCTGACCCAGCTCCAAATACGTTTTCTAAGATAATGGTGTCGTTTAATGAATTCGAACCATAGGAAAGTTCTTCATAAGAACATTCAAATATGAGCTTGTCTTTTAAAGTTTGATCATTAAAGCTTGAATCTAATGAAAATCTATCTTTTGGGGTCAACATGTAGAATTCAATTCTATCACCCACGTTCAATTTGGCTTCAGGAGAAATGGCTAATATATTCGACTTGGATCCCCATTCACCTCCTCCGGCAATGACCTTGAACCTTTGTGCTATGTCCAGTCCTGCTTTATAGATTTTTACATAAACTTGTGTGTCTTTTGATTTAATACTCATTAACTTGTCATTTTGTTGTAAGAAACCAGATGCCGATTCGCCGTTGATTAACTTGACTAAATTACCATTACAGCTGCTGATAACCATGGGTTCAGATTCTGAATCATTCAATGAAGTCCACTTGTCTTCAGTCTCCATTTGCGCATCTTTAACTATACCAGCCGGCAATGTGACGGACAAATCACATAATGTCTGACCAGAATTGGCTTGCTTTTCTAGGTGACTGGGCTGGAAGTAGAATAATGTCACTAAGTTGCTTGTTGAGAAGACAGTATTCGCTAGCTGCAAATCAACTTTAGAGCTTTGATTCAAGCCAATTGAAAAACTACCGTCTACAAGTTTCCAATTCTTTCTTGCTTGTACCACATGAACACCATCTCTTTCTTTAGGCTCATTATCGAGATCATCTCGTTCATCTAATAGTATTGATTCGTTAATTGCAATATATTCATCTAACCACATTTCTGAAATTCCATGACGTTGGGAATTAGGTATCATACAATCTATACCTGCAACCACTACTTGTAAATCATGTTTCTGATACAAGCTAATAGACTCTTCAATGACGTGTGTAAGTAATGACGGCGTGGATAATATTAGCAAAGCTTTGGGATCGAAGCTTGATGGGATTGAAAGTTGAAAATTCACTGGGTTTATGGAAGTTCTGGTATGCATTCTAGATAGTAACAAAGAAGATGAAAAACATCTTATCGAGGATATTAAACCTCGGTTATTTAGCACCATTCTATTTGTACTTGAATCTAACTTGTTGATGCTTAAACCAAGTAAAGAATTTAATGCGAAGAGTCTATTCAAAATTGAACATACCAAAAGGCTTCCCATTATTTATTTTGCAATCGGCGAGGAATTCTTCCAAATATTCAATAACTACTACTAGCATATACAATAGATCATGTAATAGCCATGTAAACAATTTTTTTTAATATCGTTGAATTTTAATTCTATATACTACTTAATCTACTTCTTCAATTGTTCTTTTCTTAGGAACATCAGACTCGGTATCAAGGGACTTATCATCCTTTATAATTTCACCTTCTTTATTTGCTATTTCTCTATTATCATTGGCAAGTTGATCATCGGTTTCCCCAAATTTACTAAGTACTTGTTCTTCATGTTCAAATAAAGGGGAAAGTTTTTCAGTGATATCATCGAATTCTTTCGAAATATTAACTTCATGACCTTCATCTAAAACCTTTTTCAAAACAGGTCCCCAAATTCTTTCATCTCTTTCCGTGAAATCGGACAATTTGAAAACGTTTTTATCCAAATCCCAATTAGACTGTCTTACTCGAATTAATTCAACCATATAAGCAGAAGATTCCATAGCTCTGCCAAAGTCACTGACCAAGCTTCTAATATAAGTACCAGAAGATACATCTGCGGTTAAATGAATTAACGGTAATTTTTCTGGAAGCAGTTTTTCTTTACTTAACATTTTTGGTTTTCCTACCTCCTTTGGTAAATGCTCTTGCTCTGCTTTAGTTAAGTACTGCTCTGAAAAATGCAATGGAGAATCATTCAATGTTGGATTGTTTGCTAATTCGTGTTCTTTGGCGTTACCATTTTCATCTAATTGACTTTCCAACTTTTCAAAATTATGGTTTACGCTAAGTGAATCTTCTTCATGAACCTTTATGTCGAAAACTTTAACTTGTCTTGATTTAATTGGCATTGGTAAAGGAATACCTTCCCGTGCATAGTCATACAAAGCTTTCCCATTCATTTTTAAAGCAGAAAAAATAGGTGGTGTCTGATTGAGGTCACCGATAAACTTCGCCGCTGTTTCACTAACCATTTCTTTCGTTATATGATCGATTTCGTTTTTCGTAATTATTTCACCTTCAGAATCCCCCGTAGTTGTAGAGATTCCCAATAAAGCCTTGGTTTCATACGTTTTATTACATTCACTCAAGTAATATTGTAATTTTTTTGTACCTGATCCGACCCCAACTACTAGGACGCCGCTGGCTAGAGGATCCAATGTACCACCATGTCCAATCTTAACTTTCATGGACTTTATTTTCTTATTAATTCGCTCTTTGGACCACTTTTTATCAGTTCCTAATGCAGCAGCTGCTTTATTTTTTGCTTCATTGAGATCATTTTTAAAGACATCAGAGTTGGTAAAGGTAGCTTGAATATTTCCAATAAAGGCAGAAGATGTTACACCTGAAGGTTTTTCAATTGCAAAAATACCATTCATATTCCTGGGTCTAAACTTGAACATATATTTTCTTCAGTTTACTAGATATTCTTTCTGATATTGATATAAATATTTGTGCGCAGATGAGATGAACCACTACTTAAATTTATTGAAGTACAACATTTACATTGAAACTGTAGACTATTTATATTAGACAGTAGTATATAGTGTAAGAGGTTAAGTAGATCTGAATTCAATTGTTCGCTATCTGGGCCTTAGGATTTGAATATCAAGCTAATTATTTGTTAGTATAAGCTCTTATTCTTGGCTAATTAAAAGAAGTACTTACAGATAAATATCCACTTCGCCGAGGGGATATAATTTTCATGTATGGCCTATCGGAAAACATTTTCTGGTTAACTTCTTCATCTAGATATCTTTCCAACTCAAGTAGTTTTCTTTTCGAATAAGTCTCAGTGATGAAAATACCTACTAACTTATTATAGATGTTAGCGGTAAGTAGGTCAAGGCAATTGTCAACTAAATTTAATGCGCTATAAGGGTTGAATGCTTGGTATAGAAGTTTATTGATGTGATCGACAATACATCGAAATTCTTCCTCTGTCATGAATGTAGGAATTAAAGGTGTAAGAGAAGTTTCTCCAAATACATTTCCATCATATTCCCCAATTGGTCTGAAAAATCCCTGGTTATCGTTACTTAAAGATGCTGGTTCTGTTCCTGGTATATACATTGAAAATTGTGGAATAATATCGGATAATCCTACTGTATCAAAAACTCTCGGTATTCTGATTATTCTAGTACTAGCATATGTAGAAGAATCGGCTGGTACATGATTGTTAGGAAAATGGTTTACTACAATTGCCCTACCGTTCACAAGATGTTTGATGGCTGGAAAGACAGCATACTTGGTAGTTAGGAATTCATGGTAATTAAAAAACAATAGAGGTTCCTTTTCAGCTTGATTTTCATTATTGTCTATATTAGTTTGTTGAACGTCATATTTTGTACTAGGATTATTCATTAATATATTAGGCTTGATTAATATTCAATATATTGTAAGATTTGAATGAGTCTGTGTTTAATAGTTTTGTTATGCGAATGAAAAATAAAAAAAAATGATTTCGCCCAGGATCGAACTGGGGACGTTCTGCGTGTTAAGCAGATGCCATAACCAACTAGACCACGAAACCATCTTATACTTGAATTAGATTTCTATATATATATATGCAGATTTATATTAGAGGTTGCAAATATGTTTCACTCACATAGAGCATACATTGAAGAATCCGTTTAATGTGTACAGCAGAAGTCACAATAGTAAATAGAATGGTTTATATACGGTGATAGTATACTTAGATCGAAAGGAAAATCAAATCTTCTTAGGATATTTCATTTTGAATAAATATCACTCTGGTTCATTAACTAATACACGACTTCTTTCGAAGTTTTGATGCCTTATAAAAAGTTTTTCAAATCAGTTTTCATTCTTACATTTCTTCTTTAAGATTTATACAACTATTCCCTTCATGTTATTATAGTATAGTGTTCATATGAGATTTCATGTTGACTAATGTGTATGTAATATTATGTTTCTACTATTATGATAGTGGAAATCGAAAAGATAGAAAAACCAGTCCATTTATGTGATGATAACGAGTCCAAAGGACTCCATCTTAAACCCAGCTCAATTGATTAATCTGTTTTATGATAAGAATTTTTTAGACAACTGATATAAAGGACTACCAATTTTTTCGATGCAAGAGTATTTCTCGAGATTTAAGTCTAGTCATACTAACATATTTTCAGTTTTACATATTTGGGTAACTCAAATAAGAATAGTTTACCGAATGAACTTGCTCATATAGATCATATACATATAATAGATGATATTGAAGTAAATCCTTGTTCGATCTGTTGTAGCTTATTTTATGTATAATTGAAAAATTTTTCGCATACAAAACCTCGAAAAATTAAGTACAGTAAAATTTCGATATAATCTCTTATACTCTGTCGTAACCATAAGGAACGCAATGCTTCCATTAAGACAAATAGCATATAGAGGCTTGCCTAGATCAAGTCTATTTAGTGCTAGAGTACAAGTTCTGTTGGCTAGTCGTTTGCAATCAACAGGTAGCATACCTAGTACTAATGAACCAAAGCTTATTAAAGAAAATCAATCGAATAACGGTAAAGGCAAAACTACGAAGTTCAAACCTGTAAATAACAAATTAAGAGATATCAGTGGTCAAATCCGTTCGTCTGTCAATTCGTCCACTAGTGATTTATCTGAATCTATTGAAATCTTGGAGGAAGGGTTAAGTTATTTGAGAGAGATCCAACAAGTTGAAGGAATTAGTGATGAAACTATTTTTTCCATTTTCCAACCAACCCTTGCCCACATCTTGGAAAAGACACTTGATCCTGCTTTAAATGTTGGAAATAGGTCAGTAAGTGAAGTTTTAGATATTTTTATGACTTATAACGTTGCTCATTCATACCATTTCACGAAAGCCATGGCTAATGAATTGAAGAGCGGAGAAGATAGGAAAATCATTTATGAGAACGTTTTGAATTACTGGGTCAAGTTTGTTGAATATACCAAATCTTCAGGTAATCCGTATGTGTTTAAAATGTATAGGATTTTAAGAGAAAAGGGTTTCAACCAACACGATATTAAAAATATTAGTTTCTATGCTTATGTTCAATCGTGCTTGATTCAAGACATGAAATATGATTTCAAAGATGCCTTGAAGTTATTACAAACCGAAGAATTACCAGAAATATTTCAAATTAAAAGAACAATTTTGTCGTTAGGCTTGAATAAGGTTCTAAATAAGGACTTCCAATCCTTCGAAAAGAAGTTAGAAGCCTTTAACTTAGAATCGTTGGATCCAAATGGTCCTATCATTATCAATAAAATTAACAATGCCATAACGCATTCTGATATTAATTTGCTTAATAAAGTCTACGAACAAATGCAAGATGCATCTGTCAAAAATGATAAACCAATTAATGAAAATACATTAATTAGATTAATGAATGGTTATTATGAATGTCAACTGCACTCCAATGTTTTCCAGGTTTTCCAACAAATGATTCAAAATGGTATTGAGAAACCAAGTATTTCTTCTTGGGATTTTGTTATTAGATCGATGGGACACCCAACATATATTCGTGATTTAAATAAAGAACAAAGGGCTTCTATTATTACTAATATAGAAAGAACTATTGAAACTATTATAGGAAATGGCACGGAGTTATCCGCTAAAACCTTGTCAATTGTTATTGGGTGTTTTGCGAATTTGAATAGATTCGATAAAGTTGACGAGTACTTGCAAAAGTATAGTATCAAAGGTGAGGGTTCATTACCAATTATCCATACCACTAAAAACAATATTTTAATTGGCCTTTTATTAAATAAAAAGGTTACTGAAGCAGAATCGAAGTTAAAGGAGTTAATGTCTGACGGTTCCAATTATGTACCATCCACTACGGCCATGAACTCATTTATCAACCACTATGCGAAAACTAGAAACTATAAAGCTGTTGATGGTATTCTTAAGTTTATGAAGCAGCACGGTATTCCCGATGAGGTTGGTACATATACAATTGTTATTGATTTATACTTCAAGTTGCATCGTGAAAAAGGGTTTGCACCTGATATTCAGGAGTTATTATCAAGCTTCCAAAATGCCGGTGTCAATGGCCTTCAAATTAACGAATACACACTTGCAACCTTAGTTGATGGATTAGTTAAAGATGGTACAAATGTAGAGGCCGCTAGGGTTCTATTCCAACATATTTCCAAGAACAACAAGCTTTCACCACAAACTCTTACTTCAATGTTGAAAGGTGAATTAGACTATGGATTAATTGGAAATGCTGAAATATTGTTTGATAAGTATATCAAAACCGTCAGGAATGATTCAAGAATTTGGAATCTTATGATTAAATCGTTATTAACCCAACATGAAGAATTAGCCTTAGGTTATTACCTAAAATTTAAAAATCAATCCAAACTCAACTTGAAAGCTCAACCTAATTATTATACCTATTATTTCTTACTTTCCCATTATTTAAAGAAGGGTAAATCCGACAAGATTCAATTTTTGATTAATGAATTGGCCGATGCGAAAATGAATGATCTAGGTTATGAATTACCAAAGATTCTTCATTCGTTAACCAATAAATATCAATTTTCACAAAATTTATTGAACGAAATTAACAAATCTGCTCAATAATTAACTTGTATATAGTTAAAATTTATTTACAATTATTTATATTGAAACCTATAAATATAACAATGACAGCATATCATATAAGAAATGTACAAGAAAGCAAAGCATCATAATTAGCTTATAAATCGTCAAATCGGCCCATTGCTCTTTTCCACAACGGAGAAGACCAATGAGTAAACCTGTCATAGGCATTACTGGGACTATCTAATGCAGGTCTTGTGTCTAAGACGAATGAAGGCATACCGGTTTCTTCATCATCTGGTGCACCATAGTAGTCAATAACGTATCTGACTTCGCCAAAACCCTTGTTTCTACCCAATGATCTCAAAACAGTCCAATCATGTCTGTCGAAAGGTGGTTGGGTATTAAAGGTATCAGGAAATAACTTTCCTAACCAAAGATACATGGATGCTCGAGGTGACAAGTCATGGGGTCTTCCGGTAAATCTTAGTAATCTTGGCTCAACCTTGGTTTCCATTGTATATTTATGCTCCCATTCAAGGATTTGTTGCCATGCACCTTCATTTAAGAAATTGTGAACATCAACCATGGATTCTACTGCATCTTCTGGAATGCCCTGACCCTTCCCTTTCTTCAACATCGCATTCAACATCTGCTGCGGAGATGGGTATTCCCAAAGCCCCTGATCGTCCAGTTCACCCCGTGGAATAGATGAAATGGTTCTTTCCGTCGATAATGAAATCTTTTGCCCAGGCGCCTTTTCGGATGAAATAGCCATAGGCATGTTGTTGAGCGGATTCAAGACCTCATCGCCTTTTACTGGACATTCGCTAATTGAACCCGTATGCTTTATAGGACACGCACTTTCTGGTGCTTGTGTCTTTAATGCCCTATGATCTACTGGACATGTCGCGTTACCGCTGCTTGCATTCCTATCGGCCCAAAACCAACCCATACTTACTCATGTACTGAATTGTCTACGCATAGTGTAAAATCAGAAGAGCTCAAAAAAAAAAAAAAAGGAATTACATCAACTGTCACGTGAGTGATGAAAGGAGTCGGACCAAGGGTACCTCCAGCACTTGCTGCTAGATAGTTCACTAGCATTACGACATGTACTAGATGTTCTCTCAGAAGTTCTATCACTACGTTGTCTGTACAACGATAACTTCTTGCTTGCTAAATATTCGTATACAAGTGCCTGTAAACTCTTCAATTGTCGAATCGGGCGTCGTCTAGCAAATATTCATATGCTTTCATGTTGATCTCCCCGCCAGGCGAGATACTAGGCCCACCTCTGTTCCTGCTCTGAAGCTCGCCAAAGGTGCGGCCGTTACGTTGGTCAAATGTAACGTAAGGGCATTCTGAATTGTACTACAAGCGTATTGTTAACAACAATCAGTGTCTCATTTGGAGTATCAATACAAAACTACTATTCCTGTACAGCATTTTCGTCATTATAGCGGCCTATCCTAATTGTGTATAGTTGGTTACAATAAATAGGACATTCCTGAAAACGAAGATTTCAAGGCTTATCCGTGCGACATTCCTTCCTACATTAATTCTTTATTGAGATGGCAATAATTTATCCGACTTGGGAAGACGTAAATAGGAACAATGATAGCTCCTTCAAGTCAAGGGACTCAGGACAACTAAGCGAATAACGTGATAATCTTCGAAGCTTAAGTTGTGAGCGATGAATCTCTTAGGCGATCTCGATCTCCTTAGTTAATTATAGTTAAAGCGTTGCCCGATCCCATAACGCTAAACCGACTATTTCCGCTTATGTCCGTTCGTATAGGAGGAGGCCTAATTAAGGGAGATATGGCAATTGGCAATTGGCAACTCACAATAGCCAAGGACAAAGTAGACTTCCAAAATCAAGAAATTCAGGGATGCATTTAAATCGACGTCATATCAATAGGGTAGTGCTATATAATAGGAAAGGGTGTGGAATGTTTTCACATTTGGTTTCTAGACTTACAAGAGAGCAAAAATATATACGCCGCTACACACTTGCTAGGCTGAACAAGTAGCGCATCAATTGACCAGAGATTAGCGATGTCCTCCTCAACTCTGCGTCGACATCAACAATACAAGCCCCATTTTGAAATTATGTATTAATGCGGCATATGGCAAAAAACGCCGGAACGATAACTAAGTAAATAATAAATCCTCGGATGGACCCGTTTAGAGCGCGCCGGTACGCCCCGATCAATTCTATGTTCACTCGCCTCAGAGTGCGGCTCATTCTGCAATTATACGACACTGGCCACAGGGTGCATAGTAATGACGTACATGTGCGGCGCCAAAACCACGACAGAAAGACTACATGCAGTACGATATAAATACATATGTTATTATCTATAGTGGGATACTACTGTCTTGGAGGGAGTTGTAATGCTCCCCAAGACCATAGGAATGCTTGTAGAATGCTAGCTTCAAACCGGTGTTAGAGCCGGCCTCGTTTATGGTGATTGTAGCGGCGCCGGCCATGTAGACTGATATTGGACAGTCGTACTCGCACGCCAACGCCAATATCTCCATGTCAGAACCCCACATGGCTGTGGTAGTGAGTTCAGCAATGTAGCTGTCAATGTCACGCAACGAGTTGGTAGTCTCGTCAAATAAGAAAGGAATGAAATCATCGGGATGTGCCGCAATATAGGCGCCTGCGGTATCACGCAACTGTTGGATGGAGGTCTGAATGCCATGTCTGTGAAGCAATTGGTCTTGGATGGAGGCAAACAAACAATGACCGTCGGGCTTGATATCGACCACCTTCAATTGCGCATTGCTCACCACCAGCTGCATAGACTCCTGCTCGATTTTGCGATAATCCACCTGGTTTTCGGCCTCCTTGCGGGCATCGTCTCTGATCTGCTCAATTTTGGCATTGCGCTTGGCCAACCGTTCTTTCTGACGGTTACGACGTGGTTTGTCCGCATCTGTACCCTCTGTGTTGCCCGTAGGGGTGCTGCTCGAACTGCTGTCTGCGGTGGCCGCGATACTGGTGTTTTCCATTTGCGCAAGAAGATCCTCGGGCCTCACCTCAGTTTCTGGATTTTCCATGCCTTTCCCATCCATAGCATCTAACTCTCTTTGCTGCCTACTATCTAAATCCCCCTGCATCTCGTTACACTTGCTCATTACTCCTTTCCGGGTTTTTTTGGTGGCCTGTTTCTTCATGCCTGTGATAGTACCTGTGAGGTTCTTCTGTTCCACCTTGTGCCGTTGTACCATCTGTTCTCTCGTTTCACCCATCGAATCATCTATCGTACCACTACTAGGCACATTGGTTGTTTCATTTATCGTTGCTTCACTCATATTTGCATCTGCAATCCTTCTAGTTCTCTGGGTGGCCCTTTCACTTGTTCTCCTGCCAACCTCGATCGGGAAATTAATCTACGACTCCTGTGCTTATAGGTGAAAAATTAAATTTCCGAGAAAAAATTTATTAATTGTGTCCCAATTATGTAATCCTAAACTTACCGCCCCACCACCTTCAAATCCCTAACAGCCTGTCTCGGGCCCTTCTTTTTCTTATGAACTCGTACAAACCCGCTCTTCGCCCTCACCCCGTTTTGGAAATTTTTCCTAATCCCTGTAGTACCACACGAATGCCTTTCCAGTTTGCACAATGCATGTTTGTTCTGCAGATTTTCAGGATTTGACTGTGGTTCATAGATGTTCTTCGGACATTACATTGGTAACCAAGATTGCTGTAGTAGTCAATGCAGGTATTTCCTGATGCTCTCTATATTTTCCTTGCAGAGGGGGCGGTTTCCCCTAAACCTACAGAACTCCTGGAGGGTGATCCAGGTGATCGAGGTGTTCTACGTGGTGTTCTACATAGTAATCTACATAGTGTACGTAGTTCAAGGTCGGCCTTGTCCGCACACGGGACTATTTTCCTTCGCCAAACCAGGGATGCCGCCAGTGAAGCCATAGACAAAGTACTATGGTCCGCCACCACACAACAACCGACCAACCAGCTTTCCCTGTTGCATCTTTATTATCACCTCGTCGGGTGTATTGTGTCCTAATTACGTATTGTAGAGCCCCAATTGTTGACCTGCATATACTTGCGACATCGGTATAGGAGCCCATCTATCCTGGTTTCAAAGGGATTGCAATCGACAAAGGAAAAAAATATATATAAGGACCAATATCATACCAATTGAAAGTCTTGCGAAGGATTGTAAGGACAACATCACATTTATATACATCTCTATGATTAATTAAGTTTAATTGTATTTCATTCATTCGTTTCTTTTGGTTTTTTTTCATATATATCACACATAAAATCATAATAGTTCGTCTCTCTTAAAGGTTCTATGAAACAACCATTAAATATAGACGAATACCAGGTGGAAATATTGGGACACTTGAACTCGTTACAGGGCAAGACATGTCCCAACTTGTCATTGATCCAACAGCAGCCAGAAATTAACTTGAAGATGAGGCCGTTGTTGCTTGACTTTTTGATGGACGTAATTAACAAGCTTAATTTGTCGACATCTACATTTCCGCTTACAGTGAACCTTATCGACCGGTACTGTTCGACACGGATAGTGAAGAAGCAGCATTACCAGCTTTTGGGGTTGACAAGTTTGTGGATTAGTTGCAAGAACTTGGACAACAAGGTGAAGATCCCTTCGTTGTTTGACTTGTGCAAGATGTGTTGCAATTGCTACGATAAGAAGCTTTTTTTAGAGATGGAGAACCATTTGTTGAAGTCATTGGGGTGGATGATCAGCAGCCCTACGTTCGATACTTTTTCCGAAATTTACATCGACCAATTGCAGTCCAATGGGTACATTGACACGTCTGCCGACACGAGCATGGCCAACTACAAAATGTTGTCTGTGTACGTGTGCGAGTTGATCCAATTCTATCCAAACATATACTTTTACTACAACTCGTCGCAAGTTGCATTAGGGGGTTTGTTGACAAGTTTGCTCATATGCAAGGTGCCAGTGAAGGTGGATTCTATACTATCCTACTTGCATTCGTTTTTGGATAAGCTGTCGCTTCTCGAGTACCTGGGTTTCGTTAGTTTCTACGAAAACTTGTTGAAGATCTTGAAGTGTCCGCCTCCTTCGTTGAAATTGAAGTACTTCAACGAACAAGGATCGCCGCTCAAACTCATGAAAATTATGATCAACTATGTCAACGAGCAAACCGCAGCTACCACTCCAATCACTCCTAAGTTTCAAACACACCAACAAAACCACTCACATAATTATCTGGGCTTCCCTAGGACCCCAGTGTCCAACAATATCTCGCCACGGGTTCAACTCCATACAGATGGTGCTGGTACATTATCAATCAATCCCGACTCCTACAATATATCTCCCCCCTGCTCTACCAATAAGTTGCTCCCGTCGCCCAAATCTTCGCCTGAAATCTTATCCTATTGCATCTCCGAAACTACATCACCAAGCGCAGTCGTTCTTCCTCAATTGCAGATGCCGAATTCGTCCAAGACGAATGTGTATCCCAAGAAAAGAACAATTCAAGATACTCCTATTGAGTCACCCAATAAAAAATCAAGGTCTAGAAAGCCTGCTTTCTACATCACTTGAGCTGCATATATCATTTTACTCATTCTATATTTCATATTTCGCAATCGACAAATAGTTTATACCAAATTCGATAATATATTTACTCCATCTATTATGCATTATAATTTGGAGTTATCTATTAAATTCGCCATACCAGGATCGTGTAATCAACCGATTATCTAATCTATTGTCTATATTTGAACAGTTTATTAAACGGCTCCTGGCTATATCGCTAAATTGCAGTCGAGCCTTCATAATATATATCTTGCGCTTTGCCAGATTGAGGTATAAGTATGGGGGAGAGTGTTCCATTCCTCTTGGAAGTAGTGCTGCGAAGCAATTAATGGTTCATCTCGCAGGCGACGCAAAAAATATTAATTAAGGAGTTGAAATTAAGTACTTGACATGTACATCTTTTATTAGAACAGCATATGCAATCGTTGGAATACCTATTCTACCTAATTCTAGTTAAAACCGACTTCTGGCCGAGTTAGGAACGCCCCAAAACTTCATTTATTCATCCTGATTGTAGAGATTGTAGATTGTGCATATTGGGAAATATTTCAATTTTTATTGTTCGAAATTATTGTTTCGAGCTCATGGAGAAGTGCGTAGGTTTGAAAAATTAATATAAGAAACGTACATTTTTTAGTATCTGCTCCAAGAAATTAATACAATAGGTGACAGATAGGCTATGGGATCCAAAAGGGTTAAATTAACCCATAATGTTACAGATATTTGCCATAACTATACAAATTTCAGGATTTGCAATAATGATGAAATAGAGCAGATTGACGGAGACAACATTACAGAGGGAGAGTTTTTTGAGAAGTACATCAGACCTCGAAGACCAGTGAAGTTCACTCTGACAATTGAAGAAGTCAACATTGAACAGTTCCAGGTTGATAAGCTCGTAGAGTTGTTAAAGTATAAGCATGATTTGAAGGTAGAAAAGAAGTACAAAAGCGGTTTCGGTAGCGGATTGGAACGTGAGAAGATAGGGCTAAAGGAATTGGTTGAAAAATTTGATAACGATGATGATAGCTATTATTTGACTACCCAATACGAGGATGACCGAGAGGGTGAAGATGAGGAGGATGAAGGTGAGGAGGAACTGGAAGAAGAAGAAGAAGAAGAAGAAGAAGAAGAAGAAGAAGAAGAAGAAGAAGAAGAAGAAGAAGAAGAAGAAAATAACAATCAGCATGCAACAGAAGGTTACAACTCAGACTCATCCTTTGGATCAATGGATATTTCTAACCTACAAGACGATTTTGAAGAGTCAGACGATGAGATGGATGCAGCTGAAGTTAATGACAGGGTTCGTCAGCTCTATCAACCTCCACTTACGAACATGTATGATAAACTCCCAACAACTCCAAAACTTTTATCCATGTTGATTCCGCAACAAATTAACATATGGATGGGTTACTCTAAGCCTAATGAGGTGCCATTGGATCTTGATGATATTAATAGTAAGTACGTTCCGGGAAAGGGAAGTTCGTCTGGATTGCATCACGACCACGCCGACAACCTCTACATACTAATTTCAGGCTGCAAGAGATTCACGTTATTTTCGCCGTACGACGCAGACAAAATGTACACAGTGGGTGCAATATATAAACTATATAACTCTGGAGTTATAGACTACGAACGGGATAAGAATGCACCAAATTGGAAGCACGTTCGAGATGACGGGGCCATCGTGCGTGATGCCGCAAGATGGCAATTAGCTAAGGACGAGGTGCCCTCCGAAACCAAAAAACAGTTATTAGATATAATTGACAAACAAGACCCTCAATATAACACTGAAGCAGCTCATCCACCGAGTTTTTCAAAAGTGCCCCCAGTGCTTTTACATTTGGACGAATTGGAGCCGCAAGACCAGGAAAATCTCAGAGCCTTTAGCAACAAGCACTTTCCAGGGTTTTTGGATGCCCCAAAGATGACCGTATGGCTCAAACCTGGTGAAATGCTCTACTTGCCCACTGGCTGGTTCCACGAGGTTTCTAGTTTTGGGAAGGAATCTACCGCTAATAACAGAGACAACGTCCATATTGCGTTGAATTACTGGTTTATCCCGCCTAATGGTGATACCTTGCAGGACATCTATCAGGACTCCTATTGGTCAGA
This sequence comes from Debaryomyces maramus, assembly GCA_030583545.1. Classification (NCBI taxonomy): domain Eukaryota; kingdom Fungi; phylum Ascomycota; class Pichiomycetes; order Serinales; family Debaryomycetaceae; genus Debaryomyces; species Debaryomyces maramus. Next base: position 1,000,732 of record JAJMIL010000002.1, read on the forward strand.
AGACTTCGAAAGGACGCTCCAAGCCATTGAAATGGTGAAACTGGCTGTTGTTTCTTTAGATTAGCGTCTCTTTCAATGCTCACGTCCGTGCAATTTCAAATCTCGTAGATTTCGTCGCTGATGAGAAACTTACCTACCAAACTTCGATGAAAACTCTTTACCTCTTGCAACACATGTAGTGACTTAGTTATTGCGTACTTACTGGTAATGTTACACCTAATACAACCGGCCATGCTACGGTGAAACCCCAGTTAGAGCTTCGCTAATCGGTTTATCGCAAATGCGACCATCCAAAAACTAGCTGCAAAATAATCTTTAGGTTTCAGCCCTTAGATTATGCAACTTGTTCCTGTGACCGGATCCATATTTTTCAGATCTAAATCTACGATCAACAGTTCGCCCATACACGACTCATATTAATCTCCCCAGATTTCGACCATATCAGGGTTTCAGAGTTAGAGAAGTTGATGGTATATAGCGCTAGTAGAGTGCTACACGTCAATGTAACTAACGAAGTTTGAAAATATCTCAACATATAGTTAGCAACTTATCTATTATTCTGTACATTTGATTCTTATCGGCACCTGGAATGTTCATCTGCGCGCCTCAAAATGGTTGCAATCTTTATCAAATAGCCCCATATCTTGATTAAACAGATTGTGGACAGCTTAATATGTCAGTAAAACCTGCTACAGAACCATGTAGACATGTAGAATAACGAGAGATGGAAAAATAGCGTCGAAGAAGGGGTAAAAATAGAGTTTTTTAGAAACAGCGGTTCCGGCCCTACGAGATGAGGTTGCGTGTTATTATTGGGTGCACTTAAAAGCAAATGTACACCACCATTGGAGTCATATACGTCCCAAAAACTGCTAGATATTAGAGACGAGAAGTAGCCAATAGTAGAACATATGTAAGAAAATGTAGGATGAACATGGCGAGAAAAAGAAACGAAATAAGTTTGTTATCGTGACTTAATAAATAGAAAGTAAATTTTTCACTCTGCGACCTCACAGAAATACGGGACTGAAAAATTAAACTACCCTTTTAAAAAAGGTACTATCTATACTTAATTCCTTTGATTTTGTTTAAAAGAAAAACATTTAGAACTATCTAAAGAAATGTACGATAACTAGTTTCTTGTGTTAAGAGGTTTACATACTTTTGGATACACAAGATCTTGTATTTTTGCTTTATAAGTAAAGGGGTAAAAATAAAGTGAAAATAGGGATCTTGAGTTCAACAAGTGTTAGTGACTTCAAAAACACCCAAATCCTTAGAAAAGCCTTGGGGCAAGGATATGACATGAATTATTGATATTAATACCATATTTTAGACTATTCTTTTTTTTTTCTTCTTCTTTTTCTTTCGTTTACAACTTTTTTTTTTACCTAGTTTTTGTTTAAAAAGAAGTACTATTGGTGCTAATAAAGGGATTAACTTATAATATTTCACTATCATTATATTTTGATACCCTACATCAAGAAATTCCAGTTCACACGATAAAACTAGATAAAAATTTGGTTTTAGCAAAGATTAAATTATATTTATAAAGCTATAAAGACTCCCCTTCAAATTATATGAACCATTGTTTGCAATAACTTTACTTGTTTAAATCAATAATTGTTTGCAAGTGATTATAAATTTCCAGTGTTAAAGAGTTTATAATACAAATATGGCTTTGGCAGATAGAAGACCTCTTGGATTCCCAGTCACATCAACACCCGCATCACCAGCGTTCAACCCCAAGACCTTGAGCTTGAATTCTAACCCCACCACATCCACAAACAAACCTTCCAATAATGAATTGAATCCAAATTTTAAATCACAGGTAAGTGATTTAAAGGGAAAATTTTCCGAGAGTGATATTAAGCCATTGACCCCAGAAAAGAGCGTTAGCCCTGTTGAATTATCCCCTACACTGAGGAGTATATCTCCTGATTCCTTGATGAATTCGGATTCCTACCGCAAATTAAATGCAACTATCGCTCCTTCATCTACCACCTCGATAACTTCCAACAGTTCGAGAGGTACATCTCCATCGATCGGGTCCGCTAGTTCGGCTGCGAATGCTTTAAAAAAGCCAAAGAATACTAGTAGAGTACCAATTGCTACCGGGATATCTACAACAATTCCAGTAACAGGTGAAAAGCCGAGACCAAGCCAAAAGGATGATCCCTCTTTAGAAGATGATGTATTATACGCAATTTTTGTGATTTTATTTGAAAAGGATCCTGAGGGAAGTGGAATGACCGTCAAGCAGATATGTGATATCTTGGTGGAACAACACCCGGAAATGGCAAACTTGTCAACCAAGACGTCAAATCTTGTAAGTGCAAAGTTGAATGCTTACGTTAAAAGAGTCGAGAAAGGAGATTCAAATCTTAAGTATGCCTTGTCTAGAGATTGGGCCGATGCTTCTCCTAAGAGAATGGTATACGTCTATAGAGGCCTTTTAACTGAAGATTTCCATTTACATGTCAAGAATGTTATGGAAATTCAAAAGCAACAACAACAACAACATCAAGTGGAAAATCCTTCTAACGTGAAAAGCGATGATTCGGGAATGATGGATATGGGTAAACACGCTGATATCTTGAAACCTAGACGTCAAACCATGTTTGATTTAGGTGTAACTAAAAACACTTTTTTGGATAATGGATTAGACAAGTCAAATCTAGTCGTTCCATATTCCTCTGCGCCGGTGACTGCTTCATTGACAGATTCAAGTGGAGATTCAAAGAAGAATGCATCCAATAATAATCAAGAATCTGACTTAGAATTGGAGGAATTCGAAGTCTTTAATGAGAATGACGATGACGATGATAATGGAATTGATTTGGAATCAAATGATATGTATATCGATTCTTACAAGAAGAATGGTAAACGTTCCAAATCTTTATCCTATTTATCATTAAGCAAGAAACCAAAAATATTAACTGCAGCAGCAGCAGCTCCTAGAGCTCCGAGAACCCCATGCTCCCATAGTCCAAATGCCGCAGCAGCTGCTGCTGCCTTACATGCTGCTGCCTGTAAAGCAATTTCAGCTCCTTCTTCACAATCGTTCGAGTCTGAGCCTTCTATCAAGTCTTCAGGAGCGAACTCCAAATCCAACGGAACAGTACCATGTCTTGCAAATAAGAAGTGGCTTAATGTTGTTAGGTCCGGATTTTTGACTCAGGATATTGGTACTCCAGAAGAAATTAGTTTATCTGATTTGGATAAATTTTTTGCTTAGTGGGTTTTTTACATTGAATTATTTCCAGGCGTTGTCGTTTCTCTCTATTTGTCTATTCTTATCTACTTCTTAACAAAAAATTGTATTAAAAAAAAAGGTATTAAAAAAATTCAGGTTTTATATTTAAATCGGAAAAAGGATTCGTTGCGTGGGTTTTCTAATGAAACTTTATAAGGACAAAAGAAGATTCCTTGGTGGATTGAATATGGGAATTGTTAATTATTATTGGAAGTGAAACATATTTATTCCTGTTTGTACATTAAAAAATTATTCTTAACGGCTTATGAATTTTTTTTATTAAAGAAATGTGTTGTTAGTTCTTAGTTTATTATTTTTATTTGTTTTTGTTGAATATTTAAATCTCTATCTTTGTAAAATATATATTATTTAAGTTCAGTTACTTGTAGACATGCAAAGAGGTACCCGCATATTATCCAAATTTTATTCAAAGAATTTGAACTTCTATGTATAATAAGGATATCGATTATATTCAAGTCATGTAATATTTAGGCCCATCACCGCCTTCTGGAACGGTCCAATTAATATCTTGTGACGGCACTTTGATATCACAAGTTTTACAATGAATACAGTTTTGTCCATTTATCTGAAATTTAACACCTAAAGGTTCATTTTCGTCCTCAGTGTACTCATACACCCCTGCTGGACAAAACCTTTGTTCAATGCCTTTGAATTTTGGATAAGAGATTTCAGCGTGTTTACGGTAATCTTGATTTGGAACTCTTAAATGACATCTTTCGTCTTCATCATGATTTGTGCCTGTTCTTGAAACTGAAGTTAGAATATCAAACGTTATTTTACCATCAGGTTTAGGATAATCAATTGGTTCAAATTTTGACGCTGGTTGAGTAGCTGCCGCATCCGTGGAATGGTGGTTCAAGGTCCATGGTTCCTTACCTTTCGTGAACATAGTTGTAATACCAGAATGTATCAATCCGCCAATAAATCCTAGAGGAGTATTGAATGAAGGACGTACATTACGTATTTCATGCAACTCTTCAAAAATCCACGAATTCTTATATGCTTCTTCATATGAATTCAAACTTATCGGTTCTACATCATCTAATGCACCTTCTTCAACAGGATCTAAGGACTTTATTTCTTCAAAAATACTCTCAGCTGCTAGTATACCCGATTTCATTGCTGTATGTGTACCTTTAATTTTCGGAACATTAACAAAACCAGCAGAACATCCTACTAGAACACCGCCAGGAAAATATAACTGTGGAACTGACTGTACGCCACCTTCGTTAAGGGCCCTAGCTGCATATGAAATACATTTACCACCCTCTAAAACCTTAGAATAGAAAGGATGGAGCTTCATCTTTTGAAATTCTTGATATGGTGAGATATATGGATTAGCATAATCTAATCCTATAACGATACCAACCGTTACCAAACCATCCGCAAAATGATACATAAAACCACCCCCGTATACATCCGATGATAATGGATATCCCATAGTGTGAGCGACAGCCCCTTTTTCAAAATTTTCGGGTTTTACTTCCCAAACTTCTTTTATACCTAAACCATATGTTTGTGGTTCACTGTTTTGTCTCAAGTTAAACTTAGAAATGACTTCTTTAGTCAAAGATCCATGACAACCTTCACCTAATACTGTAATTCTAGCTTGAAATTCCATTCCTCTTTCAAACGAATCTTTTGGAGAGCCGGTCTTAGAGATACCCATATCTTTCGTGGCTACACCTTTAATTCCGTCACCATTTTCATTATAAAGAACTTCACTAACAGATATTCCAGGATATAACTCAACGCCTAGTTCTTCGGCCTTTTCTGCTAAATATTTCACAACATTATTCAAAGAAACAATGTAATTCTTACCGTGATTCTTCATCTGTGGTGGTTCAGGTAAAGAAAATGCACTATCCTTAGTTAAATATTTCACGGCATCACTTTCGACTTTAGTAACCAAATCGTCAGGTAATGGGATTCCTGAGCCATCGTCATTCAAAAACTCACTATCTGGAAATAATTCCTTCAAAGCTTTAGGTTCAATAACAGCCCCACTGACAATATGCGAACCAAAATCGCCTGCTTTTTCGAGGACAACTACTCTTAGTTCACCCGATCCCTCTTCGTTATCAAGCAATTTCAACTTAATAGCCGTTACTAAGCCTGCTGGGCCGCCTCCTACTATGCATACATCAACAGCATCTGAAGCTCTTTCCTCATTCAAAATTTCTTTCTGTTCCTCTGTGAGCGATTGAAAAGGTGTTTCAATACTAGAATTCGATTCATTCTTTATTATTCTACTGTTTGTAAAAGAACGAACTTTTTCTGAGCTATTTGGTTTTATTGATAGTTTTGGCAAAGTGCGTAAAGATAACGGCCTTATTACATTATTCCTTTTTATGCAGTGGCGTAAAGCCAAGGGATTTCTTGTTCTCAACATATCAAGTTGTCTTTACTAAGTGTAGGGTTCAAGTCTTTGGATTATGATCTAAAAAGCAGGTATTTGCACCATATGAATCATCGAGTCGAAATATAAACTGATTGTGCGATAAATTTTTGACGAATCAAATTTAAAAGATTGTTAAGCCATTTACATATTACTATGGCAATTAACAGATAACTAGTTAGAGTGTGGGTTATATAGAATACGAAGAGCATATACCTTTGAGACTGAAATCGTGTTACAAATTATTGTAAAAAATCCTGTTCATGTATCATAAAATCTATTTAAATAAGCAAATATTGTACATTAAAATCGTTAAACCAGATATTACTAAAACATCATGACACCCATATAGTTAAATTACGTTCATTATTTTCATTATTTTCAGTTGACTCATCGAGCATATCAACTGCTAATATCCAATCATCATTGGAATCCATAACCACAAAATCGCCATCTTCATCTTTATATTTTAATTTGTTAACCACAATATCATCATTAACTTCCCCACTAGAGGCAATTTTAGAAGAAATCTTCAGATGTAACTCATTGAATTGTATTGTATTGGCAACCAATAACAAATCAGGGATTTCAACTTTATTGTATACCAACTTAATTGGAACAGCCGAAGAACCAGATGCTGTAGATGCAGACAGAAATGAAGAATCGTTCTTATCTGAGACCGCACTATTCATTGGATTAGATAACGATGACGATGAAGTACGGAACGCCGAATGGTCAGTGGAAGACTTTGATCTTGCTTGCCTCATCATACTGAAGGTAGATGAAGAAGAATTGTGACGTTGATATGTAGATCCATTGGATGATCTCGAAGAATAGGGATCCATACCGAAACCATTTGGATGGCCAGTCGAATTGTGTGAGGCCCCTGAATTGTCATACGCATAAGAATCATTCCCAAGTAATGATCCATGAGAATCTCTAACTTTTTTATGGATTTGGCTATTCATTTCATTTGTTTTCAAATTTCTCAAGCATTTTTCCCATTGATTTCTCATTTCTTCAGTTCTATATCTTAAAGTAAACGATCCGCTCTCTTTCTTACCTGACCATGAAATTACTAGTGTATAGCCTTGGTTATTTGAGGTAGATATATTATAAATTTCCAGTATGTATACTCTACCTTTAAGTTCCAATACCGACTTATCCTTTGCGTGATTTAACGATTCCAAAAGATTAGTCGTGGAAGACGACTGCGATGACGATGACTTCTTTCTGCTTGTCAAAATTTCTCGCCTCTTCTTACCTTCTTTATCTTTAGATGGATTATTAGAAGGATTACTCTCTATGAAAAAGAATATAATCTTTTCAAATAAATAAGCGAAATATTCCTTCTCGCTCTCGGAATCTTTGACTCCTACTATTCCATGATACAACAATTCTCCTTGATCTTTCAAATTAAAACCTCTCCAATTGTGGACCCTTTCAACTAAACTTTGCAAATAACCAACATTTTCCGACCTTCTTTGGGCTTCGTTGACTTGGTTTGCTACTTCACGTATAGCAGAATTGGCTAGCAATAACTCATTATATGCAGCAGATGGTGGATTTTTATTATCAATCATTGACTCAGGAGAGTACTTGATTAATTCCTTTAATAATAAGGGGTATTTACATAATCTTTGGATTGGCTTTATTATGTATGATTGTAATTCAAAACCTGGGTCCAATAAGCTAGATGACTTTTTCAAGTTAATCAGTTCCTTATTAATGAGATCAATCGCTGACAATTGACCTATTGTCCATGGTTCGTATGCATTAAACGGGCCACCAGCGGCGTGTATGAAAATTGAACCAATTCTTTGGTATCTGTATGGAATATTAATATTACATTCCAAACCATTCAAGAATTTTCTCTGAAAGTCGATTATTTCGCTCAAATTGGGGAAAAGTATGTGTATCTGCTCACTCGAAATCAATTCGGCCTGGTTTAATTCGTTTCTGTATGAAAGCAACAACTCTAAGTCTTGCACATATTTCCTTTCTGTCTCAATAATTTCCCTTAAAACTTTGGAACGTTCATCACTTATGGTTAACTCGCCTATGGGTAACTGATCTACCTCGAAATTAACCGGATTTTTGGATGTCTTTAATGAAATCAACTTATTTACAACCTTTAATACCTTGAATAAATCGTGCGTACTGTCCAGAAATACATTTGAAATGGTAAACATTAGGTCGTCTTCAAAGTTCAAATGTGTCTTTACGGCTATCAAAAAATCGTACACCGACTTCTTACACACCCTCAAATCGTCACTGGCCACAACCGGTATCGAGTAGTCTGATGCCACACTATTAAACAACACACACAACGACGCACCCTGCTGGAACAACTTCCACAACTGTGTGGCTGGATCAACGCTTATGTTGGCTGGAAGTACTCCCGCCGTGAATGTGAAAATATTATTATTGGTGTTGGTAGGGCTGTTGCTACCACCTATTGAAGTGGTCGACGACGTATCCGAATGTATGGAAAATCCCGCCGAACCTACTGATGCCCTGAAATCTCCCACTCCGGGACCCCTGGGGTCTTGCAGTAACTGCTGCGATAATGCCAATGCCTGTTGTTCAGCACACAGCTCCGCCGCTTCGAACGCCTGCTCCAAAAATGGCTTCATTTCCTCAATCGCCTCCAATTTCTTCTTCACACTCACAGTCTGGTAGTATAAGCTATCCTCCGGGTTCGCTTGTTTATTAAAGCTATTCCCCATGGCCTGTATTGGTCCCAGCGCTACTCTTGTTATGCTCGCGGACGATGAGTTTAAGGACGCATTTGACGCCGCCGAAAATGAACGAAATGGTCCATGCGGCGTATATGTATTCGTATCCATTCTATCTAATGACAATCTATACTCTCTTGATAGATTCGTTAAATTATCGAAAAAGAATCTCTAGGTTTGTTTTTTTTAGATGCTAATTCTTGAAGGATTTTTTTTTTCGTAGTCTTGCGAATCAAAGGGGGGGTGAGTTTTAAACGCGAATGGATTGATCTATAGAGATATATAAGCTCTTAATATACTATTTACCGGGTTTTTTCATTAAAGTCATGGATCTACCGTTGTCACTTGTGTGAACAAAGGCTGTCTTCGAAGGAAACCAAGCTACACTAGACAAGACTAGGTTTCCACTGAAGCTATTTGGAACTTCATAAACCTGTTCTGTAGACTCGTAGTCAAATATTTTGATATTTGAGCCACTGTCAAGGGCTACGGCAATGTAGGTGCCATCTCGGCTAATGTCAATGCAGGATATGGCTTCGTCTGTGTTTGTGAGAACCTTAGTATTGATCATGGAGGCCGTGCTCCAGAGAGACACTACCCCTTCATTGGAGCCTACCGCACAATACTTTCCTCGGGGATCTACAACGACACAGGTGGCCGAAGATCTATGGCCCAGCAATTGGTGTTTGAGGTTAATGGCAATCCCGTCGGAGGTATCAGATACTTTATATATGGGAATCGAACCATCATGTAATGCACACATGAAGAAAGAGTGGTTGTGGTTGAACCACTGGAAATCGTAGATATGCTCATTCAACTTGATTTCGCCGATTTTAGAATAGTTATTGACCACCGAGAACAAGAGCACAGTGGCATCTCGATCTACCACCGAAAGGATCTCACCGTCGCTGGAGTAATTGACTATCTGGCAGATGGAGGGGGTCGACGCGTCGGACTTAACGATTTTCAATTCTTTCTCCAAAGTGCCAGTACACCTCCAGATTTTGACTAGATCGTCCCTACCCACCGTGGCAAACGAAAACTCTGCCTTTGGGTTCCACGCCACTCTCTCCACTGCCTTGAGATGAGGGTGTTCGATTATTATGGGGTCCAGTAATCTCTCTTGCGTGCATTTCCATATCCGTATCGTTCTGTCGGTCCTAGAGTTGACCAAACGAGTGCCGGTTAAATTTATTGATATGAGGATGACTTCGGAGCCAGAAGAACCAGCAATTGGCGAATCCTTTATTACAACAGGAACAAAATTCTTGAAGAATGTTCGGTTACTCGATAAACTCATTAATAAATTCTTGTACTATGAGGTTGTTTTGATAGTGTGAATAAATTTCAGATGTCGCTCGAATAATTAATTTTTCATCGGCCACGTAGTTCTGTCAACTTGATTTAATAATTACAAGCTATCATACATATACGAATATGTCTTCTAGACCCAAGTTGATATCTATTGATGCGTTTGCAAAGACTGTGGAAGACGCTAAAATTAAAACAGCTTCAGGAGGAATAATTACATTAGTATGTGTATTTATAGTGTTGTTCTTGATACGTAATGAATACAACGAATACACGCTGGTTATTACAAGACCAGAGTTAGTGGTGGATCGGGAAGTCAATTCAAAGTTGGATATAAATCTCGATATTTCGTTTCCAAATATCCCTTGTGATGTGTTGACTTTGGATATTCTTGATGTCAGTGGAGATATTCAGTTGGATATTTTGAAATCTGGATTCCAAAAATATAGAGTTCTTACCGATTCAAATGATGAAATCCTTGATGATGCTCCAATCTTGAACAACGACTTGTCTTTGTACGAAATGGCCAAGGGCGTTGATGCTAATGGGCAATGTGGACCATGTTATGGGGCATTACCTCAGAGTGAGAACGACAAGGAATATTGTTGTAATAATTGTGAAACAGTTAAGTTAGCTTATGCCGAAAGAATGTGGGCATTTTATGATGGAGAAAATATCGAGCAATGTGAAAGAGAAGGGTATGTTTCGAAGCTCAGTGAAAGAATTCAGAATAATGAAGGTTGTAGGGTTAAAGGTACTGCTCAAATTAATAGGATTTCGGGTAATTTACACTTTGCTCCTGGCGCTTCCATGACTTCTCCTGGAAGACATGTTCATGACTTGTCATTATACGACAAGTATCCAGATAAGTTCAACTTCGACCATGTCATAAACCATTTTTCATTTGGTTCTGATCCCCACAATAATGACTTATTACAACAATCTACTCATCCATTAGATAACCATCAGTTAGTGTTAAATGATAAATTGCATGTTGCCTCATACTATCTTAAAGTTGTTGCTACAAGATTCGAATATTTGAACAATGTTGCATCTTTAGAAACTAACCAATTTTCGGTCATTTCTCACCATAGACCTTTACAAGGTGGTAAGGATGAAGATCACCAACATACACTCCATGCAAGAGGAGGATTGCCAGGTGTTTTCTTCCATTTTGACATATCACCATTGAAGATTATTAATAAAGAACAATACGCTAAGACATGGTCAGGGTTTGTGTTGGGAGTAATCAGTTCTATAGCTGGTGTCTTGATGGTTGGTGCAGTGTTAGATAGATCTGTTTGGGCTGCTGAAAAGGCTATAAAAGGTAAGAAAGACATGTAAGTATAACGTTTATAGTTAAACGGAACAAAATTTATAGCCTAGAGTATAGAATTGCTACGTCTCTTTAATACAGTTATTGATATTAATGTATATAAATCGTTCTATGTACATGTATGACTGAAGCTATATATTAGACATCGCTTAATAAATGTTTGATGTCATTGTAATAATCCCTATTCAAATATGAGTTCAACTCATCCTTGGTTAACCACATATATTTCAACGATGAATCTTGTGGGTCAAATTGACCAGATAAAATATGGGACTTGATAAAGTATTCTTTTTTGTCACTTTCACTATACAAGTGACATGGCTTATTAGAAACGTTGAAGTAGTTTATTTTTTCACCACCAATTTTGAACAATCCTTCTTCGGCCAATTTATGCAATGGAGTTAACCTCTCACTGTTCTCTTCACTAAAATTGGGCAATATCCATTTATCCTTCTTATTAATGACCAAATACAACGTCCTGCTTAACTTTCTTTCCAAGCTAGTTAAATCGCCATTCTTGTCTGCTTGCGTAGTTCTGGAGTTTGGTACAATCTTACGAGACAAATCGTCAGCAGCAGTGGTTTCCAAGTCCTCTTCTTCTGCTTCTACTCCTTCCTTATACGTCTTTGGTAACGTAATTTCTTGCTTGAACCTTCTATCTCTTTGGTGTCTGATTTCCGGTCTACCTCTTGGGAATTCAATATTAGGATTGTTAAATACAGGGTTCTTGTTCAATTCTCTATAGCTTTGTTCTGATAATGTTCCCTCTCTATAATAGAACCATTTAGGGAATGTCCACATCAATCTCTTCCACAACTCATTCTGGTACTTATAGTATTGATTCTCGAATACTGGTAATTCGGCCGTTACAACTGGTTGTCTTGATAAAAGTAACGTCGAAGAAATTAGAGGTGAGCTTGCTTGAGTAGAGTAGGCTCTTAAAACTGATCGACTAAGCATTTCTAACGATTTATAGACCTTTAATAGCCAAATGTGCCTCTAACTCGCATAGATCTATTCTCTTATGAGGTTAGAATTTTTCACGTCAGCGTAATTGTAAGCATGCACCTGAAACTTTCAGCATGCCACAAACTTATAGACGGGTAACCCCGTTTACGTTACAAACGGGAAAACTATAAAAGGGGCCAGCATCCAGCAATGGCGATTATTTGTTATTCAATTTCTTTCCAATATATTAGTCTACTAGAACATTAATAAAGGTAACAAAAGCCCCTAGGTTGTTGTTAAATATTGAAATCACATAAAAAGAATAGTAAACCTGTATTTTAAACAGCTATCTTTTTCGTTCCTTAGTTTAGTGTACATTAACAAGATTTTTATAACGTTGTGTTGATTGGATTGATTACTCTTTCTAGCGTAATAACCAAGAAATCAATTATTTATCATTACTCGTAAAAGTATTTTTGGGAACCTAGTAAACGCACATTTTTGGTAGTAACAGTTTAATCCTAATCCTTAGTAACGTAAAGAATATCATAGAGAAACAAAACTAGTAAAATGTCAGCTGTGGAACAATTTGAGTCTGTATTGAAGGAGTTGCCGACCTTGAAGGCACCGGGGGTGTCGGGGTCTCGTATTAAGAAATTGACAGATCTTGCTGTGAAGAATGTATCAGAGGAATCGAAGTTGATAACCATTTTATATTCTAACTGTAAAGCGGCCCCATCATCGCATAAATTAGGTACATTATACGTCGTTGATTCAATCGTAAGAATTTTTATTGACGAAGCGAAGAAACAGAACCAAGAAATCAATTCACAGGCACCCGAAGGTACATTTGCGTCTGCTGTGAACAAGATCAGTGAACTAGTTGAATCTTTAATCGATGACGCGATGGACTTACTGATTAACAAATCGCAAACTATTAAGATTGGTAAATTAGTAGATATCTGGGAAAGAGCTGAGACGTTCAACCCCGAAATTATCAATAGAATTAGATCGAAGCATTTTGGCTCTACAACTCCGCCAGGTACACCACCAGGAATGAATAAAGAACCGGTTAAGCAACAAACTGATTCTAATTCGAATGATTCTGGTAGTATATTACTGGCATTAGCATCATTGGCTAAACAGTCTAATTCGAATAGTTCTACACCTACAACGGAAACTGCGGTTCCAGCACAGGCACCTCAGCAACCAGCTGGTAATAATGCCAACGACATATTATCGCAACTCTCTGCTATGGCTGGTAACAACGGTCAACCTCCACGTCCAAACAACGTGCCACAAGCTGCTCCATCTGCACAATCTGCTCCAAATGAACAATATATTTTTAATATGTTGCAACAGATGCAAAACGGAGGTGCTAATGTTCCTCCTCAAGCTGCTCAGCCTCCTAGACAACAAGGTCAACCAGATTATGGAACCGGAAGAAGAGGCGGTCGTAATGATGATAATGGTGTTACAAGTTATTCAAGAAGAAACAGATCCAGATCACCAAATCGTTATGGCCAAAACAATAGAAGAGAAAGATCCCCTCCAAGACAGCAATTCCAACAGCCATTTCCTCAAATTCCCCAGCAATTTCCAACTCAACAACAAGTACCACAGCAACAAGCACCGCAACATAATCAACTTCAGGATGGACCTGGTGGGTTTGCTGCTAACCCTGCTATGAATGGTGAAATGAACTTGCCAGGAACACCACATTATCGTCCGCGTAATGTTGGATTTGACCAAGCTTTACCTCAAGGTTCATTCAAGGTATTATCTAGAACTTTATTTATCGGTGGTGTTCCAAGAAACATGGATGAAAAAGAGCTTGCATCGGTTTTAAGACCGTACGCTGAAGTTCAATCTGTCATCTTGAATAGCGAAAGAAAGCATGCATTTGTGAAAGTGTACTCGAGAAGAGAAGCTGAACAAGTGATTACCTCTTTCAATAAAGATAATGCATTACCCTTGAGAACGCGTTGGGGTGTTGGTTTTGGACCAAGAGATTGTTGTAACTATCAGCACGGTATCTCAATTATACCAATTCAAAGATTAACGGATGCAGATAGAGCTTGGGTTGTTCAAGCTCAATGGGGTGGTACCGGTGGTCAACCATTACTGAGTGGTATGGTTATTGACGAACCTGACATAGAAATAGGTACTGGTATTTCATCGAAAGCCATGTCTAAGAAGATGCCTACAAACTCTGCCAGAAATGGTCCAAAATCTAATAAGCCAGGTGAACCAGATGAAGACTACGTTAAGACAACCTTAATTCCTCAGCAAAATGCTTCAATGTCTCATGGAGCTCAACCAGACTTTACGACGTTGACCCAATCATCTGTCAATCCTCTCAGTGGTTTATTTGGAAACTCAAATAGCCCTAATCCTGGATTAGCTAATATGCAACCTCAACAACCAGGTCCAAATGGTCTCCAAGGAAATTTCCCCCCTAACAATGACTTCATGAATACATTAAACCAAGGTGGTGGAAATCCAAACTTAAGTACCCAATTAGCAAACTTTTTTCAAAACGGTGGAATGAATCAATCTTAGTCCTGATGATTTGCATTTTTTTTAGGACCGTATATATAATGTAATAACTTTAGTTTTAAAATTATTGTAGAAGTAGCATCTCTCGATACCGCGTAGCCCCAAAAATTATATTTCATAAAGAATTATATAAATGACGAATGGATTATGACACCAACAAAGAGGTACTCGAGTCTAAAGCATGACCAGAATAGATCCCCAGAATCTAAATCGATAAAATTACCAAAGCAAGACTATGAACTGCCTGTTAGTCAACTTCATGATCGATCGAATTCATATAGTACTAATTATGGTCGCGTTGGACAGAAAACATCAAGAAAGAAAAACACTAGACCAATTGTAACTAATACTTTGGTAAGGCCACAGCCAAGAAAAGGGGGTGATAAGCTCTTTAGTTCCAGTCCTTCAAAGCAGAATAACTCACATAGCTTAAAAAGGAATGCTGATGACATAGATTACAGTGTGTTGGACACATTCAAGAAGAAAAGATATCAGTATGATGCTTTACAGAGTATGAACCAAAATGATTCAGATTCGAATAATTCTGATAGTGATACTGACAACAAATTGATCAACTTGAAGCAATTATCCAGTAGCCCGGTTAAATCTCAGGACTATGTACCTGATAAGCATGTAAAGCAGTTAGACAAGTTGATAGCTGACAAATCAAGTAAGTACAAAGACTATATTAAACACACGAGTCAGGAAGATGAAGATACTGATAAAAATATTGGTGATTTTGCATCAGAAATAGCAAACGGAAATATATTGTCAACTTTAGAAAACCGTAATCAAGCCAGGATACGGATAGTTCAAGAGAAATTCAAAGACAGGGACTTCCCTACGCCAACTCTATCTAAAAAGTCATTAATGGATAGGACTTCCAAGTATCTATATATCGTACCTCAAATATTGAAAGGAAAAATGGAAACTTCGTTCTTTTATAACCTAGCAAAGTCTCAATCTCAATCATCTACTCATGAAACTATGACCCAAAAAGAAAAATGGAATATAGATTGGCAGAAGTTCTTTGGAGGTTATTATGGGTTTAAGAGGCAGCTGTTTATTGCTTCAATGATTATCAGCAAATATAAGAAGGATTTGCAAATCGCTGCAAATAGGAATTCAACGGTTTCTTACTGGACTATAAACGGATTTTCGACTTTCGTTTTAGCTAATGAAATTATTCTTCAATTCATAATGGAGGATATAGCTTGTGATATATCTAAAGCGGAAGCTATAATCAAAGAAACCTCAGAATATGGTACTGCTGTTGCGGACTCTACCGAGCTAATTGATGACTTAAACCTTGGTGAGCTTTTAGGTGATGAATCGAAAGAATTTATGAAAGGCATCCCTTTATCTGATACCTATGAACAATCTAGAGATGGTGAAGATAAACTCATTGTAAATAATGATAAAATCGAAGAAAAAACAGATACAGAGAATTCAAAAAGCAGCAATATTGGTATATTGGACCAGTTTCTTGATAGCAGTAGTAGTGAGGAAGATAATTAGTTTTACGTGTAGAATAGTATGTCATTAAAGAAAAATCTAGTATATTCCTTGATAAGATAATCTGTTTATGTAAGACGAACATTTGAAAGAAAAAAAAATCTGCCGAAACTGTCATAAAGCATTAGAAACATATTTGTTGAATAGTCAGACGAATTATCCATCTATAGCCTTTGGCAGTAATTAATTCATAGTGTTGTTATTTTTCAATAAATTGAAGTCGGGTATTATTCCGACGTCCAAGCGATCAATTCATTCTACAAGATCAATGTTACAAGATACTGTCTTCATAACCAACTTAGCTGCCACAGCAATCACTGGTAGAGACGCGTGGAATAGACCAACACCGCAACCAATTACCATATCTGTATCCTTAAACACCGATTTCCATCAGGCATCAATAACAGATAATCTAAAATATTCATTAAATTATGCGGTCATATCTCGAAATATTTCAGAATTTATGAAACTGAATGAGCATAAGAATTTCAATTCTTTGGGTAGCATAGGTGAGTCTGTAAGTGAGGTGGTGCTTGACCAGAAAAAAGGAGGTGGCCATCAGGCAGTTATTTCAATTCGAAGTGATAAATCAGAAATAAGGGCAGATAGCATTGAATACAAATTGGTTAGGTCAAACATTCAAGAAGTTAATGCCCCAGATGAAATCAATGTTTATGGCCTACGGTTATTAACTGTGATTGGTGTTTTTACATTTGAAAGATTACAAAGACAAATCGTTGACATAGACCTATCACTAAAGTTGAAACCGGATTCAGCTATTTCAGTCCATAAAATTATAGATGATGTAACCAAATATGTCGAATCATCAAATTTCAAGACAGTAGAGGCACTTGTCATGAAAGTTGGACAATTGATTATGCAAGACCATGAAAAAGATGTTGATAAAATAACTGCAAAAATTACCAAACCGAATGCTATAACTTTTACGGATGGTGTCGGAGTTTCATCCGATATGTCGAAGGAATCATTCAAAGATGTTAAACCGATTTGTATAAATTCTGAAGGTGCAAGTTCATTGTCGAATTTTAATCTACCAACTTCTCTTGAGGACTCCGCAGTTGATATCAATGCCGAACATATTGCCTATATTGCGTTTGGTTCCAACCAAGGTGACCAAGCTGCTAATATTACAACAGCATTGAATCTCTTTTCCGAATATGATATTAAAATTGAATCTACCTCATCACTCTACATTTCCAAACCTATGTATTATAAAGACCAACCTGACTTTTACAATGGTGCTATTAAAGTGTCTTTCAAAGATAAGAGCCCACATGATTTATTAAGGATTTTGAAACAAATTGAGTATGAGCAGATTAAGAGAGTTAAGGAGTTTGAGAATGGTCCCAGATCAATTGATCTTGATATCCTAATATTCGATAATATCATCTTGAACACAAATGACTTAGTAATTCCTCATAAATCAATGCTAGAACGTACATTTGTTTTACAACCATTGTGCGAATTACTAGGTCCAGAATTTTTGCATCCAGTAAGCGCAGAGCCAATTCACAATCATTCACGTCAATTGCTAACGAGCGAAACTAATGAACTGATACAAGAATCCTCTAATTTACTACAAATCATACCGATACCTCGTTTAGGTAATGGTGATAGCCCTTTGAAATTCGATCATGTCGAAAATAAACACCCTACTTTATTGATGGGTATTCTCAACGTTACGCCAGATTCATTTAGTGATGGTGGCAAAAACTTTGATAAGGACATTAGCCAAATACTTGAAAATGCTAATTCCTTAATAAGGCAGGGTGCGAGCATAATAGATATTGGTGGCGTATCGACTAGGCCTGGAAGTATAGAGCCTTCGATTGATGATGAGCTTGAGCGTTTATTACCAGTCGTTAAGGCCATTAGACAGTCATCCAATGAAGAACTAGCCCAATGTGTGATATCTATTGATACGTACAGGGCTGTTGTCGCAGAACAATGTTTAACTGCTGGAGCAGATATCATTAACGATATATCAATGGGCCTCTATGATGATAAAATGTTTGATGTGGTTTCCAAGCATGTCTGTCCATATATCATGAACCACACTAGAGGGACTCCACAGACTATGTCGAAGCTAACTAATTATAAATCCAACACAAACGAAGATATAATCGAATATATTACCGACCCTATTACCGGCCACCATATTACACTTCCAAAGCCGGATGTGGACAATCTAATTAACGGTGTTTCAAGAGAAGTGGGTTTACAAATACTCAAGGCTTTTGACAAAGGGGTCAAAAAATGGCAAATCATTTTGGATCCAGGTCTTGGCTTTGCCAAAAACTTATCACAAAATTTGACCATTATTAAACATGCATCTGCGTTCAAGAATTTCTCGATGATGGTTAATGAATCGGACCAAGGAAACAATATTAAACACTCTTATATTAGTTTTAATGGCTTACCTACACTTTTGGGCCCATCAAGAAAGAAATTCTTGGGTACTATCTGTAATGAGCCAATTGCTTCTGAAAGAGTTATCAGCACCGCTTCTTCTGTAATGGCATGCATCCAACAGAATACTGACATCATCAGAGTACACGATGTAAAGGAAATGAAAAAGGCTGCCTTGACAGGTGATGCTATATACAAAGGTTTATACTGATTTGCGGGTAACACATTTGTCTTTTTTCAGACAAAAATTTTTCGGATAGCTGACACAAATCGGTTAATTAGATTAATTTAAGTAGAAGTATATCGAAATAGATATTTATTCAACGAAATAGATACGTAGGAAGTGAAAGATGGCTGCTGTTTTCCCAAGAAGTTGTTATAAGTGTGGTGAAGTTGGACATTTAGCTGATAATTGTCAACAAGATGAAAGATTGTGTTACAACTGTCGCCAACCGGGACATGAATCGAATGATTGTCCAACCCCAAAACAAGCTACCCAAAAGCAGTGTTATTCATGTGGAGACTTAGGACATGTTCAAACTGACTGTCCAACTCAATCTCAAGGTTCCAAATGTTATAACTGTGGTCAGTTTGGACATATCTCGAAGAACTGTAGCGAAGGCGGTAACCCAGCAGCTAAGAAGCCAGTTGGTGGTAGATTCCCAAAGCCAGCCACTACTTGTTACAAGTGTGGTGGACCAAACCACTATGCTAGAGACTGTCAAGCTGGTTTAGTTAAATGTTACGCTTGTGGTAAGACTGGGCACATCTCCAAGGAGTGTGACTCTGCATCCGGGGGTGAATTTACTTCGAAGACATGTTACAACTGTGGTAAATCAGGTCACATTTCAAAGGAATGTGATGAACAAAAGGATTAAGGTTTAATTCAAAAGGAGGTATGCGATGAATTTGTGGGTCGTTGAATAACGTTAACGTTACGATGACACGAAATTCTTTTATGATCGGGCTATTTCGAAAGATATTTCTTCTTTCATTTGTTATCTTCGGATATTTGCTTAGTTTTTATGGTTATCTTTAGGATTTATAAAAAAATCAGTATTTTTATCTGTGACTCTTTTGTTGTACTTGTATGTTTTTGACCGATTGAGAGAAATCTATCACCACGTTTCTTCCATCTATAATACATCCGTCTCTCATCCTCCTGTAAGAAGCTTCGGCCTGATCTTGATCCTCAAACTCAACAAACCCATAGCACAAACTTTTACCTGTTTTGCGGTCTTGCAATACATTGCAATTTTTGACGGTTCCAAACCTATTGAAAAGAATCGTCAAGGACTCCGAGGTCGTGATAGGGTTTAATTTCGCAACAAACAATGTTCTGGGAGACGGCTTGATCTGATAATGGGGTAGATCATCCATTAGTTCCAATGCCAATGCCTGGTACGTAGAACTATCTTCCACGGTGTCATTGGAAGTGTTCTGGAATAATCGCATATTTGCAATTTGATTCGGGGACGGCATGTCAACAGACCTCTTCTTATCCATAAACCCCGGCTCCTCAAACGGATCGTGGAGGATATGAGCATGCGTTATTCGTATGTCTTTTAACATCCGTTTTGTTTCCATATTTTCTACCATCGATAGGTTAATTTTTTCCAACACAACAAATCCCTCTACTACCTGGCCAAAATGTACTTGGTTAAAAGAACGCAAATCTTCTGCATTGCTAGTAAGACTTATTGTGAATTGTGACCCGACTACTGGCTTATCTTGCCAATTTTTGGTAACAAACGAAACCAACCCGACGCTGCTACCGTTGTTCTCGTATGTTTCCTGTGGAACAGGAAGGTATTTACCCTGCCCTATTTCGACATCTTTCACTCTTATATCCCCATAAGCATTTACCGCTGCACCTCCGTCACCATCTGGATAATTGGGATCACCACAACTAACAATTAAATCTTTATGAAGATTATAGAAAGGTGTGAAAAAATAGTAGTTCAATTTGCAGAGCTTAATGAAATTGTAGCATAATACCGGTTGTTCGTCAACTAATAAGTCAATTACTATATTTCCTTCTGTAGTTTCGAAAAGAACACTCATTGAACAAAATATCCTTTATTTGCCAAAAATTTGTCGATAGTTATAGTGGTTATGGTTATTGTATGCTTATTGATATAACCACTATAATCCAGCTAACAAAATATAAAAAAAAATGCGAATTCTGTGGATCGAACACAGGACCTTCAGATTAACTGGACTGAAGTTGACTTCAGTCTGACGCTCTCCCAACTGAGCTAAATCCGCACCTTCTAAAGTAAGATTTGTTTCCTACTTGTTATTATACCATTATTTTATAGAAGCCCCTTGTTGGAATGATTATCTCAAAATAATTCTACGAAAAGGCTATTACAAATTAATATAAATACAGCTATTAACGATAATTATGGAGTACAACGGTCTAACACCACATATGAATGATGGAGTCTTTCTTGACCATTCCATAGATAATAATAATTTTTTAAAGGATGATATGGGTATTTATGAAGGATTGGAATTGAATCAGGAAAATATGAATATGTTAAATAATGAGCACTATGGGTCTTCTACAGATGAAGGGGCTTTGCCACGCCGTTATCACTTCAGTGCTGGCGAGACTGCGAGTTCGGGTTCGTCCCCAAGTGGTGGTTTAAGTGTGAATGGTAAAAATGGAATCAACTCTCCTCTGTCGATTATGCTGGATGATAAAAAGAAGCCCAAGGGGAAGAAAGAGCTTATTAGCGAACAAGATGCCATACTCATTGCCAAAGACGACTCTGAGCTAACTGAGCAGGAGCTACAATTGAAGAGAAAGGCGCAAAATAGGGCTGCTCAAAGGGCATTCAGGGAAAGAAAAGAAATGAAACTCAAAGTATTACAAGCAGAATTAGCACAGGCTGAAGAAGAAAAGCAACAGCTACGTGATCAACTAGGCTTGGCCAGACAGAAAAATATCTCTATGCAAACAGAAAACAAGTTCTTGAAAAACAAGGCCTCATCATCAAATAATATGTCTACTACAAACGAAAACAACAAATTTGTCTTCCCACAAAACCAAACCGAGTTCATAAGCGAAATGATGGCCGGCACTCAGCATATTGCTGATACCACGTCCAACTATAATAAGGTGTACAGTAACCCTGATATGCCCGCAGATAAGTTATTGGGTGTAGGTGCTGTATGGGATTATTTGCAAGCGACTGCAGATGAAAACGAAATGTACTACACAATTGACATAGTGGAAATCATGAATAGGTTGAAGGGTCATGAAAAGTGCCATGGCTATGGTCCGGCTTACCCTCTACTGTTAATTAATGAAATATTAGAACAATGTTCTCAGTTACATTAACGAAATTTTACGATTATGAGTTATGTTTATGAAGAGCTTCTATAGCTAGCTGTACATTGTTTTTATAACCAACTACGATAAAATCGTAATACTTGTATTTTAGTTTAGATTATATTTGATCCCTCAGTAGAATATTTTAATTTTTTCCGAGCCTGTATAAATTTGTAGAACTTTCTAGAATTTGGGCAATCACCACCAAATATATAAAAAGCATAATCAACCTTTTCTTCAACGAAAAAGCATTAAGTATACTATAATAATAATATAATGTCTGCCGAAGAATACAAATCACAAGGTAATCAATATTTTGCCGCTAAGGATTTCCCCAAAGCAATTGAATTTTTCACAAAGGCAATCGAAGCTTCTTCAAGCCCTAACCATGTTTTATACTCTAACAGATCAGCCTCGTATGCATCTTTAAAGAATTTTACAAAGGCATTAGAAGATGCCCAAGAATGTGTCAAAGTTAATGATTCGTGGGCCAAAGGATACAATCGTGTAGCATCAGCACATCATGGGTTAGGAAATTTGGATGATGCTAAGATAGCTTATAATAAGGCATTGGAATTGGATGGTAGTAATGCTATGGCTAAAGATGGCTTAAAAGCTGTTGAGCAAAGTGAACAATCCAGGAATGCGCAACCAGACATGGGGTTAGGTGCTATTTTCTCCGATCCAAACTTAATCACCAACTTGAAGAATAACCCTAAGACCAGTGAATTGATGAAAGATCCAGACTTAGTGCAAAAGGTCGTAAACATCCAGCAAAACCCTAAAGCTAACGCCACCCAGTTCTTATCGGATCAACGTTTGATGACAATCATGGCTACTTTGATGGGAATTGACATGGATGCCCCAGAGCCTCCACAGCCAAGCCAATCCAAGCCAGAACCAAAGTCTGAAGCAAAGAGTGAAAAGCCAGAAGGAAAGAAGGAACCTACTACAGAATCCAAAGATGTTGACATGGAAGATGTAGAACCATCATCTAAAGCTGAAGCCGATGCAGCTAAAGCTGAAGGTAATACGTTTTACAAGCAAAGAAAATTTGATGAAGCAATCAAGCATTATAACAAAGCTTGGGAATTACATAATGATATCACTTACTTAAATAACCGTGCTGCTGCTGAGTACGAAAAGGGTGATTATGACTCTGCTATTGAGACTTGCGAAACTGCGATTGAAAAGGGTAGAGAATCAAGAGCTGATTACAAGATTATTTCTAAATCCTTTGCCAGATTAGGTAATGCTTATTTAAAGAAGAATGATTTACATTCGGCTGTCAAATACTTCGATAAATCATTGACTGAGCACAGAACTCCTGAGGTTTTAAATAAGTTAAGATCTACTCAAAAAGAAATCAAAGTCCAAGAATCTTTAAATTATGTTGATCCAAAGAAGGCCGAAGAAGCAAGGTTGGAAGGTAAGGAATACTTCACCAAGGGTGATTGGCCCAATGCTGTCAAGGCTTATTCTGAAATGATTAAGAGAGATCCTGAAGATGTTAGAGGTTATTCGAATAGAGCTGCTGCCTTAGCTAAATTGATGTCGTTTCCAGATGCTGTTCAAGACTGTAACAAGGCTATAGAAAAAGATCCTTCTTTTGTCAGAGCTTATATTAGAAAAGCTAATGCGCAATTGGCAATGAGAGAATATTCTCAGGTAATGGAAACTTTAAATACTGCTAGAGAAAAGGACTTATCTCTCGGCAGTAAAAATATATCCGAAATTGACCAATTATACAATAAGGCTCTGTCCCAACGTTTTCAAGCCCTTGAAGGTGAAACTCCAGAACAGACAATGGAAAGGGTTTCAAGAGATCCTGAAGTTGTACGTATCTTGCAAGACCCAGTTATGCAAGGTATTCTAGGCCAAGCCAAGGATAATCCTGCAGCTTTACAAGATCACATGAGAAACCCAGAAGTTAGTAAAAAGATTAACACGTTAATTGCAGCTGGTGTTATTCGTACCAGATAATTAAATAACTAATTTGTAATATCAAGCAGTAACTAGAATTTATTCGTGTAATACTACTGTGGAAAGGCCCTGTAGACAATTAACTACTTTTTAAATTAGCGATGTACATTTTACATATTATCAAATATTATTTACAGACTGATAACAAATTCTAAATACCTAAGTTATTGTCGAAGAAAAAATTTGGTAGATTATTCATTTGAGAATAAATCATTGATGATAGTCCATCATCGTACATGTAGTCTGGAAGCATGTCATTATTCATAAAATTATCCTGTCCTGTCGAAGTATGACTTTGGCCATCGGGCGTAGGATGCAAGATATTCGATAAGTCTGGACTTAAATTGTTTGATAATGGGTTCATTGAAGATTGACGTCTTTCTTTTCTTGCGAACACATTATCCAGGGGATTTATTGGTGGACCCATCCTGTGCATAGTAGGGGATCGTTTAGAAGCTGAAGCATTACCTATTCCAAATGGAGAATCGCCACTAATCTTTATAAACCCCTGACTACCAAATGGAGATTTATCCAAATTGGATTGGAATTGGGATAAAAACTCCTTGGGGTTCCTGAAAACTTCTGGAAACGTCTCTTCTGCACTGTCCAAATGTTGAATCAATTGCTCGTTCCCCTTTAGAATGTTTGTATCTGTTCTAGTTTCGAAGACCCTGATCGCAATTTTCAATAGAATCTTAACGAGCAATCCTACTACTTCACCCTTGTGTCTGTATAATTTAAATTTGGCAAAGCTTGCAGGAGGGGTTGTTTTCTTCGAAAAAAAGTTCATGGAACTGTCTACTAGTAGTTGAATATCGTTATACGTTTCTGGTGCCTCTGGATGATTGAGACATGCAGCCAGCAAACTCATAAACGCAGCAGCTGGAAAAAAGACTATCCAGTTGAAAAAAGAAAGTGGAATCTCCTCTCGTTTCATTTTCTTTGCTAAAACTAATATTGTTCTAGCACTGTCGAGTGACAAATTACGAAATTCTAAGCTCTTTGCACAGCTATTATCGATATCGGAAATGGAGAACGGGAGCCTATTAATTACCATCAAATGTAAAAAGTACGTAAAATGTATTGTTAATATGTTTTTACTTCCCGACTCAAATATTTTATCCACATTATAAAATTCCGGATCATTGTAAAACCTTGGCCTTGTTATTGGATCCATTAATTCTCCAACTTTTAAAGTTTCTTTATTAAGCGAGTCTAAAGTTAACAGTAGATCTTCAAATGATTTGTTCAGTGCTGAAGCTGCGAATAAAGTATTGTAACTCTTAGCTCTGATTCTAGTCAATAGTAATAAATAGTAATGAAAATAAACTTCTCCCTTAGCCTTCTCTTCGAGTATTTTTAAAATACTTGAATTCAACTTAATAGGTTCATCTGACTTCAAGGGAACAGGTGAGAAAGGTGCGAAAACAGTGCATAGATCTCTTTCCGAGTGAGTACTAACATCCAACGTATTTATAAGAGGGGGCTTCCCACTTCTAAAACATATTTCCATATCAAAATAATAACAGAACCACCAAATGCTTCTACGAGTTTTGGACTCTCTAGTAGGCAAGTTATCAAAAGCTTCGGACCGATGTAAACCTATCTCTTGGGCAAATCTGATAGCTACAGAAGTAAGCATGTAACAGACATGTGATGTAATCCAGCTGGATTCAATGTAAATTATTAGTAAAAGAATCGCTTGAACTGTTTCTATGCCATCGCTAAAAACCAGGATTCTTTGATAATAAAATACACTATTAGAGAATAACTCATCCTGAAGCTCCATCAATTCATCATTTGACATAGATCGTATAGTATCTGGTGTGGAAATCTTTGAGTGCGTTGTCGATGGTGACAGACACGATGTATCATCGTCAATTTTGGAAGAAATGCAAAGACAAATAACGATACTCATAATCAAAAGTTCGGAATATTTAAATCTCCTAGTCTTCATCCCATTAACATTATAATAACTTTCAAATAAACTTCTCACCCAATCAGTATCACATAGATATTTTGCCAAATTGTTTGTGTCATAGTAATTATCTACAAAATCAAATACCATATGTTGATTTTCTGGAAATGGCCGTTCCAATAACTTCTTCTTCTGTGCAGCGTCAAACGGTGGGGGGTCAACCCATTTAGTCAAAAACGATTTCATTTCGCTGTGAAATACGAAAGGCATATTACGTATCGGAGTAAGTAAATAAGCATCTTCGGGCCTTAGGGTTTTCTCTATCCACCCTAAACTCTTATCTGAAAACATACACATCACCGAATGGGCGCCGAAATATTGCTCTAAGTTATAATTTATCGATCCCGTTTGGCCTGCCCTTCCCCTACCAGGAGTACAATCGAGGTCTAAATCACCATTCTTATCTCCGTCCATACCATAGTCTTCGGAAGAATCAGAAGATTCATCATCGTCATCATCTCCATCCTCTGATGCCGTCAATTCACTATTTTGCTCAGTTGTGCCGTTCTTTAAAATTCCAGCTCTAGTCTGTGAAAAGCCTGTTTCGCTTACGCTTCCTGGGTCAAGCTTGTCCGCTATATTCATTATAGCATTTTCAAGTTTCGAAAGCCTCGTATCAAGTATTTCGATTGTTTTAGCATTAGATATCCTTTTTGGGGTCTTCTGTTGCTTTGTTTTCTTTTCCGGTCTTTCCTTATAAATACAGTTCACTCTATTTGATTGCAGACAATTGCCACAGGGATAACTGCCATCACATTTAATTTTCTTCCTACGACAATTATCACAAGCCACCCGTATTCTCTTCTTAGGGTTATCTTCTTTCATATGAGTTGGGTTCATAGTTTATATTATCGTGTAAATGCTTCCCTATAAGTTATCAATAAACTTCTATATTATCTACGCTGCGAAAAACTCATGAATTATTATTAATCTCGTACAAATCTGTTGAAGATTTCTTTTTAATTCGCTACAAATTATTAAAAATATACAACCGTATATAAGCTTTGATTTAAATAAAGTATTTAAATAAAGTAATGCATTATGAAGTCGTTTAAATCGTTTAGGCAGAGTTATTGCGGCAGTTTTCTATACGGAAGGGCGCTAACTAGGTGTTCTCGGATCCGGATGATTTAAAATACTTTCAAGCGAAGACTTCCGAAATTTGATCAGAGTTTCAGGCTTATGAGATTGAACAATAGAATGCTTAGGACTTACTCCCTTCTCGCTGCCTTCGCAGGTGTCATTATTCATCCTTGATGTGGGGCGGTCAAATAAGCCGGATTCCGGATTGAAATGTCCTAAATTCAAATCAACTTTGCTTAGACATTCATTGAAAACTTCAGGATAAATGGATTTACTAACTAACAAGTATTCCTTCAAGTCGTCGTTTTCATCGACGTAATTGAGATTCTGTTCGGCACTCACTACCTTGATGAGCAAACCTAGTAAAACTCGGGTTATTATGTCAACAGTTATGATCTTCAGTTGACATGAAGTTTCATGGCTCCATTCTTTAGATTGCGGGTCTGCTCCGATTTGAGAAAAAAAGTTTAGCGCAACTTTGATTAGTAGGCGGCAGTCGTCTTCGATACTAGTATTCTTGTTTGAACAAAGGCAATGCGCTATTAGTCCCAAGAACGCCTTGAATGCAAAAAAGGTGGTACAATTGATAAACACCCTATCCAGCCTGGTTATGTCTAGAGTCAAGATTATATGTAGAATTGTTCTTGCACTGTCTAATGCTAGATTCCCTAGTAATTCTGCTTCTGGATTGTTGTCGTAAATGCTTATTAAGAATGGGATTCTGTTGACTGTTACCAAATGAGAAAAGAAATTTAATTGGAGGTATGTTATATGCTGTGCAATGTGCTTTGAATTTGGATCGTAAAACTTTTGAAATTGGGAATTGCTCTTTGATGTGTCTGCTGGCTTTCTGTTGTAAAGAACTGGTCTTACTTCTGGTTCCATCATCTCTGCGATGTTGAACATGTCATTGGTAATCTCTCTCAAGGCTTTAAACAACTTTCCTTTGTCCGCAGAGTTAGCCTTTTGCGCCTGGACGCTGAAGAGTCTTTCGTAACTTTGGAGTCTGACTCGATCAATTAGTAACATAAAGTACGATATGTAAGGTTGGATTCCCTTCACTTCATTCAATAGATCGGCTTTGCTTTTCAAGCAAGATATCCTTGGGTCATCATCCATCAAAGTCGAAATATCTGAAGAATGTATTAAAGGTGGCCTACCGCTTCTATAGCTGAATTCTAGATCTGAATGATGGCAAAACCACCAAAGCCGTCTATACAATACGGCTTCCTCTTCCGATAAACAAGCAAAATTTTCAAATCGATGTAATCCTAGTTCCTGTGCACTTCTGATGGCTAGAGACGATAACTTATAGTTGAGATGGCAGTCTGTTATCTCACTCCCTTCAATGTATAGCATCAATAAACAGATGCCTTGAATCATTTTTATGCCTTCGTTAGTAACGAGTATCTTCTCGTAATAACATATTGCATTGTTGAAGAAAGACTTCTCCAAGGCCCGCAATTGCTCAGAAGTGAATTCTCGGACGGGAAAGTCCTCAAACAGAGAATCATTAGACTTAAGCAAACATAGCGCCAATGAGATATTCATTATCAACAATTCCGAATATTCAAATCTCGACGATGATGAGTTGTGCCATTCCCGATTCGTTTGAGAATAATATTTTAGGAATAAGTCTCGGATGTATGACAAGCTGCAGAGATAGTTTGATACATACATGCTTTCGTAACTCGTCTCCAAAATCTGAAATACTATTCGACGGTCTGGGAATGTGAATTTCTCCTTGCGGCTGGTGTAATTTGCAGAAAGAAACATCTGCGTCAGCCAGTTTAGCGCGTTATTCAAAGTTGTCGGCAAGTTTCTAAGCGGCGTCACTAGCTCATCGTCCTTGTTCTCCAACTTCATTTCCAACCACGATATGCTTTTCTTAGAAAAGATGCAAAATATCGAGTGTGATGCAAAGCATTGCATTATGGTGTTTTTCGCAGTCTTGAATGAACAATCATGTTTCAGATTGCCTTTTTTCTCCAGTGCTTCCCCAATATTATGGCCTTCTGTATTCCTCGGTATCTTGCGATACTGATCCTTCTTGCTCTCATCACTTCCTTCATTTTTTCCAACTTTATTGCTAATGTTGGCTAATCTGCTCTCAATCGTTAATATTCGTTCGTTCAACTCGTGAATAATCTTCTCGTTCTCATTATGTGCCACCCGGAACCTCTTCCGTGCTCTGTCTCCTGAATAGTTACATTCTCTATTCTCTCGTTCTGTGCAATGCGAACAAGGTTGGGCCCCATTACATTTGATCTTCCTTCTTCTACAACGATCGCATGCCACTCTCGTTCTCGGATAGTTCCTCCGACTCAACTCTTCTCCAAACTCTTTTCCGTTAAATATTCGCTGCATATTTGGCGTCAATAGGCGAAGTCAGTAACTATTAATTAAAATATCCTTCCTTCGTAGACTATTTGATTAAAAGAGTATCTTCGGATATAATGGTTATTCTTCTTCCGATCCCCGAAGCCGCACCAACTGAAGATATACGAGAGTTAAAAATCACCTGCTAATGCAGGAGAATTTGGTTCCAAAAATTCTGGTCGTGCATTGACACCAAGAATAATACTTGAAAAATTGGTCAATGGTTAGACAGAATTGACATAATTCGTGGTATATAACGCCGAATTAAACAGAAACGAAGGACATGGTTCTCAAGCGTGGGCCTATACTTGCCAATAAGGAAGATGCTAACTTTAATGAAGCTTTAAAGTTGTACGAAAGCAAGCAATACAAGAAATCATTGAAACTCGTCGAACAAACGTTGAAAAAAAACTCGAATCATGCTGAATCATTGGGCTTGAAAGGGTGCATCTACCACTTCAATGGGAACAAGGGTGAAGCTGAGTCGTATATCCAGAAGGCTGTGGGCAAGGCGCCAGAAAACTACTTGGTGAATCACCTTGCGGGTATTTATTACAGGGCCGTGGATAATTATGTGGAAGCGGCCAAGTGGTTCAAGGCAGCCGTTGATAACGGCTCGCCCAACAAGCAGATATTGCGGGACTTATCGGTTATGCAGGTTCAGATCAGGGACTATAAGAATTTGAAGGAGTCGAGACATGCGTATTTGGAGAACCAGCCAGGGTACAGGGCCAACTGGACCGGGGTGGCCGTCGCCCTCCACTTGAACAAGAACTACGCAGGAGCTGTATCCACGTTGGCTAAGATTGAGGGAATCATTAAGGATCATTTGCAAGAGTCCGACAGATACGAACAATCAGAGTGTGTGTTGTATAAGAACTCAATCATTGGTGAAACCGGGAATTTTGAAAAGGCTTTGGAGGTATTAGAGAATGACCAAAATGAGATCAAGGATAAGTTGTCGTACATGGAGTACCGTGCCAAGTATTTATTACGTTTGGACAGAAGGAAAGAAGCCTCGATCGTTTATCGTCAGTTATTACAGAGAAACCCCGACAACATGAGCTACTACTTGTTGCTAGAAACTGCCTTAGAAACTAGTAACAAATCTCATGATCTTAGGGTGAAATTGTACGAAAAGCTTGCAAGAATGTATCCACGTTCAGACCCACCAAAGTACCTCCCCTTAACGTTTTTGCCAGCCTCCCATCCTAGTTTTGTCGTCAAGGCCAAAGAATATGTTTTGTCCCAATTGCAAAAAGGTGTACCCGCAACATTTGTTAATGTGAAGCCTTTATACAAGAACAAGGAAAAATTGGCAATCATTCAAGAATTTGTATTGGATTTCTTTCACAACGAAGTGCCTAAGCTTATTCCAACTGTTGCCGTGTGGTCAATGTATTTCTTATCTCAGCATTACTTGTACTTAAATGATTTGAAGGCTGCTGAAAAGTACATCGATGATGCTTTGACACATTCTCCAACTTTGGTTGAATTATATATTGTTAAAGCCCGTGTTTTGAAACACTTAGGGAAAGTAGAGGAAGCTAGTGACGTCATGGAAGAAGGTCGTAAATTAGATTTGCAGGATCGTTTTATCAACTCAAAGGCAACTAAATATTTGTTGAGGGCTAATAAAGTTGATGAGGCAATCGGTTGCATTTCATTATTCACGAAACTTGATGAAGATGCTATTAACGGATGTAAAGACTTACATCTAATGCAGGTCAATTGGGTTTTAGTTGAAAGCGCCGAAGCCTATTCAAGATTATATCATGAATACGAAGCAAAATTATCTAAATTAGATAAAACGAATGCCAGTGAAGAGGCTTTAGAAGCAGAGGCAGAACTCGTAGAAAAGATTGAATTATATAAAGGTTTGGCCTTGAAAAGATACCATGCTGTTATCAAAATATTTAAAATATTCTATGATGATCAATTTGATTTCCACTCATATTGTATGAGACGTGGTACTCCAAGGGATTATATTGAAACCTTAAAATGGGAAGATCGCATCCATTCGACACCAATTTATTCAAGGGTCGTTAAAGGTTTATCTCAAATTTATTTCGAAATATTTGAGCAACAACAAAGACTTAAATTGCAGGGCGAAGATGGTAAAGATGATTTTAAGATTAAGAAGAACGGTAAAAAGCAAAAGAAAGCCAAAGCCCAAAGTATGAAGAAAAAGGAAGAGTTGGTTGCAAAGGTGGAATCTGAAAAGGATGACAACGATCCGTTAGGTTCACAGTTGTTATCCACTTTGATTAATAATGGTAAGGGAAAAATCTTGGATAATCTTTTTGAAGTAGTGAAGCCTTTGTCTGAGGAAGCCAAGGATAATAGGTTAACTTGGGAATTAGTCTTCGAATTATACTGTAAAGAAGGAAAGTATATTTTAGCTATGCAGGCTATTAAGAACTTAAATAAAGTCTTAGACCCTCATCATGAAAAACATTTGAAACAAATTGGCGATATGGTACTCACGCTATCGCATGCTTCTAAAGAAGACCCGACCGCTAATTCAGCAATAGCAAAGGTTGTCGAAAAAGGTTTGTCAACTGCATTCCCTGAATTTGCAGAGTTGGACGAAAATGAGTTTTCAAAACTATACAGTCACTAAGCATATATATTATTTATACAGTTAAATACACAGTATATTTCAAGATCTTATCCAGCTATCGACTTGGCTTCTAGCGACACTGCCAGCGACGTTCAAGGTCTGTTGACCCATCGGAAAATAGCTTACTGTATACCAAACAGCACTTATTAATTGTATCACAGCAAATATTATAGAAAGAATAGTACTTCTTAACGACAAACTACTAACCAAAGTTAGCACAATGCTAGTAGTAAAAACCACGGTAAATATTATTCTCGTAGACAGAAATAAATGCTGAAGATAAGCCGTAAATCCTTGTAAGACTCCAAAACTAACCAAAAAGAATATGGACCCCAAGGACCATAATAATGCAAATTTCCTAGGCTTCAATGATAAAATCGGAAATAAGAATATGCAAATTAAATAACATGAGACGGACCCAGCAAATGTCAATCCAAAAATCAACATCCTGTCCCATCTGGATAATTCAAAGTATCCGGGATCTGGTGTAACATAATTATCTTCATCTTCAAGATAAACAGAATTGCTTCTAAACGGATTGAGTTTACCTAATTTAGTCCGAAATGAACTACTATTATTATTAGTTACTGGTGGGGGTAATGGTGCTCCATCATCATTCTGTGATAATGGTGAATAGTTACTCTGACTCTTCTTGAACGATTTAAAGAAACTCATAAGTCAATCGAATATATGCTTTGAATATTGTAATGATATTTAATTTTGGTCTTTTTGCCATTCTTACCGATTTTGAACGATAAAACGACCTAGCAAAATTGAGGTTTATTCACAGCACATAATTTAATTTGCACAATATAGAATTTATCAGCATTTATCACAATACAGAGCTATAATGTCAGTTGTAACACAGAACGAACGAGAATTTACAAGCAAGTATCTACAACTTATTAATTTATCTGCAGATGCTAAGCTGGACCAGTTTTATTCGACGTCGGAATACTCCAAACTATCATCATTAGGCCCAACATTACCAAAAATACAAGTTCCATTACCGAAAGGAACTACTTCCACGAGTTCTGATTCATCAAGTACTATTCAAGTGTCGTTGAAGTCAATTAAGCCGCCATTCAAATTTTCCACGCAATTAAATGTTCCAGCTTCATACACAGTATACAAAGTAAAATCCGACTTAATTGAATCATTGCCGTCATTGAAGGATGCTGGTGTCAAAGCAGTTAATGTAAAATTATTGGTCAAAGGCAAAGTCATGCAAGATACCTCAAGCTTGTCTAACATAGTTAATGGAGAACAAGTGTTATCTTTCATGTGCATGGTGAGTCAACCTAGTGCTACAGAACCTGATGTGGCAGCGGATCCAAGTGATGACAGAATCAATGAAGTTACACCTATACCAGTTTCTAGTGATCCTGTAGTTTTGTCGGTAGACACATGGTCGAAAATACGTAAGGTTTTAGTGGAAGATTTAGGAAATGAACAAAAGGCCGATCAGGCATTAACTAAATTGAAGAGTACCTTTAATTAATATTTCTATATACATTATCGACTATATAACTAGGAATAAATTGCAATATTCTTTCGCAAAGTTTACTAGTATTCATGAAATCAGGCTCTTTCAGTATAAAAATTCGCTACCACATCAGTATGCTTCAAGTATTTACTTAATCCTACCCTCCTATCGTATACTGTTTCACAGAGAATACAACATGATAATAACCTCCTGCATTCCTATTATTCACTTAATAAAACTCATTTCTCTTTTCCAACCCATGAGCTATATTTTCTAATTAACAATTCGTTCAAATGATGTCCTTCGGGTCTCTCCACTCTTTGCTCATACAAATAGTAAGATGCAGCGCCTATGCCTATACCGAATATAGGATCTATCACTCTCGAAATCAAATAAGGATATTGCATTGTGATCTATAAAGAATAACTATCTCCAGATAAACCAGATAAAACGGTCTTCAGTTAATGTGTATAAATGTCGTGTATTTACCATGTCTATACTACTACTATGAACTATTTTGATTTTCTGCTAAATTTCTTCTTCATCTTGTTACTTATTGATTTATTCCAAGTCACTCCACTCATAATCGAACGGTTAAACCCATACACGTCATGGATATCATTATCGCCATAATCGAAGCCACTTGTAGATATTAAAGCTTTTCTTTCCTCCTCACTCATTTCTGGAGTAACACCAATCTTCTTGTTCTTTAGCTTAGTTCTTTGTTTGGAAACAAATTCCCTGCATTTATTAATCTCATCTTGTGACAACGAGCCAAAACCATAGCCTCCTATTTTCTTGAAGCAATTATCTATAAGCGTGTTTGAATCTAGTATTGTTTTCGGAAAGTTTTGCATGAATTGGAATAGTTCTATCTGTTCCATCTCTGCTCCTCCTGTCCCTTCCATTCTAGTGTGCTGGAAATCTGGGTTATCAAAACACATCTTGCAGATGGTTAATGAAATCCTAAAGATGGTTTTGGAGCCTTCGTACCATAATATATCCCACACCCTTAAGGTAGTTTCTATTGGTAAAACGCCCACAAAAACGGACATAAACCATGATGAAGTCACCAACGTCACAGGCGGGAGTCTTGTTAAAATTTTATCTTCCGATAAAGTTTCACCCTCAAAATTTTTGCCTAGGATAGACCATAGCTGGGGAATGTATTCCTTGATACAAAGCATGAGAACACCTTGATCTGTATGGACACCTTCAAGGTTAGCTGAATGTACCTTGGGAATAATTCTTTCGGTTAATATTACTAATAGCCAGAAAGCTCTTTCTTCATCCATAAATAACAAAAGCAAACCAGCTAAGAAATTCAACGACTGGCAGTAGCCAATTTGAGGTTGGTAATGCGCAAATGCAACTAGGACACGGCGTAACGATTTAATCATATATGTCTCTGTTGTCGTACTCTTGTCTGCCCCGGTACCCGTAAATTCTGTAATATTTTCATTGAAGTATTTATTGTCTGGAAACGTTCTGTTTAAATCCCTCTCTATCACTTCGTTATCTTTATTATGTATGTCTTTCGTGTCACGAACTATTTGTTCATATACGCCAATGTGTTTATTGAGTTTTTCGTGACCTCCGGCGTAAAAGAACCATGCGTTACCTCTCCACTCTGCGGGAATACCCTTTCTGACCATCTTCTTAACTTTGTCAGACTTTGGTGGGAATCGACTTGGTACAGTGCCATCAAGCTCTAAGCCTAGTCCATTGTTTTTCATTAACGTATGCCATTTCCTCTTGCGTTTAATGCTGAACTCTGAGTAATCAGAAAACCATTCGTCATATGCCTCTTTTGTTATATTATGATGCGCAGATGCTTTTTTAAACCCATATCTATCAAATGATGAGTTCATGAGTTCTGCAACATTTGAATGTGATGTTTGCTGTACATAATTCTCTCTCTTGTCATGTCTATTTGCATCTTCGGCTAATGGAAATTTACTCACGCCTGAATTATCAGGTACATGAATATGCAAGCTCTTCAAGGCATCCTCACTCGGTATTTCAGTTTTGTCATCACTTGCCTCCTTTAGCATATCATTATTCGAATTACCCATGGTCCCATCTATTAATTCATCTTGGCCCGCATCTAATGTCCCTATTTGCGGCGAATCAATTTCGTACATATCAAGAACCGAATAGCTATTTGACTGGTTGGAGTCTGTACGCTGATGTGTTTTAGGTGTCAATAATCCAACGTTCGAAATTTCAAGTGGAAAATGTGCATTTATCGTCCCTTCGTCTTCATTTTTATCGCTGTAAGATACCATTATATTAAAGCCTTACTGAAAATGAGTGATATGGCCTTTTCTATATCTATTTGCTCTAGTTAATCAACGAAACCACTAAAGACAAATCAACTCTGGAATTTGTTGTTCTTTATCTGAACGACATTTAAGGTCGCAATGTTCAAAATGTCGCATTTCTAGGTCTTCCTTTTTATTGAGCTTAGGTTCTGATAGTAGAACACAGGAAATCGATGAATACATGTATTGGCGGAATCCTAAATGGTTGGATGTAGCGTACCCGTCGTGTATGCCTATGAAGCTTCCAGAAGGGTTGCTAATATCTCATCGATTTGATTTTGAAGTGCAGTTCGTCAAGAACTCTATTTTTCATCAGAGATGTTATGAAGGGCTTGTGCCCATGTTGAATACTAACAACGGCCAAATATTCAATAGATTTACAGAGCAGCTTCCCATAGCCAAGGAATCGTGGTACGAGTTTACCAAATCGGGAGATCGAGGGTCGTTTGCTTACAGCATTGTGTCGATTATATACTCGATATCTATACTGGCAGTAATAACTTGGTTTTTGAATTTATTCGTTGTTACAAATTATACTGTAAAGCCATCCTTGCTTTTGAAGGCCTCTACATGCTTGTCATCGATTTATTTGGGGGCAAGTGTAATTATATCCATTATTGAATTGCATAGACAGCAAAATGAAGGGTACTTGCAAGGGAAAATGCTCCTTGACAAACTAAATTCGAGCTTGGTTCTCAATATCATTGATCTTATCGTGGTTTTCTTGCTACAAATCAATCAAGTCCAAGTTATCATGCGCATTTTCCTGAGACAAAAAGACAAAAGATTAACGTTTTTCGTAGGGGTATCTGCATCGATTACATCACAGGTGATATGGGCGGTGACAAAATTTCATTATTTCTCTGAAGATAGCGAAGCCGGTGATATTTTACCCGCTTTCCAGTACCTAGTAAGAATTGCTATGGGTGTTTGTTATGCGGCGTTGATTTCAGTGTTTCTTTTGACTAAACTCAACTATATTATCGCCAATAAGAATATTTGGCTTATTACCCTTCTAACAATAATATTGATTTATGGGCCAGCGGCATTCTTTATTGCTGACGTTTCGAATGTGTGGGTATATGAATTGTCTGAAATTTTCTCTATCGTTACATACGACATATGTGTGGTGATACCCTGGGAATGGTGTAATAAATTCAATACTATTATGAGAGCAAAAGAAAAGGAAGGTGTTTTAGGGAGAAAGTTTTACGAAGACGAATTGTACGAACTTGACAGATTTGAACTTTTTGTTGAAGAACAAAACGAGAATGAAAATAATAATGAAGATGGCAGCCACAATAATGATAACGATGTCGATCCTCAAGGTAGTAGTGGGGATCCTGATATAAATAAATCTCATTTTCCTTCAAGCTTTGAGGAAGCTGATAAATTACAAAAGGTTTTGAATACTTTCAAGAAAACTAAACAGACGTTTTTAAATTTAACGGATAATGTGATTGCGAAAGGTTTAGCCATACCTAGATCTGCAAGTGTGTTTTCAACGCCGCCTATAAGTAGACATCCTGGAGTTAATTCACGTGTGGACCATTCTGATAATGCTGCTGCCCGTAATTCAATAACGATGGGCCGTACCAGGAACCATAATGGCAATAATGTTAATGAACAAACTATTCATAATACTGGAAGTAATATACCTAGTATCACCTCATGTGTAGAAAATTCCAATGGCGAAAACGGAGGATCTCAAAATAGGAGAGATGTATTTGTATATTCTACAAGAGAAGTCATAATTGATGTTTCAGACAATGAAGCCTGAGGTGTTCCTATATAACAAAGTATTTTATTTATTAATTTTATCATGACCTTTTTTTGCAATTTCCAAACTCTTTTCTTCGTAGCCAGGTACATGAATGTACTCTACATCATTCGCGGTTAATTTTGCATACCCTGAATTATTCTTAACGAAAATATCAGGCTCGAGAACTCCAACAAAACATGTCTTGATATTGGTTTCTAAAATCCTATCGACACAAGGCAAATTTCCACTAAGTCTCAAGGAACAAGGTTCCATAGTGGTGTAAATTTCGGTCCCTTCAGGAACTTCTCTTTTACCAGTCTGTTCAAAATATTTCTCTAGTGCACACTGCTCAGCGTGCGTATTTCCAGGTAATTCACGAGAGTGTCCAGTAGCAAGTATCTCACCATTGTTTACCAAAACAGCGCCAACATTAAATTGAGTCTGGGTCTCACCACACTTGTTTGCATTTTCCAAAGCTAACTCCATATATTTCCTATGTGGGGTGGTAACCCACTCAGGATAGTCTGTTTTGAAAGACCATGACTTATCAGCAGCTTCATATTTATAAGCGTGTAGCCACAAGTCTAAATCATTAGGCCCAGGATCAGTATATAAATTAGTATTGCAAATTTGGCATTCTTTTCCAGACAAAACTTCACCATCTTCTTGAGGATGTATCCAAGTTGAAGATGCCCTGTCTTTACCTATACGATCCAAATTGGTAATTATTTGTTCCTTGTTTCCTTCGCCATCTTTCCCTAAGTTTTTGCCCCAAACAAATTCACTTGCATATATTGGATCATTCGCTATCGGATGGCCGATATATTGCAAATGAACACGGATTTGATGCGTTCTACCAGTGAAGGGAAAACATTTCACAATGGAAGTATTCGATTCCGGGTCATATGAAATTCTTTTGAAAGCCGTTTTAGCTTCCTTACCTAACTCAAAATCAATTCTATTTAATCCATGCTTCGGTGAAACCGTCCTCAATGGTTTATCAACAACCACTTCTTCAATGCTAAATTTCCCTACCACACGAGCAATGTACTCTTTTCTTACCGTTCTATCCTTAATCTGTTGAACAAATGCATCGGCACCTTTTGCATTTTTACCCAAAAACATCAAGCCACTAGTTAGTCTATCTAGTCTATTGCAAGGGTGCACAATTTTCCCAAATTCGTGCTGAAAGATTTTAGTAACAGTATTATAACGGTAACGGCCGGTTGGGTGAACCGGTATTCCAGACGGTTTATCAATGGCGATTATATTTTCATCTTCATGCACAATTTTTATACTTCGAGAACTCACAGAAGGCTCATGTCTATGGCATCTATGACTTATCAAATCTCCATTTCTTACTATACTGTCTAAGTTGGCAGGCGTTTTATTCAAAGTTACTTGACCTGCCGCAATGGTTTTTTCATAAAATGCAGCATCACGATCTCTAAACTCATGCACAAATATATCAATTAGCTTCCTATCTCTCCATCTCATCTTGCAATATGTAAGATAAGTAAAAAAATACGGATTAACTCGCCTTAATCTACCATCTATTACATAACTGGCACCTTCTGCTTCTTCTTCATGAATAGTTTTAGTCTTGGACAATGTATTTGTATGATCATTCGATTCTTCACCACCTAACAGTTGGTATGCAGTCAAGCTCCGTTTGTCAATAGTTTGCCTTTTCATACGAAATCCTAAGGAATCCCTAAGCTTTGGTGTCATTCCCAGATTATCGGCTGGCGATGCCGACCTTTTGGTGCCTTGAGCTAATTCTTCTGACATTTTACTAAATTTCCTCTTACAACTATCGATTATTGAATTATTAAGATAAGTTAGTTTACTTCGATTAATTACCATCAAAGCTTTCAGGTGCTTTAATACAAATCGCAGGCAAAGTTCGAATTATAAATTGCATGAATATAAATTTTCAGTGATAACCGAGACGGTTTTCTCGCATAATTAAACTATATACAGATCACAAGAGACCTTGTTTCTTCAATTCTAAAAAGTCCTTCTCGGATAATACATTACCCTCTTCATCTTCTACTTCTACTGCATTTTCAGTGTCACCTTCTCTAATTCTTTTTTCTTTTTTCAATCTACGCCATAATTCTGTGGCTTCATCTATTTTAACTATGCTTTTAAATAATGGCATATAGTCATCACTTATACCTAAGCACCCAAGCCCATACTGATGTTTGGCACTATTAAAATGTTTTGCAAAAACGGTTCTTCCCTTGTATTTAATATTACCACATATTTCACATTCATAGGTTTTATGGTAACCCTGGAGTTTGTAGAGCCAATGCGGTATTGGTTTGCCATCAATCCCAATTGGTAAATCCTTGATCCCAATATCATCATTATCACTAGACTCAGATCCATCCGACGCATCAGAAGATGCTGAGTCCATGGTTGTATATTCTGATTCTTCGCCTACTATTGAGATTGTTTCTGCCATTCTTTCCCTATCGGTCAAAGCAGCTCTTCTTTCTGCATTAGATATAGTTGGTTCCTTAAAATCCTTTAGCTTGTCGCTCAAGAATCTTACTTTGAATTCTTGAAATTCCAAGTCTTTTATTTTGCTTGATTGTGGTGCGGGTGACAGTAAATTTATCTGTTTAATATTTTTCTGATGCTTTTTCCCATTCAAATGACCTTTATAAACGGTCTCTTTCGCAAATAGTTTATCGCATGCCTTGCAGTAAACTTCACCCTTGTCGTTGGGTTTACCATCTGTCTGATCACTGAATTCTAGCGAGAATCGCGCATGTATTTTACTGATTAACTCTTCCATATCCATTAAAGGTTGCACCTTTCCGATAAAGCTTAGTAAATAGGTCGATAAATCTTCAACATACTGAAAGTATGTCTGGCTGTTCCTCTTTGGTGTATCATAAGGTACCTTTTCATAAAGTGCTAGATATTCCACATATGTAATTTCATTATCAATTAACGATTTATATGTTTCGTAAAACGGAAACAAATCCAAATACTTTCCAAATAATTCATCAGGTGTAAACATCGTGTTCAAATCTATATGTGATGCGGCTGAACTCAATATATACTTTCTTTTGACTTTCACTTTATCTTTGCTAGTATGTCTTTCCTCCGAAGTTGGTGCACTAGAATACATTCCGTATATTTTGCTTATATCCTCAACCTGGTTATTGTCTGATTGCTCTTCGTATCGTTTCTTAATATTGTTTAGTATCTCATCGAATACTTTAAATTCATACGAAGGATCATTTAATGTGTCAATCTCTTCCTGAAAAAAACTCTTCTTCTTATACTTATTTTCTAATACTGTCGAACAGTGTCTTTTGTATTTATCTTTGAAAAATTTTACTTCATGTTGTTGTAGTAATACCTCTTTATGGGGCCTTTTCTTGGATGATAATATGGTATCATCGGACTTCGGTGGTGAAGGCAACAAAAGAGGATTTCTTTGGAATCTATGAGATATTGCTCTTTCCAAAATATCTAGTTCTTCCAATATAGATCTTTGGGATTCTAGTAAAGACATTGGTAGATATGTTACTCTATAATAATATGTAGTTCTTCATGAAATATAGAAGGCTAAATTATTTCGCAAAGCATTTTTGCAGGTTGATATGAAAACCGATATTTAATTAATGCACTATTTCATTTAAAAGGAACACATACCAAGATGACTGAAAATAAAGATAGCATACCTTTGTTCTTGTTAACCTATAATTGTAATAAGCAGAAACTCAATTCTGACACTTTTTTACCAAAAATAATTGAGGCTTTACCTGATGAATTATCTACTTTGTATGTTTTTGGTATAGAGGAATTATGTTCAATCATTGATGGATGTTTTCAGGAGAGTGCAAACATACACTTGATACAATTTAATAGGTATCTTATTGAAGCATTAA
Source organism: Debaryomyces maramus (assembly GCA_030583545.1). Lineage (NCBI taxonomy): Eukaryota > Fungi > Ascomycota > Pichiomycetes > Serinales > Debaryomycetaceae > Debaryomyces > Debaryomyces maramus. Next base: position 1,042,113 of record JAJMIL010000002.1, read on the forward strand.
ATCAGAAATATGGAACTGAAGATGTTAGGTTTCATACTGTTGGGATGAACCATATGGGAGGCATTGGTATTATTGCTATCACCCCATATCCTCTGAAATTTAGCAAATTGAGAGTCGGAAAGAGTGGTTGTGGTTATGGTTACTCATCTATGAAAGGTGCTGTGGGTATGAGGCTAACATATTTGCCTGAGGGTAGATACGACTCCAATAAAGATCCAATTGAGTTAACATTCGCCAATGCCCATTTGTCTGCATATGAAGGAGAATACTATTTTCAGAAGAGAAACAAGGAAGTTACTCGCCTAATGAGATCAATTGATTTCGGCGATGGCTATAGTTTGTTGAAACCCAGGTCCCATTGCTTCTTTATGGGTGATCTCAACTACCGTACCACCAAGAAATACAAGGCCGATTCTACAAATACTGCTGAACTACTCAGTTTACAGGACCAAACAAAATTGAGCCAGGAAAACATCGAAGATCTCGTGAAACAACATGATGAGCTTACAGAGGGCAGACAGAATGGATCGATATTCGCCGGGTTTAGTGAGGCATGTGTAAACTTTAGACCCACGTATAAATATCACATCAACACCGCCATCTTTAACCGCAAAAGATCCCCATCTTGGTGTGACAGAATATTATTTCAGTCCACTTATAAAACTAATGGCGCTCGAACAACTTCCCGGAAGCAGGAAGGAAAACCTCAAGCCTTGCCGCAAATTCACAAGTACGACAGCATAAATTCGATTCTAGAGTCCGATCACAAACCGGTATTTCTCTCTATAACCATCCCTCTAGCACCTCCACAGCCAATTATATCTCCCTCGGGTTATCTTCAGGTGCTACCTAGTGAAAGACCGAATATTCACTTCCAACACGATGCCAGTATATCGCACTTAGATATTCCTGAAGAATCCATCATCGGAACAACACAGATCTACATGAAACCCACAATTTTAGACAGAATCATTCAAAATTTGGTTAGACGGATCAGTGATCGCTCAATTGGCTATGGACTTTGGTTTTCAACTACTAAAAGAGGAAGGTTGACGTTATTGGCGCTCACACTAATTTCTTGGAGTCTTTATTACTTTATGTAAGTGTATTAATATATGTTAATTTCATTTTTCAATTTTTTCAATTTTTTTCCCATGAATAAGTGTATGAATAGTACATTTTGGATTCAAGATAGCTTGATCTTTCAAACAATACTTCGATGCCATGGAAGAAAAATTGCCTGGCTTGGAATATTGTAGACCGCCGCATCCCGTATTGATCTCGGAATCGTGTAATACCGCGATTACCCTTAATAACCTTTAATTACCGTTAAGATGCGAAATTATTATGTATTTATCCTAGCAGATATGGAACAGTTTTGCTTTTTTCCAATGTGTTGCCTTAACGGTTATAAAAATAGGTTTCTGATAAGATTGCATAGATTATGCTAGATTATGTTCATTTGCTTTAGAGAGGTGTTCTATAATTTAAATTTTTGTTCTTTGCTTCTATTTTATTATTCTATTCTATTTTCTATATTAGATTATATACAATAATACTACTACGGCAGTGATATTAGAGTAAGTTAATGGTGATTTAGTATATAATAGCCTTGTTGGTGGTATGCAAGTTTAACGGGGCATTTTGCTACGTTACTTACTTTATTTAAAGATGGAAATTATGACTTCAACACTCTGGTGAGGTCCTGTATTGCTACCAATTTTATAGTCCCACTTGCTTAATTATATTACTTGCTTTACACTGCTCTCAGCAAGTTCGAATTACATCTACATGACATGTTTATGTTTTTGGTGCATAAGTTTAAAGAATTTAGTATATATTATGTATTTTAGCACTATAATCACAGAAATGTGATAATTGTAGCGAAAACAAATTTGCGAAAAAGGGAAGTATAAGGACTAGATAGAGCAGACCGATTCAAGATGCTCTATATAACCAAGAAACTAGAACATCGAAACTATACTAAGTGGTATTATTTCCTCTAATGGTTCACTACAGAGGTTCCCCAGTCTCATTAGCGGTAAAGTGCATATAACTGTGTTAACAAAGGTGAAAATACCTCCCCTAACAAAATTGCCTTATCGAAATACCTTTATAAACAGGAGATGCCATACCAGTTTGCAATAAAAAAATTCGTTGACTTGAAAACGTCAACATATTATACGTGATACACACTATAACACACTACACATACTCTAGATATGTCAGACAAAGAGGACTCTAGGAGTGTTATTGAGAATGAGAGTGGCTTGAGCTTATCGAAGTACACTGTTGGCAATTCCAATGATGAAGGTTCCAAATGGGAAAACTTCAAAGCTTCATTCAAACGACCAATAGAGGAAGAAAAGGAAAATTTCGATAATATGAATGATATCGAAAAGGCTAATGCAGGAACAGCGAAGTCCCCGTTAATGAGAGATTTGAAGAATAGACATCTACAAATGATTGCAATTGGTGGAAGTGTCGGAACAGGACTTTTGATTGGGAGTGGATCTTCCTTAAGAACAGGAGGTCCTGCTGCTTTACTTATAGCATGGGGACTTGTGGGGACTATGGTATTCTGTACTATTCATGCATTGGGTGAATTATGTATTGCATTCCCGGTAAGTGGTGCCTTTTCAAGTTATGCTACAAGATTTGTCGATTCGTCGTGGGGATTTGCTGTGGGGTGGAATTATGCCATTATGTGGTTGTTCGTGCTCCCTTTGGAATTAGTGGCTGCAGCTATGTGTATTCAGTTTTGGAACGATCGTATTAACCCTGTGGCTTGGGTAGCGATTTTTTACTTGTTCATCTTTGCTATTAATCTATTCGGAGTTAGGGGTTATGGTGAAGCTGAATTTTTTTTGTCGATAATCAAAATTATTGCAATCATAGGATTTATCATAATGGGTATTGTATTAGTTTGTGGTGGTGGACCAACTCATAAGTTTATCGGTGCCAAAAGTTGGCACCACCCGGGGGCTTTTGCGAACGGATTCAAAGGTGTTTGTACTGTCTTCGTTACAGCATCCTATAGTTTGGCTGGCTCCGAAATGGTTGGTCTTGCAGCTGCAGAGACAGAAAATCCAAAGAAGACGTTGCCCAAAGCTGTGAAGCAAGTTTTCTGGAGAATCTTCTTATTCTACTTTTTATCTTTACTTTTCATTGGATTTATCGTTCCCTATAACTCGAAAGACTTGTTAGGTTCTTCTAGTGAAGTTTCTACTTCGCCCTTTGTTATTGCTATCAAAACTGGAGGTATTAAAGTATTGCCTTCTATTTTCAATGCAGTTATCTTGATTTCTGTTGTTTCTGTCGGAAATGCTGCTGTGTATGGATGCTCCCGTACTATACAAAGTTTAGGTGCTCAAGGATTGGGCCCACTGATACTTAACTACGTTGACCGTAGAGGTAGACCTTTGGCAGGTTTAATATTCTCCGGAACATTCGGATTGTTATGTTTCCTTAGTGCTTACAAAAATGAAGGTTTAGTATTTGCATGGCTTTTAAGTATTAGTGGGTTGGCTACAATCTTTTCGTGGTTCAGTATTGGATTATGCCATATTAGGTTTAGAATGGCATTGAGAGTTCAAGGGAGATCGACAGATGAATTATCATTTCTCTCGGTTACTGGAATTTGGGGCTCAATTTATTCTATGCTTTTCTTAATCGTTGTATTAGTTGTTCAATTTTGGGTAGCTTTATTCCCTATCGGTAGCAATGGCAAACCAAATGCTAATAATTTCTTTCAAAATTATTTAGGAGTCTTTGTTATATTATTTTTCTATATTGGACATAAGTTATACTCCAAAAATTGGAAATTCTATGTGAATTTGAAGGATATTGATTTGGATACAGGTAGAAGGGAAACTAATGTTGATTTAATGAATTATGAAGAGGAAGAAGAGGAAAACTATACAGGAATGCCTATATACTTAAAAGTTTGGAAATACTTGACATAAGACCACAAATTACTCTTAATGAAATGCATAGACGAAGTTGTATATAGTTAATAAATTATAATAATCAATTGCTGGCAACTGTACCCACGGCACCAACGCTCTTGGGTCTCTTTTTACCTTCATCCTTTGTTCCAACTCTTTTTCTTTTTGAGCTCTTCACTGGCCTCGTTTCTCCTTCGATATATACATCATTTGGTAAATCATAAAGTTTAACATGCTTGATTTGAATGGAATTCATTTTCTCGTCATAAGATTGCCATCCTTTACATATATTGAAAAATTCTGAGCATGGATATTGAATATCCAATCTTTTTTCACCTCCCTTATTCAAATCGATATCCAAGCCTATGAAAAGCTTTGTAAGATGAATTTCAACCCTATCTGGCTTAGGGTCTTCCTTATTCTGGTTGCTTGTTTCAGGAATATCCTTTACAAGGCTCTCTCCTTGAAGAGTTCCATATGTATTGATAACTTCTTGTGCTTGCGCTTGACTTTCGCATGAATATCCATTTTCAAAGGTCTTTACATACGGGTGTGCAAGCTCTATACCTTCAGTCACCTCTAATTTCTGAATAAGTAATCTCAATCTACTCTCCACCATACCACTCCACTTAAGATGCTCCTCATATGACCCTTGAGTGGCTGCTACAATACACAAATAAAATTTATATTTGAAAAAGAAAGTATGTCTCGTAAAAAGCTCCGACCAATTGCTCTTATTCATACTTATCTGACTCATTATTTCCATACCTCTTTTAAACTCATCTAAGATTATTTTTTGAGTCGAACTTGTAATATTATGTGTAGCGCACATAGACGGATAGGCAGGTGTAATAACTGGCATTCTATGTTGACGATCATGCGGATATAATTTTGGATTCCATACCCGTACCTGTAAAGGCCCATCTTCTATTTGTTTTAACAACACTGGTTGTGGCCAACTCCATTGCGCATATATATGAAAGAACTTTTCCACAATCACTGCACTGACCGCATTAGGGTAAAGTTGACAAATTCTGGCTACAAGCATAGCCCAGGCTACACCACCAGGAAACCCAAATACATTGGCGTAAATAGCTCTCTGTTGAGCCCACATTTTGATACATCTAAGGGCATGCTTGAAAACTGTTGGTTTCGGAACTAAGGTCAAGATTTCGTCCGTCACACGGGTACCATTCAATGCCCGAAGATCTTTTTCATCGATGTTTCGAAGCAAATTTTTGTCGTCCAACTTTAAATCCTTGGGAATCCGTGGTATGTCCAAATGGGCACAAATAAGATCAATAGAGATCCCTCCGAATTCTATCTTGATAATTGGGACATACGCATCCGGCACAGCTGCAATCTCCTCTAACTCCGGCCTTGCCTTCAATAGACGCTCAAACACCTCGAAAAAGTCATTTCTGGTAACGTGCTTTGGAACTATCACCAATGTATCAATATCTGACCCCGGTCCGTATACCCCCAATCGATACGACCCAAATGTGAAAATCTTCCCCCCGGCATCCTTAGCCATCCCTTCACTCATGTTCTTGTTAATGGAAACCGTGTACACAAACTCTTCCGTCAACTTTTGCAATATGTGAAGTATCTCTACTCTCTTCTTCGTTGCCGCTTCACTTTCAAACGACCCTTTCATCTTCAACTCCTTAATCAACGAATCATTTAAACTATTTTCTTTTGGCGTTGGATTAGCCACGGAAATAGGTGGCGTAACACCATAAGTTTGGTAATTCATGATGTCGTTATAACTTGTAATACTACTATCTACAACTTTAATTCTTAGATCTTCAATTCTGAGATGGTGGTCCCGTTACCCGGCTCCGGATTATTCAATTCGATATAACTCCTTCTATATAAACTAGAATCAGCTATGAATGGACACCAGCATCTCCAGTTATATTTACTATAGTAATAACTACTTCAGACAAGAAAATTCTCCTAGCAATAAGCTATTTTTGCCTTCCAAATATTTAATAGCAAATATAGAACGTTTCCAGAGTAGGTGCGGGAGCGAATTTCATTAAATAGTTTATCGCCTTAGCATAAACTAGCAAGTTCTTTCAAAAATTGTATAGAAAATTGAAGGGATAGTATGGGATTGTCATCCAAGTTAGATAAGTTGAAGCTCAAGGGGGATAAGAGCCAAGAAGCGCTAAATAGCCCTGGACCATCAGAACAAGGAACTCCAGAAGCACCAAGAAGCGGTGGGGGAGACAACTCTGATGATATAGATGAGATTGATAATGAAGGGCAATCGATTTTAATGGGAATTATTTCGCAGTTAAGACCCGGATGTGATTTGTCGAAGATTACGCTTCCAACATTTATTTTGGAAAAGAAGTCTATGTTGGAAAGAATAACCAACTTCTTTCAGATCCCAGATATCTTGCTCGAGGCCAATGCGACAGATGACGATTTGATGAGATTTTTGTTGATGGTGAAATGGTACTTGGCATCATGGCATATTGCTCCAAAGGCAGTCAAGAAGCCTTTGAACCCTGTATTAGGAGAACTCTTCACCTGTTACTGGGAGGGACTTCCAGGTGATAATACTGCGTTTTACCTCTCGGAACAAACATCGCATCACCCACCTAAATCCTCGTACTTTTACTTGGTTCCGGAGCGAAAGATCCGAGTGGACGGGGTGGTGATCCCAAAATCTAAATTCTTGGGTAACTCGTCTGCGGCCTTGATGGAGGGTTTGGGACATGTTACGTTGGGCGAAAGAGACAACGAGACCTATATTATGAACCAGCCAAACGTTTACTGTAGAGGTATATTGTTCGGTAAATTGAGGTACGAATTGGGTGATCATATGGTCATCAAATGTCCGAAGACTGGTTTCGAAGCTGATATTGAGTTCAGAACTAAGGGTTTTATCAGCGGAACATATGATGCCATCGAAGGTACTATCAAGAACACAAATACCGGTGAAGCTTTGTACACTATTACCGGTAAGTGGAATGAAGTTATGGAATTGAAAAACAACGCTACCGGCAAGAAAGAAGAATTTTTCGACACCAGTAAGGCTAAGCTTTACAAACCAAAGACCAAACCTCTTGAAGAACAGTTGGATTACGAGTCCCGTAAGTTATGGGGGCCTACAGTTACGGCATTAGGTAACAGAAACCATGAATTAGCCACATCCGAGAAATACAAGGTGGAAAATGAACAACGTATCATGGCTAAAAAGAGAATAGATGATGGCGTCGAATTTCATCCTAAATTATTCAGGCCTGTTACAGATAAGGATGTAGGGGCTGAAGACTTGGAGTACATCATATATAAGAAATTCGACTTGGCTGAAGATCCAGAAGTTTTGAGACGTCATATCTTCGAAACTTTCCCTGTTTTACCAGGCCAAGTCTCTGATGAGAGACTCCAAATTCCAGCCTTCAAGAAGCCTGCTGCTACTCCTGACGATATTCCAGCGTAGATAATATATACTTGATACTTTACTTGTATTTGTTTTTAATATATATTTAGTAATTTAGTCACGTGACGCTAATGTTGAATTGTCCTTTTCAGCTTATAGCGATATGGAAGTGAAATATACTTACTAGATCGTACAGTTTCATTTAGATATAACACACATAATGGAAGAAGACTCATATGGGTCTTTATTAGAGTTGACAGAAGCTCCTAATTTTGATATCTTTCAATGCTTGCATCAACTCAAAAGTAATGTCAATAACATAGGTGTTCATCATTATTTGGTCAAGAAACTATACAATTTTAGTTACTTGGAGATAGAATTCTACATACCGCAGCTTATACAGTTGTTGGTTAGTTTCGAGACCGATTCAATGGCATTGTCCGATTTTTTATTGGAGTATAGTCGAAAGTACCCACATTTTTGTTTGATAACGTTTTGGAATCTACAGGCATACGTTTTTGAATTAAAGAATGATCCAGAATCGTACTCATTTCACATTGTTAGGAACTTCATTAATGAACTACAAAATGTGATGTTTAATCAGGAGTTGATGTCGGAATCCCTCCAAAAGCAAGTAGACTTTAGGGAAAATTTACAGCCTTCCATTGCAATGTGTGGTGCTGTATTTGCCTCAATTGCGGTTCCCCACGTCAACTCGTATGCCATGCCTATAATCCATTCCCAGGGTAAACAACAAAAATCACTCTTGTTCAAATTGGCAAATTTTCACAAGTCTTTAACCAAAAACTTGACATTGAAAAATAGAGGAAGATCTGCGGATAGCGAGGATAGTGGAGATATCGGAAATGACCGCTCGTTGTCAAGTCCAGTTGTACATGATGATGGGAAGAAGACAAACGTTCAAACTAATAACTCGAAGCCTCGCCAAAGTCTACAGCATGCAGCTACATCGTCGAATTTAGATCATTTGGATGACAAACACTACAATAGCGATCATTCACTTGAAAGAGACTTGAAAATTAATACCAGAATTATATCCAAAAAGTCAACTGTCAAAAGAATACAATCGCAAGAACTTCTGAGTACTCCTAGTACCGGTAATGCGGCAATATTTGCCAGACCATCGTTGATAGATAACCAAAATTTCCACTCGATGCCAGACTTAAGATCAAATAATAGAGATGGTTCCATCGATGATATTGCTATCACGCCTATAATCTCTGACTCTTCCTCAACATCGCTAGCTTCCCTAGATCTCCAGGAACACAAACACTCTGGTAATCAAAGATTCCTCCCAATGCATCAAGACCAGAAAATTAAGCACTTACATGTAAACTATTTCAAAAAAGAAACAGAGTTTATGATGGGCTTACAGAATATATCAATGAGATTGTCACAAGTACCCAAAGAGGCCCGTTTAACATCTTTGAGGGCCGAGCTTTCGATCATTAATAATACAATTTTACCTTCGGAAATCGATATTCCCCAATTATTACCCGTCAGCAGTAAGCAAAACAAGAAATTCCATAGAATCATCAAAGTAAATGTTAATGAAGCATGTGTTTTGAATTCGGCAGAAAGAGTTCCATTCTTATTGCTAATCGAATACTTAAGTGAAGAGATGGATTTCGATCCACTAAATGAGCATAATAAAAACATCATTCTTAATAAATCGACAAATGATTATATCACTGCTAGTGGAAGACGCAATAAGATTGGAAACGTAGAATATGCTAATAATAGTTTCGACTCTATTCGCCAAAGCGAAAATATAGAGACTAATACAAATTTAGATGAAGCAGATTTGGGAGATATGTCTGTTGTTGCCATTTCGAATGAGAAGAGTTTTATTACAAATCACTTGAATTCAAGACAGGCTAGTGATATGAATACGAACATTAATAAATCTGCTGGTGTTGACTTATCCCTGCATGAATCAAACCCTGAATCTCTGGCAAGTGCCAATTTGACAAACCAGAAGCAAGTACCAGATTTATCTCCTAACCTTAATACAACGGATTTGTCTACTCAAATGAGAATAGCTGCAGTCATGTTGCAGCAGCTCGAAAAGTCTGGTCAAACAAATTCAGAACAGACGGCTGCTATCAAGGCTCGTATTATTGACTCCATGAAAGCTTTACAAGATAAATTTGAAAACATTGATTATCAACAAATTAAAGCAATGAAATCAGTTAATGTTGGAAACAACTCGTCAGACGCGGGTGAAAGAAAACTTGAGAATGATTTTAAGTTGAGTGAAGATTGGGCTACAAAGAAACATCGTATAAGACAAGCTAGTGCATATGGTCATTTGAAAAATTGGGATCTTTGTTCAGTTATTGCAAAGAATGGTGATGATTTGCCTCAAGAGGCTTTTGCATGTCAATTGATTTCAATAATTTCAAATATATGGAAAACAAACAATGTTGGTGTGTGGACTAAGAATATGAAGATTCTAGTTACGAGTGCAAATACAGGGCTTGTCGAAACAATAAACAACGCTATGTCTATTCATTCGATCAAGAAAACATTAACAGACTTAACAGTGAAAAGTGGTGAAAATCCCAAAGGGACAGTTACATCTTTAAAGGAATACTTTAATAAGGTATACGGGAATGAGGATTCCTATAAGTATAAAAAGGCGCAAAGCAATTTTGCTACAAGTTTAGCTGCATACTCTATTATTTGTTATGTCCTTCAAATAAAGGATAGACACAACGGTAACATTATGTTAGATAATGAAGGACATATTATTCATATTGATTTTGGTTTCTTGTTGTCTAACTCGCCAGGTAGTGTCGGTTTTGAGGCAGCACCATTCAAATTAATATTTGAATATATCGAAGTTTTGGGAGGTGTTGACGGACCACAATACCATAAATTTAAACAGTTGTGTAAGGAGAGTTTTAAAGTTTTAAGACAGAATTGCGACCACTTAATTAATATTGTCGATTTAATGCAAACAGATTCGAGTTTACCTTGTTTTAAAAATGGTGCTCAAACTAGTGTATTATTGAAGCAAAGATTGCAATTGGATTTGAGTGATGAGGAATGTGACACATTCGTTGAAACGGCTTTGATAGGTAAGAGTATAGGGAGTGTTTACACAAGATTGTATGACCAATTCCAGCTACTCACACAAGGTATTTATAGTTAAATTACTAATATTTTATTAAAATTATGTAAATTAATAGAACTGAAATTAATGCAATATGCTACTTTTCAATAGCTCTAGAATAGCATGATCGAAAAAAACTATATGTGAATTTTAGCAGATGATGCAGGTGACGACCAGTTACTGTTATTAGGATCATGCATGGGTGAGAAGTCTTCCATTCTTTCTGAGCTTGGTAAGTAACTTGATTGAACAGGGGTAGCACAGATAGAAGCCAGACTCTTGTTTGAGAACACAGAATATTGCGACGTGGCCGATGGAGGAGTTAATGGGACTTGGTTTTCATTCGCTATGTCGAGATTTTGGTTTGGGAGTTGTAATATCATATCTGCAAGTTGGCATAGATTCGAATTTGCTACGTCCATCATAGATGCATCTTGAATTATGTTTTGGTTTTCATAGATGGCGGATACAGCGAAACTATAGCGGTTATTGAAGTTTTTAATTACTTGTATCACTCCCAAGTCATCGTACTTTTTAGATAAAACTTCAGTAACCTTTCCGAGTTGTATGATTAACATCAACCCAGTTTTTCTTATAGAATTAAGTGAGTCGGAATCAAATCCACCCAAGAACGAGCCCTCTACTTCTGGTTGTCTATTTTCGGAATTCTCATCGTATTCTTGGAATCCTGATTTACTTGTATCTTTGGCGTGCTTTTGAAGGAGAGCACGTAATGAATTCGATGCATTAGGTATTTGCAACATGGAGCAGGCCATCAAATTGGCCGTGGTGGAAATTAATGACGGCGACACCGCCATGAAGTATTTGTCATACAAGGATAATTCGCAGAGGAATCTGCCCACAGCCGTTACGGCTGACACTTTAGATCCATTATTCATCGAATTGGCCTTGCCGTTGGTGCCATTGTATTTACATGGAGTGCCATGAGAGCCAATATTACATGATGTGATTGCAAGCTGAAGACACTCCTCCAAGTTTGCGTGGCTCAACGACCAGTCAAGCGTGGCCAATATATGCATCTCCATCTGAATGAACATCTCCTCGTCGTATGCATTGCGGCACATTATGGACAACTCCCGCAACGTTGGTACCCGACTCTTCTTGTCTTCGTATTTGCCCGCAATCCAAAGAGCGGTACATCCCACCAACTGGTAATGTCTCTTAAACACAATTCTCTTCGCACAGTACCGGTCGATGATGCTCAAGCACAAAAATAGCGTCTGAGGCTGTAACTTGAACGACGAATGAAGCTCGATGAGAAAATCCAACAAAAACGGCCTCATGAACCACTGGATCTCCGGTTGCAAATCTATCATCGACGGATTCACCCCCCGGGCCCCCTCGAGCTGTGCCAAAAACTTGTTGATGTCTCCCTGGTACTCACTCACCAATTTACGGTTGGCTTGGCTCTCCAAAAGTTCGAGCATCAAACTATACGGCTTGCGCCTAATATGTGGTGGAGGGCCATATCTTGTACCAGTACCTGTGTTAGTCCGCTGTAATTGCATTTTAACCTATGTTTAAAATGTATTACAGACACTTCGATCAACAACTTTCCAATAAGAAGACTTAATACTGCCACTGGAGTATATATATAACTCTCCTTTGAAATCTAACGCGTAATATAAGCCAACCTGAACTGAAAATGTCTTTTCGTGTTGAAAAATTCGTGAATCGTGAACCGCGATTGTCGTGTCCTTGTAAATGGTTCCAGGCTGCTGGATTAGTATGGGTGTCAGTATGTTCACGGTAAATTGCCATTAAGGATGCATTAATGGGTAACCACATCAATCGAATTTATACAAACATCGGGGTGTTTATGGTTATTTATCGAAAATATCTATTGTGCTAGAAGAGAGCATTCGTGTAGCTTGTGATGAATGGTAGTGGGGACTGAAGGGTTGATGAGCAGGATGATTGCGGGCGATGGATGCAACAGGCTGCGAGAGGACAGGTAGGTAACAGTGACGTGATGGTGTTATTGGTGATGGTGGTGGTGGTGGTGGTGTAGTTGATGGTGTGTTTTCGATTTAGACATTTTTCTGTATTCGGAGAAACTATTTGGCGCACCGCTGCACAGTGAAAATTTTTGTTTCCACACATGAAAAAACGGTGCGCTGGAGCTGGAATGGAGCCCATTGACGGTGGAATGTAGGACGAAGGACGCATCATCATGTTTGTATTCCAGGTGAATGGCCGTGTTGACAAAACAGAGGTGGAGACGGATGGTTTGGGCATACAACGGAGTGGCCAGAACGCTAGTCGGTGAATGTAAATTTGGGCGACATGCGCGAAGTAAGGACTCGGGATTAGAGTATTTTCGCGAGGGAAGAATGAACAGTGAAATTTACAATTATCGCGAAGATGGGCATAATGGAGAGGCGTATGGGATGTAGTCGCGGCCAGATTGAAGTCCTCCGACTTGCGAAATTGGTGGATTGGTGAGATTAGGGGTCGGTGTTTCTTAATTGCGCCAACGACCTATGTATCTATTGCAAGCTTGTCCCGTATACCGATTGGTACAGAAACCTTTTTGTTCGACTATACGTGCAAGGTGATGGTGTATGTAGCATCACATGGTCAATCATGAGAACTGCAGAGTGACCTCGGTGATGGCAGTATCAAGCGTCCGAAAAGCTGTCTCTTATTCCCACTAGGACATGGGGTAAATATATATCATGTCATGTCAAGACAGTTCTGTAGAGTTTGCTTAATTGAGCATTGTAGTAGTGAGATGATTTTCGGAGGTTGTAAGGACTGGCGACGTAAAAGATACCTTCGTCCTAGTTTACAGAGAAGACGAAAACTGGCCAATTGCTGCGAAAAACATTTTTCTCAAAGATCTACCAAAATTTAAAAATAGTTGAAAATACATAACTTAAATCTATGTATACCATTGATATACAAGCAAACCACGTATCTATTGCATGAATACCCAATCTTATAGGAAGAAGATAGGAAAGTAGAGGATGAAGACAGAGTAGAAAGTATAGCTAATCAGTTGTATATCACCTACCCTAACCTTCCAGATTGGCATGGATGCATACACCTTCAACATCCAGGCTAATCGTGCACGGGCTTAATTTTTTTGCAATTCTATTGCTACACATTTATTTTCTACATTTTGCACACAGAACTAGTTAGCTTAACATTCTACCCTTTGCAGAATTGAGATCCGCTCGTCCTCCAGAACCAGCTGGTTGCTTCACTCAACGCAAGATTGTTGGGGTCACCATGCTATTGTAAACTGAACTCTATCCGAAGCAAACCCATCTCGGCCCGGCCAACACTTAAGTAAATATAAACAATAATACTTGTGCAACGTCTGCTATTTTAGGGACTTCCGTTTCACTTCGTTCTCTTATTGCTGAAATAAATTGCCAACATCTCTTCTGCTTTCCGAACCATGAGGCATCAAAGTTATTTTTATACTAATATAGGTTCCAAGTTGCCCCCAGTACATTGCATGACATTGACAATCACTAGATGCAACCAAAACCTCTAAGCCAATACAATAACTATAGCAAATCTATTGTACCAAAATCTTTGGTGGGCATTACAACAATCCTCCAAATAGCTCTTTCTATTATTCTTTTTACCGATGCATCCCGATTAACATGTGTATTCGCGTTCCACTATTATCAAACTGGTTTTATCCTGTAGTTAATCTGCATGCAGCGCATCGTCAATTATACGATTAATGTTTATTGTACTCAGAATTGTGTTTTAGGTTTATCGCGTTTCGATTACTATTCTCAGAGATTACGCCTCAAGAATACTAATCCCCACAATGAAGATCGTAGCTCTCGGTAAAAATAACTAGCTTATTAAACGGAGGACTCAGTTAAATATAGTTTTCCTTTTTGCATGAATGCAATGCTATGCACAAAGTTGAAACTGCTTCTAGAATATGATCAGCAAACGGAAATAAATGCTATTTACTCGTCAACTCCTCAGTTGTAGAGTCAACCATCAGCATCAATAATGAACAAGATACTCGTCAATAATGATTACGACGCCGATCAATTGAACGGTAAATCATGAATTTCAGCCCGAACGATAGACAATAGAAGCTAAATGGCTTGCAAGCTGATGGTTGGTCTTACAGATCAGAATCAAAAAACATTTACCTTTAATCAAAAGTTAGTCAATAAAAAGCACATGCTCTAACTACACCCTATCCTTCCTTTACGTGATTCTCGAGTCATCGATCGATGAAATAGAGTTGACGATGCAATCGAATGGTGAAGAAAATATTAATTATTCCGAATTCGGGTCGAGAGCGAACTGTTCCGCGAACAATGCAAATAATAACTTTCGCTTATTAGCTGCAAAATTATTAGTATTCTTTTAACTATATGGGTTCGAATAATTTACAATAAACATTAAAATTCTTATTGTATAGGTAAGAAATACGGAAGTATAATCCTATATATCGTGCTGACGCATATACCAAAATAGGAAAATGATTTCCAGTTTTGCAACATTCGTGTTCAACATTTAAAAATTACTCGACTCTAATAGATGTTAGAGAGATCTAGAAGAACCGCCGTAGATCAAAGGGTTGCCGCCTCGACGTCCGCTCAATTCCTGGCAAGGAATATATAAAGGAGGGTACATTCAGGAAATTATAAGTTGATTTATGGAATTAAGAATATTTTTTAAAAGATTCTAACTAACATACACTCGTTATTCGGAATGCTTCCAACACGCATTCTTTTCGCTATTGCTTTGCTGGCCACCTCAGTGGTCGGTGGTGAGACATATACCCAAGACACTACCCAACACACCCCATCCTTGGTTACTGCTGGTGACAACACAGTTGATAAAGGTGCCACCTGGACTGTTCTTGATAACCATTACACATCGTTTACTGGTGAACTTAATGTTGATGGTAAACTTTTGATCCAAAACGTCAAGAACTCCTTAGCTATTTTCCTTACTTCAGCTGGTAACGTTGAGAACACCGGTGATGTTATCTTAGACTCTCGTTACTCTACAACCTACGCTAACTACGATTTCACCGCTGCTCATTTCCACAATTCGGGTAACATGTGGTTCGGTGCTGATGGTAGCAGTGGTCTTCCAACCACCTTCCTTGTCTCTGCTGACTTACAAAACACTGGTCTCTTGCACTTTTCTCAACGTCAAAGAAACGGAGGTTATATTACCTTAGGTGCCGGTGCCGCTACTTCTATCCAAAATGATGGTCAAATCTGTTTGATTAATGATATCTATTACCAAACTAGTGCTATTGATGGTAGTGGTTGTATCGATGTTGGGGAAAACAGTATTGCGTACCTCCAAAACTCCCTTTTGGACATCACAAAAGACCAAACTTTCTATTTGAGTAGTTCTTCTTCAGCTTTGAAGGTTGAAGCATTGACTAAGGAACAAACCTTCACTGTTGCAGGTTGGGGTAACGGTAATTTGATTGGTTTCAGTTTGCCAATCTTCGCATCCAGTTACGATGCTGATACTGGTGTTTTGACTCTCTCAGCCGGTGATACCCTTACTCCTTGTATTTACAAGTTTGTTATTGGTAAGGGGTACGATGAATCCAAGATGTCAATCGTTAACGCTAACTTCGGATCAGGTATTATTGGAGGTAGTAAGCATGGTTTCGTTTACAACGGTGAAGTACCAAACGCTGGTGCTCCACTGGCTTGTAAAAAATGTACTCCATTCCCTGTTGATCCACCAAGCACTTCATCTGCTGTATCATCATCTGCTCCTTCTTCCTCCGCTCCAGCATCGTCTGCTCCAGCATCGTCTGCCCCAACCTCGTCTGCTCCAGCTTCATCTGCTCCAGCTTCATCTGCTCCAGCATCGTCTGCTCCAGCTTCATCTGCTCCAGCATCGTCTGCTCCAGCTTCATCTGCTCCAGCATCGTCTGCTCCAGCTTCATCTGCTCCAGCATCGTCTGCTCCAGCTTCATCTGCTCCAGCATCGTCTGCTCCAGCTTCATCTGCTCCAGCATCGTCTGCTCCAGCTTCATCTGCTCCAGCATCGTCTGCTCCAGCTTCATCTGCTCCAGCTTCATCTGCTCCAGCTTCATCTGCTCCAGCTTCATCTGCTCCAGCATCGTCTGCTCCAACTGCTCCAGCATCATCTGCTCCAACTGCTCCAGCATCATCTGCCCCAGCTGCTCCAGTATCATCCGCACCAGCTGCTCCAGGCCCAGGTACTAAAACCACCACTGTTCCAGGTCCAGGCGGTCAAACCACCACTGTTCCAGCAAACGGTGGCAAAGGAACTTCAACCGTAACCCAAGGTGGCTCTAACCCAACATCTGGCTCCGGCTCAGGTTCAGGTTCAGGTTCAGGTTCAGGTTCAGGTTCCGGTTCAGGCTCAGGCTCCTCAGGTTCCGGTTCTGGCTCAGGCTCCTCTGGTTCAGGTTCAGGCTCAGGCTCCTCTGGTTCAGGTTCAGGTTCAGGTTCCGGTTCAGGTTCAGGCTCTGGCTCAGGCTCAGGCTCCTCAGGTTCTGGCTCAGGCTCCTCAGGTTCCGGTTCTGGCTCAGGCTCCGGCTCAGGTTCAGGTTCAGGTTCCGGTTCTGGTTCAGGCTCTGGCTCAGGCTCAGGCTCCTCAGGTTCCGGTTCTGGTTCAGGTTCAGGCTCCTCAGGTTCTGGCTCAGGCTCCTCAGGTTCCGGTTCTGGTTCAGGCTCCTCAGGTTCAGGTTCAGGTGCAAATGCCGGTGCTGCTGCTGCTGCTGCTTCTAGCTCAGGCTCAGGTTCTGGTTCAGGCTCTGGTTCCGGTTCTGGTTCTGGTTCAGGCTCAGGCTCAGGCTCAGGTTCCGGTGCAAATGCTGCTTCTAGCTCTGCTCCTGGCTCAGGCTCAGGCTCAGGCTCAGGTTCTGGTTCAGGCTCTGGTTCCGGTTCTGGTTCAGGCTCAGGCTCAGGCTCAGGCTCTGGTTCAGGTTCAGGTTCCGGCTCTGGTTCCGGTGCAAATGCTGCTTCTAGCTCTGCTCCTGGCTCAGGCTCAGGCTCTGGTTCTGGTTCAGGCTCCGGTTCTGGTTCTGGTGCTTCTAGCGCTGCTTCTGGTTCATCCAACAGTTCTTCTACCGCTCCTGAATCCTCAGTGAGTGCTTACGAAGGTGCTGGCTCAATGAACCAAATCTCAGCATACTCCATTGCTGCAATCCCATTAATTGTCATGGCTCTTGTCTAATGACTAAGTTATATTCTATTTTTGATATTGAATTACCATTTTATGTTTTCAGTTTCTTTCTTTTAGTATAAATTTGATTTATGCTTCATGTTTCTTTGCTCCCAGAGCAGTATATTATAATAATTTATATGTAATATTAAATACGTACCTTTATGTAAATTATCTCAAATAAATGACTATTTTATGAATTAAAACGATATTATAATTATGGGTTATTAACTAGAGGAGTTTTTTGTCCGTCAGAGTTCGAAATACTTGACTGGTATTTACTAGTTTGGTCTCTTGAATCAGTACAGTCTTTGGAAATGTCCGTTTGTTCGCCTTCGTTCTGTTGACCTTGAGGAGGCTCTATGTTTTCAACGTCATTCGGCTTTTCGTCCTCAGCATGTATCCATTTTCTCATAAAATTAACTAAAATTTGTGCCGTCATCACCTGTTCCGCTTGATAGAGAACTAAAGGGACTAATAACTTTCCTAAGTTTGGATTATCCGAGCCATATTGTGAAGATATAATAGAAACACCTAGGGCTGCTGTTTTGGCCGGTCCACATAACATCACAGCTACCGTATCTCTTCTATTATAGTAAAATGGTTTGAATATTACATAGCCATACTTGTACACTTTTGAATGAGATTCATTAGGCTCCTCCTTGAAAATTAAGTTGATGAAGTAGGGCCTGGAATAAAAGTAACTCATGACTGTGAAGAACAAGTATATCCCAATATTGAAAAACACAAGGAATATGATTGATGCATGACTTACAGATGTAAATGCACCCTGTGCAAATGCTGTAGAAAATGACTGAAACATAATTAATAATAACATGAACGATCCAACTTTTGATAATTTGAATTTGGCCAAAGCCCACTTTGTTTGTGATGGGAAAACATTTTGGATAACCTGTCCCACAAATAGGGGCACAAAAACCGACAAACCTATCTGTTTCATATCTTCTGCGTATAATTCTTGCAAGGTACTGTCTCCCGACGCTTGATGGGTCGGATTCGCAAACTCCCACTGGCCCTTTAAGTACAACTGTATTAAAGCAGGGGTTATGAAGGCACCCAAGATATTTCCAACTAATACTTCAAGCAAGGTCAACACATCATTCCCATGCGCTTGTTTAGTCATGACAACATTAGAAGAGACTGTAGTTGGACATGCATGTGTGACAATCATACCAGCTAGTAACCAATTATCTATCGTCGAATTGTTGTTCGCAGCTTTGATTCCACACAGAATACCATATATTATTGAACTAGTAATCAAGAAAGACAAGGATAACACCGTAAAATGGGCTCTCCAATTCAATAAGTTGACTCCCAACTGTTTAGTTGCCATCGATAATCCACTAATCAAGAAAATGACTGCCACTGCACCATATTGAATTGAGTATTCAGCCCGAATAGTACCACCTTGCTTAGCAAACTCAGGAAATTTATATGCCAACGCCACAAATACCCCTAAAAACACAAAAAACCACTGGGCAATAAGGAACGATGTTATAGTTCCAAATACCTTATAGCTCTTGGTTTCTTTGATCTCTGATATGCTCTTCATTTATAGAATAATATGATTTTAAAATTTCAGATCAATCTATATAATGCAAAGATCCTTCTTCCACTCTAGTGATACTAAAGCTCAACTAACCAAACTTAGATTCCGTATATATATTTATATACTTCGTTTAATACTGGTTAAGTAGATAAAGTAGTTATATATTTAATATTCAAAATTTTTAGTCTCGGAACTAACCGAGGACAATTAGTGCGAAATGATGGTGCAGCGGGCCGCTTCCGACGCTAAGTAGGAAAAACGTATAAGCATTTCCTTGGTACCCAGCAGACATACATAGAGGGGTTAGGAAAATAGTCTGAAGACAGTTTTATCATTAGTCAACACAATACTAATGGTCTTAATTTCGGGGAAGGAAAAAAAGGTTGCTACGACAAAAAAGAAGACGATAAAAGAATAAAAAAAGCAGTAAACTAAGCTCTAAAGCCAAGAGAGTGTATTTCAAATAGGATTATGCACTTTAGTAATAATGTCAATTGTGCTAGTATAGATAGGTACTAGACAGAAGGACATCAGTATGTAATATCATGCATGTGGTCCAAAAATATGCGTATAGAAGTTAGCAGCAGGCTTCTAGAAACAAGATATTATGCTGATATTGGAAACTTGTTTATGGACTATGGTGTACTTGGATTGACAGAGCTTCAACTAGAGGGATCGAGTTTGCCATGAACTTTAGCAGGTATATCTCTGTTTGCAGCTTACAGATTTGCATATAATCTTGCTCATTGCTGCTTTTAATTTGTTTCTCAATCGGGAAGAAATATAAACAACAACTATCTTCTGAGAGTCTCAATAAACATCTATATTGTAAAATTGATATTAAAAATAGTTAAGAAGTAAACGGAAAGAAAGAACCTCTTCTTATCAACAACTTATTGATAGTGTTATATAAAATGACTAGAACAGGACAGATTCGTAGTGAAAACACAGCCTTTGTTAATAATTTTTGGGGACGTAATTACAGTGGATTTCTGGTAGTCCAAACAAAAATAAACCATGCACTAACCACATTACAAGAATTGCTAGACTTCTACAAGGAAAGGATACAAGTGGAGAAAGACTATACCAAGAGGTTAGAAAGATTGAACAGCAAGATTGTGTTGGGATCACACGAAACTGGTACATTGAAAAAGTCGTTGGACAAATTGAGTTTGGAAAACAAGCAGATGGCGAAAGATAATAACAAATTCATAAAAACTATATCACAAATGAATTATGACAAGTTGAGTCATTTTTATTCTGTGTATTACAAGAAGGTAACTAAGATCGAGCAACATATGCAAAAAATTATGAATAAACAAAGAGACGCACAGAAAGGGTTGGAAGTCACCAAAAACAAGTACCAAGAAGAATGTTCCCAGATCAAGTCGCTTCGCTTGTTGACGCAAACGACTTGGGGGAAAGAGTTGGATAAGAATGAGGCTAAATTAAATAAGTTAGAATCTTCAACTTCTGGGACTAGAAAGCAATACCAAATAGCCATAACAAAATTCCAAGACTTAAACGAAATATTTATACGAGACTGGTCCGTCGCATTGCAAGACTTTTATCAGTTGGAAATTGAAAGAATTCAAATCTGTAAGATTAACTGCTTTAACTTTTGCAATAATATTGCCACATTATGTGTCGATAATGACCAATCAGTTGATTTAGCCAGAACAGCTTTTGCGCAGGTATCTCCACCACAAGATTTACAAGATTTTGGTGATACTTACGGTACGGGAGACAGAATTTATACGCCTCCTTCGTTCATTGACTTTATGAATGGATATGATGACGTTGAGAAAGATTCAGATTTTACTATTGCAGAGTTTGAAAATCCAGATTACAATCAATTATTGTCGAGATCTTATTCTTCCTATTCCCTGTCATCTCACAGTTCATCCCCCAAACAAGCCAACCCCAGCAAGAAATTACCACCTGTCAATGAATCATTGTCAAACAATAACCTTCTACCACCAATATCAAATAATATACCAGTTTCACCAAACCATATGCCTGTATCACCTGGAAGAAAACCCCCAACAAGCATTGATAGATCTGGATCAGTCTATAGCACAAACGATGAAAACAAGAATGACGTCTTTTCAATAGCAGGCAAGGAAAGGAATCATAAATTCAATAATAGCAATGGATCATCAAATTACTCGAATCCAACTAATTATACTAACTCCAACTATTCGAGTACTTCAAATAACGATAGGAATTGGTCGTCCCCTCGTAGGAAGGAAAAGCAATTGAACCAATTTCAAGAGCAGATAAACATACGATCAAAGGAATTACCATCCTTCCCAAAGAATGCAGAAACTACTGCAACTGGATCAGAGCAAAGAGTACCGATAATGAAGGATTTTTCTATTGATTTTATTGCGAAAGCATTGGAAGATTTAAACTCGGGTGGAGACGGTGATATTGAACAATATAGAAGATCGGTAAGAGGAAGTTCTAATCAGGATGAAAATAGAGCTAAGACTGCACCTTCAACTCCTTTTGTTAGTTCATTGAGGAAAACCCGTTCTGATTATGTCGACGACCACGATGAAATTGCTACTAGACACGAATCGATTAATTTCAGCCCAACAAGAAGTCAGCAATACACACGAGCTGATATCGACGGATCCCCAGTTAAAGGAGGAAGAAATAAAATAAGACCTAAATCGATGCTCGACCCTATTGCTACAGATAAGTATTTCAAGTACGATAATGCCGATAATGTCGATGAACAAGAAGACACTTGCATAATCAGAAAACCAAACCAATTCCAAACTCCTAATTCGAAGCCAAATAGGACGTTGCTGAAATCACCTACAAAGTCATATACCAATCTTCATGATATGATAGGCCAATCTTCAAAGTCTGCTTTAACTCCAATAGGACGAAACTCATACTTGTCAAAAGCTAAAGCCTTGTACACTTATAAGCCTCAGCACCATGGCGAATTATATTTCAAGAAAGGCTGGTTTATGTATGTCATTCACAAACAAGAGGATAATTGGTTTGTCTGCGAGTTGGCTGATAATTGCAATGATAGGGCTGGTATGATAGGGTTAGTTCCGGGAAATTATGTTACAGAAAGTGATGATATCTTCTAAACTTGTATCAAGCTATTATGTATTATGTAGTATGAATATGTACCTATATAGTTCAATCAAATTTAGCGACGCATTACCGACAGTCGGCGAAACAAAAAATAAAAAAACTAGGTACCTTGAAAAGTACAACTTAAGTTATTTAGCAAACATGTCAACACCTAGGCCGATAGTGGAACCAATGCCACATACACAGTTATCGCTAGAAAACATACCTCCATTAATATTCGGAGGAGCTGTCATCAACACACAATATGTCTCAAACCCTGACGCAGTGCCAATTCGTGACATGCTTGATATTGCCTTTAAAAATGGAATAATAGCCATTGATACCTCTCCATATTATGGACCATCGGAAGAAATTTTGGGATCAGCTCTAAAAGAGATGAAGGATCAATGGAAAAGGGAATCTTATTTTATCTGTACTAAAGTTGGTCGAGTAAAGCTAGACGATTTTGATTACAGCAGAGAAAGCGTGAGGAAATCCGTATTAAGATCCTTGAAGAGATTGAATACAACCTACCTTGATTTAGTCTATACACATGATATCGAGTTCGTTAGAGAGGAGGAAATTTTCGATGCTTTGAGAGAGTTAAAACAAATGAAAGACGAAGGCCTCATTAAGAATATTGGTGTTTCGGGATACCCTGTGAAGTTCTTGTATCATATTGCTTTACAATGCAAAAATAAACATTCTAAGGATATAGGTCCTCTCGATGCTGTCATGTCGTATTCAAATGGGTGCATTCAGAATACCCGTTTATTTGATATGTACAATGATTTCTTTGATAATTGTGGAATCAAGAAATTAATGAATGGCTCAATCCTTAGTATGTCCTTATTAAGGTCCGGAAAAACCCATTCATTTCACCCTGCCTCACAAGAATTAAAGGATAATGTCGGTGAGATAGCCACCTACCTAAAACAAAACTATGATAATATGGAACTTGCTGATTTAGCCACCAGATTTGCTTATAGAAAATGGTTATTTGAATCGTTAGGCACGCAAACAGATCCAAATGATTTGAAATGGCGGAAAAATTGTTCCATAGTCATAGGTGTGTCTAATGTTGAAGAGTTAATCATAGCTATAGACAATTACTGGGCTGTTAAACTGAATAAAGACAAAGAGAATGAAAAAGACGATCCTATTTTCAGTAAAGTAAAGGAACTCTTGGGCCCCAAGCATTATAATGAAACTTGGAAAAGTGGAATTGATCACTAGAGTTATCTAGGATTAAGGCAAGAACACTACGTTCGTATATAAAGACAGTTATAGATGTATTCTTATGAAAAATCGTGCTCCGCTTTGTGTCAGTATGTTTATATGAGCAAAAATGCTTAAAAACCCTGAACTAGTAAATATTCCATTAGTAGGCTGAACAGTTAAGAATGGCATTCAAAAGGTCATTCTCCAAGAAAGATACCCCCTCGAATACATCTTCGTCAAACGATACCGTAATTGACTTAGATAATAAGAAACGAATCACAGTTCGTAAATTCAACGGTGTGAACTTGGTGGACATTCGAGAGTTCTACGTAGATAAGGAAACCGATGAAAAAAAACCTGGTAAGAAGGGCATCTCGTTAACAGAAGATGCATGGCTAAAGTTAATTGAAGTATCTGAGGACGTGCATGATGCTTTGGATAAATTGAATGGTGTAGAACCCAAGAGAAAGAAATCCAAGTTAGATGAAAGGGCAAATAACATGGCAAGTAATGAAACCAGCAATGACAGCAATGACAGCAATGACAGCAATGACGCAAATAAGAATGAAGTAGAGGATGGTGTGAAAGAGGAAGATGTCAGCGACGAAGACGAAGCCTAGAGATAGATAAAGCAAGCAGGGTTGCCATCACATTGAATAGTCCATTTTTCCCGCTCGGTTCAAGAAGAGTACTAGTACTGCTTATTTTCATGACAAACGTAGTTCTCAATTGATTCACCTATGATTAAGTAATGTTCTACGTTTCAAGACAGGATTGCAAAATCATAAAATCCAACTTCTACAATTGAACTTGAAGTGGTCAAAGCACCTGTCAAATGGATATGAAATTCACTTAGATAGCAGCCTTTTTTTTCATATATATATTATATATTTATATAAATACTTATCGATGAATTAGAAAACTGTACTCTGTAAAAAAAGTGGTAATGATTCGATGTTCTCACATTTCGAATTTCAAGTAATAATAGCAAACATTAAATTTTTTTTTTTTGTAATAGTCATATAACAGAATCAACAGAAGAGTCCCGAGATTTCAGTGTTCAGATGTCGAAGACAAAGAATAAGAATAGAAATAAGAACAAGGGGAAATATACTCCTTCATCCCGTCCCCAGGAACACCAAAGAGATAACGAATCGCAGGCATCATTGAGTGCACATAATTCAGAAAGTAATGAAAACCCTAGTAGTTTAATGAATACAAGTGCTTATAGAGACCATAGAATGCACGGTAGTAATTTAGCACACCTTCATTCATCACCAGCGAGATCAAGAAGAAGAAGCACCCAGCAAAACCCTGGTCAAAATAACATTTCAACCAGAAGACATACCACTACCAGTGTTGAATCTAACGGAAATCCGGCACAAGTTGACAAACTTTCAAATTTGCCGCTAACTAATCGAAACTTGCAACATTTGTTAGGTCAACATAATTCTAACCCAAATGCAAGTTACTCACCAACAGATACTAGGCATTACGGATCTGTAGCTTTGGATATGGACCAATATGCCAAGGAGCAAAGGCAATTGGCCTATTCATGGAATAACCCTTTCAATGATGAGAACAAAAGTGACGATGAATCGGGATCTATAAACTCATTAGAATTTGGCGGTTCTAACCCATCTTCAGAACATTCAAGCGATTCCACATCGTTGGACGATGTTTGCTTTCCGGATTACTATGACCGCAATGATGGCAATGGAGATAAAGAGAACAATTATGTCTGGCCTGATTTGAAGCCTATGGAGGAGTTTGTTCGTGAAGAATTGGAAGAATATTTGGATTATGAGAAAAACGATGAGGACGAATTTGGTTTATATGAGCAAGACCATAATGTAAACTTCCAGCAACCACTTGCGGTTTCTGTTGATGACAAAAAGAAATCAAGATCTGCAAGCCCCACCGATGACACGGCAGAGAGTACACCATTGTTGGAAAACACCCAGATTAATGAAATCGAGTCTTTAGGTCTGAGAAATGAGTCACTTCGTATAAGGCCAACTCCAACGCAGCCTTGGGAAAAGTCCAAAGATAAAATTCCAACAATCTTGAATAACCCAAATGATCCGTTGAGAAGTCCAAAACATAGAAATAGCCATTCCAACAACAAAGGAAAATCTGATGGAAATTTATGTAGGTTTACGTACTTCAGAGAGGATTTAGATAAGACTATCCACTCTCCTACAATCAGTGGATTATTAGCTAATGAAATTAGCACGAAAGTCAGAGAGAAGGGGGTTCCTCTAGGGAAAAAGTGGAGAAGTGTTGGCAATCAAGAAAATGAATACGGAGAATCTAACGACAACGACGAGGAAGTTGATCAAGATGAATCTACAACTTTACGAGAATTATTCATGCCAAGTTATTATTCTAATAATTCTACGTCATCGTCAGCTAATAGTATTCGAGGTGGAAGCTCTCATACACCAACGGCCACAGGAACACCAGCACCATTAACCACGTTAAATGAAGCGAACATGTCTAACAATTTGAGTACATTTGCATCCAGTAATAAGTTAGGTCCATCTAACAGCCCAGCACCACCTGGAACAGTGGCCGGATCCGAAATAGCTAATACCCCCGAGAAAAATGTTAATCCATTTTGGCTAGATGTTTTGGATCCAACGGAAGAAGAAATGAAAGTATTATCCAAAACATTCGGAATCCATCCATTGACTACAGAAGATATATTTTTAGGCGAAACTAGAGAGAAGGTTGAATTGTTTAAATCCTATTACTTCATATGTTTTACATCTTTCGACATAGTCTATGAAAGACGCAGACAAAGAGCTAAGGAACAAGAGAAAAAATTTAATAAATTACAGGAAATGTACGAAAATAGCAATGACGGGAATAGTATATTTGGAACGCCAGAAAGAAAGTCTAAAATTTGGAAGTTTTTCAGAAGTATGATGAAAGGAAACGACAATAAATCTGTTGCGAATATACATAATACCAAGGACTCAAGCTCAGCTAAATCTAAAACAAAGAAGATAAGGGAAGGCGAATTACTGCCCTTAAACATGTACATGATTGTTTTTAAGAGTGCAGTTATTACTTTCCACTTTTCTCCAACTCCTCACCCAATAAACGTGAGAAGGAGAGCGAGGTTGTTGAGAGATTATTTAACTGTTTCATCAGATTGGATTTGCTATGCGTTAATCGATGATATTACTGATTCGTTTGCTCCCATGATTGAAAGTATAGAAGAAGAAGTTAACTTAATCGAGGATGCTATATT
Organism: Debaryomyces maramus; assembly: GCA_030583545.1. Taxonomy (NCBI): domain Eukaryota; kingdom Fungi; phylum Ascomycota; class Pichiomycetes; order Serinales; family Debaryomycetaceae; genus Debaryomyces; species Debaryomyces maramus. The sequence continues at coordinate 1,068,921 of JAJMIL010000002.1, forward strand.
GAAGATGCATTCTGGTGATACGGATAGCGAGGATGAAAGCGACGATGAGGCGTTGGACAGTGAAAGCGAAGATCATCACCGTAATAACACCTCAAATAAGAACAAAGAAAATGTTTTTTATAAGCGAAAGAGATCCAAATCTACCGTAGAGGGATCTGGTTTGGATCGTCGCCGGGCCCACGCTCCGGTGTCATCAAGATCTGGATCTAGAAAATCATCCAAATCCAGTTCAAAATCGACGTCTTCCAAGATTCTTGGATGGAAACGTAAAGGTGATATGTTGAGAAGGATTGGTGAATGCCGTAAGCGGGTAATGTCGGTGTTGCGGTTATTAGGATCGAAGGCCGATGTTATCAAAGGCTTCAGTAAAAGATTCAATGAAAAATTGGAAGCTGATAACATGAGGTCGACGTCTTTGGCACCAAAACTGGAGATTACAATGTATTTGGGAGATATCCAGGATCACATAATCACAATGGTGCAGTCTCTCAACCACTACGAGAAGTTATTGGCTCGGTTCCATTCGAACTATCTCGCCCAAATCAATATTGATATGACCCAAGTAAACAACGATACCAACGACGTTTTGGGTAAGATTACAGTGTTAGGTACTATTGTGTTGCCAATTAATGTTGTAACAGGTTTATGGGGTATGAATTGTATTGTTCCCGGTCAAGACTATGATGGTTTAGCCTGGTTTTATTCCATTATTATGGGAATGATCCTTTTCAGTATTTTTGCATACAATTACGCCAAGAGGGTTTACGGAATATAAACATCCCATCCATAATCGGCTTGTAGTTGGCTTGTATTTAGTTTGTACTTAGTTTGTAATTACTATTCAATCAATTGTACTATTATCGAAGAGGGTTAGAATGTATGCAGTACATAGGAAAAAAAAATAAAGTCCACGATACAAGTTGACGTTCTTCGATCATTATAGAGACAGTATTCTTTGTCAATTACACTTTAGTAAAAGGGATTGAAGATATATAAGGAAAGGAAATAACTAGCATCAAGATGAGTATTCAAATGTCATTAATTTTTGGTACGTTAGTACTCCAAATGGTAATTTTATTAGCGTTGGTATCCCCATTGCCTCATCCAATAAGGGCTAGAATGGTTGATGTAGCAACCTTTTTGCAAAAACTGAAAAACTTTAAAGTGGGACTAACATTTACCAATGTCCTTTTGGGCATGCAATTCATTGATTGCGTTAATAGATTAGAAAAATATGGACATATTGTTAATCCATTTTCATCGCAAACTGGGTTCAAGGGTGCTATGGGATACGACCAATTGGCGTCCAAATTTTATTCCCAAAGGAATATGTACTTGACAGGTGCTGTTTTGTATTTGATGATGGCTATCTATACTGTCACAACAATTGTTAAAAAGTTGGTTTCGAAGGAATCAGAGTTTAGAAAATTGAAACTGACAGAAACTTCTGAAAAGAGTGGAGACGATACAGAAGAAATTGCTAAATACAAGAAGCTCATTGAGCAGAAGGAAACTGACATTGCTACGTTGAAGAAGCAAGTTGGTGGGTTGCAAAAATCCTACGATGATTTGAACCCATCTCAAACTGTCAGCAAAGACGATTAATCTAAGTCGGTATTTCGTTGAGTAGTCTATTTATAGTTTGGAATATATCCATATACATGCGATCAAAAGAATGGGCTGTAGCATCTGTAATCTTTTTTAGATTGACAAGGTATCTTATGTTGTTCGAAGGTGCTACTTAGACAAAATGGTCTTCAAACCTCTGGTAGAACATACCTCTCTCGCGTATAGTTAACAAAATGTTATTAATAAGCACATATATAAAGAATGTCTATCTAAATAGATCGAAAGAATAATGTTTCTAACAAGATACAAAAGATAATAATACAAGATCCAAGTTCCTAAAACTGAGGTGCATGGATTGTCTAGACTCAACTTCAAAACATTATTTATGCGTGTTTGGGCACTTCAATCATGGACTAGGCGGTTATGGCTGTGATTCAAAATATTTTAATGATGGTTCCAAAACGGGTAGTCTGTGGATTGCACGATAGGTCAAACTCAATGGTGGGGCCGATAGTTTACTCTTTTTCTTCGGGCTTAGGTTTATCACCATTAGAAGATGGATCTTCATTTGCATGACTCGCTTCTAAATTAGTACTACTTGTGTCGGGAATGCTTGTTTGGGGTAACGCACTTTGAGATTGCGAAGATTGAACTTGGGGTTGTGGTAATTGCTGAGATACTTGATGAGAATGTCCTTGAGGCTGTTGGGACTGCTGATTCACATAACCGTAACTTGGGTACATGGGTTGTTGTTGGGTATTATAGGATGAATAACTGGATTGCGGGTTGTATGGTTGATAGTATTGGTTTGGTGCATAATATGGTTGTTGGTAGCTATAGAGCTGTTGTTGGGATGGTTGTTGTGGAGGCTGGGATTGATGGAAGTCATTCAAATTCTGCTGAGGAGACTGGTTCGAGGTGGCCGTCTGCTCAGTACTAGACGATTGTGGCTGATAGTATTGGGCGTGTTGAGGGTAGTAGCTATTCAAATTCATCGATGTACCGGTGGCCTGGCTTGGTGTAGTTAATTGATTAGTTGCTGCGGCACCGGCTGGTACAGAGGCAGCGCCACTAGCACCAACAGATTCGCCAGCAGCGTTAGAGCTGCTGCCGCCATTGTTACTTGGAGTGACACCCGTTTGAATAACTCGCTTTATGTCCCTGACAAACAAGGGGTACAACAAATCAACGATGGCTTCCCGTTGTGCCATGGCCAATGCCCGCTCGAAGGGAATCCAAACCCCCTTCAAATGCATCGAGCCAATTTTCACAACATGTCTGACTTTTTCCGATTTCAAAATCCCGTCTCTGCGGCCTCTGGTCATCTGGGCTACGTTCAACAACTTGGTTCCGTTGATCATGTTGTTGTCGGCTCTTCTAACCACCGACACATTGTTGGCGTCAACCTGGTAGCACAAGGTTTTTTCGTCTTCCCACATGGTGGTGGTAACCCGCGGTCTCACACCCGGGGGCTGGTATTGGCCCACATTGGAGTTATTGGACGAGTTAAGGGTGTCGGGGACGGGGGTGTAGTTCGACGAGTAGCTTGCAGCATCGCCGGAGGCGGCAGTCAGGGCAGCAGCCGGGTTATTTACATTACTATAGTGCTGTGGCTGCGGCTGCGAGATCTGGTTGTTCAACTGGGGTATCGACTGCTGGTACATCGAGTAATTGGGTGGAGGAGCAGCCGACGACGAGCCGCCGGCGGCGGAGGAGGCGGCCGCGGCCGATGGTGGGTAGTTGGCGTATCTCGAGTACGGGTAGTTCATATCATTGGACTGGTTCTGGGATTGGTTAAACTGCATGTAGTACGAGTAAGGGAGCTGCTGGGGCCCTCCCATCGAGCTCTGGTACAGACCCACGGCGCCCACCGGCTGCGGTGGTTGTGGCTGCTGGAGCGGTTGGTGCAGCGCCGCCAATTGCGGCTGGCCCGACTGCCCCAGGACCGACGACGACCCGTTTACCAACTGCTGGTACTGCTGCTGGTACTGGTCCGAGTAGTAGTTCGAGGGGTACTGCTGGAACTGCGGAATCGTCGACGATGTCCGAGGAAGCTGCGGTTGGTGCTGTGCGTTCGTGTGGAGCGGCTGGAGCGGTTGCTGGCCAGACGTCGTCGACGTCTGGCTCGACCCCTGCGGCTGTCCCGACGCCGCCTGGTTGCCTGCCGATGGCGTACTGGTGCTCGATGGGTTCGTCTGGCTATGTTGGCCCAAATACAGGCCGCTGCCGCCCGCGTACGACGTCCGGTAGTCCAAGGATTGATGAGGTTCTAAGTTCGACATGAAAATTTGTGTTGAAGGTCCTTTTTCCCTGTTTTTTTTAGCTGTGTCCGTCAAGTGCGTGAATGCCTGTCCTTATAATACCAACGTTTACTAGTATAGTACAATTCCTGCTGCTTGGCTTAAAAAACCCGTTCTTGCTCAGAAATAAAATCAAAAGAAAAAATTTACTCGCGGTGAGAATTCGGTTCTCACCATTTGTGCCTTTTTTTTTTTAATTTTGGTCACCGACTCCGAGCCTGGTCTTCACCACATCGAATCCACAGGCCCGTCCCAACCGCCAGCTTCGTATCTGACACTCGATCCTAGCACCGCTAGGATCGAGTGTCCCATGGCTCCACGCTGACCACTCCACCGTTTTCACTCCGGTGGAATCGCTACCCTACGTTGGCCCTACATCTAAACCTAATGTACTGTCTACATATTACAGTCTCGGGTATATTCGTCTCTACATATTCTCTACATATATGACAAATACTTGAATAATACGGGAATGAGTACATGCGAGTACATATGTTGGATGTCGCTATTGTAGATGAAAAGCCCGATACGAGTCCATTACATAATGTATACAATACGAGCGACGCCAGACCGCCACGACAGAGCTCAATCGCCCAGGGCCAGTTCTACTTGCATAGGCCCACGCTTTCAGTCCATCTACAACTCATCTACAACTCATCTACAACTATCTACAACTCGAAGATACACAAGTCGACAGCCCATCAACCAAGTACATCCGCGATAGCCACCCGGACCACCATGATCTCCACTAAGCGACGACATTGTTGTGAATTTCTGGGTTTTTCATTGTTTAATCGTGGCAGGAGTGAAAGAGCGCGATGAGATACTGTACGAAGAAAAGCGAGGAAGAAAGGTGAGGAAGAAACGCGAGGAAGGAAAGGAACGTGAAGTGCGGTATTGGAGTATGAAAGTAGCAGATAAGGAATGATGGATGGGGATTGTAGAATAATATTGACTACATTAGCATATTCATTAGCATATTCATTAGCATTATTCATTGACATTAATGATTGACATTAATCATTGACATTAATCATTGACGTTATTACATTATATTATTCATTGACGTTATTACATTAATTATTACGTTACATTAGCGTTACATTAACTGTAATCACATCCTACCACTACATTAACAACATTCACATTCATCACGGCTTATATGCACTACCATTAATGTAAGGCGTTCGGCTTTTGACTTACGTAGCCGATAAATGCCAGATGTTGACTTTAGGCCGAGGCTTGCGTGCGTTTGCCGAAATGTGACGTATCACATACGACGTATCACATTTTGTTGCTGAGCCGAAAGGGTTGGATTGTAGCGAGGTGGCGGCTCTAGGGAAATGCCGGAAGACAATGCGGGTATGAGGGTGGACCGCGTGACGGTGGTGGGCATTACGCGCAGGGAAAGAGAGGCATAGGGTAGGAAGTGCTGGTGGGGGGTTAATGGAGGGCAGTGGCGGGGAAGGCTCTTGGAGGGGAGGTCAACATCTGGGATTTGGGTGGCATTTGTATGGGTCGGAACGACGGCAGGACGAAACGGCAGGACATGGCCAGACGCATGGAAGCTGCGCGGGTGCGACCAAGCGAATGCAAGATGTTTTCATGGTTGCAAGACCACCGAGGCGCGGGATAGGACGGGGTATAGTTGTCACTTAAAGGCTGAGAATGGTAGACTGAAGGTAGGTAATAGGTGATAGGTGATAGGTGATAAGGAATGAGGGATGAGGGATGAGGGATGAGGGATGAGGGATGAGGAATGAGGAATGAGGGATGAGGGATGAGGAATGTAGTAATAAGTAATAGGTAATAGGTAATGAACTAATAAGTAATAAGCAATGAAGGAACAAGTAATATAGGAATAAGTAAGGAAGGAATGTAGTAATAAGTAATAAGTAATGAACTAATAAACTAATAAACTAATAAACTAATAAACTAATAAACTAATAAAATAATAAACTAATAAACTAATAAACTAATGAAATAATAAACTAATGAAATAATGAAATAATCAACATGTACACAACTTGTAGAGAAAACTAGAAATGTGAACTTCTAATACAAGTAAATAATTAAAGTCTATAAACGATGAATATATTGAGCACGACGGGACCGTGAAGAATTCACGCTTCGTCCACCTCCCCCCGGTACAACTCGCGCACGATGCGGCCCTTGACGATGGTCTCGTCGACGATACCCTCGACATGGTGCGGGAATACACGGCCGTACCACACCACGTCGCGCGCCCGGTCCCGCGGGAAGTAGATGACGTTGCCCGCGTAGGCATGGCCGCCGACGTGCGAGATGATGCCCACGTCCACCTCGAGCCCCCGGCGATGGAGAGCGGCCTCAAACTTCTGCTGCAACGCCGGCGCCACCGTGCCGCAGCGACAGTCGCGCTGGCGGTGGCCACAGATGAGAACGAGGTCCCTGGGGATGGGCTGCTCGGCAAAGCGCGGCTCGCGGGACCCTGTAGTCTCATGGGCATTGCTAGGCTCGCTGGTTTCGCGAGCCGTGGTGGTTTCGTGGGCGTCGCTGGCGTCGCGACTAGCGACGCCATTCTCGCTAGCCTCCCGCTGGAACGGGTTGTACACCGGCTCCGGCGACACCTCCTCCGGCACAAGATACCGCTGCATAAACCGCTGGGTGTCGGCCATGTCAAACTCCACCACCTTGTTGTCCGGGTACAAGTACACCTTCTGCCGGGCCCCCGCCGCGACGTTGGGGATAATGGCGCTCGAGATCATCACCGGGTGGTATGGCGATAGCACCCTTCGTTTCAACACGTTCATTTCGTTGGCCAACGTCCCAGGAACAAGCTCGAGCTTCGACGGCCACTGCGCCGCGTCCTGGTACCCGTGCGAGAGTATAAGTATATGTTTCCACGCGATGGCTTTTGTCCCGTTCAACTCCAGCTCAAAGTCAATGGGCTTGGTCATGTTCTTCAACAAGTTGTTCTCACATCCCGCCTCTACGGGACACTTCTCGATGAATTTACTGAGATACCTCCTGGCAATGTTCATCGTACGTACGGACTGGGATACTATTATCGGGCATTACTATTGAATTGATAGATATATAGATATATATATACATTTTATGAAATTTTGATCAAAAGTTACATCAATTTTCCCCGGTCCGGCTCCCGAGTCGTGCCTCACACAGTTGCGAAATATTCGTCCTTCAAGATCCACCCTTTGCGAGTCCCGTCCCAGGTGGCTATCTCCCGTAGCATGGATCGCACCAAGATGACGTCCTTCTCGTCCGTCGGTTTCATCTGGAGGCTTCCCAAGATGTCGTTCGACGTGCTGAAGTGCGACGGCTGCGCTTGCAACATGGTTATCAACTTATCGAGGGTCTCTTGCCTATCGAGCTGTTTGTCATCCACGCGAGCCTTCTTGGTCCCGAAAACAGCTTCTGGCTTGCTACGTCCTTCGCTCTTCTGCTTCAACTCTCCCAAGATTGCCGTCGATGAAAGGAGCTTGGACGTGTCTCTCGTAGTACTCTTCCGCTTGCTGGTCTTGGGTCCAAACTTCCCGGCATGTCCAAACTTGCCCGTCCACGTAGGAGTGCCGATATTGTTCTTTCTCGTTAGTTTTCTCGATCTTTTCAACGCGTCGGCCGCATCCGCCGCCACTCGACTGGCCTCCTTCTCGATGATCGATATTTCCTGCTTTGACGAGTCCATAATGTCGTCGTGCTTCAACGTACTGTGAACTCCGCTGTTGGCGAAAATTCCCTCCATAATCCGAGAGTCGTCCTTGTTGGCCGCGTCCAGCTCCTCCTCCTGCTGCTCTCCTTCGAAGTTGCCGAGCTTGGAAACCCCCCGTATGTTCGCCACCTGATAAAAGTCGTCGTCGTTCTTGTGTTGGGCCTTGAACAACTTGTTTGACTTTCGATCTTTATTACCCTCGAACTTGGTCTCAGACCCGTTGAACATGTCGCCCGTCTCCGTCCCCACCTCATCTTGGTCGCCGAGCGAGAATAAATCGTGCAAGTCATTAACTTTGAAAAACCTTCTTTGCTTGGGGTCTTTCAAAATCTTGTTCGTTAGAAATGTCTTGAAGATTTGTCTATGGTATATTTTCTCCTCGATCGAGCCTGCCGTCATTAATCTATAAATAGTGATGTCCTTCTTCTGGCCCAACCTCCACGCTCTCTCCCGGGCTTGAATATCAGTCGATGGGTTCCAGTCAGGATCGTAGATGATGACCCTATCGGCTCCGGTCAAATTGATACCCAATCCCCCAACCTTTGTCGTCAATAAGAAAACATGATACTCCTCATTCTCGTTAAATGCATCAACCATTGCCTGGCGCTTGGATATCGGGGTCGTCCCGTCCATTCTTAAATAGTTGAAATGCCCATCGACTTCTTCCCCTTTTTCATCGATAGATCGTAAATTATTAATAAACTTTTCCAAGATATCCAACATCTGCTTGGTTTGACAAAACAATAATGTCCTATGACCCTGCACTTGCCATAATTGCAACAAGTTCTTAAGTACTTGCAATTTTCCTGACTTGATCGGGTTCCCGTAGTTATAATTCTTCTTCCGCGACAATATCTCTCTGTCAACCAAGTCAGGATGATTGCATATTTTTCGTAAGATATCCACACCCATCAATATGTTCCTTTTCCCCTTCAAGATTGCGCTGAGATCCTCACTGCCCAAAAATCGCTCGTAGAGGTCCTGTTGATGTTGCGTCAACTTCACAAACAAAACCATTTCATTTTTCTTCGGAAGATCTTGCGCTACATCGCTTTTCAATCTTCTCAATAGATAAGGCGCTATTAAGTCTCGGAGAATCACTGCACATTTATAACCCGTTTGGACCTGAACGTTAGATGCATTGGCATACCCTCCCATATTAATAGGAATTGCAAATTGTTGTTCAAACACTGGTAGAGTACCTAATCTCCCGGGAAATATAAAGTCAAATAAGGACCATAGCTCAATTAAATTATTCTGGATCGGCGTCCCCGATAATATAATTCTGTTGTACGATTTAATTTGCTTGCAAGTCAACGATATATCCAGATCTGGATTCCTGATTTTATGTCCTTCGTCCAATACAACGTATCCCCATTGACGAGGCAAAATATATCTTGAATAAATTCTTAGTCCAACGTATGTCGTTACTAACACATGCCCCTTTTCCATGACCATATCGATTATTTCTTTCGCTCTCCTTTGATTATCTGTGCCTTTGAATGAATCATCTTTCACGGAATCAGGATCATTTGTTTCTAAAAGCGCTTCCAACTTCGCTTCCGAACTTATTGCACGCTTGGTCATGCCGGAACCTATGCTATGTAAAATCACACATCTTAGCGGTGGCCACCATCTGTGAAACTCGTTCACCCACTGATTCATAACAGTCGCAGGTACGACCACTAATACAGGTTTGTCTAATAAACCCGAATAATGTAGCCCTGCTATAAACGATATTATTTGGATAGTTTTACCCAATCCCATTTCGTCCCCAATTATGCCTCCGGTTTTCTGCGAATAAAGCTCCCACAACCACTGAACACAAGTCTTCTGATAGTCAAACAATGATGGATAGATATCACCCGGTAACTTGAAATTAGAATCAAGTATGGCGTCTGGAATCTTGGGATGAGGTTTGAGCCACTCTTCGGTTTCATCGTTTGAAGGACATTCTGATCTTGTCTGCCTGCGAATTTCAGACCTTCTTTCTATCCAATCTTTGAGTCTAGTTTGATATACCCTCTCATCTCCGTCGTCAACATTCCGCTGATCTTCGGAAACTTTACTTTTGCCGACCTTCAGGCTTTTCGCTGACGGGGTATGTTCGTAAATATCATAATCTTCGTCTTCTTCCTTAATAGGAATTACATCTTCATCCGAGTCTTGGGGCTCGTCATTATTATCTTCATATTCAGACTTATCGCTTTCTGAGGAATCAACCTCCAGTTGATTTCGTTTCTTTCCCCTTTTCGTAACAGTATCTTCAATTTCCGGGTAGTTGTAATCATTATCATCCTGGTTACTGTCGATATCTACATCTTCAAATCCTGGCGCTCTTAAAAAAACATGACTTTTCACATCCTCCGATTCTTTACTTTCGTCTTGGTGGAAAGCATTTTCGTTCCCAAAAGCTGTAATCTTACCTGTTCGTATAAGAAAGTCCTTTTCAGATTCCCCCGGCAATCGTTCATTAACAGACTCACCGGTGTTTTTCGGATGCGCTTGTCCCTTATTATTGTTAAGTTGCGATTTACTCTCGTTTAATCGATTAGTTATATCGGTGATATCTTGTTTTAACGGTTCCAATTCATTTCGCTCAAACCAGGCACACTCATCTTTGAGCAGTTTCCGTTGAGAAATCTTTGTCTTAGGGTTGGATAGTTTATTTTTGATAATTCTTATCCTTGTGAGAACCTTGTTGTACTCATTTGTAGTCTTATCTAGTCTTTTTTGATCTAATTCCGTATCCTTAGTAATCAAGGCTTCATTCGCCTTTTTGGTTATATCATGCTCTAATTGGCCTTGGTCCACAAACTTAACCCCTAAGTCGTTTAGTTGGCTAGTTTTATCTTCCATCCTTCATTCCTTTGTTAACTGGGGGGGATACTTGGTATTCATCTATTTAGTGAGAGATGGTTTTTTGCAAAAAAATTTACTCGCACTTAATATATTCTATGATAAATTATTAAATATTAGTACTATTTACGATCTATTAAATACTTGTTTCTGTAATTCATCTAAAGATTCTTTGTATATCATTTCGTCATGTTTGTCAATCAAAGTTGTAGTATCTAACTCTAATTCTTCAATAGACTTCTGCGCCCGTCCAACTTCCTTCAGTAAGGTTTTAAACCATTTACTCTCACCTTTACCGAAGCAGAAATTATACGCATGGCCGACTTGATTAGCTCTGGCTGTACGACCAACCCTATGAACATACTCACGAGATGAGTTGGGTAAATCATAATTTACAACATCAGTGATTGAAAGTATGTCAATCCCACGAGCGATAAGATCAGTTGCAACTAATATTTTAATTGATTGTTTTGAAAAATCCTTCATTATCTTCGTACGAGTCGAGGCCGTGTTATTGGTGGAATTAATGTATGCAATTTGGAAGGTGTCAGATGCCTGCAATTTGTTCATTATTAATGATAAAAGTCTGGATAATCTTAGCGATGAATCATTGGATTTAGTGAAAATTAAGACGTTTGATAGTTTTTGATGGGAAAGCAAGAATTTGGCCAATATTAATGGTTTCAATGATGACTTTGCCGAACCAAGTTGTATTTTGTATTCGCTCAAAGTAGCTGGTACATTAAACAATTCATTCACCAATTCTTGTTGGTCATTTACGATTACTAGCCTTGGTTTTTGAAACTTGAGTAGAGATAATCTTCCCGCATCAGTAGTTAAAGTAGCGGAAAAGATAAGTTTCTGTACGCTTAGTTTCCAGTGATTGGATATGCTCCTCTCTTCGTTGTTTGAAAATTCCTCGATTTTAGAAATCAATATTTGACACCAGTTTTGGAAAGACTGATTAAGTAAACGATCGGCTTCATCAATAACTAGATAGCGCAAGCTCTTGAGACTGATCGATCCGTTAACTAGGTGGTCCACTAATCTACCAGGTGTCGACACGATTATGTCTGGTACATTTGTCTTCAACCTGTCTCCTTCATCTTTAATGGAACTGTCATTTTTCAAGCTCACAATAGATAGGTTTGTGCCTCTAGATAATTGATTTAATGTAGACTTGACTTGTCCTATTAATGGCTTTGTAGGAACAAGAATTATAGCACGAACTCTGGGTACTACCGTGGATTGTAAACTTTCAATGATGGGAATCAGGTATGCTAAAGTTTTCCCGGAACCTGTGGATGCATTCACGAGTAAATCACCTTTCATATCTGGTTGAAGTTTATTCTTCTCCATATCGTTTAACAAAACATTCAATACCGCCACTTGTACCGAAAATGCACTTTCAAATCCCATATTCTTCAAGTTACGAAGCATAAATTCAGACAACCCTGGGCTTTTAAAATCGGTAAACGGTTTAGTTTCTTCAGGTGATGCATAAATAGGAGTTGCCAACCAGTCCAAATTGCCTAAATGTGCAGTCTTTGGGGCTAGCCGTCTGTCTCTCGGTAACTCAGGTTGTGGTAATGGAGCCAAGTCTTGCGTTTCTACAATATCCATATCGTCCTCTTCTGGTTCTGACTTTTCTACTGGATTTTCTGGCACTGATTTACTGAACTTTTGGAAAACAGATTGATGTTTAGAAACATATTCTGGATCATTTTCTACCAGTTCCGAGGCCTCCAGGTCCACGATCATTTTATCATCAGCAAAATCCATTGCCTCATTTGTAGGCCTATCTTCTATTATTTCATCGGTGTTTTTGTTTGAACCAATATTTGACTGTGCAGTTGTAGAATGGTTACTTGAATCAACCTTCGAATCTGAGTCTAAATCTGAGTCTAAATCTGAGTCTGAATCTGAGTCTGAATCTGAGTCTGATGCGGATGAATCTGAATCTGAATTGGAACTTGTGCTGCTTGAGTCTGAATCACTACTTTCCGATGAGCTAGACTCATTTTCATCTTTTTCTATGGATGTGACACTCAATTTTCTTTTCTTCGAATGCTCCACATCGGCCACCGTTGAACTATCTGCAAATGCTTCTGGGTCAAACCTAGGTGCAAACATTTGTACTACCAGTCTATGTATCTTATTTATTACAATAATAACTCATCTCCATAATTTTTTAGTAGTTCATGCGCACGGGACTAGCGAACGAATTTTTCAAAAAAGTCGATTTTGAGAAAAATCAAGAATTGGTTGTAGAAGTATATATTACACCATAACTTCGACTATGAAGCCATCATTACATGTATTGAGAGGTAGGTCTTCATGGAAGGGTCCTCACGTTGTTCCATTACCTATAGCTAATGCTATTAAAACCGGTGTACCCATTAGAACCAATGCAAGAAGTTGTACAATTTTACCACAATTTGTTGGATTGAAATTCCAAATACACAATGGAAAAGAATATGCAGAAGTGGAAATAACAGATGATATGGTTGGAAGCAAATTAGGAGAATTTGCTGCTACTAGAAAGAGATTCACATACAAGTTTTCCAAGAATTAAAGGATTCGTTTTTATTTCTTTTAGTGAGACGAACAGTCGGGCTGTTTAATGGTTCTGAATAGAACGTTGTTTTTATTCTTCTGGTATAGAATTATTCTTGTAAATATATGATTAATCGTTTATTGAATATAAAGATTTGATATAATGCATGTGTGTAGTGAGGCTATTTATCGAGAGCCTCTAGGGCTAAAGTCGGACATTCTTTCCTGTCTCAATTCGCCTGTTCGATCTAATAGAGGCCACTTGCCCCATCCGTTCAAACGAATAACCAAGCATGTTGCATTGTCGTCACCACCGACGTACTCTACAAATTTTATGATTTCCTCAGCGCACAATTGAGGTGACGCATGTGGATGGCCTTTCATGTTGTAATTGACCATAACAATGTCGGCAATTTCTTGGTCTGTCAAGATGTTCGTTACTCCATCACTGCATAACACTATGAAGCTTTCATCTCCTCCCAAACCACCTATGGTGTAGTTTAAGATTTCGTCCTGGGTAAGCTTTTCTTGGATAGTGTTATGGTCCCCGATGATTAACTGAACAATATCTGGCTCAGCCGTAACACCTACTTGCTTGTAATCTATATCACCAAAGGCCCTAGTATTTGCTAAAGAAATGAATCTCTCTTCGCCAAAAGAATCTGTCATAAAGAAGTTGGCTGCATATTTTCTTAACCTTTTCGCTTCAATAGGGTTAGATGGATGGTGAGAATGAGTTAAAGCATGCGCTTCTCCCGCTTTGTCTACAAGAATGGCTTTGGTATCTCCAACCTGGGCAACTGTAAGTTTTGATATCGTGTCTCGGTTGAAGTAGTAATTCTCAAGCGCCGGAGCCCCATTATTCGAGCCCGAATATATTGTCTCTATGAATGCTGAAGTACATGTGGATCCAGATTTGTTGTCATCCCTATCAAAAAAGCTATAATCGGCTTCCAAAAATGACATAGGCAATCTTAAATGAAGGTCGTCCTCCACTTTTTCTATTTTCGACAACTTTATAGACTTCGAACCATGTTGCATGTTATTAAAGTTATCATCTTTATGCTTGTACCACCGTTTCCAATATCCACCAATATTTTTCCAATATTTCTTGGCTAGTTCGTCTCTCAAATTTTTTTTATCTGGTTGGCTTATTTCAGTAGCGTTTTCGATAGCTTGTGACAAATTGTCTTGTAGGAAGATAGAACATTGATCTCCACCATGTCCATCAAATATGTTGAAATTGAATACAGTTTTGTCTTCTGGTAACGTTAATACATTAGCACTGTATTTATCTTCGTTGTACATGCGATTTACCCTGGATGTAAAATGACCCAAATGTGATGGACTTTTTAATAATGGAATACTAAGCCTGGCTGATTTATGTACTTGTTGTTTGTTAGGTGTCCCCGATGATTTATCAATTGCTCTGAATGTTATTGCGTTAGATATAAATCTTCTTTTCCCCAGAGAGCATTGATGAAAACAATACGATGCCGGTGGGGGTTTCATCAGACTTGAGATCATGGCTGGTTATTTAGGTTATAGTCAACTGTCTGGATGATAGTAAAGAAATTTGTCAATGGTAGGAAATGTCATAAATATATCAAAATTTCACCTATTGTTGGTAAAATCTAGTATAAGGGGTACGAACAAAAAATTGTTGCACCGTGCGGTTGATGTGCCGTATAATTGTATACTCATTATATTTATATTATATATATATTGACAAGTAGAATAAACTATAATACCAAGTCATCTGAATCGTCTACTGGATCATCTCTATATTCTCTTGTACGATTATTAGCCAATCTAGTAGTCACATTGGTCCTTATACCATTGAAAGCGCCACCGATCCTACCCCATAAATTATTATTTTGAGCATTCCTTGGTTGACTTATGTTACTATTTACGTCAGATTCATCATCATAGTAGGAGGAATCTATTCTTTGATTTGTAGTCGAAGCTAGTGAATCATTAAATGTCTGCCTATTGTTTTCATAATTTATATTTGCTGCGTTCGATAAATTGAATGGTCTTAAACTATCACCATTGGCAGTACGCTGATGGCCTAGTTTTAGAATTTCTCGGTTGACAATTCGTTTGGCTTCGACTATGATCAAGTCCTTTCTTTTGTTGCTGAGATTTTCAATGTCGCCGTTCTCGACGTTTTCATCTTCATCATCAAATAAGGCCCATGAATCGTACAAATCTGATGTAAGGCCTAGCCTCTTCTTGACTTTATCATACACATTAAAAACCGTCAACATGACAGGGATTAAGACAAACCTTGGGATCCAATTGTTCATTAACTCAAATAACCCAGTTAAATGAATTGATTCACCAAACCATTTCTCAAAGATTGAATTACGCGATATAAATAAAGTAATAAAGTTGTAAGATAATGGGATAGTCAATCTTGCAATATAGGTTGTATAGAAACACGCTGATACTGGGTCGGATTTGTGGGGAACCAAGTAATACATGTTGAAAATCTTCAAGTGGGTTAAAGAATTCAATGATGCAAATAACATATATGAAAATGCCACACACGAAACAACTAATTGTAGTAAGTTATGCTTGTGAATACCGGTACCATATATCAATACATTCATTAAAGAAAGGTGCGTGGAATGGAAAAATTCTGATTCAATGATGATGAAGGATGAGATGAATAACACTATCGATATTAACCTGTTGAGGATAGGTCTAAAGTAGTACTCCACGATAAAACCATACTTGGGCGGAAGTAACAGACGATGGTTATCTATCCTATAGTTTAACCTATTTCTTTCTTGTAAGTTGTCGTTGGTACCAGCATTTATAATATCTTCCAACGATACAATTTTCCTAATTAATGTATTGTATTCTGCTTCGCAAGCCATAAGCTTATTTAAGTTCAGGTTGAAATTTGCTGTTAGCTTGGTCATAAATTGTTGTGTGACCTGATCTCTACTAATGGAGTTGTTAGAATCCTGTAAATATTGATTTTCCATGAAGTCTTTCAATTCAAGTGGTATCTTGTTATGTAATTCTAGAATCCAATCTCTAAAACAAAAGTCTTCTCCAGAACTACTGGTAAAGTTTTTCGACAATATCAATACTTGCAAAACCTCTTCCCTGAAGGTAATCTTTGTATCCTCCAAGTTATCCACAAGCTTGGGAACTTTAAGGTAATGATGATTCAAATTCAGCAATAAATTTCCACTTATCCACTTGTTTCTGGGAATGCTAATTAGCCCATGGGACATTAACCATAAGGCTAGCACTAATGAATATATATGCGATAAGGCAATAATCATCAACTTTAGATGGCTGAAAGTCAACCCTACTTCGAGTATAAGATATATTATTCCAGCTACTGACGCCCCCAAAATCACCAATTGAAATTTTATATTGCTCTTTAATGCATCCTTAAGCTTGTTGAATTTGTCAAAATACCCTGACCTGAAGAATTCTTGCAACACTGGTAAAAGCATCCAAGTCAACAAAAACGTTATCCAATAGTTAAACTTCCATAAATATAAAATAACTTTATCGGGCAAATCAAACCAAACGATTGACAGCGGTGAATTATGGGATACATAGTCAATCGGCAATAAGAATATAATCGATAATGGTATAAATACTGCTAGAGTGATTGGGATCACTAAATAAGCTGGATACTTGAATATACGAATATGATATTGTATGCCCGACAACGTCAAAAATAAGGCAAATAAATAGCATAAAAGTGGAAGGAGCCACATATCTTTATCGTATATCTGTATTTTCTTTGTTTTCCGTTGTGCTTTGCCTATAATTTGCTTATCAAAGAGTATGAGTTGATATTCTTGTAATTAAACAAAATTTATGTGCGAGAACCAGTGATTTTTACAGCTTGATCACTTAAACTAGGAGATTATAAACTGTTTTTAGCTAAATCAACAAGAATGTCGCTGGACACGGAATCAAAGGACCATAATGCTGTGATTGAAACTCAGAAGGATTCAAATGCAGAAATTGAAAAGACAGAGAACGTAAAACCGGCGGGAAATAAGAATAAAAATGGTAAAAAATCAGTAGGATTTGCACCATCTCCGGATGAAGATTTGAAAGAACATCATGAACAATTGAAAAAGAAGAAGGACGAAAGACGTCAATCGAATCCATTTCATAGAATTCCACCAGAATTATCGTATTTGGATAAAAAATCGGATGCTCCAAGACCGTTGCCTACATTTGCTGACCGCAGCAATTCGTCACACTCTAAGATTAAGCATTTGTCAGACTTGAAGGACTTGAGATATGTGTCAGTGAAGGATATATCATTGCAGAATAAGGACACAGAATTGAACTTCAACTACCCGTCGATTGATTTGCCAATTGCCCCAAATCATATTTTGGTAAATGTGAAATATGCATCATTGAACTCGTTCGATTTGTCGAAAATCAACAACTACGTGTTGAATGTCAGTAACACCAAAG
Source organism: Debaryomyces maramus (assembly GCA_030583545.1). Lineage (NCBI taxonomy): Eukaryota > Fungi > Ascomycota > Pichiomycetes > Serinales > Debaryomycetaceae > Debaryomyces > Debaryomyces maramus. Next base: position 1,086,384 of record JAJMIL010000002.1, read on the forward strand.
TTGGTCTTGGCTTTGAATTTTCTGGGGAAATTATTGATGTTGGTACGAACTTCAGAAATTCGCCGGATGAGACTTTTGAAATTGGGTGCAAAGTTGTTGGATGTGTAAATGGAGCCGATAAGAAGGGTTCCTTATCAACTACTTTATTGATAAACCCAACAAGAGATATTTTAGTTAAAGTAAATGATGATGCGTTAGAGAAATTGAAATCGCTTGATACTGAATTATCATTTAAAGCAACAGATGCCAACGGTGACTTTGAAATAGACTCATCTACGTCGTCTTCGCTAAATTCCACCCCAGAACCCACCCAGGAAGAACAAAAAGCGGTGCATAAGCGAGTCTCGAATCTTCTTATTGAAGAAGAATTGCCACCATTAGCCAAATTGTCGTCATTTCCTGTTCTTTATTGCAGAGCTAAACAAGTTCTTTCACATTCACAGTCGCTATTTGAATCCACCGGTAAAGCAAGTATCTTGATTAATGGGGCAGATACAAATTTAGGATTTACACTAATCCAATTATTAAACTCATCCGCTTATAAATGGTTGAATGAAATAAATTTAATATTGGCAATTAGAGAGTGTAACAATGGCAAGATGTCCAATCTCGTAAAACATTTCACGACTGGTAAATATTTCGATCCTTCCAAGAAAAAGCGAATCAGCTTGATTCCGTTTGATATGGTGAATGAAGATTTAGTGTTGCCAGGAGAGAAGACTCCTGTTAATTACAAGAAACCAGAATTTTTTGCATCGGACATCTTGAATGCCTTATTTGGACAGTCGGAAGAGCCAATAACCAGAGAGAATATTAATAAGTATAAATTGGACTTGATAATCGACATAGTAGGTAGCAAGAAATACTTTCAAACCCTGTCAATAAGGTATAACAAGCTCGAGCTGTTGTCCTTACCATTCCTATCGAAGATTTCTCCCGATTCGAAATTGACCGATGTTTTAAATGCATCCACGAAAGAACCCTTCCTAATGAAGATATTGAAGCCTAAAATAAGCAAGTCTTGCCTTGTTTCCTGTTGTAAGTTCAACGTTCCTCTTCCAACCTACAATATCGATGAATTAATCGATAATTCAGCTAACGACTTTTCATTAAACCCGTGGTCAATGAAATGGTCTGGAAATTTAGCGAACTCTATCAGCAAGTACAACTATTATGAAGAGCTTACATTACTGACTAAAATCTCCTGGGTTAAAGAAGGTTTAGACTTGCTTCTTGCTGGCGAGCTAAAGTTTAGAATCGATGATTTTGTTGATTGGAGAAACAACTTCAAAAAATATATAAAAATATTAAAGAAAGACGATGGAAAAGTCATTTTTAAAGTCGAGGATTTCTAGCCAACTTCTACAATCTCTATAGTGTATGTTTGTATGTTATTAACGATTATTATGTTTATCATTAGCAGTAGCACTTAATCCGGCTGTATGAGCCCTGAAAATTAATGCTCGATAATCAAAATAAAGATCGAACAATAATAATTGTTAGTTCATCACATTAATTAAAAGATCTTGATAATCTTGATACTGGACGTATCATTGATTTTGTCATGTCCTCAGACTCTATGAGTGTTCATTCACTTATTGATAAATTTTCTAAGGCAGAAGACGCCCCAGATTCAAGAGGAGGCATTAGATCGGAGAGATCGAAGGGATCAGAACTGGGACCAGGATTACAACAACAAATTCCCCAGAAACGACAAGCACAACAAACAAACTTGGTTGATGAGACAGGACTTCTCTCATTACTAGGACCAAACGTGAAGGCGTTTCCGTATTCTGAAGAAGCATATATAGAATCTATCAAGCTTCGGGCGGAGCAGGAGAAAACGAAACAAGAGTATTATAGACTAGAGGCTGCTAATAAAAACTTGAATATACTACAGATTGCGTTGAAGGCCCAGATCCCTAGCAATTTAATCCCAATGATGTGTGTTAGTGGGAGCAGCAATGATCCGAGCTCTGAATTGGAACCAAAGCAAGAGCAAACCGCACCAGTGAGTACAGCTCAACAACATAGCAAGATGGGAAGCAGAGATCTTTATCAGAACGACCCTGCAAACTCAAGCCTTGTTCCTCCAATGAGTTATAGATTTGGTGGTGGGACTTCCAACACGGGTAGGAGGCCCAATTCACCAGCGAAAATCGGTGCAGCAGCTGTAGCTCATTTGGTCACACCTACAAACCCATATCGTACAAATAAACGAAACATATTGCCACTGCATCAACGCCATTTCTCAATGCCTGCATCCACATCTCCATCAATAACGCCCAATAGGAGCAGAACCAGCTTATCGAAGGTAGACACAAATCTCCAACCAATAAATAGACCCATTATTTCTCCTTCAAACACTACTGCGTCGGGGAACACGTCAGACTCTAATCCTCAACAATCCCCCCTTGGATCGACCGCTACCATCCAAGTGAAACCGTCTCCGGCGCAGCCCCTACATAAACTGACGAAACTGGCCCAGCCTCCATCCCAGGAATCTATGACTTCATTTCAGCATATCATACAGTTTCATCATTGGAAACCAGAGGGCCCTGGACCCGGGTCATCATTAGGTGGAAGTCCTACAAGGTCGCATAAAAGACATAAATCATCCTCGGACAATATGTCAGTAGACTTAACGCCAAATTCTTCGCTTAATACCATCACGACCACGCCAAAAATTCGGGTGGATGAACACCGTGATACAGATACTAATTCTGATGATCGTAACGATGATGACGATGATGATGACGACGATGACGATGATGTTGATGACGATGACGACGATAATGACAATGACAATGACGATGACAATGATATTACTATGGAAACTAGTACCCTCACAGACATTAACACGTCCAAAATACCCCGTACCGAATCTCTTGATGATTCAAATGATGCCCCAAGAAATATTGGGAGGTATCCTCATAATATTTTATCACCTTCAAATCCATAATTGCATAAATATCATATTACTTCATGGACATTCTTTTAACTTCTCTACTTCGCATTGCCCTCGACTTTGATAATACAATATTTCCTGTTTCCAATGGTTGGAAGCAGTCCCCAAAACAGTGCATGATGTGTCGATTTACACATTTATATATATATATATATACCTATATACTATTACGCATTTCGTTTTGTTAGATTGAGTAAATAATATCGCTAAGATAATTTGAATTTATTTGAGTTTCACAAGACATTTATTTATTGAATTTTTTTTTGAAAAATCACAGGTGTTTACTTTTGCTTCTGACAAATTCTCTAGATGCAAATAACAGCAAGAAAGACAAGTAACCCAGTATTACAGTCACTTGTGACTTTACTAAGTAGAGGATTACTGAAGTCTAGTCAAAAAGCATTTATCTTTGCATACTTGTATATCGTCATTCCTAGAATAATTAAAAAGATACGATATGGTATAAAGAAAAAACAGTATGATAATATACCAGCCAGTATATTCAAAACATTATATAGAGGATTACATCCTCTGGGATTCCCAGTTTTGGTTGCCAAGATGGTGTCGATAACCAACATAATAACACCAATTTTAGAAAAGAATTTTCTTTCGAAGAACAAAAGAAGTACCTTTTTGTCTACATTGATTGCTAGTTTTATTGGTGCAATATTTAACTTCCCATTATTTCAGTCGTATGTCATGAAATTTGGTAGATCACATTCGTTGGATTTTACGTTAATATTAGTTACTCGTGCACTAGACACTATCTTTTCGTCTACCGTTCCATTAGCCGTAGGAAATGCTACTGGTTATTTCGTGGGAACTGGTGATGCCATGCTTTTCACAGTTGCTTGTTATTTCATTATGAGATCGTGGTTTTACGATCCTGAAAAATTACCTCCAGCCTATGAAAAATGGATTACTACTGCTGCTGCTATGGATGTTGATTTACGTCCCGGCTTACGAGCATTCAAGCAAGATGCCTTAAGATATGGAGAAGAAGGTCCACACAGTAATATTTTCGAGAATGTTTGCTATGTTCATGGGAAAGATCTTAAACACTGTGATTTAAGCACACAGGAAATTCTTCCTTGTGAAGTAGTTCACGAATTTAAGACTAAAAGTTGTGAAGTACATGCCGCTTGGAGATTCTTTAATGGATTCAAATTTGCAGGTAAACTTTATGGAACTTTAAACGTTATTCTTTGGCTTATAAGAAGAGGGAATCCGAAGAAATACATTATTAATACAGTTCGTTCTTCTGCATTTTTAGGTTCTTTTATTTCATTAGACTACTATTTTGTGTGCTTAGGAAGAAACAGGATATTTCCAAAACTTTTCCCTAACAGAGATCAGACCTTTTATGAAAAAATGGCACCGGAATTAGGCTCAATGATGTGTGGATTAAGTTGTTTTATTGAAAACTACCAAAGAAGGAAAGAATTATCACTATTCGTAGCACCCAAAGCATTAGGAACAATTATTCCTAGTGATTCAACTAAAATGAATTTGGCTATAGAATGCGTTGCATTTAGTTTAAGTTTTGCAGTATTGGCTACCTTTGCAAAAGTTAATCCAAATGGAGTCAGAGGTATTATGGGCAAAGGTTTGAGTGTTGTGTTGAGTGATAAATGATTATCTTTATTTATTATATGTATTCTATTTATTATAGTTATGCTTCTTTTGTATAATTATTAATTTTGATTTTGATATGAAGTAAACAGTTCTTCAGCCATAGCCTCAATTTCTTGTAAATTCAATGCTATCATTTCATCTTCTTCATCTGGATCACCGTTATCACTTGTCTTCTCGAGCTTTTCAAATGTTATCTCTGATTTCGATAATGAGTTGTATTCCTTTCTTAAATCATGTGCAATATTTCTAATTATGCTTTCCGTAACTTGATCACTAATTATCCAAGAGCAGAGATCTTCCAACCATATTTTATCGTATACGTAATAAACATCGTGATATCTAAATAATTCTTTTAAATCCAACAAGCTTTTAAGGATAAATCTCTTACCCCCACGCAAATTATAGTATAAATCATCCCATACTTTTGACACCAATTTATAGTTTCTATGCAATGGGTATGACAAAGCCCTTCTTATGCTGGTAATAATAGTTGCTCGTAAAAAAGATTCTTTATTCTGCTCCGTGTCTATTGATATTTGTGAATCTAGAAATGCAACTTGGGGTACCAACTTTCCCACTGTCCAAGCGCTTTCAATATTATGATCACCTTCAGTTTCACGCAAATCAAAATGGTATGCAAACAATAATGCAATTAATAATGCCCATAACTGAGGTTTGTACAGATCATCAACCAAGTAGGTTTTTCTGGGAAGATTCAACATTTTCTCTTGTTCTTCTTTACTAAATTCAACAGGCATCAACTGATTTCTCTCACTCTCTGGTAATTCTTGCTGACTCTTATACCATTTCATAAATTTCTTAGTTGTGGGCGATTTCCATTCTAATAAATCCTTGAAACTCTTATCATCATCCTCACTAGGGTATTTTTCCATAATATAATCTGCAGCGTAGTATTCAGGATCAAACTTTATATTTTCTTTAATAAGTCTTTCTATGATACGGTCATTTATTGGTGTACTTTCTGGGTCGCCCAATTCGTTGATATCATTACCGTTTGATATTGATACCCCAATAATATTATTATACTCGTTGTTAAATCCATATTTGATCTTCGAAATATTTATTTGGGAATCTTCTGTGAGATCATCCTCAGGCATAGTTTGGGTAATTTCCCAATTGAATTTCTCGCCCTCTACTAAATTTTGCTCTACTTGGGTTGAATTATTAGCCAAATTGTTGTCAACATCAAGCTCTTGGATCAAAGGTTTGGCATGGGCTTCTGCTTCTGACTCTTTCCCTGTAGTATCGATGGTACCCGCCTCTTTAATGAGTGGCTCGCTAGACTCATTAGTTGATCTTGCCAATAATTTTGCACTTAGATCTAAATCTGGAAAGAATTGTCCCTTATCAAGCTTTGGAAATTTGATATTAACACATTCACTTTTAGAATCGAACTTTGCATGAGATCTTTCATCGTCTATACAAGCAAATGGTAGTCTAATTCTCAAATAGTAAGGGTGTAAAGAAAATATGAATAGCTCATTATCTACTATCATTTCGATATTTTGGGCACTGAAACGAATATGTGATATTTTGACATCAATGTAAATGAACTCGTCATCCTGATTTATCGTGAAGAAGGGTGTGATCATTTTTAATATAAGAAGTATATATACTAGTCTATAGAGCTATAGTTGAGATCCATTTGTGATATCAAGTGCGCCGCACGATGATCTTTTTTTTTTTGGTTGATTTAATTTCAATACGAATATATAGAAAGATTATACAAGATAGTGCAAAATGGAACCTAAACCTGAAGAAACAGAAAGGAGAAATGTTTCAAGAAGAAGATTCATAGGAAAGTCACTTGCAGCTAAGGGAAATGGAGACTCTTTAGTGAAATCATCGAATAGAACGAGACATGTTGGTAGGGTGATGAATCAAATACCAGATGAAATAATGAACGATAAAGACCTAAATGAAGCAATCAAATTACTACCATCTAATTATAATTTTGAAATACATAAAACTGTATGGAATATAAAAAAAAATAATGCTAAACGAGTTGCATTACAAATGCCAGAAGGATTATTGATTTATTCATTAATTATATCCGATATTTTGGAACAGTTTTGCGAAGTAGAGACTGTCGTGATGGGAGACGTTTCGTACGGTGCTTGTTGTATTGATGATTATACTGCAAGAGCATTGGACTGTGATTTTATTGTTCATTATGCTCATTCATGTTTAGTCCCTATAGATATTACTGCAATCAAGGTATTGTATGTCTTCGTGACAATTAACATTGATGAAAGACATCTCATTAATACACTAAAATTGAATTTTGAAAAGGGATCTCAATTGGCAGTCTTCGGAACTATTCAATTTAACCCAACCATCCATAGCATAAAAAGCAAATTAGAATCTGATAATGAAAAGACCATGTATATAATACCACCACAAACAATGCCTTTATCCAAAGGTGAAGTTTTAGGCTGCACTTCTGCAAGGTTGAACAAAGAACAAATTAATGCGATGGTTTATATAGGAGACGGAAGATTTCATTTAGAAAGTTCAATGATCCATAATCCCGAAATCCCTGCCTATAGGTATGATCCATATTCAAGAAAATTTACTAAAGAGTATTATGATCAGAAAGAGTTATTGGAGGTACGAGAAGACGCTATTCAGGTCGCATCAAAAGCGAAAAAAATAGGGTTAATATTAGGAGCATTAGGGAGACAAGGTAATCCTACCACTTTGAATAATTTGGAAACCAAGTTATCAGAGAAGGGCATTCAAATAGTTAAAATTATATTGAGTGAAATTTTTCCTCAAAAGTTATCGATGTTTAATGATATTGATGCATTCGTTCAAGTTGCATGCCCTAGATTATCTATAGATTGGGGATATGCATTCAACAAACCATTACTAACCCCATATGAGGCAATGGTTATGTTGGAAAATGACACGAAGTGGAATAAAGATTATTATCCTATGGACTATTATTCGAAAGACGGATATGGTAGAGGAAAAATCCCAGATCATTCTAACGTACGATAAATTGTATATTACTATATATATATTATTCGAGGTTAATCAGTGGCTTAATTTGTAAATAAGGTTCTTCAACACCCAATAATGTAGACACTTCAGTATCTGACCAAGGTAGACTAATATCACTTAAGTATTCCCTTATAATGATGTCAAATTTTAAATAAAATTTAATGAATTCAATTGAGGAGTTAGTTATAATATTATTAACAATCATTGGTGAATTTAATTTAAACAAAGATTGCTGAATATCTATTAGGGCCGAGGGTAAAAAGTTTTGAATAACGCTATTAGTTTCCAAGACTTTTTCTTTGTTGAATAATTTATTTTCAACTATTGGTTGATAGATAGATGCATCAAAAAAATCATCTGAGAAAGGGCAGATCATATTAATAATATTGTAGTAATCAGTCAATTGGCATTCACCCAACAAACTCTTAAACTGTAGATCAGTTAATTCTAAGGATAATTCTTCGACAAGATAATTAATTTCTAATATCTTATCAGACAACAATATTATAGGCATAATCTTAGAGGTAATTAAGTCCATAAAATTAAGTTTTAAGATAATTTGATCCCTTTTGTTGAACAGCTTCAAAGAATTGTTCCTTATATGTTCATTAAGTATATCTATTGGCTGATTTATTATTAAGTTCAAAAATTTATTATTTTCATCCTCAGATAAATTCATAAATGTTTCTGATGTATTTTGGTCAATAACTGAGAGAATATCAGGATAAAAATCAATAATCCAATCAGGTGGTTGTAAATCAGTATTTAATTCCAACTGTGCCAGGTTACTTGATTTTATGGTAGTTAATCTATTGTGTATGATTGACAAAAGTTTATCTTGGGATGCTTTGACTAGGTCCTTAACAGTGGTTAATAAATTTTGGTTTTCATTGGAAAACTCTTTCAAATGCTTAGCGAACATAATAGTGTATAACTCCACCAAATTGTAAATGGAATATACGGTAGGGATTTTGGTTTCTGAAGAAATTATTTGTTCTATTTTTGATTTAACAGACCTTGATAATGAATTCAATATCTTACCAGTAACATCATCAATCACGGATTCGTATTCCTTTGTTTTATTTTTATCATTTTCATCATTCTCATCCTCAGCAATAGTGAATATACTACTGATGATTTCAGTCTCATTAACAACAACCGAATGAATATATGCTAATAGGTCACCAATAAATCTTACAGGGTCATGAGCAGAAAGTATAATGGGTCTGCTTGGTTGGTCTATTCCCACCATGCTACTATTAGATTTGTCTAGATTCCCATTAATCTGATTTAAAAACTCATCTATGATTGACTTGGATCTTGAATCAATAAAATTATCAACCACATTATTAAAATAATTTAATTTTTTCCTTAGGAATTTTAGACATTTATGTAATGTTGCTAGTTTTGATGCTGCGTTTAACGAATACAAATTACTCAATGTTTTATTAGTGAAATTTATTATTCTTTCCAATGACTTGTTTATCAATTGATTAAACTTGTTCATGATCTTCAACCCCAACTGTGGATTATCAATTGATAATAGTATCGAACAGTTTTCGTGTATTTTTTCACATTTGACCAATACTCGGAAAAATTCATCATTGATTTCTCCATTCTGTAAAACATATTCTTCATAGACATCTAGTGTAAACTTATTCTTGAAATTTGTCAATAAACTTTTCTTTAAACTTATCAACTTTTTTTCAGTATTTAATTTTTTAACATCCTCGTTGAGCTCATTGGTGAACTGAAAATCTTTATTAATCTTCGTGGTTATAGAATTCGTCAAGCTCTTCAAGTTCTGCAAATCATTTTCTAAACTATTCAAGTTTCTAATCACTGGCTGATAGTCCTTCAAAACTAAGCTCTGAGTTCTAATAAGATCATTCTCAATTTCACTTCTCAATTTCTTACGTGAATTGGATCCAGTGATACCCGGTTCAACAAGATCTTCAATATTGTTAATCTTGATATCCAAATTCGAAAATATATCTCTAATCAAAGCGTCTGGCATGGTATTATTAAGTACCCTTGATAATCTGGTTGATAATGTCGTTGTTGTCTTCGATTTACCTTTGCTACTCTCATTTCCTTCACTTATACCATCCAAGTTATTAATAACATTCAATGACATATTAGCATACCTTTCTGCTAGTTTAATCTCCTCTGATTCATCACTACCTGGTAATATTTCTTTCTTTTCGTCAAAATTTAGTAAGTTTTTTGTAAGACTATTGAAGTTGGAAATCTTTTTGCCTATCGTTTCGATATTAGTCGAAATCGGCAAAGACATAGCTGGTTGGGGTTGTGGTATATCATCCTGTTGAAAGGAATCAAAATCTATGAAGTCCATGACTGCTACACCTAATTGTGTGTTAAATACTACAACCGATTACGTTGTATCTACAAATCGTTATTTCGATGTTTTTAAGTATCCTGCATAATAGATTTTTGTATATAGATAAATCCATTTTATGAAAACACTAGTTCCTAAGAAGCAAAACTTTACAATATTACGATGACGAATAGCATATAAAATCCCGTTACTTGTCCTGTAAATAAAACTATGTAAATCCATACCAAAATGGAAAGTAAATAAAAAGAAAAGATGATTGAGAGTCGAAAAATAACGTCCGTTTACTTGATACATAAATAGGCCATTATGATAAGATATCATTAATTTTCATACTGACTCGTCTTGTATGAGTAGGAGTGGTCCTATTTTGCTCACTAACCCCTGCAGCTAGTAAAATTGAAGAAATTCCATTGGTAGGGGAAGAATGGCTGCTTGGAGTCTTGGGAATTGAAGTAATATAATCTCTATTAGAAACCAGTTCATAATTAATCGGGGAAACTTGTGTCTGACTTAATGATTGAAGGCATTTGGATGCATTTACTAGATCGACCATATCATGGAACGACATGTCTGCCAGGGATGATTGTAATGAAATCTGCAGAGGTGTTCTAGTACCAGAAGGAGAATAAGATGGGCGATGTTGGATGTTGTCGGATGAATGCTGTCTTGAAGAAAATGACGTTTGATGGTGTTGTTGGGAATTTTGCAAAGCATTATTGTTTGGTGTGTTCTGGTAGGTAGTATAAAAAGCATTGGGTTGATATGGCGGTTGTTGTGGAGTTTGCATTGCAGTTGATAGAGTATACAGTGGCATGTGCTGGTACTGTTGAGCAAAAGGACCTATTGTCTGATGGTAAGGAGTATGCGGTAACTGTTGAGTAGGGTGGCTAGTAGGCACTATATTGACCGAACCTAGCTGATTGATCGGTGGGACCGTGAGTTGTGGTAATGACGACGATTTCAAGATGACAGGAGAGTCGAGTAATGAAGACGATCTATGTTTCAGTACTTTGTAAGATTTGTCGTTAGTTTTGATATCGTTTAAGGCTCTGGGGTGTTCAGCTGTCTCGTCTAACTTCAATTCTCCAAACCCTTTATGACTCGGGCTTAAGCATTCATCAGGAAATGCATTGCCAAATATCGGGATCAATTCGTATCTTATGTGGTAGCAAAAACGCTTTGCCAAAATCTTACATAAGTCATATGGAAGCCAGGTTCCTTGAATCTTCAAGAACCCACCCCTTATACGCTTAATGTATTGGTGATACTGCCTAGGCGTACTTTCAAGCAACTTGACAATGTCAGCTTTCAAATTTTTGTGGGTATTGATTTCATCATTGATAGATGCCTTCCAAATTCCCGTGAGATGGACAAAGCCAGTCTCATAATCCCATATAATCCAATGATTATTAATACTATACTCATACACAGTAACGTAGTTCCTCATGGGATCGATTGCCGAAGTGGAATATTTCTTAGTCTCAATTCTGGGGTATATAGACCTCACATTATGCAATTTTTCTTGAGGAACATTGCACTTTTGCTCGTGAATCGGAAAGTTGATCTTATACGACAAAACCATCTCCGATCTAGTGCTTGATCTGGCTGTCTTCTGGGGGTTACTCTGGAATTTATTGATCAAGGGAAATTCGGTTTTTGGCGATGACCTTGATTTTTGGTGTCTACCTGTGCCACGAGAAGAATTTTTGGAAGGGTAGTACGTAACAGGGCTGTAAGTCATTCCATACACTCCATTGCCTCCAATGTTAGACCCGGTATTGTTTCCATGTATATCACTATTGTCGTGGAAATTCATGCCACCATCGTTATTTGGAATATGGTGTCTGGAATTATTCACCATGGGAACATATTGAGGGTTGCTCACCAGATAAGGATCGTACGTTAGTTGACGAGGAATATGATAGGGGATCATAAGGTATTGCAGTAAATCGTCCAGTAACGGCTTTAAATGTCGATATATCCACGGTTTCGGCCTTTCGTGAAGAGTATATGGGTATGTAGCTGTAAACTATGTAAAAAGAAGAATATAATACCTTGAAAAATGTAAATTATTTCTCAGAACACTTAGTATAAAATACTGTTATACTTCGTTACACGGTCTAGTTCTTACAATCAAAGAGGTCTATATAAAGGCAATGAAGCAATTCATCGATTGTCCCTAACAATAGCAGATTAGCTCAAAAAGAAATATTTTTGCATATATGGACCATCAAAGGTACGCAGTCATAACGAAGAGTTGGTATGCAGTCAGTTCTAGCATGACTGGTAATAGCCCATAATACCTCCAGGCATACGAATAGGAACGAACGGGATCTAATTACGGTTGCGGTTAGAAGTAGGGCAATTGGGCCCGCGAGGTTCCATATTGGGTAACCCTTGTGGCCTAGGTGTAGTGTTGCAGACCATCTGTCCTTATATGCCACCGCGATGGTCTGTGACAGGGTTCGTTATGCAAATTGCAGGTTTAGCCAAATGATCCAACTAGAGATAAAAGGCTCAGTCAATATCAGCTCAGCCAACATTCGCCAATTCTATTATCTCACAGTGGTCGCGGACTAAGAAGGTATGTGGAGCATCGCATACTTCGGAGAATCAAATAAAGTTTCGGAATATATGTAGAAAAGGATTACAGCAAAACTTGGGCTACAAGATCTAATTGGTGTTAAATACTATAGGGATAAGTTAACTCCGGTTAGTTTGATAGCTATCCTGATAGGTTAGATTGTAGTAGTGGATGTAAATCTCTAATTTTGGGCCTTTGCTGTGAATAAGTAGTCAAATGCTGCCAAATTTCTAATTTCCAGGTAACCTTGGGAAACAGATGATGAACACCGTGAAATTATAGTAGTACAAAGAGAAGTAGAAGAGGATATATATTGCATTTTGATGCAGTTTTGGAATTTTTTCCTATTTTCGCAACAAATCACACAATTCACAACCTCTAAGATGTGGGCTATCTTTTAATCAATTTGTCCCTTTAAAGTACAGGAAAGGATATTAAATTTCACCTTTTACTAGTGCAGTACCAGAACAGTTCATAATGTTAATTTTCGAGATACTGACACTATGAAGGTTATGCTTGGTTAAATGTATATACTATATATTACAGCTGGGGTGAAGAAGGTGGAATATATTTTAATGAAAAGAAACACAGAGTAGAAGAGCAATGCCACACCCCTATTCTCTAGTTCTTTATAATACGCTGTAAATGTGAATGTGTAGTTCAGTTTGATCTGTTAAACGAAGTACTTTTTTTGAATATGCACGCATATAAAATAACAGATTAAAATATTCACTTCCATTTCCCCAGATAGTCTTCTCTGAGCGAAACTTATTATAAAGATATGTTTAGACATTTGAATCATTCGGTCAAGCTAGGGGTTCGATTTTATTCCCAGGGGCCAGAAAAAATTAATCGTCATGTATGTATTTTCGTATTCGGATATCGATTGAAATCAGAGTATTAACATCTAGACTATATTTTATAAGCAATTTGGAAAACCATTTGCAAAGGTTTGCGCTTTATCCATAGGAACTTATTACGGATTAATTGGTCTTCACGACTTGCTAGAATATGATTTGAAAAGAAAGTAATCCTTGCATTCGGTGCTTATTCACAGAAATTAGTCGTTGAATTGATCAGTACAGGTAATTGCGATAACATATTCATTAATGTATTATATAATATCTAATTTGGAAAATAAAACATCAAAATCTAAAGCATTTCCTGATTGCTATTATAGAAATTGAAAGAATTAAAATTAAGTAGCTCTAACTTGAAATCAAGTAGCTCTAAACTTTGATTTGCTTTTGTAACTTATCAGCAACTGCATCCAAGAATTCAGTTGTGGTCACGTAGGAAGATCTTTCACTCTTACCACAAGCCAAGGCCAAATCCTTTGTCATAATACCATCTTCTTGTACAGTGTCCAAGGTGGCCTTTTCGACGACCAGAGCGAAGTCAACAACTTCGGGAGTGTTATCCAATCTACCTCTTTGGGCAATACCTCTTGTCCAAGCAAAGATTGATGCAATTGAATTAGTGGAAGTTTCTTTTCCTTGTTGGTGTTGTCTGTAGTGTCTGGTAACGGTACCGTGAGCGGCTTCACTTTCGAAGCTCTTACCATCAGGAGTCATCAAAACCGAAGTCATTAATCCTAAGGAACCAAATCCTTGGGCCACAATATCCGATTGCACATCACCATCATAGTTCTTTAAGGCCATAACGAACCCACCCTTAGATTTAACCATTTGTGCAACCATGTCATCGATTAATCTATGTTCATACCAAATGTTGTTACTCTCGAAGTCTTTTTTGTAAGTGCTCTCATAAATTTCTTGGAATATATCTTTGAATCTACCATCGTACTTCTTTAAAATTGTGTTCTTGGTAGATAAATATAATGGCAATTTCTTACTCAAAGCCATCTTGAAAGAGGAATGAGCGAAGCCAATAATAGATTCGTCAGTGTTGTACATAGCTAAACCGACACCGGCACCTTTATAATCATAAACGGTTCTGGTCTCTGGGGCGCCACCATTTTCAGGAGTGAAAACTAATTCCAATTTACCAGGTTCATTAATAATTAAATCAGTGGCTTTATATTGGTCACCGTGAGCATGTCTACCAATAACAATTGGCTCCTTCCACCCTGGAACCAATCTTGGAATTCTTGGAATAACAATTGATTCTCTGAAAACAGTACCTCCTAAAATGTTTCTAATTGTACCGTTTGGAGATAGCCACATCTTTTTTAAGTTAAATTCCTTCACCCTTGCTTCATCAGGTGTAATAGTAGCACACTTAACACCGACGCCATATTCCTTAATTGCATTAGCTGCATCAATAGTAACTTGATCGTCGGTCTTATCTCTGTGTTCAACTCCTAAATCGTAGTATTTTAAATCGAGGTCCAAATATGGGTTAATCAACTTATCCTTGATTCTTTGCCAAATGATTCTGGTCATTTCATCCCCATCTAATTCAACAATAGGATTTTTCACCTTGATTTTGTCCAAAGCATGAAAACTCGATGAAATCGAACGATTTGAAAATTTATTGAGCCCAGAAGTTACCGGGCTTCTTAAAATACCATTCCTGAACATATTTTTCGATGAAACACTATACTTATCTTGTAGTTTAACCAAATTATATGAACATCGGTTTTGCTCAATTTATAGTGGAAAACTTTGTGTGAGTCAACCGAAACCGAAACCGCTTTTTTGACTCCGGTTCCGCTCAACTTTTGATATGATAGCGAAAATAGCTTTTCATAGATATGTTGTAGCGGCTTCACTATCGAAATAATCATTGAAAGTTCCCAAATGTTATACACTACAAAAAGTAACATTTGGAAAATGAAGGATATGTTTGCCGAAGCCGTAATTAATTTAGTTTTGATGTTTGATCCCTTTAGATTTTTTGCATCAATTCTGTTATAAAATATTTTATGAAGAATGCTCCAAAAGTAATATTATCTAAGACTGTCATCATGAACCCCAATAGAATTACGGTAGCTTAGCTACATATAAGTAACTCTATTTTGGACCTTATCTTAAGATTATCGATAGCTGATTTGTATGGCATTTCTGCGCGACACAAAACCGTGATTTTATAAAAATCTACTTTTTGTAGAGTTATTCACATTCTAGCTGATCTTTTATTATCAATTAGAATATATGCTAGCTAGTGATCAATAAGGCATAGATTTAAATGAGCACCATCATTAAACCTATATCTTACTAGTACAGCATTGATCACAGCCACGGATAATCGGTCTATCATTTTATTTTGTACCAAAAATATCTCTTGTATTATAAAGTAAGCCCATAATGGAAATAGACGAACCATTTAATGCTGAATATTATCAACATTTATTATCTTCATTGACATTAAATTCCAGAACATTAATAACAGAATTAACGACCATTGCTGAAAATAGTACAGATAAAGCATCCGAAATAGTTGACATTATAGAAGAAAGAATTAGAAAGTCCCTACCACAGTATAAACTATTTGCTATTTATTTACTAGATTCCATCTGTAAAAATATCGGAAATCCATACAACTTGCTTTTTGGATCAAAACTATACAAGATTTTTACCGAAACATACCTAGTGGTAACAGATACACCAACAAGACAGAACTTAATTAATCTATTCAAGACATGGACCAATGGAAGAACTAATTCAGGGTTAGAGCTATTCCCTGTAAAGGTAATACAAAAGATTGAACAGTTCATAATACGAGCCACATCAATAAGTCAGACTAACCAGCCTAATCTTCCTATAAAACTAACACCTGATATGCTATTAAGGGAAGGCAATTGTCTATTGCAGTATATTATAGTATTGAATGGGGAGTTAGAGAAGTTATCAGACGGAAATCCAAAGGTACAAGAATTTATTGATACTAATAACCTAATTAGAAACAACGTCATTTCTACGATTAATAATGTCAGCGAAAGCATATTGACTAACTCAAAACTGGAATTTGAGACCAATGTCACCCATTATCATACAGAATTACAAGGAGCTAGGAAAATAATGGACGATCAAAGTTTCCAACAACGTCAATTTGTAACTCTGAATATCTTTGAAGCCAGCACTAACAAGATTGAGATTGAAATAAATGTAACCCCCGATTTGAAATTCTTTCATTTCGATACACCTATAGAGCAAGATCCTGAAATATTGCAGATAGTGAATGATTGGGGCAAACCAATAAAAGGAACGACATTGAAAGATGCGAAAAATGAAGTGGTGCCAACAGAAAGCATGCCATTAGCCACGCCTGAAAAGGAAGTAAAATCGCTATCTCCGTCCCCTGAACCTTTAACTAACAGCCTAGGAATAAACATTGGCGCCATTAATTTCATGGACTCCTTCTTGGGGTCCCCCAAAAACGAAATATCCAAGTCACCTATCAACGAAACCAACGAAAACATCTTCGATTCCTACGACCCCGAACATAGCACCGTCGAGGATAATTGGAATCCGCCCTCTACATCTCAATCTCATTTGAAGAGAAAGAACTCAATGGATAAACCTATTATTAAAAAAGTTAGATTTGATATTTAGTTATATATGTACGTATCAACATAGCTTATTCGTTAAATGAACCAGACTTCTTCATGTGGAAGTAGGTACTAAAGAATGGGAAGGAGAACATGAGACCGGTGAGTCCCCAAAAGCAGAACTTGAATGGAATGAATTTTCTACCTTTCACCTTGAATGGTAAGTTTGAGTAGACCCCTGTTTGTGGTGATCCAAAAATATTGTTGAAGCTTCTTGCGGAAGTTTGGAAGTTTCTCTTCGAAATTCTTTGACTAATGAGTCTTGAGTTAGCAAACATATTGTAGTCAATACTGGGGTTAGTTAAATACTATACTACTGTTTAATATTGGAAAACTCATTCTCTTGGAAAAGTGAGTTGATATTTGTAAATTACACAAAAGCTTCATTATTGACCAATGAAATTTATTTTAAATTTTCACCATCAACTGATTTTCTCAGACCTTTAAAGTAAAGCAAATCTTTATTTATTCTGAATTGATTGATATATAATAGTTAGAATATTACAAGATGGCTATTGCACCAATTACCGGCGCATTAAAGAGAAAAATCATAACCGACATCTCCATTGGTTTTGGCTGTGGATTTGTATTAGCAACGGGATACTGGTACTTCGAACACAAGCCAATCGTTGCTAAGAGAGAGGCTTACTACGCCAAATTGAAAGCTCAAAAGGAAGCTGAAGATTCTGCTTAAACGGCATTGCATTCATTGCATTAGATATTTGAGATACTATATTCAATGATATAAATAAACCTTGGCGGACGGTAAGCACTGTTATCATTAGATTGGATAAGGTCGTTGGGTGCTTGGTGGTCGTTCAAATGAATTTTATGAGTATACATACTTCCTTCTAATATATTTTATTACTATTTGATTGTGTGGGTGATGTAGAGAATTATGTGGTGTAATATAAATAGCACTAAGATAGGTTGCAATGGAACGGCTAATGCTTGAGAGCCTCGATTAAGTTGTTGTTATTAACTATACCACTCGTAAGGATGATAAACCTTTTCATAATGCCCATCTTCTCTAGACGTTGTTCCAAGTACTTCAAGCAGCTTACTTCACTTCTTGTAATTCCTCCAATAATTATGATCACTACATATTCCAAGTCTTTGTTCTTATTCAACATGCTGCCTTTATCATCCAGCGTATCACAAATGTTTATATCCGTTGTCTTTCCTAGGAACATTGCATCCAAACCTAACTTATCCCAATTAGGTCTTTTATTTATATTATTCACTGGTTTATACTCAAGAAAATCACGTACATACAACGACTCGACCAATCTTGAAAGTAAAGGTACCGTGCTTGACGGCAAGGTGAAAGATGGTGCCGGGTATTCATCGACCAACAAACCCGTTTTTAAAGTGTCTGCATCTTCCACATTAGGATGTAAATTCCAAAATTTATTTATCAATGTGTAATTACTTTTGTAAGCGTTTATTCCACCAGATATTCCTACCTTCCCATTACCGCTATCTTCATGAATGTAATTGTCAGTTTTGTCTTGATTCTTTAAGTATGTGAGGGCTCCACCAAGTAAGTCATTATTTTCATTAATTTTCAATATTTTACAACTAGTTAAATTATCAAGAATAAACGTTATTTCAATACCAAAATTTTCAAAGATGTCATTATAGATCCAGTCAAAATCTTTCTCTTTGATGCCATCATTAACTACTGATATTAATATTATGCTTGACAAAACAATTTTGTAATTATAATTTGCTATGATAAAGTTCCGCAAACAACTGATTTGATTCTTGTAATCTATATCAAATAGATCATTTTCAAAGTTTAAGAACTTTTCATATTCGTTAAATCTACTGCCTGATATTGCTGGTTTATCATCAATGCTGCCATTCTTGATATAGTTTAAGATCGATTCAGATATATGCGTATGTTTTTTAATCATATCCTGCTTGGAAGTAAGATTTCCTAAATTACTTACTAGTTTTTTCATTTCCGCTAAACTTTGTAAATTATCTCTGGATTGAAATTCATCTTGTAAGAATTTAGCAAGATTGTTTAGTTTTACACCAATTGATGCAAAATTTAGATGCTTGAACTCGGTGTACAATTCATCATTTAAATTCTGACGCTGTTCTCCAAGCTTGAAACTATCAATTTCAATCCCAAAGAGATCATCAATAAGTCCCTGATAGTTTAACTGACTTAGAATTACTGCAATAAAATCCAAATTCCTTTCTAAGACTATTAGATCTGTGTTTCCCTTAGCTTTGGTCAAGTAAAATTCTTGTTCTAATGCTGATAATTTTAAATTTAAATATTCAGGAATCTTTTCGTTGTTAATAATATCAATTAAAAGACTGGAATGATCCCCTTTACCATAGATATTCTTCAATTTCAAAAACCCCATATTTGAATCTCTAAATGAATTTTCCAAGATACTAATGAACGAGTTTGATAATTCATAAATTTGTAATAATGGCTGATAGAAATATGACTGAAGACCACCAAAGGCTGATTCAATGGATAAAATTCTGGATTCGGCATCTATAAGGAGTGGATTAATCTTCCAATTATATAATCGTATCATAGACGATATCTTTATAGGCTCACGATCATTCTTAATAGTACTTATTTGATCAAAAGTGAATCCTCCTTCAAATGACTTATTAATTTCATAAACAAATGACCTCGTTAATTGCTTGACAATGATGTAAATCTTCTTCTTGCCAATTTCTTTGATAGTTCGGAGTAAACTTTGAAGGTTCATATGGGATTCGCTCAAACAAAAGATAAACCCATCACATTGGTTCAATACTTCTTTATCAACCTTGTCCCCGATCCAAACGGTTTTATCTATTTTTGCTATTTCTTTTAATTTCAGGAATGGGGTTAAATGGTTAATTATCGTTGATAATTTTTGATCCAAAATCAACAAGTTCTTAGTGGTATAAATACCACGTAGTATAGAATTTAAATTTTCAATTGCCTGCTTGTTAAGCAATCGTAATCTCTGATCTAGTTCACTATTAGTCTCATTTGTCATCGTCCTAAATTCGTAAGAATATTTGATGAAGTGTTGATAAGAATTTCACCTTAAATTTTAAGAGCGCTACACACAGAATGCACTTACTTTATCAATTTATAAAAATTACTGAGTCTATAGATAATAAACACTTATTTAGATACAATTATTCAAAATTTGGCACCCTTTTCAAGTCCATTGAAATGAACTAAGCCTTCTTGAATAATTGAAGCAACATGAACACCCTTATCATTATACATTTCACCTTCTAACAAGGCTCTGTTATTAGAAAAACGAATGTTCTTGAATGCAAACGCCATCCATTTCGTAGTATCAAAGTCAGTGTTATGGAAATACATTATGTGATCCAATGAAACAGAGAAATAATGGACGGTATCGTTGTAATTGATATCTGGAATTCTTAAAACTCTCGCCAATCTTGTCAAAAAGAATGAATCCGATAAAACGCCCAAGCCAACATATTGGAAAGCGGGATCCTTGAACTGTACTTCTCCATTTTCACCCCATTTTACGTAGAATGACAAGCGTCTTTCACTTGCAGGAATATCATTCTCATCACTGGTACTTTGCAATTCGTTCATTTGTGGTGGAAGTTTATGGTATATTTGTCTATTTTTACCTCTAGAATCCAAACCCAAGGATTCAGGTGGGTAGTCTTTTAGCCATTGAGGATAAGGTGTTTGGAATCCAAACGGCTTTTGAGCTGGTATATCATCATCAGGATCCTCACCATTGTTCTTCGCTAATTTCTCTTCATATTCTTCGTATTTCTTCATGGAATCATCGTAAGAGTTACGCTTCGTCAATGAAACATTGGCAATATACTTTATTTCTCCATCTTGAATTGCTTTAACCAGTCTGTTACAAAAGTTTTTTCCTTTACTTATTTCTTCGACTTCCCAATCAACCAACTTTTCAGATGACGTTGACTTCACAAAGAATGAATGAAGTGAATGAGGAGTAAACCCAGGAGGCGACGACCTAATAGCTACCAATAATGCTTGTCCAGCAAGATTTCCACCGTAGACACCTCTAGAGGCTGGGTTTGGTTTGGTGAGCTTTGCATTACTCTGATACTTAAATTCTGAGATTTGTTTAATCCCTAATTGCTGTTCAACATCAACCATATTCAAAATGTTCAATATGACTGTTACAAATGAATACTTAGTATATTATTTGTTGGAATTATTGAGTTGGGTATCAAAGTTAAATAACCGAAAATCTGGGGTCGATCATATGCTAAAAATTTCGGGACGAACATTTTCACGAGATTGTAGTCCAAAATACTCTACATTTTCTATCGTAATTTTACTGGAATAAATATTATTATAATATGCATGAAATCAAGTCATAAGGACTTTAAAACTATAATTTATAGGATCCACCTGTAGCCCTATCAATATGCTTTTTAGGCAAGATGACTAAAGCTTCTTGAATGATACTAACCACCATGTTACCCTTTTCATTAAATATTTGGCACTGACATAAAATACGATCGTTACTCATTCTTGAAAATCTGTAGTCCATGAAGAGCCATTTGGTAGGATCGAAGTCTGTATCGTGAAAATAAACGGTGTGGTCTAAGCTAACTCTGAAGAACTGCAAAAGTTCACTTCTCAATGGCAAACCCATGCTACAGATCATCATGGATAAGTAAAGACTGTCAGATGCAAACACGATATCGACAATTTTCGTTTTGAGTTTGTTCTTGGCTAATTCAATATTGTCATTGACACGGAAGAAGAAACCCAACTCTCTCATACCCGTTTCCACATTCAAAAAGTCAGGGGACATTCCATTTATATATTCTGGAGGAATTATATGCTGCAAGTTACCATTGGTATGTTCTACATATGGCATTTCATCTATCTTGTCGTAGTATTTCTTAAAGAAATATTGTGGGCTTCTTTGGAACTCGTATGGAATTTTCGAACCTGGGTTATCATGATAATCCAATTTTCTCTGTCTAATTGAGTTATTTTTAGTGAAAGACGCAGTCATAATAAAGCAGAGCTTGTTAGTATGCTTCTGGTAACAATGCACTAATCTGTTGCAGTAATTTCTGCCATCGTTTGTCTTAGTAATTTCCCATCTCATCACAGATTCAATGCTACCAGCCTTCAAAAAATACGAATGAAATGAATGTGGACTGAATTCAGGGTCATCAACCGTTTCCCATGCCGCTAATATACCCTGACTGACAAATTCTCCCCCATATGTTCCTCTAGCACCCGCTTGATATGGTTCCAATGGGTATTTACCTTCCAAGATTGTATCTGAAATCTTGTCAAGAGAAAACTTCTCTTCCATTTTGCACACGTCTGATTTAGAATACACTTCTACGATACTCATGATTTATTTATAATTGTATATAGAAGTTTTTGGGTACAAATTGGAGAACATAACTAGATTTCGGTCAATTCTTATACAAATATCACATCTCTGATATCGCGAAATGAAATACCGAGGATAAAGAACATTACTTGGCTATTTTCTTTTTTTCCCGCATGCAAACTCCGTTATGGATGCTCTATCGGAAATTAATTGCAATATTATTACCGAGATAGAAGCGGACTTGGCCATAGGCATGTGCTACGGAATAATTCTAAATGAAAGTCTATAGGGCATTTATTAAATATAATCACTAGAGGTCGTGGCAGAGATTGTAGCAGAGAGGTTTTAACGAAGAGTATTATAACTTAGCTTTCAACTCAGAACCACTATGGAAGAACACCAATCCTTCTTGAACAATGCTTGCGAACAACCTACCATTTTCATCGTAGTATCCACCCTGTAATAGCACTCTATTGTTGCAAAATCTTGGAGCCTTAAAATTGAAAAATACCCACTTTGAAGGGTCAAAGGAGTCATCGTGGAAGTAGATAGAGTGGTCTAAGGACACAGAGAAGAAATGATCTCCCTTACCACCACTATAGCCGATACCATCTTCGGATGATATTGGTAAATGCAACACCCTGGACAAAGATGTCAAGTATATCGAGTCCGAGACGATCCCAAAACCGGCATATCTATACTTTGGATCCTTTGAGGCATCGTCGATCCTGAGCCAGAAAGACAAATCTCTTTCTGCGGCAGACTTCCTAGCCTCATCCGGGTTCAATTTGTGGTCCACGAAGTCGGGGGGAATCTTATGCTGCAATGTGTGGGTATAATCATGCTGCATCACAGGCAAGTCATCATGCTTGTATTTATAAAAGTTTGGTGCAACTGGTGCTTGGAACTCAAATGGAGATGGCTTCTTAGGGTCCAGTTCATGTTCCCTTGCCGTTTTGCTTTGCGAATTCTTCTTGGTAAGC
The DNA here is from genome assembly GCA_030583545.1 of Debaryomyces maramus. Taxonomy (NCBI): domain Eukaryota; kingdom Fungi; phylum Ascomycota; class Pichiomycetes; order Serinales; family Debaryomycetaceae; genus Debaryomyces; species Debaryomyces maramus. The sequence goes on from JAJMIL010000002.1 coordinate 1,109,807, forward strand.
GATACCATGATCATGTACTTCAATTCACCTTTTTGCATCACCCTTATCATACGGTTAGCAAAGTTCTTCCCGTTACTCAATTTTTCTACTTCGAATTGGCAAGGCATGGAATCCACACCAGCCTTGATGAAGTAAGAGTGAAGAGAATGTGGTGTAAATCCAACTTCACAAGTCTCCATAGCTACAAGCAAAGCCTGACCACATAGGTTTCCTCCGTATACCCCACGAGAATTTGGAGAAGGTTTAGTCAAAGGGTTAAGTCCTTCGTACTTCAAATCTGACAATTTGCGTAATGCAAATGCCTTTTCTAACCGAGACTGTTTAAAGGCAATTTTTGAATCATTGACCAGGACCTCTGACATTTTCAAATTGCTTCTATTAAAGTTAAAAATATTTATTGTGTTAAGCAGGATATATCAAGTTTATATTTATTTGATCTTCATATGTTAAAAATTAAAAAAGTTGCTTATCTAGCAGCTCATTGCAAACACTGCCGATGGATTCGGTAGATTTAACCGAGGTTAAAAAAAAAAAAAGTACTGCGAAAAAATGTTGTGTTCCGGATAAAGCTGTTAAACCCACGGGAAATTCGGTAATTTAGGCTATTACTTATAAATGCCTGCTTCACAACTTTGCTTGGTCGGGTATACCATTGAATAGATAGGTTAAACCTTCTTGTATGACAGTAGCAACATTAACACCTTCTTTATTGTACAAATGCCCCCTAACCAAGGCTCTATTGTTAGATAATCTCTTGACCTGATAACTAAATGATAACCAGTCCTTGCAAACATCGAATGAATTATCATAATCATCGCAATGGAAGTATATGTGGTGGTCTAAGGACATTGCATTGTAGTGAAACAAATGTAAGATATTAAATGATTTTCTTAGTAATGCCAATGCATCCTTTTCACGTTCAAACTCTTCGAAAGGGTGGTCTTCTGTGGGATTCCAGGGCATATGCAATACCCTGGCCAACGTGGTCAATAAAGCAGAGTCTGATAAGTTGGCCAATCCTACGTAGTTGAATCGAGGGTCCTTGAACAGTGTCTTCTGATCGATACCACTGAATACGGTAATCCATCTTTCAGAAGGATTTTGCTTGGCCTCCTTTGGTACTAATTCATAGTCCACGAATTCATCTGAGTATGCATTTCGTATGAAGTCCGTGTGACGTACAACGTGCAATTTGTCTGGGTCTGGGTACTTAGTGTGGAGTTCTGGAACCTGGGTCTGTAAGTCAAGGTTATCGTTCTTGGACCCACTGCCTTTTCTCTTCAATGAAACTATACATGAGTATTTCATTTCGTCTTCCTGTAAGACTTGAATTGACCTGCTAGAGTACGTTCTTCCATCGTGGAGCTTCGTTACCTTGTACGACATTGGTATTTTCGGATTTCCTGCTCCGATAAAATATGAGTGGAATGCATGAGGAACAAATCCCGGTGCTGATTCCATAGCAACTAGTAGGGTTTGGGCACACGTATGCCCACCATAAACACCTCTCGCTAACTTTATTGGTAACCTCAATGGGTGGGCACCAACATAATTTTCCTCATCGATTTTGATAATGCGGAACGCTTCCTGGAAATCAATGTCTTCCGTCATGCCTAGTGTACACGATCTAGTGATGTAAGTTAAGGAATACTGATAATTAATTTGAGAGAGTAACGGCTAAGTCGAATTAGAGTAGTATTTATTGGAAAATAGCACCCCGCAAAATACGGATTTGAGAATTTCCGAGATTTACAGTTACATCTGAAGATTCATACGAAGTTATGATTCTGTTCTATATTTATTATTATGATATCATGTGTAACTATACAAACCTAATATACACTATTAATACTGTTTATCATCTGAAAACATCTTGCCTACGATTTGTGGGGTTGAAAAGGTTATCAACGGGCACACATGTAGGAAAAGAAGCCGTATCTTCATCGTCAGAATAGTTGAAATTGATATTGTAGTTCTTTGCGAAGTTAGATCGGATGCTTGCGTCTTCCTCCCGAGGTTTTAACTTCAGAGCCGATGAATGGATAAGTCTATTTTTGATCGATTTGTCAGAGAACGTTAAATCGGTCTCGTCGTGTAATTTCTCATCGGGGATTATTGTTGGTCTAAAGCTTGGAGTAGAGTATATATTGGACATGTTGTACTTGGGCAAATTGTAGTTGTCTTTGTGCTGTAACTCGAATCTTCTTTGCTTTATAGTCAATTCCGCCGCGTTATCATCAGAACCGTCTTGGCTGAACGGAATGTGATCCAAAGCCAGGTCGAACTTCAAGCCCAACAATTGCCTTTGTTTGTTTGTTAACGGCAAGTCCAAGCACTGGTCTTGACTTTTGGTTAGTTTGTAAGCAGACACAAGACAGTTAAAAATAAATACTCCATAGATAAGTCGAACCAATAAAATCGTATAGAAACCAATTGTCCCTGGTTCAATATGCTCTTGCTTAATAGGTGGATAGTATCCACCAAGATTTTGAAGTGGCAATCTTCTTAAGTCGTACAACATGAGTATATAATTTCCAATGGATACAGATAATCGGAAGAAAAATAAGTAAAGTAAGTTCCACCCTATTCTCTTCATCTCTAACTCTTTCCGAACTTGTCTTTGCAATGCTTCTCTAACTATAGGGTTAAACCATTCCCCGGTTGGGTTTACGTCATCTGCGTTATCATCTAATTCATCATCATTTTCGTTAGCCATTAATAGTCTGTTACTCACAGGTTCGGGGCGATTAATAGTGATGGGAATCTTGTTTTCGGTATTATCTCCAATATTTTTCTTGTTGAAATTTGGTGGTAAAAAAGTCTTAATGCCGTACTGTCTACCCTCACTTGAAGTCGGTGGTCTATAGTATATCGGTGCCTTTTCAGAAATTCTAGAGCCTTGTTGAGAGAATGGACTAGAATGATGTGCATGGCCTTTATGACTATCGATTGTCATCTTTGTTTGGTACAATTGGAATGCAACATCACTCAATGGAGTTAACCCTGTTGTAATATTTGCAAGATCAACACCATCGGTTGGTGTATGCGACTCAAAATTGGCATTTTTCCCTTGTATTCCTTCTTCTAACTTCTTAATTGGCACATCTAATGCTTGGGGATTTGTTAATTTGATGTCTGTTAATGAATTGTTTGATAGCTTTTTCAATGGAGTGGAAAATTGCTCTATATCTGTAGTAGTATCGTTGCCAACGTATAAATTATCTGATGAATATAATCTTCGCGATATAGGAGTACTGGAATGCTCCACCTTCATATTACGTAGTTTATTAACAACTTTCTGCTATGATGTGATCATAATTTACATGAATTCTGTTTAGGACTTTCAAATTTTATATTCAATCACGTGATTGGTCTTTCATATTTACATTAGCTTCTATATTCACCTATGTTAGCTAATGGCACTATAGATGGTCTACCATGGGCACATTGGAATGGTAGGTGGCATTTGCTTAGACTGTTTATCAAATGAGCCATTTCGTCCATACTCAATTCATCGCCGAACATAATTGCAGACCGACAAGCCTTCGAATTAATAACTTCTATGAAAACTTGAGGTAAATGTGTAATGATTTGGAACCATGCACGAGGAGAATCCTTATAGGTAATGGGGATTTTAATTTGATTATCCATATCATGCAAGTACTGAAGCAAATATGATTTCAACAAAGTGGCATTACCATCAATTTTATCGATCAATAACTGTGGTAGGTGGGTGACTGTAAGGCAGTCATCAGAAATATTTGTGAAACCTATTCCTAGGACTTCTAAATTATACTTGTAGGCGTTGAATAGACCAATCTCGTTATATGCAAATGAAATGGTGAACGGTTTCACTAATTCTAACTTCATAGACGTATTCGGATCTAGCACTTGGGTTATGAATTCTTTCAATAATGTCTCGACTCTTATCCTTTCATCGCAAGCATGTTGATCAACAACTAAAAGTGTAGGCGATTTATTTAATTCATGATTCCTCGTAATTTTCATTATTATCAATATAAATTTCTTATCTAACTGCTTGATAATACGATAGTTGCCTTCAAAAAAGTCGGATTTATTAAAATGTATTTCCAGGAATGTGCTGCAAACGTCCACTGCATCATAACAATCATTTGCCTGTATACTTACTCCATCATTGGATTTGGTAGTGTTATCTCTTTGCAGGGTTGTCGTAAGCTGATTCTTTAGGATATCAGAAGTATTCGATTGGCTTAAATTCAACTTGGAACTAGGGGTAAAATTATGTGATCTTATCGGAGAGATTGGCCCTATACGCTCTACTTTCAATCGTTTAGGACTTGGCGATAATGTCCCTTCTCTCGAAGACTTCATAGTGACATCATAATTATGTGCCGACAAAAAGCTTGTAAAAATCTTACAGATCATCTTGAAAACAAGATTCCAATGTGTAGAAAGATGTACACTTTTCGAAGGATCTTGCAATAGATCTTCAATAATCGCTGAACACTCCACATATATTATGAAAACAGGATACCTCGCGAAGGGTTTTATGCTAGTGTATTGTTTGGATCGTTTCGTGGGTGAAAAATAGGCATCTTCTTTATCAGGAGATTCTTGAACTATTGAACCAAAATTAGCATTAATAAATATCTTATTAAAACTTCTACTATCTTCCGTTGTTAGTGCTACTGGCCTTCCATTTATAAAAATATACTGGAAATGCTTAGTCTGAGTCGGCTGTAATCCTACTATTCCAACCAACTTATAATTTTTGAAAGATGCATTGATATTTTCGTAATCTGGTAGGACAGACGGACCATATACTGATTTGATTAAGTTAGCATACATAGACTGTCTATCATTTTCGTGTTGTTTGCGCACAAATATAATACACTTTAAAAGATTTAGTTTGTAGTCGACTCTGTATACTGATATTTTCCCATATGGCTTTCTCAAGAGCGTTTGGAGTATCATTTGCTTCACTTCATCTATTAGTCTATGTTCGGGTACATTGAGGACTGTGCTACGCCGTACAGGTGTATTTGCAAATAGGCTAGTAGCTGTTACAATACTTCCAGATCCGGAAATTGGTTCCAATTGAAAGTAGTCTTGCCGTGGAATGGATGCCATTTCCTCAGAATCGTACAAGCAAACTCTCGGCCTGTGTCGAACATTTCTTAAAGTGAACGAATGCTTAGACGATTTATGCTTGGAGACTATGGATAGATGTGAAAGGCAACTTAAGGAATGTAATGCTTCACCTCTGAAGCCGAAAGTCTTGATATTTTTCAAATCATGTAATTGTTCGATTTTCGATGTGAAGTAGCGCTTTCCAACATTTTCCAAATCATCAGGAGTCATGCCTCTACCATTGTCTTTTATGTAAATGCTTAGTGTTTGGAAGTCTAACTTGATATCGATTTCATTAGCACCAGAATCTAAACTATTTTGTAGTAGTTCTCTCACTGCTGCTCCATATGAGCTTATCGTAACCTGAGAATTTAATCGGCTAAGTACAGATTCATCTAGTTTTTTTATGGAACGATTGCATTCATTCATTCTCTTATTATAGCATCGTGTTTAAACTAGTTGTTTAATAACATTGGTGTCTCAAAATTAATGAAATATTATCACTGGAAATAAATCGGATTTTTTGATCTTTCGTGAGTTAAAATATTTTGGGATTGCATTCTCAATTATCGTTATCTTCTGAACCCAGAAGCCTAACGTAAATAAGTATATTAATAAATGGGCTGATAACATTAATGCTGTCGGTAGTAGTACTAAAGTTCAATAAAAATAGGAATAACTTTAAAGATCCTAATGAAGTATGTCTGTTATTCGAATTAAAGATAAGGAGGTGCTTATAAATACTAACATATAGATTGACTGGAACGATGATAAACAATTGAAATTGGAGAACTACACGAAAGCCATAGCAAATAAGTCAGGAAGCGTTAAAGAGTTCTTTCGGAATATAGAATGGTCTTATCTTTCGAATTATTTAAATGTGAGTGACAAAGGATTCCTTCAAATGAAGGTTGATGAAATATACGAGGAGCAGGATACCGAAGTAACTAAAAGGAATGAAATTCCTACAATTATTGAAACCTGGAACAATAAAGATAATGCAGCATATAATGAAGTGACCCAAATGATACTGAATTTGGATTTACAGGAGTTCGAAGCTAGTGCACCTGGTATTTTGAAAGATCAAGTCGCCGAAGAACAAAAAGAACCGGCCAGTGACAATGCAATAGACAAGGAAGCACAGACTGGCAACAGTAAGGCACATAATAAAGGTATAATGAAAAATGTTGATACAGATTCAAAAATAAGCAGCGCTACGAGAGTTGAAATGCCGAAATTGAGTAATTCCGAAAGAAGAATGTCCTTAGAACTCTTGCATACAGCTCCTAATTTAGTCTCAAATAAGTCGTTTGACATCGAAGAACGGCCCCCGATTGCAAAAAGAGTATCTAGCCTGAGTAAGCCAGCACCAATTAATACGAGTAATGTAAATGTCATAACCAAAGCTGATATGAATATCGAGATAAATCACAAGAAAGAGAGTTTGCAGCTCAATGGCCGTTTCCAAGATTTCCTGCGCAAGATAAAGGACAGTATTCGTAAACCTCTTGTGAACTCCTTGCCGTCAAAAGGTCACTTGATTGATCAGCTAGATCGAAGATTAAGCAGTGGCACTTCAAAAAATAATTCAACAAACACAGAAAGCATAAACGAGAGAAACATGCTAACCCCTCAAGAACGAAGGAAACAGCGATCTTCTATGGTAGGTGATAATTTGCCATTGTATATTAAAAGACAGCTAGAAGTTGCAGCCCCTGATGCTGATGACAATAAAAAGGCATCATCATCAATAAAGCTAAATAATAACATAATTGAACCCCCTAAATCACCACAGCTAACATCCAAAAAACAATCAAGAATACATAATCTTTTGGCCAATTCGCAGTCTTTGTATTCCCACTCAAGGGATGTCTCTAGTTTAAACTCAGAAGTATATCAGGATGAATCTCAGACAAATGCAAGCAATTCTGAGATCACTGAAGAAATAGATAATGAGCAAGAAGAAGATTCAGAAGACGATAAGGAATATATACTGCCGAATCTGTTGACAAAATATTATGGTGATAATGGTGAAGATGACGAGGATAGTGAAAATATCTTACGTGATATTGAAGAGATCGCTGAAGATACGGATTTCATCAATGTCAAAGGAAATTATGAAGATTCTACAGAAGAACAGGATGGGTATCATGACGATGATGATTACTTATTTAAAATCTAATAATATATTAATCTATAAAATCTACCACCTTAGCTTAGCTTTTCTTTTTTCGAAAATTCACGTATACCATCTAAAGAGTATTCGTATATGAATAGGGATAATGCACTTGTGGGTGCACTTTTTAAAATACTAACCCCAAAACCTTTATAAAATCCAAATATCCCTTCACTCATCAATATGGACTTAAACAATTTTACAGCCTTTATTGGCATCCCTTCACCGGGGTGGGTTTTGGAGTACATTTGAATTCTTTTTCTTAGTGTGTCCAACGGAAAAGTTATACCCTTTGCAGTGGCACCTGCAACAAAGCCACAAAATCCTTCTATAAAAGGAACTGTATCTTTATAATCGCTAGAAAATTCACGAGCCAATTCATACGACCAGAACATTAGACCGGTTGTAGATGCCACTGATATGAGTGCTGGGTTCAAGCCTCTCCAAAATGCACTAATACCCTGGGTTGACATGATCTGCCTTGCTGTTGTAACCATGGACAAAAAATGCGTGCCCGAATTAGCAGCTAACCTGGTCCGCAATAAATCAAATGGATATGTCAATAGTGTGCTCGTTAACCCAGCACCAGCACCAACGATTAGTGAATGAGTAGATGGGCTCAACGAAGTTTTCGGCCGGTTAGTCTCAAACTCAGATAACGCTCTACTGAAAACAGAATATGCTGTGAACTGTGTAGCTCCGTACAATATATACAATATTTCTGCTGGTACATTTCCTTTCCATAAAGCCCGAACTCCTTCTTTTTTGCATATATTTACTAATGTTCCCGTAGCCCCCTTATACAATTCGAAAGATTGCGTCTGGAGCTGTAAGCGGATCTTTATTGTGTCTAATGGGGCTGTTACGCCTCTAATTAAATGTTAGTAGATCTGTTTATATTAGAACCATCGAAGTTCACATACCTTGCTATTGCTCCTGAAATTGAGCCTGCCATTAACGCCTCATACGGTGTAACATCAGACCCTTTTCGCAAATGGTCTTCTCTACTTCGAGTAGTATCAGAAGCGATCTTCATTCATCTATTATGTTGTTTCTATAAAATTAAATTAGTTTTCAGGATCTTGAATTTTATATATGTATGTATATATACTGCATATAAACATCATCGGAGTACTATAGAATACGGCATCACTTTAACACTATTCTAAGAGAAAAGATAACGCCATATTCAACTAACTTTGGTATTGGGCTAGTACTTCCTTCAAAATGTTAGGGTACCATCTTCTAGCGACATCTTGATGTGATTTTATCCGATTTTTGAAGACAGCATGGCCAACAGGATACTTGCTTAAATCAGGATGGAATTGGAACCCAATATCACCACCCCAGTTCTCTATTTGTCTGTCTCTTTTATTCTTCATATCAAGAATATGCTGTGGTATGCCTTCCGCGACAGATTTACAAGAATCAAGGTCAATTGTTTGGAAGAACGGTATGGATATTCTGGTTCCGGTACCTGCCATTGGAATCAAGACTTTATGAATTGTAGCCTTACATACACCCTGAGTTATAGCTTCAAGTGTTTGACCTGCATTCACCACTAAAGCGTTTGGTATATTGTCAACCGTCACCCATTTACCCTCAAAATTTTGCACCTGCAAAGATTCCGAATGGTCTGTAGGCTGATATATGTATGTTAAGAAATCAGAATCCCTATGAGGACCACATCCTTGGCCTGTAGAAGGCTTATCGTCTAAAGCCACAGAAGATTCATTCGCCAATTGATGAAGATCAGGGTAGGCGATTATTTTCATCTTACATTGTTGATTAGGCTTAAAATACCCATCCAACGAATCTGCATCTATTCCTATTGCCTCACAAACCAACTTCCTGAATATTGTGCTCAAGTTTGTCATTTTAGCGATATAATTCAACACAACTGGCTTAAAATCTGGGGCATATTTTGCATCCGGCCATAAGTTTGGACCCTCGATGTTTTTATAAATCGGTTCGCTTGGCTTAGGGGCTGAAAGTTCTGTACCTAAATCGATTTGTTCCCTCCAATCTGTATGTAATGCGGTGACTTCATTTGCTAGCCTAGTGTATCCTAAAAAATGGGGTGAATTAATCATCTCACAACCTAATTTCACTTCCTCTGGAAGTGCAAAAAAGTCGTATGCTTGTTGTTTAATAGACTCAAAATCTTTTCTCGATGGCCCTAAAGCCTCATAGTTGACAAGATGAAAGAAACCGACTTCGATCAATGCATGCCTTAGTTGGTCCAAAAATTCAGGTTTGGTATCTGGACTTAATGCCAATTGCAAATCAATTATTGGGATTTCTTTAAAGGACATAGCTTATAAGAGAAAATGATACCCAAGTAAGTATTATATCGTTAGAATCATCTAGCATATATATTGGGGAATGCATTTATATTTACATCAATCCTAAATTCTGATTACGCAACTGCTGCTGACATGGTCTATTGATACTCGCACTAGAATATTTTGGAAAGTAATCTGTGAAACTGGTTTATAACGAAATATTGTTAAACAATATACACTTTGATGCCAATGCAAGCTTGATGGAGACTAATTAGAAGACATATGGCATATGTCGTGAAGAAAGTAGTTCAAACCACCCAACCATTTCTTGTAGAAAGAGGAAAGTAAACCTTTATCGTTTTCGCAGCCCTATATCAATTTCAAGTCGTACCACCAATTGGTGCACAAGGATATATTCAACGTTACAATAAACAATTGTGATTTGAAATATCCTTGCTTTATACTATAGCGTGCTGGTTCATTCACCTATCTTATATTTTCTAATATAAACCACAGGAGCCCGTTAGAATAATCATTCCTTCGATTAATCCAATACCAAAACGGGATAAGATAGTTACTTTGATGCTCTTTTCTAATTAAGGCTGAATAGTTTTTGTCGGTCTATTTATTCAAAATTGACTTGATGTCCTTCTTGAAGTTACACTTCAAGTTCTTAGCATCGCCACTGGCTCACTCTAAATTAGCTAAACTGAAACAAAACCTCCAAAGTGTTGAGGGAGCTTGGACATGTCTAGCATATATTTCATGTGTTATATTCAGTCAGTCCCATAGAACTAGCTGCAAATTCATCTTAAAGATAACTACCAACTAACAGAAAATACTAGATGCCCGCGCTTGCGAATTTTTTGAAAAGTGGCCAAAAAACGTTGATCGACTAGCAGAAGTTATAATTTTATTCAGAACAATTAATACAGTGCTGATAGATAATTAGATTATGACTGAGTTGGTGAATAATCCAGCGGTACAATCAGCTGATTTATTGGTACCCAAACAGTGGCTTGCGAGGCCATATGTTTGGCCATTTGCTATCATTTACCCAATTTTCATCCAAGTTTATACGCAGCATTATGATACGTATATTGGCGGATCAGAATGGACATTTGTATATTTAATGGCGATTATTTCATTGAATATGTTGTTTTGGTTGATGCCTCACTGGAATCTTGATATCAGCGGCAAATTCAATTACGTGTCAGTGAAGAGCATTGCTGAAGCCACGCATATTAAGATAGTCCCAGCGCCAAATAGTGGTGTTGGTGAAATTTGTCCTATTATCAGAGAGCAATTCCACGATGGTGAAAAGCAGGTTAGTTTTTTGTATCAAAAAAGACGTCATTTGTTCCATCCTGAGTTGCAGAAATTTTCTCCACCGGAGTTTGTATTTGACCAAGAACCAAAATTAAGTGTATTCCAATCTTCGAAGGGGTTGAGTGGAGACTTGGAAAAATTTACTAGAAACTATGGTGCAAACAAGTTCGATATTCCAATTCCAACTTTCTTGGAATTGTTTAAAGAGCATGCTGTGGCCCCATTTTTTGTTTTCCAAATCTTCTGTGTTGGTTTATGGTGTATGGACGAGCAATGGTACTATTCATTGTTTACCTTATTCATGTTAGTGTCTTTTGAAATGACTACTGTTTTCCAAAGAAGAACGACTATGTCAGAATTTCAAAGTATGGGTATTAAACCATACGAAATGTACGTCTATAGAGATTCTCAATGGAAACAATTACAAACTACGGAATTATTACCAGGTGATTTGGTTTCTATTACCAGAACTAAAGAAGATAGTGCTGTCCCTTGTGATTTAATTTTGGTCGATGGTTCTTGTATTGTTAATGAAGCCATGTTATCTGGTGAATCTACTCCATTATTGAAGGAATCGATTAAGTTAAGACCATCTAACGAAACCTTGCAGATCGACAGTATTGATAAGAATTCGTTATTGCACGGTGGTACTATGGCATTGCAAGTTACCAAACCAGAGAACCCAATTGTTCCTGTATCACCTGATGGAGGAGCATTGGCTATTGTTGCTAAGACTGGCTTTGAAACTTCCCAAGGTTCTTTGGTACGTATGATGATTTTCTCAAGTGAGAGAGTCTCAGTTGGGAATAAGGAGGCTTTCTTTTTCATCTTGTTCTTATTGGTTTTCGCTATTGCTGCATCGTGGTACGTTTGGGTTGAAGGTACAAAAATGGGTCGTATTCAATCGAAGTTAATTTTGGACTGTATTATTGTTATTACTTCTGTCGTGCCACCAGAATTGCCTATGGAATTAACCATGGCCGTCAATTCGTCTTTGGCTGCCTTACAGAAGTATTATATTTATTGTACCGAACCTTTCAGAATTCCATTGGCCGGTAGAATTGACATTTGTTGTTTCGATAAAACTGGTACTTTAACAGCTGAAGATTTGGTCTTTGAAGGCTTAGCTGGTTTTCATCCTACCGATATTCATCATTTATTTAAGTGTTCTGAAGCACCAGATACCACTTCTTGGGTTTTAGGTTCTGCTCATGCACTTGTAAAATTAGATGATGGTGATGTTGTGGGTGATCCTATGGAACAAGCAACCTTAAACGCTGCTCACTGGAATGTTGGAGCCAAGGATACAGTTGAAAGAACCAATGCTAATGGAAAGACTGAAAAAATAAAGATTTTACGTCGTTTCCAATTCTCTTCAGCCTTAAAAAGGTCGTCTGCTATCTCTTCAGTCAATGCTTTACCAAATAAGTTGTTGATATCCGCCAAAGGTGCGCCTGAAACTATTCGTCATATGTTGGTTGATGCTCCTGAAAATTATGAAGAAATCTATAAATCATTTACTAGGTCTGGGTCTCGTGTTTTAGCCTTAGGGTATAAATATTTAGATTCAAGTGTTAAGGTCGTTAAAGTTGATAGAAAGGAAGTTGAATCAAACTTACATTTTGCTGGTTTTATTGTTTTCCACTGTCCATTGAAAAACGATGCTGTTGAAACAATTGAAATGTTGAATGAATCATCCCATCGTTGTATTATGATTACCGGTGATAATCCTTTGACTGCTTGCCATGTTGCTAAAGAAGTTAAGATAACTGAAAAAGAGGTTTTGATATTAGACGAACCAGAAGATCATCATAATATTACAGACGAAGACTTAGTTTGGAGAAATATTAATGAAACTGTTATCATTCCCTTTAAGAGTACTGATGAGATTGATCCAAGAATTTTCAAGATCAATGATATTTGTATCACTGGTTATGCTTTAAGTCATTTGACAAACCATAAGCAATTATTAGAATTATTAAAGCATTCCTGGGTATATGCTAGAGTTTCTCCCGCCCAAAAAGAATTCATTTTGACTTCCTACAAAAATGCAGGTTATAGCACATTGATGTGTGGTGATGGTACAAACGATGTCGGAGCGTTAAAACAAGCTCATATTGGTGTCGCCTTATTAAATGGTACTGAAGAAGGTATGAAGAAGATTGCTGAAAATAGAAAAATTGAAGCAACCCAAAAGGTTTACGAGAAGCAGGTTCAGTTATTAACCAGCTGGGGTAAGCCTGCGCCACCTGTCCCTCCTCTCATTGCTCATTTATATCCTCCAGGGCCATTAAACCCCAGATATTTAGAAGCTATGGAAAATAAGGGAATCGAAATCTCCGAGGATATGAAGAAAGCTGTTGAAGCTGCTAACAAAACTGGGGGTGTTGCTTCTAAAACAAATCCAACAAATGCAGGGTTCGCAGATACTATTTTAGGTGCCATGAATGAAGCTGAAAATGAAGATGAAGTCCCAGCTTTAAAGTTAGGTGATGCCTCAGTTGCTGCTCCATTCACCTCAAAATTGTCTTCTGTTTCTACAGTAACTCATATTATTCGTCAAGGTCGTTGTGCGTTAGTTTCAACTATTCAAATGTATAAGATTCTTGCATTGAATTGTTTAATTTCTGCTTACTCATTGTCGGTTTTATATTTAGCAGGTATTAAATTTGGTGATGGACAAGCTACTGTTTCTGGTATTTTGCTTTCCGTTTGTTTCTTATCTATTTCTCGTGGTAAGCCAATAGAAAAGCTTTCTAAGGAGAGACCTCAAAACGGTATCTTTAATACTTATATAATGGGTTCAATTTTAGGTCAGTTTGCTGTGCATATTATTACCTTGATTTATATCACTAAAGAAATTTATGCTTTGGAACCAAGGGAACCTCAGGTTGATTTAGAGAAGGAATTTACACCTTCTCTTTTGAATACCGGTATGTTCTTATTACAGTTAGCTCAACAAGTTTCTACTTTTGCAGTTAATTATCAAGGTTTACCATTTAGACAGAGTATCAAAGATAATAAAGGTATGTACTATGGATTACTTGGTGTTGCCGGGTTAGCAATTGCTGGGTCAACTGAACTCATGCCTGAATTGAATGAAGCAATGAAATTCGTTCCAATGGATTACGTGTTCAAAATTAAGTTAACTACTTGTATCTTGTTAGATCTAGGTGTCACATGGTCTATTGAATTAGTTTTAAAGCACTTCTTTATGAATTATCAAGCTGCTGATATTGCTATAAGAGATTAAACTTTTTAATTGTGTTATATAGATTTTCATATTCAAACTTCCAATTTTTTGTTTTAATAAACAGATTTTTTTTATATTTTTAATAGTTTTAGATCGTTTTCTCTATCTAATTTAATTACTTTCACTGCAGTGACGCCATTTCGGGTTAGAATTTGTAACCTTTCATTTCCAAGCTTTGTTTCTATTAGATATATCACGTCTTTAATTTCATCCTTACTAACTGGATAATCAAGACTATCAGCTACCATGCTAATTAGTTTTGAAAGTGGATAACTTTTCAAATTATCATTCTGCTGATATCGATGTATCTGGAAAATTATATCGTAAATAGGTATTAATTTGCTTTGGATATATTTTATATACTTCATTTGAGGATTCTCCTTCAGTAATTGGTCGTTCTTTAATTTTTCTTTCAACTTGATACGTTCAAGTAAAGAGAGACCATTGTTTTTCTGTTTTTCAACTTCCTCATCCTTGGATTTGAATGTAAATTTAGACGAATCGTTCTTTAATTCGTTAACTAGGTCTGATTTATTTCGCTTGGAAGGTGATGCGGTATTTGGGCTAGGTTTAACAACCTTGGAAGATGCCAACTTGTGTTTTGTAACAAAGGCTCCAAGTGAAGAGCTGGATATATTCGATGTTTCACGATTATTTTCAATCCATGTGTTTAAATCTGTTATAAATTGTTGTTTCCTTTTGGGAATTTGTTGATTAAATGAACTTATAGGTATATTTGGAGGTAATGCAATTAAATGTTCACTTTTTTCGTTGATTTTAATATTATTTGTTATAATATAAGACTTTGGGTATATATGTAAAATATGTACTAAGTCCTTCGTTGTTATCCTTCTTCCGATTAGTCTAGCTGCTGAGTCAAGAATTTTATCAACACTTGGATCTGTTGTATGATTAGAATAGTGCAAACTCATATTGGTATCTATAGCACCGAAGAACTTGACAAGGTCATTAAACACATCTTTCTGTATTACTGGATGATTATTTATATTCATATAATTGATTAACTTAGGTTCTGTTCATTTAAAGTAATCAGTATTAGATGAGATTCAACTTTTATGCAACATTCCAAAAAAAATAAGTGGACGAGACAGGAATCGAACCAGTGACCTTCTGCTTGCAAGGCAGACGCGCTACCAACTACGCCACACGCCCATTAACAAATATTTTTTTTTCAAAATTATCCTTCCGTAGTAAAAATAATTAAGGAAATCTCCAAAATTGTTGAACTATATTCAGTAGTATAATAATTACTTCTATAAATTAGGTATATACAAGTCAACCTAGTCCAATGGCCACCAATCAGGCTTAAATACTTTCAACCCAACATGTTTCAGCCCTCCTTCAAGATGCGGAATTTCAAATTTAAACAAGTCTGTATTTTTAATGTCCGACAAATTTGCTAGCATAAATCCTAAATTTCCTTGGATAGAAAGTAGCTTCCCACTAGATACCTTCCGCCTGCGTACAGACTTTGAATTTCCAAATGGCGATGAAGGTTGAGGTTCAGAGTCTTGGGTTTTTGGCTCATCCTGTTCAACTAGTGGTGAGATATCTAACTTCGAAATGGCAGAGGCATTCAAATTTTGCAAATCTGATATGATTGAGTCATTTGGCTCTAATATTAAATGGTCCTGACTAGAAATCTCTGCTGTGCTATCTTCTCCAATTTCAAAGAATTGTACAGGAACTACTCTCTTCCGTATAATGCCATTATTGTAAGTTCTTATAGTTAATTCTTGGCCAACGTAACAACCCTTGTCTACAGAAAGCCCATTAATGAGATCTAAGTTTGTTTCAAACGGTAAGAGTGAGCTACCTTTTGGACTATCCGTTACTTCGAACAAACCGTTCAAAAATCGTCTACTTTTTATGTGTTCTTGTGCAATCAAATTTGGGACCGAGAAGTTCTCTTGAAATTCTGTAGAAAACAAATCACTTATAAGGATTTGTTCATCTTCTACTCCAATTTCCTTATCGGTTAGTACTTTAATTCCAAAATTTGGAATTCTATTGTCTATAGCAAATCCCAAAATATTTCTAGATGCTTTTGAATTAAATAATATGTCACTTTTGATGAACGAATTAGCGTTGTTCAAAGCATTCACTGGGTCCATAGACATAAAATATTGCTGTTGGACATATTCCAAATATTCATCAAATTCAGCAGTATCATTATAATAGTAATATGAGTGAATGTCTTTAAGTTGAGTAATATTTACCTTTGCACTTAATTTATGCAATTTCAATAACATTAGTAACAGAGAACAAACGTCTGAATCCAATTCAATTAAATAGTTCGGCTCTGAGATCTCTTTATCGAAAGAACCATTCACATTATGGAAAGGTTGTGAATAGAGGAAGCAATCAGTGACTACTCTGCCTTTTGAATTCAAAAACATTGAATTCAAACCGTCCCTCCTAATCAAGATATTATTATCAGGGTCATATATATCTTCATGCATCAAGCCCCAATTTTCATTAATATTTATAATTTCAGACAACTTAGCGTGTCTATTTTCCACATCACTGATAGTATGTTGCTTCTTCTTGACTATATTAGGGAGAAATCTCGACATGGTTAGGCCGTTTAAAAATTTGGTTGCATCGGGCCCATTTATTTGAATTAATGCCTTTCTTAAAGGACTAATACCTGCTACTGGGACCTTCATAATTACTTGACAGGTATTATTCATTAAAGATCTTGCTTATAAATTATGTTTTGAAAATTATACTGAATATCGATCTTGTAAAATACACGTCCATTTGCAGCCTACGAAGTTGGAATTTAAAAAAAGTATACTAAATAACATATAAACACTATGAAATATTAAACATGTTCAATTCTCGACCTGCTGGTTTTTTACTTTGGTTTGGAGTCTCTCTTAAGTCCTCCTGTGAAATATTCAGAGAATTTGGTGATAGATTACTTGTCGAAGAATTATTTGATAGTCCTTCTTTAGATAGTAACTTATCCCTAATGTTTGCTGACAAGGTTAGCCTATGTCTAATATCATCAGGATTATTATTTTCCGTAGCAAGCTTGTGCAAATTAGTCGTCGAATGCTGTTTTGAGCTCAAATTTGAATGGCTATTTAGATAAGATTCTTCACGCGACAATTCATCAGATCTTAAATCTAGATCACCAAAGCTAAAATACCCATAACCACCTAAGAGATCGAAATCATCTCTATGGTCATCGGAGTTCGAGCTATTTCTGCTACGAGTTTCCGCTTGTATTTCATTCTTGCTAAGTTCAACATTTGCTATTGGAAATGGAGTCTTTTCTATCGTTAGTTCAATCGGGTGCCTAGTCAGAGGGAGATTACTATTGACGTTTTTCAACTCTTGCTGAATTCTTAATCTTTGTAATTCTATCTTCCGTGATTCTGAATCAGTGATATTTATCAAGAAATTCGATTTTTGTTTTACTAATGAAGTAAAATCATTAGCGACCCGCTGAAAAGTATCCAAGAATCTCTCAGTTTGCCTGAATTTTGAACTAACAGTTATAATTACCTTATCATTATGTATAACATATCCAATACCAAAACCTTGATCAGCGGCTGGAGGAATACCAAACAAGTGCATGGCAGGATTACCACAGTTTGAGATTAAGATTTCAGGAGAGGATAACTTTTCAATTATTGGATTTGAGAGTAAAGGAATTTCCAAGCCTTTCAACTTCAGTAAATTTGGAATTGGGGGTAAGTTTGGTACATTTTCATTCAACTTATTCAAATATTCAATTGAATGGGGACTTTTCAATACATAAATGATAGCCGTGAAATGTCTCTCAAATCCTTTTCCGATCATTGCATTATGATATTGCTTTGTATGTATGTGACAGCATTCGTTAAACAATTCCCATTTAGAAGTAGCGTTTGACTTCGTAATATAGAGTTTAACTAATTTAGATATAAGCTCATTCTGAACTGGTATTAGCTCCGTACGAGAATCTTTGAATTTCCTCGTTGTGATCGGTTCTAACGTATTCGCCATTCTTCCATATAAAGTATAATTTGCAATTTGAAACGATATCTGTAGAACTGAATCAATACTAAGATCAAACTTACTAATTAAATGAGTGTTTATCTTAACAGTTAATGTCTTGTATTCATGTTGATGGATTAAATCAGCCAATCTTGTTTCTGATAAATGAATTAAATTTAATAATTCTGGTGTTCTATTGAGTCTTAATTTAATAGATTTGGGCTTTGCTATTGATCCATTTGCAGATACAAAACCAATATTATTATCAAAGAGGGTATATTCAGAACCATTGATATTCTTGGCTAATTTTAAGATAGAATCAGTATAAATATCACTAATGAATCTCAAAATAGCCGTACCATCCATAGATGTAGATTCCCAAACAACACCCGCAACTGAGTTCTTTGTAACAATTAATTGCAATTTATCGTACCATCTGGAAGTACATGTACCCACTTGCATATTCGTGCCTTCCAATAACTCTGATGATCCATGTGAAATCACAGATGTCTTCTCTTGGTTTGAAATTGGAGAATTAGAATCCAAACTTACAACAAATAAAGCGTTATCGATTATTGAAATATTACTTTTATTTGATTTGTCCAACTCAATTCTACTCATTTTCCAGTGAGTAAAAGATTGTGTAGTTAAGGAACCAATTGAATCATTGATTGCTTCGACCTGATCAATATTTGACGAACTGTCGATTATATTCTGTATAATTAATGATAATTCATAATCACTGAACCAAATCTTGTGCTTCGATTTCGATTCCTCGTACTCTTGGTCAGTATATTTGGTTAGAACCTCTAATGAAAAATACTGGTTATTACATATTACCACAATATGTCTCGAATCATTAATATTATCATACTTCTTGATCTTGATTCGTTGGGAAATTGAATCCCCACCTGTCTCATGTGGAATTCTAGTTGTACCGAACAAGATTTTATAGCAATTCATACTAAGAGGGTTCCCGTTCTTCGGGGTCAAATCTGGCTTCAACGTTTCATTCCGAAGACTTATGATAAATTTCAATGACGAATTTATCAACTTGGCTGCCCTCTGGCTTTGATTTGGTGGATTAACCGTCTGTGAATAAGGATCGTCTTCTAAAATTAAGTAAGGGTTTCTGGGAAGGATATCTCCTCTTAGTTCCCCATAAATTCCAGGACTAGTACCATCATTAATACAGTTCAAATAACATGAATGATCGGGGTTCCTCGAAGCTGCTTGGAAGTGTCTTTGAATCAAATCTACGATATCGTTCTCTATGAACTCACTTGATTCTCTTAATAACTCAGTGTACTCGTCTGTACTTAATAATGGTTTTAATGCACTCAATAATTGAGTCGTTGTGTCTGCCAACAGAGGCACAGGTAATTGAGGAAGATCCTTTTCGAATTGGTAAGTATAAGTCATTGTTGACCTTCAAATATATTCTTCTTCTTCGAGGGCCAAGTAATCGCTTTAATAATTATTTAATCTCCGAGCATCCCCACAAAATGTTGTTGCTCAAAATTTATATTATCTAATGTATGATGAGAAGGTATACATAGATACCAGCAAATTACAAACAATATGACCTGTTGTTGGTACTGGTTCATATTTCCCCGAGTTGATTGTACTAATTATGGTGTTTTGCTTAATTGGAATGAAAATACTGTTGTACCATCGAGAAAGCAAAAATTAATTAATAGTGAATAGATATGGCCATTACTATCACCATCATGGCATGTTACAAGTCAGAAACTATCCAATACATTCGATCGTCAAAGCAAGAAAACTCATCTATAGTACTCACTAAATAAAACTCTATAAAATACACAATTCCCAGAAATGTGAAGTAAATGCTAACCCAAAAGAAAAAAAATTCGCTTACTTTGGTTGAATAAAACGCCTAATAAAGCTTGCATTATCCATATACGTATCGTCTTGTTGCTGCTGTTGGGGATTTAATGGGTTGTTTTCAGATTCTTTCGCCTCGTCCATTAAAGGCTTGATGCAAAGCCATCCAGTTTCTGTTCTGAAATGCCTCGATAAAGCATCTGAACGAGCAAACTTCTTGCCACAACCCCATTTGGTGGTCCCATCCTTCAAGAATCCTTCACACTTGAAGTTCTTTTCACCTGCGTGCAATAACTCGTGTCTCTTCTTATCGTGGGACCGAGCAAAAGTCTTGGGACATGACGAACACTTGAATGGTTTCTCGTTCGAGTGTGTCTTCATGTGGGATTTCAAATTGTATGGCTTTTGGAACACCTTGCCGCACTGGTTACACGGAAAGGATTGGTTAGTGTCAGCAATTTTCTGCTTTGATCGTCTTCTTCTTTTCAACGATGGCGATATGGTATAGCTGACCAAAGACGAGTAGTCTATGGGTAAGTTCTTTTCTTCTGATTTAGGACCCGGTTTTCGGGGCGAGTTGCTAGGTATAGACTCGTTGTTTGATATTGGACTTATAGGATAACCCTGCTTTGGCTGCGGCGACCTGGCACCATTAACCACTTGCATGCTTCCATATTGGTACGGGTGAAGCAAGTTCTGCGACAGTATTACCGACGGTTGGTAGTAACCTGGAGATATCATTCGTTGCACCTGTGGCATCAGTTGGCTGGGAAGTTGAGGTCCAAGTGGCTGTTGAGAAATTGGTGTTATCCCCTGCGTCGTAGCTGGTGTGCTTGAATAGTAATATTCGCCGTTATTTCCCATCACAGGCTGCTGCACTGGGTACGGAACGTATATCGAAGGCAACTTGTTCTGTTCGTAGTACTGGGTCATATTCGCTTGCTGCTGTTGCACTCCCGCATTGCTGCTAGTATATATGTCCTGATAATTCATTATTGGATGACTATTCATTATAGTACGACTGCTTTTTCTTATTTGTCACGTCAGTCCTATTACTATAACTTGTCACTAAGGCATCCCTCTATATTTCGATTACTGTTAGGATAATAAAAATATTTATGTCAAAATTTAAAATCTCGGCATCTGGAATTCTCACAGCCACCGTTTACTATTTAGACAATATGTGCCCAAATGATTTGTCCAGATAACAATATTTTTTGTGGCTAAATTACGAAGAGGAGTAATGCATCATGTAGAACAACTTTAACTTTTGGCTTATTGCCCTATTATGCTAGGGGCAGGTATCACGATCATCTACGCGGATAGGACATACTATACAGCTGGGGTGATGAGGTCACCACAGTACTATTTAAAAATTTACACTATGTGGAATCACTAGCTAAATTAGAGGTAATGAGGTAGTGTTCTCGCCCATACCTATGTCAGGCATCGAAGAAAGTGATTGCTATAAAAATTTAGAGTGATGCAATGTATGGCAAACTAAGGTACGGTTGAAGCAAAGCCTGGTTCCGCCGAAATTTTGACACATTCCAGAAACGGGCGCAGAGCGCAGAATAGAACTTTGACATAAAGCTTGAAGGCTTACACGCCAAAATCCGCATTTTCCATGTAATGGCGAAAATACCCACCCCGGTCCGGTATAACCGCGACGATGCTATTGTTGTTAATAGAATAAGGCTTCAATTTATGGTCCTCCGATCAAAGACCGGATGACTGAAATTTACGGAAAGGCGCAGCTTCCAAACCAAGTTTTGGGGATAATAATGTTTCTAAAGAAATAGTACATCGGGAAATACGAAACGATTGGTGCGGAAACGGGCCACCACGGGCCATGGCTAAAATATATAATCGATTTGGTGCTTCAGCCAACTTGCGGGCTATTGTAGGTGCAAACATGAAGATGCATAGTAGTGAAACAAAGGGATATTTATAGATCTGTATTAATAGCTGTATTTTCGGAATGGGATGGCGTAAGTTGACGGTGCTCTTTCAGCCTTGTTGTAGAAACATTGTACAGAGGGCGAGTGTTCGTTGGAGGGCTAAGGCCGGAACAGGGAAAAGCAAAGCATACGGAATAGATTATGAGAACACAATATATTATCTCATTAATATTTAACGAGCAGAATTCGCCGGTCTAGTATAGTGGTTAGTACACTTCGTTGTGGCCGAAGAAACCCAAGTTCGATTCCTGGGACCGGCAGTTTTTTTTTTATTTTTGGTTTGATTACTACGCAAACGTGTGAATAAAAAAGAAGGGTCCGTATATTAATAAATAAGCGTACTGTGTGGCTGAATATATAGATTTTCTTGTGCATAAAGATCTCAGTACTCCTTCACGTTGTTGTCAGTATCGGTGACTTTGCAACGGTTTATTTTGATGACAAACAAAGCGTTACAATCATCCTGGATGTAGTTTTTTGCTTGGATCTGATCAATTGAGCTGTTATTTAAGTGTAACGACTTATAAAAATCGTAATTCTCCGAATCGCTGGAAACCAATTCGGCCTTTCCATCGACCATGACTGAAACTCTGCTGATTTCCGTCCTGTTCAAGTTGGTCAAGAATTCGAAAAGGGAGTTTCTCCTCTCGGATTTGGGAGCTTCAACATCGTCGGCGGTGGATTTTGCGGACATCCAATCGTGTACCAACAACGACACGTATGGATTGGCCGTCATATTTTCGTACTTAGTTGTTCCCTTCGGGGTTGTTATGATAATGTAATCGTCTTCACCATGATAATAAGTGTAATTCATTAACGACACATGAGGAATGTTATTGGAACATGTAGATAAATGAACGTATCTGGTGGAATTTAATAATTTAGTTACAGATTCTGGTAATTTATTAGGCATTATATATGAATTAATGATAATAAAAGCAAGAGATAATAAGTTGGATATCAAATTAATATTTATTGTGCGACCGGCCAAAATTGACAGTGACTGATTATATGTTATTTGTTTGGATTAATAGATTGGTATGGCATCCAAAAATAGTATAGAACTGGACTTTGAAGGTGAATTCTCTCCCATCAAGCCCTTATCTCTGGAAGAATTACAGAATGACCGATTGGTTAAGCGCATTAAGTTGCAAAGAAAACTAGAGAAGCTCGAACAGCATGATCTCAGTTCTGAAAACAACAAAATCATTAGCGAATACGATAACGTTGACATTCATCATTCGAGTACTAGAGTTTATGAGCGAAAGCCTGATAATTCAGAACGCGATAGGAATGAAAAATTTAAGAATTTTACTCTAATGAATTCCAATGATATAAGTATAAATGATTCACTCCCAGCAAATGAAGTTGATGATGCGTCTAGAATAAATGAGCCGAAAGGAGATACTAAGAAGGATCCAAGTATAAAATCTGAAGAAAGGCTTTTGAAAGAAAGACAGAGGTTGCGTGCAGAGAAACTCAAAGACTTCAAATTGACTGACTCAGGTTTTGATCTATTAATTCAACAACGAAAATTGAAAAGCTTAGAGTCTGCGGATGCTGAGTCCCATGAAATAGAAGGTAACGACAAATGGGAAGAAATACCCGCAGAATTTAAGAATTATGCGCCGACAGATCATGATTTTGATTTAGTTAAGAGACAAGTTTTGTCTCAGCTTGCAAATAAGACCGTTAATTTTCCAAATTTATTACTTTCGCCAACTTTAACTAGTAAATATTATGAGGTACACAAAATGTTCGAAAATACTATTAAGGACAATGAAGGGCATTCAGCATTAATCATAGGCCCAAGAGCTTCTGGGAAGACTGCAATAATTCAGCATTCACTAGATGACTTGTCGACTAAATACCCAGGTCAGTTCATCACAGTTAATCTAAATGCATATCTACATGGTGATGATGTTATTGCTTTGCGAGAAGTAGCCAGGCAATTAGATTACAACGCTAAGCAATTCAGAAATAATGAGGAAATCAATTTTGAAAATTTTGAACAGAGATCTATCAGCGATACATTTAGTAATATTTTATCGATATTAGACAAGAATATTAATAATGCGAATAACGTTGAGCAAGAAGCAGTATCAATTATTTTTATTATTGACGAATTTGAAAATTTTACCGGTGGAAGTAAACAGACCTTACTATACAATTTATTCGATTTATCACAAAATTCTTCAACTCCAATATGTGTAGTTGGTGTTTCCACGAAGGTGACCACAAGGGAACTATTGGAAAAGAGAGTCCGGAGTAGATTTAGTCAGAGAATAATTTCGATTAATAAGGCTAATTCTATTGACGAATTTTGGGCAAATGCAAAGTTAGGTTTGATATTGAACACCTCAATTCTTGATTCTTTGAATGATAAGAACTATGGATTATTGTGGAATAAATACATCGAGTTACTTTATCTGAGCAATTCATCAAACTTGCGAAAACTTATATATCAGAATTATTATACCACCAAAAATTATAAGGACTTCAACAACAGCTGTATATTTCCCATTGCTAAAATGACGATATCGCAGGCATTCCCAAATGATAATTACTTCAAGCATTATCTCATGAATCAATCAATAAATAGCATTCAGTCAATCATAGCTTCATTATCTTCGTTAGAATTGTTGTTATTGATTGCTGCAACACGATGGATTGAAAAATTCGATTTGCAGGTTGTAAACTTTAATTTAGCATACAAAGAATATGACGATATGGTTAACAATTTTAACACAAGCGCAACTGCTGTTAATGCGTCGTCTTTAATCGATAGCAATATTTTGTCTAATATCACCGTCAATCAAAAAATCTGGTCACCCAAAATTTTGAAGAACTGCTGGGAATCATTATATAAATTGGGACTACTTTTGGATTATAGTACGGTAGCTACAAATTCTGAAGGTCAAGTTGTATCCACTGCCAACTTTAATAGAAACATCATAATAGAGGATAATAAAATGGTTCAACTAGATACTACTTTAGACGAATTGCATCATTTAATTGATGATCTGAATATTTATAAATCATTGACTAAATTATAACCTTATGCTAAATGTAACGTTACTAAAGCAGTACTACACGTTTCATATATAGAATATGTACTTAGGAAACTTACTACTAATTTGGTCAATACAATCGTTTCAGAAATTTTATTTCTTTTTTTTTCGTCTCAGAATAGAAAAACGCAACACATTTAAGATTCCCTGAGGTTTGCTATGATCCTTTTTAACTTCATACATCATGTCATTTTGGTATTCTCGGTTTAGTTATGTTTCACAGTTGTAAACGCCCCTGCAAGACGATAGTTTCTTTTCCTCAAACAAAGTTCAAAAGTGGAAGTATGTCTGATGTTTATTATTTGTTTTATATATAAATACTTCGAAGTACCAGTAATTCTCAAATTTGAAATGATATCCATTTTCACGTTAATTAACCATTGCCATGAAAATTGAGAGCTTTGAACCCCCTATTAGTTTGAGAACTAATTCAAAGACTTTGCACGAAACGGTATTGAAGAACTTCAATAAGACGCCATCAGGCAAAATATATGAACATGAATTAAAGGATATATTTGCTATGACAATCATCTGCTTAGACCTAAAAGAAAGCCACAGAAATAAGATGAAACTAAATCCTTTGAATAAGTCATATCCTTACTCGTTCCATATCGGCGAAGCATTGGAAACAATGAAGAACTTGAACGTCAAAATCGAATTATCCAAGACTACAACTACTATCTCCTACAGTATTAAAGCTGAATTAGGTTCCGCATTGTTAAAGAAATTCTTCAGTGCTAAATTATTACACTCTCCTGCTGATAGAACTAGGTCCAAGCCTAAGCATAACGTTCTCCTACAACCTACACCAAAGGGTGTAGCCATGGTCCAAGAATTTTATAAAAAGATCGGGGGTAAGCGTGAAAATTTACCCCCAATACTATTATCAAGTTTGAATTCTATGGAATTATTCAGGTTTGATAGAGATCCAATCTCCGATAAAATTCTATACTCCGATTATTTTCTCCAATTAATTTTTGTAAAACTAATGAGTGATTGTCCTAATGTTTGGTCCCCTGATAATAAGCCAGACATACTTCCACAAATAGAAAATAAGTTAGACTTCAATGAGACATATGACTTTAGTCTGTTGGGGTTCGACAGAGCCAGTACCAATTTGAAGAATATGTATCCGGGTTGTGAAGGGTTTAACTTCGGGAACAGTTTCACAGATTCACCTACCCCATCTATTAATGAGAAGAATACGATAAATGATGCCATAAGTCCCATTTATCATAGATATTTCACAAATCCAGAGTCAGATTCACATATTCAATATTACGTTTCTAATACTGGAGTGAGGTTTCACAAGAATAAAATATTCAGTGATTCCATTGCCGGAGACGTAATGTTTAAATTATGTGTCTCTGGAAAGGCAATTTGCCAGTGGTTATGTGATTGCACAGATGTCATTAGTAGTGATCATGCAATTGAAATTGCAGACTTGTTGTTGAAAGTAAAATTAATAAGTCCTATCACCTTGTTTCCTTCAAATTCTAACCATAAGAGATTCCAGGCTGATAGAAACTCATTTTATATTATATCAAAATCAGGATTGAATATAACCCATTGGAATGGACTTCAACCATCTAATGAAAGCTGTAATGTTATTCCTGATTCTTCGAACATCATCAGTCACAGTCAATTAAACAGAGAAAGTGTTGAATCATTTATAGATAATTATATCTCTCGTGATATAAGTCAAACCAATTCAAGAACTCCAATAATATCTTTGAAAGATAACTTGAAAGATCCAGGTATGAGATATTTATTCAAAAAACACTTAGAAAATGAGTTTTGTTCAGAGAACCTCGAAGCATATTTGCAACTAAAACAGTTTGAAAAGAAGATAAGTATTTTAAGTAAATTATTGAGCTTGAAAAAGAAGAGCAAAGCTGACGATGTTAGAAAACTAAACTTCCAAATTGTCCAATCGTCTAATACGTGCTTGGCATTAGCTTATCATATTTATTTTACCTATCTTAGTTCAGATTCACCATTCCCATTGAATATTAACTATAACCTAAAAGAAAGAATAGCTGCCGTCATGGTGAACAAATCAGGTATTCCTAGTGCAGGTACTCAAGATTATTTGAAAACGCCGGTTGACATGAAAATCCCTAGTATCGATTCCAGTCCATGTTCCGAAATTAATGCTGATATTCAAATTTCGTCTCCTCCAGATACTCTGGTTTCTTCATTGGAGTCATTGTCGAAGGAATCTTTAACAAAAATTACCGGAGATACAAATATAAAAAGGCAGGATATTTCTTATCATGAATTTGACTTAGGGTTTATTTCCCCTACCGAACATAACATGGAAAGTACCTTGAATATATTAGTTCAGGCGTCTTCTATATTCGATACTACTGCATGCCATATTTACCGATTAATGGAAGTAGATTCATTTCCAAAATTTTTAAATAGTGAGCTCTATCAGAGAGCTACATCTTCAATAGAACTTAGAAAACTATAGTTATATAGTGCAATAGATAAACTACTACATATTGTGCCTATGTTAACAAATACATTTGACTATTTAGAGGGTGGTACAAGAAGGATATATGTAGCTATAAATACAATAAAAAGTTCAATCATAAAAAGATTTATGCAATAGGTTCCAATGTGGTACCCTTTTTAATAGTAGCCCAACCAATTAAACGCCAATGCTTTTCAATACGTCTAGATAAGGCAATTTTTTCATCGACTTCAGTACAAGCTGGAGAAGTCAATTGCAAACGAGCCATATCAGCCCTAACAGCAACAACTCTAGCACCAGTTGCAGTTGAACCAATATTAACCATCAAAACTTCACCAACTTCTAATTTACGAACCTTAGCCCCTTGCTTTTGGCCATCAGTCTTTACACCCAATAATCTTCTTAATAAGAAATAGTTAATTTCAATATCGGTGTAAATAGATGGTAAGTTACCCTTAGCACCAACCACTTGACCAACTAATCTATCAGCTCTACACAAAGTAGGATCAACCTTAGTACCGACACCAATTAAACCACCTGGAACAGCAAATTTTAAATCATTATGCTCAGCAAACAAAGAAACAATATTTGAAAAAATAGGCTTACATTGAATTTTACCATTATCATCCTTTGTGACAATACCTGGTCTAATTTCAATTTCATCCCCAATCTTAAAAACACCATTCAAAATAGACCCACCAGCAACACCACCCTTCAAGTCATCGATTTCAGCACCTGGTTTGTTGACGTCGAAAGATCTGATAACAATTAATCTTGGAGAAGCCATAAAGTCTCTTGGAGGAATTGGAATGGAATTGACTATAAATTGGTTAACAGCATCAATATTATATTTCAATTGTGCAGAAATTGGAACAATTGGGGCGTTATCTGCGATAGTACCTCTGATGAAGTTTAAAATGGACTTTTGATGTTCCAAAGCAGATTCTTCTCTCATTAAATCGACCTTGTTCTGTAAGATAATCACATGTTTCAATTTCATGATTTCGATAGCTGCTAAATGTTCGGAAGTTTGCGGTTGTGGACAACTTTCATTACCAGCAACTAATAATAACGCAGCATCCATAACAGCTGCACCTGACAACATTGTACTCATCAAAATATCATGCCCCGGACAATCGACGAAAGACACATGTCTTACTAATTTATAACGACCTTCACATCCTTCCCTTTGACACTTTGGTCTTATTTCTTTATCAGATTTGAATGATCTATAACAGTCTGGTTCCGGACATTCTTCATTATCACATCTATAGATCTTCGCATTGGCATACCCTAATTTAATAGTAATATTTCTTTCCAATTCGTCTTTGAAACGAACGGTTTGGACCCCTGAAATAGCCCTCACTACGGTGGACTTACCGTGCGCAACATGTCCAATGGTACCGATATTAATGGTGGCCTGTCTATTGATGATCTCTGCCGATAAAGGAGTCAATTTTGAAAAATCCGGGTTTACTGGTTGTTCAGGTAAACCGCCACCTTCTTCAAATTCTCTCTTTGCGGCCTCTTCATCAAACTCATCATCTAACCCTGCAAAGGCCACTGATTTCTTATCCTTGGTGTCGAGTTGTTGTGCTTCATCACCGTGTTCATTATCACTTTCAATATCGTGCTCATAGTGCACATTGTATTCTTGATCTTCGGCATCACCCCCGATGACAATATCAGGCGTAGCGTTTTCAATATCGTCGTATGACATGTTCTTATCTTTCAACTAGTATATACTACGGCAGAAACTTACTGTTACTAATTTAATTCAATTTTTTCAATAGGCCTCTATCATCATTGTGTGATTGAAATTTTTCATCTGGTAAACTTTGTGGTAAATACACTACTTTCAATATTCTGGATCTGGGTGTGTGTAAACCATACTACTATAGGACTTTTGCAGTTAAATGGTACTATTGAATTGAATTAAAGTATATATTACAGTGATAGAAACACGGAAAATGGAGGACCATCTACTGGGTGTGAAAACCGAAGTCATTCATGACACTATCAACATCCTTCCAGAGTAGATCGCTATTTATGTCAAAATTATCGATTTCAAGATTCTCAAGTCCCCCTTGAACAGGAGAATCGTTGAGAAGCACGTCAGCAAAGGGGGCATCTGAGTAGTTACGATTGCTTGTTATGTGATTGCTTGAGCTGGAATTGTGATTATTGTTATTAGGCTTTGAAGCTGTGTTTCGAGACTGTGGGTTGGCAGGAAAAGCGTTGGTCCTCGTAGAATCTAGTGAACTACCGCCTGGTATTCTAGACGCATTGCCTATTTCTGCATCGTTATACGACTTGTTCTGTGAGCGCTTTCCTTGGTTAAGATGGCTCCTAAGCTGGCCACTGTTAGGGCTTTTAAAGGTGGCCCCTGGGTTGTCGGGGTGTGTATCGGAGTGGTTAACAACCTTGAATATACTGCTCTTCTTCCTGTTTACTGGGATTGGTTGAGGGTCCAAAGGAACAGTCTGGATAATCCTTCTAGCTTTGGATTCCGCGTTGATTGTTTCGGATAGCGATCTAGGCCTCTTTGTCTTAGTAGACAGATTACTTCCGGGGGTTGACTTGTTGCTACCCCGTTGACTTCCTTCCTTAGATTTGTCTTCTTCGTCAGATACAGCTGACTCTTCCATTTCCTGGTAGCCATATTCTTCATCTTCATCATACGACCCTCCCTCGTTTTCCTCCTCGCCGTTAAGGTCTTGTTGTTCTTCATTCCTATTTAGTTTGATCATGCCAACTTGATCCCGAAGGATATATAAACAATCAAAGAAAACTGACGCAGCCATTCTTGATCTGATAGAAATACTCATACTAGTTAATTTCTTCTCGTCTAACGTAGCAAATAGCTGCCACATGTTCCTCATGATTCCACTCGATCTATGGGCAATATCATGTTTCAATATCGAAGCCTTGGCGGCTAATGAAATCGCAGCTTGGTAACTCTGTTTACCAGAACCTAAGTCAAGAACTTTCTTCAAAGGAGAATGGGATAATTTGCCAATTATACAAGATGCTTGCCAAATATTCAAAATATAAACACCAGGCAAATACTTAATAAATGTTTGTCTTTTGGCCTGGTGCAACTGGGCATGGTTTATCAATGCAACGGCTGCGTTATAGAGACCTACTAATCCCTTTTGTAATTCAAAATGTGCGATTCTCGATGAATCCATAAAATAATAAGTGAGAAGATGAACCCTTGCAGTTAATAGTTGAAATTTCCTAAATCCATCGTCCGCTGGTAAATCATTACTTAATCTCAATTCTAGTTCATCCAACTGTCTTGATAAAATCTTCAATAAAGGTAATCTTTCAGTTGGGTCTATCAATCCGCATGAATCGATGGGATTTGCATTTAATGTTTTCGCTACTTGATCTTCAAAGTCTGCAATCTCCTTCATGGACCTAATTGACTGAGGGACTTGAATTGAACTTCCGGGTATACGAGAGTTCGCTATTGAAGTATTGAACTGAACAAATGCAGGGAAACCAAATACCGTAGCAATCGTTTGAGATACAACATTGCATGCGATCCATGTTTTTGCCTGCTCCTGAGCCATTGCTAGTTTTTGTTGATTGTAATTATCGGGAATAAGTTGCCCCGGTGTATGCAAACCTATACGAATCGCCTGGAATAGAGCAACACCTATGGTATTCCAAGATGAGTCAGCACTCAAAGACGATGTGATAGGCGGCCAAAATGTGTATAGCAAAAATGCTTGAACAGAGTATACGGAGCATGCATTTAATATTGGTTCATCGTCGGCAGTTGGATTATGTCTTGTGATTGGTGAAATGGTAATCTCAGCTAAAATATCTTTGACAATTGGAGATAATTGTAGTAACAAGGATTTCTGCGAAATATCATGAAATCTCCGTAACGATACAAACATTATGACCCAAAAAAGGGCTGGGCAAAGTTTATATATTGTTTCTGGGCCCATAGACACATTAACAACTGGTAAAATAGGGTGGTAGTAATTTACATACTCCATATATAGAGCCTTTATAGTATCGCTTGATAAAGATACTTTATCTAGGCTCTTCTCTTCACATTCAAGTACATGGTCAGGTATGAATATTTTCTCAAAATCAGAGTTTGATTTATCCCCACTTATATTAGCTTGTTCTGCGGGTCTTGCAATTGATGGTGTATTTGGAATAGAATTATTTGTCTCTGAAGAATTATGTGAGTATCTGGCATCATTTTGGTTATAAGGTGATACAGAGGTCGGCCAGGAATCTGGTAAACTATGCGTTCCCAGCATATTTGGATTTTCAATATGGTACTGCAGCGAGTGAGATACATTTTGTTGTTGGAGGTTATCCAATGCTTGATGCTGAGGAGAAACAGACAGCATAGGTGTCTGTTCACCCGCTAATGATGGAATCCTATCCAACAATTCCGCTGCTTGAGCAGTCGTCAATTTCTTTTTCAATTCCGAAAACTCCTTCTCTATTTGCGCTATCCTTGCACGTTTGTAAGTCCTCTTATAATCTGATTTCAAATCACATTGTAACCCTTTCTTAGAACATCTCGAACAAGGTGCTGGGTGCTTCTCATGGGCATCACATCTAGATTTTTGCTGACGGCACTCAACACACGCCATCCTCTTGGGTTTTCCATTCTTTGATGGGTTGGTTGGTGATTCTGTCCCTGTTGCAGTTGATTGACTTTGATTATTGGCATTTCCTGACTCATCCTGCAATTGTTGATTGAGCACTTGTAGCTCGTGGGACATATTCGCTATATGCGCTAAATTATGTAACGAGCTTTGCCGGAGATCATCACTCATAGTCACTTATACTGCAGTTTTTAAGTCAAGTCTAAAACTAGAGAGATGCTTTTAACTTTTAAATCTAACCTGTGGAGTTTATGAAAAAAAAAATGCTGCCGCACGATACCGAGTCTACGATGACATGAAATAATTGTATATGGGCAGACACTTCAAAGTAGAAAACACTGCCCATACTACTGGAACGCGGAAATGCACTTATTTCGATCGTTAAGTCAATCTACTTGGGATATAAGACTTCTATGGGGTTCTGTATTTATGCGGATGGCCAGTTATGGCTTGACAAACCAAGTATTAACATTATACTTGGAATCGTTAAAAGTCTCCCAAAGTAATATTGGTGTTTTCATGACTTTAACATTGATAGGTGATACCGTTATATCGTATTTCTTAACGTGGTATGCTGATAGAATAGGAAGACGTGTGGTGATGATAGCGGGGACGTTAATGATGATTGGATCTGGTTTGGTTTTTGCATACTGTTCCAATTTCATGATATTATTGCTAGCAGCGGTGGTTGGGGTGATATCTCCTTCTGGAGATGAAACTGGTCCTTTCAAGTCCGTGGAAGAAGCTTCTATAGCACATCTTACACCACATAACCATAGACCTGAAATATTTGCATTCTATGGTTTATTTGCGACAGCAGGTGCAGCTCTTGGTTCATTGGTATGTGGTCTTATTGTTGACTACTTAAACTTGAATTTGAAATGGTCATTACAGAACTCCTACAGATTTGTTTTCGTTGTATATTCTGGAATTGCAGTAATTAAGTTTATTTTTATGTCGATGTTGACAGAAAAATGTGAAATAAACAATGAGGTTGAAGAAATGTCTGAGGAATCTTCCTTGTTGGATAACAACGATATATATGAAGAAAATCGTGGACCAACGAATGTGGACTCGGCTAAACTGAAGTTTTCAGGGCTTTCTCCAAAGACTAAATATTACTTATCCAGACTCTTGGTTATTTTCATGTTGGATTCGTTGGGATATGGTTTCATGCCATCAGCATGGGTAGTCTATTATTTCAAAAAGGTTTTCGAAGTTACGGCAACTGGGTTGGGCGTCTTATTCTTCTGGACTAATTTGATCGACTCTGTTTCGTCGTTGCCTTCGGCCTATTTCGCAAAGCTTTTAGGTCCTGTGAAAGCTATTCTATTTACACAAGCTCCGTCTGCTATTTTTTTCATGCTTATAACCCTTACAAATAATTTTATTGTGGCATCTGCTCTTTTAGGGTTGTACTATTCAACTTCAACTATGGATGTTGTCCCCAGACAAGTTTTATTGACATCAATCATGCCTAAGAATGAGTTGACGAAAGTTATGGGTATTGTCAATATTGGTAAGACATTTGCGAGATGTATTGGGCCTATATTTACAGGTAATTTAGCGGAGCATGGGTTGTTGTTCGTGGGATTTTTAATTAATGGGTCTTGCGTCTTAGTGGCTGATTTGATTTTGGCTACAAACTTCCTTCAGTTAGATCATGAAATATTGAGTCAGCAAAGGATTAATTACAATATAGAATAATTGAATTATTTTGAATGCATGTAAAATAAATATATAAGTATATATATTATGTTAAAGTTATAGTCGTCTAATCATTAAATTTATTGAAGGAATTAAAATAAGAAATTCCAAACCTTCGTGTACCATGGAGCCATTCTCCTTGCTTCTCTTTCTTCGCTAAGTTCTTGTTGTAATTTTTCGACATCAGTTTCACGACGTCCACTGTCAATATCCATTGTTTCCAATGGCACGATAGTATTAATTTTTCTTGAATACAATTTATGCCCAACTAAGAAAGCCAATACAACAACCGCACCAAGATAATTTTCGAAGAAGGCTTGTGCATTGGGAGGTTTACCTAATGGGAATAATGAAATCCAAAATTGTAAGCACAAGACAACAAACAAAAGAACAGCGGAATAAACAGACCCCCAAAAACCTGTCAATGCAATATAAGGTAACTCGTCTAGCGATCTATTTTGTTTCTTCATTGCCATTCTAAATCTTATATGAGATAAATTGACAGAAAACCAAGTGAAAAGCGTAGAAAGACCTGATAAGGCCATCAACCAAGCAAACACTTCTGTCTGCTTTGGAGAGGCAGCAACAAATGATAATAAGCCGACAATTGCAGCTGCTAAAATACCAACTAAAGGTCTACCTTTACGATCGACATAATCAAAAACCTTTGGTGCTAACCCTTGTTCTGCTAATGAAAGAATTGTTCTACTAAAACCGTAAACGGATGAGTTACCAATTGCAAGTAAAGAAATGAGAACAATCACATTAAAAATAGATGGTAACACCTTGATCCCACCATTCTTAATTGCAATCACGAATGGAGATGCAGAAGAATCTGATGAATTACTACCAATTAATTCGGGAGAATCATAAGGGACCAAAAACCCAACTAATGTTAACGTTATCATGTAGAAAAGCAATATTCTCCAAAATACCTGTTTGATTGCCGTTGGTAACACGATTCTAGGGTTGCCTGCCGATTCAGCAGCAGTTAAGCCAACAAGTTCAGTTCCTGCCAATGAATAAGTTGCCGTGATTAAAACACTTACAACACCCTTAAAGCCAGTAGCAAACGCACCCGGGTTATGCCAGTATTTTGCTCCGATAAATCCTTTGTCGCTGCCACCACCACCGCAAATAAGAATAATAGCCAAAATGTTAAAGCCAATAATTCCAATAACTTTTATTACAGATGCAATGAATTCGGCCTCCCCGAATCCTTTGTTACCACACAAATTCAATCCAATAATAAGCACATAAAATATTGCAACCCATGCAACAGAGTTGATATCCGACTTCCAGAAATTTATAGTCATGGAAGAAGCAACCAATTCTAAAGGAAGTACAACCACCCAGAAGATAGCGTAATTCCACCCCACTGCAAAACCCCACGATGGATCAACAAATCTTGTGGCATATGTAGAAAATGACCCCGAAATAGGAAACAAGGCTGCCAACTCTGCTAAAGACTGCATTGTACAGTAAAGAAAACTAGAAACGACCCCCCATGCAATGAGCAAACTAGCCGGCCCGTTAGTCAAGGCTTGCCCCACACCTATGAATAACCCCAGCCCAACGCAACCTCCTATGGCAATCATTTGTAACTGACGTTTCTTCAAACTCTTTGTTAAGTCGTTATTGGCTGTGTTGTGAATTGCTTTCTCTAAGTCATCTAATGGTCCATCATCGGCATGATGTGATTTTTCGGCCTTCTTGAACGAGTTTGCAAATTTTTTCCATTTACCAGTCTCGTTGCACAGTACCTCACTGGAGTAATACTTATCGGTATCACTTGCTTTAGATTTTGTATCTTCCATGCTGACCGAAGACATTTTGCAGAAGAAATTACAATTTGATAACCAACTGATGGCATTTAAACTTATATATGAACTTTTTTCATACTCCGGTACAGGCATAATTTTCACGGCAATTTTTTTTTAAACGGCAAGGTTCTTTTTGTATACAGGGCCTATCAAATGTGCTGCAAAACCGTTATAAAAATGGCTTAATTGTTCTCAATTTCCTTCTACGAAAAGTCTATTTGGTAGCTATCTTATTTCTCTTCCTTATCTCTATCTCTATTCCCTCTTTTGATCGTGGTTGATTTCATGAAAATCGATAGTTTGGTTTTTGCGGTCTTGACTCGACTTCTAGAATGACGCATGGAAGTCGGCGGGTCACATTTCTTTTTGGACCACACATATGGACATACAAAAAAATTGTGACTAATATGTCACCTACATTCTTGAATACTACCATGTAGAGTTTGTCATCAAATTCTACCCAATTCAAGTAGACAAGGGTGCTCGATCAGGAATGGTTGCAGGTGGCAGAATTGGGGCGCGATTACGCCCTGATAGGGTTCCTCCGCAAATACCGCACAAGCGGACCTGTTGACAAAAACAAGAGAATTTATAAAACGAAATTTTCTATAATCTCATATAGGCAAGTGTTAGAGTGGTGGAGAAGCCATTTCCATAGTATGTTATCTGCAGACAAAATGGACAAAAATAGTTAATGGAAGATAGCAAACTCAATACCGAAGTAGAAAGTATCAAATACTCATATCTTGAAATATCGCAACATCAATACCGAAACATGTGCGCCATTATTGGTTTCGGAGGATGTTCAAACACTTGAATGATCTAGAGGATGCTTGTAGTCGAATTGGTCGAGGTTTACTACAAAACGTACCGTCTGCCGAATTACGAAATTGGTTGCACGTGCAGCAACTTCTCGGAAGTAAGAAGTGATGATAGATAAGTGTAAATGCCGGACTTGTTGTATCATATACTAGGAGATATATGATTTAAGTAGTATAATCGACAATTGAGTATTAACAATGTCAAGTTCTTTGAAATTCCGCACAACTAATTCACCAGCAAAATTGTTAGAGATCTATTCCCTTTGCGGGACAGAATGGGGTGGTAAATTAAGTCCACAGCAATTTGGAGAGGTTAATACAAAGAACCATTTACGTAGCATTGAGGAAGGTCAAAAGCCTGACAGTTTCTACTATGAAGATGAAGAAACTGGGAAAGTTGTGGCAACAGCCACAGTTAGTAGGGTCAAGGGGTTTTATAAGGATGCAGACAGATCGCTGGCAATCTCATCAATGCCCGATCCTGGTTTGTTTGGTGTCAGGAACGTCACCTTCTTGTTTGTTTCTTATGTTTTTACCCATAAAGACTACAGAAAAAGGGGGTTGGCTGGTAGTCTTATTGAGAAGGTAATTGAGTATACAGAAGAAAAAATAATACAAGAACACGTTGAACTGAGTGATCCTAAAAAGAACGATAGTTTCAAGAATATGGTTAACAATGATGGGAAGGTTGATAAGCAGTTAGCTGACTATTATTTAGGTAAACAATATTTCTGGGCTCTTTACTCAGGTGTGCAAACCTACTACAAAAAATTTGGTTTCAAACCTTATCCCTTAGAATTCTATAAGGTGCCAACTTCCATTTTGTCCGAAAGCCAAGACAGTTTAGTTAAAAATCTTATAAACAAGGCAGAAACTAATGATCCAAGTACAACTGGAAAACACTTGAGATTGTTACATGGATCAAAAAAACAGGATCAAGAATTGATTCAATTCATCTTTCAAAATAAGGAGTTGGAAATTTTGACTGAATTAAATAAGCTGATCTTTCATTCAGAATTAGCCGGTAGCCATAAATCGTCCTCTTCACTTACGAATTTGTCGAGCGTCTTACAAATGTCTAAGTTGGGATCTAACAATGCGTTATCGTCGATAACTGAGACGAGTGCAAATAAGGCTGAAGATAAGCCGCTTAGGAGAAAATCGTCAATCCACCAACTGTCTGTCCCAAAAATAGCATTCAAGCCAGATTATAGTAATTTTTTGAGGTTAGTCTCAGGTGAACAAGCTACCGCTAAAGTGATTGGGTCTGAAGATGCTATTAAATTTACTGATATTCAGGGTGCGATTTTCACAAATGATTTACAACAAAAGTCATATTATATTATTTGGTGTAACTACAAGTTGCAAAAATTGTGTATTCTTGGAATGGGAGAATTAAAAATGGATATGTTTGCTAATTTAGCTGATCCTACCGGTACGGCTCCTCGGAGTCGTCGTGGTTCTTCCTTTGGTGGCATTAATGAATTAGGTGGATTTAATTTCCAAGATTTAGACATTTTACTTAATGTTGCATGTCATGTGGCAAAGAATAGACCTATCCCTGATCACGAATCTATTTATGTTTCGGTTAACGATACGCCATCAAACATTCCAGCCCCAGTGTTGCATGACTACTTCTTGAATTATTTGCCTAAAAAATTTGAGAATGTCAATTCACAGAATGATGAGAC
This sequence comes from Debaryomyces maramus, assembly GCA_030583545.1. Lineage (NCBI taxonomy): Eukaryota > Fungi > Ascomycota > Pichiomycetes > Serinales > Debaryomycetaceae > Debaryomyces > Debaryomyces maramus. The sequence goes on from JAJMIL010000002.1 coordinate 1,148,017, forward strand.
ATCCCAAAAATCTACAAGGGTTGAATTCATGACTGATGCTGATACGCAATTAGGCCTTTTGCCAATGATAAAGAAGTTTGGGTCCACTTCTTCGGAATTTGAATTAGATTGGAACTCAAGTGGTGTTTGGTCCTGGGCTTAGACCAAGCAGCATGGCTTTTAAAGCTTAATAGGTCCATAGACACATTTATATTCAATATATGTATGCGTTTGTTTTTAGTGTAAGACTTGTAAAAATATTAGATCAAAAAAAAAGAACCCACGGCGGGAGTCGAACCCGCAATCTTTTGATTAGAAGTCAAACGCGTTAACCATTACGCTACGCAGGCGATTAGTTGTCACTAAATTTTGTTGAATATATATTACAAACTCATGACCTCAGAACTCTTATCACTATACACTATCATCAGTCTACAGACCCTGAATATCAGAAAATTTAATGATCTATATAATACATTATTTATAATCTTCTCTATAGACTTCCAATTCGCAGACCATATGAGTCCGTAATTCCCCATGCACAAGCATGATTCAAAATACTTATTAATTTACATATTTTTTCCAAAAATAGTTTAGGTCTTGCAGAGCGGAAACTTTGGTAATGGAGAAAGCAAAAAAATCTCCTAAAACAACATATCCAATGTACAACACACACACATAGCGGCCAAACAACCCATCAAACAATTTTGCGAGCCCCCATGCAGCTGCTGTTGAACGTACATTGGTTGTTGCTGTTGGTAGTATCCCCCTTGTTGTGGTGGATATCCTTGTTGGTACCCTCCACCATATCCTTGTTGTTGGTATCCTCCTTGTTGGTATCCTCCTTGTTGGTATCCTCCTTGTTGGTGTCCACCACCGCCAAATCCGCCAAGTCCGCCGAACCCTCTATCTTGTTCTCCTTGGCCATACGATGGTTGAGCCTGAGCGACGTATCCACCGGAACTGGCATTATTACTTTGCGACCAATTTGGAGGAGCTCCCGTTGGGGGCGCATAAGAATCCTGCGCTTTATTATAAGACATCTTCCGTGCTTGTTCTGAAACTAATTTAATATCCCAAAAGGTAGTCCAAACTTGTTATTCTTATAAGGAGGAAGTGTTTGCAATGCCCGGACAAGAAAAAGTGAATGTGTGACGATAGTAGTGCATATACCGAAATGCAAAAAGGCTAACCTTACAGAACTATTCAATCATTACTACATCTAGTAGGAGTATAAGCCATTCCTAAGGTGGACGTGAAAGTACCCAGTGTGATATATTCCAAGTTTTATATAATCGTATGAAATAAATAATGAGTATCTATAAATACAATCATGTGTAAATATATAATCGTATAATGATAAACCGATTCTAATAAAGATATCTAAAGTTAGGACTCTTGTCACCAGCTAAAAGTTTAGCCCTGTCGTCCAATGAATTAAAGTCATCAATATAGGCTTCAGATTTCTTGTTGTTATTTAATCTGTACACCGCAAAGAAATAAAGAAGCATCATCACGATTGCAAAAGCCACTGCCGCGAGTGAAACACTCAAACCAGGCTTATAAACAGGTGCGTCCTTCTTCAAAAATATGAAAGTAGCGATAATTCCTCCTATATTTCCGAACCCAATTTGCCATGCTGTACCCACAGATTTTCTTAGATGGCCTCCGAAGTTCAAAGAGGACCAACAAACTAATAATGGCATAGCAGTGTATAAACCTGAAGCGGTTAAGAAACAACCGGCATAACGAGCGGTGGGGCTTGCGGTTTCGGCAAGAATCAACGACAAGCCGATAATGGCAAGAATGCAGGCTCCAATTGCATAGGGTAACCTTACCCTGGTTTTATCAGAAATAAAGGATACTACGTTAATCAAGCCGAATGCTGCCAACCACGGATATACTGAATGTTGGTTAGCATTTTCAGCTGTATATCCCATTTGATTAATAATAGTGGCTGCGAAATACGCATAGCCATATGAGGGAATAATGAGGCCAAAATATGCTAAAGCAGGTAGCCAGATGAGATAATCCTTAAAACATTTAGCCACATCCGTTAATTTATTCTTAATCTCAAATCCAGATTCTGCACCCGAGTAGATTGCCAATTTTTTTTTAAGAAACTTCTTTTCATTTTCATTCAAGAATCTTGACTCTTCTGGGAAATCTGCCACTGTTAAGAAAAGAATAACTGCACCCCCACATGTAATAATACCGTCAATAATGAAAATCCATTGCCATGCCAGCAATCCATGACTACCGTCTAAGCCCTTGATCCTATACGCTATTGCTCCACTAGCAGCACCGGCTAAACAGGTCACCGAAAAGAAGCCCGAGAACCGCCTTTGGGCTTCTGCCTTTTGATAGTATGTTGAAAGAAGATAAAATAAACTAGGGAACGTCGACGCCTCTGCCATACCGATCAAAAATCTACAGGCTGCAAGACCCCCAAAGTTAGTTACAAATCCCATCCCTATCGAGACAGCCCCGAACGCAAGAATGCACGAACTCAACCATATATGCGGGCGTACAAACTTGATGGTGTAATTCGAAAGAACTTCGAAAAATATGTATGGCACAAAAAACAATGTCAATGCGGTATTGTACTGGTTCCCCGTTAACTTTAAATCTTCAGCAAGCCCATAGAGTTTAGCATTGGAGATGTTCACCCTATCCAAAAATGACAAAAAATACAAGAAGCAGAACGGTGGCACCACACATAAATCTATTTTCATCATTAGTTTCCTGTGGTTTATCCCGTACTCCTGAGCTAATTTTTCGACCTGTTCGTCTGGGGAACTCTTAGACACGAGTGACTCTTGCGAACGAACCGCTTCTTCTTCTTTATCCACGTAATATTCCTTCCCGTTGCTCATACTGTCACTTTTATAGCGAATTGACTCTACTTCCTTGATATAAAATCTCTTTCATATATTTAATTGTATATGTTCGTCAACATATTGTGGAGTCAACTCAATTCCACCTGCCGGAGAAAGTACGCCTGTAACGGAATACTATATATTCCGCATACAAATTACTCGGTAATAAAGCGGTTAGTGATAGACTAATCTCGTAAAAACGGGCCGAACATTTAGAATTTGGTTCCAGCAGACTGGCGTCTACACAATCTGGTATGGATTTTACATTGCCTAATTGGGTGGATGAAGTAAAACTATCGATAAAAACCTTTTCTGCTATGTGCAGGATATTTGACCATCAGAGGATTCCAACCCGGGGTATTAAGATGGTCTAGCAGCACCAAAAACGATGATCCAAGCAAACTCGCGGTAGAAAGCGCTTGTCAAAGACGAACCAGATACACTGTGCAAGTTTTGTTGCAAAATCTCTGGTATTTTACCCATATACTGACATCATTGAATGCCCATAGTACCTGAGTATGCAAAGTCAAACCTTATGAGATTGCACACCGTAGACACACAAAAAAGCAAATCAGAAGCCGTATGAGCAGTTATTTTGACCTCAGCTAGTACCTCCCGTTGTTTCGAGTGATTTACCACCCATATTCCCCGTAGACATAGTATGGGCCAGATGTAGATACCTCGACCCTGGCTCCAACGTGTATTCTGTTAGGGCCCGCACCCTCGCAAAATTTCCTAATAAGGCAAGTATGCTGAAAGCTTCCGCACTTATGCAACTAAACTCAAATATTTCAGTACGCGATCGGACCGGGTAACCACTGAAAATTTTCAGAGTTGATAGGCTTGGTGGTTCCAGAGACGAAAGTTTCACATCAAAGTTTGTAGTAGTTGAATTAACAGTACCCATATAGAGTTTTCAACTTACACTTCATATCAACATAGTAGGAAACATGTCTGACGTCGAAGAACAACAACAACCAGTTGTCCAAGAAGAATTACAAGTCGTTGAATTGGCCACCCCAATCCCAACTGACGTCCAAACTGCTCAACAAGAAGTTAAATTATTTAACAAATGGTCTTTCGAAGACGTTGAAATTAAGGATGTTTCCTTAGTTGACTACGTTCAAATCAGACAACCAGTTTTCGTCCCACACACTGCTGGTAAATACGCTACCAAGAGATTCAGAAAGGCTCAATGTCCTATCCTCGAAAGATTGACCAACTCTTTGATGATGAACGGTAGAAACAACGGTAAGAAATTGAAGGCTGTTAGAATCATCCAACACGCTTTAGAAATCGTCCACGTTTTGACTGAACAAAACCCAATCCAAGTTGTTGTTGACGCCATTGTTAACTCCGGTCCAAGAGAAGATTCTACCAGAATTGGTTCTTCCGGTACCGTCAGAAGACAAGCCGTTGATGTTTCTCCATTAAGAAGAGTCAACCAAGCTATCTCCTTGATCACTACCGGTGCTAGAGAAGCTGCCTTCAGAAACATCAAGACTATTGCTGAATGTTTAGCTGAAGAATTAATCAACGCTGCTAAGGGTTCTTCTACCTCTTACGCTATCAAGAAGAAGGATGAATTAGAAAGAGTTGCCAAATCTAACCGTTAAGATGGAAATCCCTTCTTGTGTATTTTTATCTTATCACGTCTTTATAAAGTCATTATTTTTTTTGTATAGTTAATGTATAAAAAAGAAGTTATTAATTGAAATATATTGTGATAATAATTGAATGCTATGTAAATGTATAAATGTTGATCAATTAGAAGTTCTGGATGCAACCTAGATGCTCTGAGTCTAAACCCGGATAGGATAGAACATGCGTATAAAGAAACGTACTATTGTTCGGTCCAATAGCATCTCATATCTTTGTATTCTACCGTCCAAGACTTCTATTTCGCTGTTGTTTTCCTCTTCGGTGGACTTCTCTAAATCGCTGGTTTTTAAATACCTGTGCGTCCGAGTTTTAATTTTGGTTATTCCCTGCTTTGCACTTGATAACCGGGCTTTAAATGTTCTTCTCACTAACCATTCTCTAATAACTAATAATAGTAGTAAAGCTGTAAAGAAGCAACAACCTGTGAATATTTGGGTATTTAGGAATGGCCTGGTACTCTTATTATCTTTAATGGCCAAAGCAATGACTTCTGCTACTAAGCAGAATATCGAGACTACGATATTAAGTCCAGACCAAGCAGCTGGTAATTTTTCAGGTGCGTCTAGGATATCTGCTGCTAAAGGTTGGCACATTAGACTACCAATACCAATAATCATGCCTAATATAATTGAAAATACTGCAATTGATGCAAATGTACTAGCATTGATCCAAAATCCCCACAACAAGATTGAAATCACTAAACATGAAATCGATGCTAAGTTATTCCTGCCAATTCTATCGGCAAGCATACCAAGCGACGGACGCCCTACGACTTGACCTGCGTTTAATAAGGCTGTAATAGTAGAACCAGAATGTACTGAAAGTCCTACCAGTCTCGAATATGCTGCCATGGAAAATAGCATTACCATATATCCCAATAATGCCACTGAAAACCAGAGAGCAAGCAACACTAGTGGATAGCAGTTGAATACACTAATATCGAATACAATCTTGAAATTTTCCTTTATAAACTGTCGACTTAAAGTTGTGGAATATGGCAACGCTTTGTAATTTCTGGGTTTTATTAAAGAAATCGCAACTAATGATACCACTAATGTAACAATTCCACACATTCTCAATGCCCATTTTTGGTCTCCTGTCGTCTGTATTAATTTATTTACACTTAATGAAAAGGTCAACCCACCAAGACCAGCGCCTGACACAGCGATTCCAAAAGCAAAAGCTCTATGCTTCTTAAAGTATGTCGGTAAAATAAGTGTAGGGGGTATGTAGATCATGACGAACGATACACCAATTAACACCCCCTGTGTCAAATATAACTGCCAAAGTTTCGTTGCAAACGATGCTAAAATATATCCACATGTTTGTACCACAATCCCTGTATAACAAAGGGTATAGAATCCGAAAACCTTGTAAGCTAGCACACTAAATGGCGCCAAACCCTGCGCTAAAAATACAACAATTCCACCTATTAATGCATAATCGTATTCACTAGCACCAGCAAACTTCCCCGATGACAAGTAATAGTTCAAGAAGACTCCATACCCAGCATTAGAACCCCAAGTCGAGAAAATTGCAAACATGGTACATATAGCGACGACCCATCCATATCCTCCATCTGGTGGCTCATCTTCAAATTCTTCTATGACATCCTCATGCTCATCTTCCTTATCATCAAAGTCCTTGCTTCCCTCGACCCCTGCGCATTCTTCGTCATGTCGAGTACTGTTTTTCGATACCAAATCTAGCTGTGAAACTAATATGTGCTCGGGATCAGGCCTATCCCTGTATTCCTCAAACTCTGCATGATCCTGCTGACGATCATCCCAGATACCGCTCAAAATACGCGACAATTCTGATTGGTTGGATTTCGTTCTTCTTATACTATTGGTACCAGAGCTAGCATTAGTCGTAATAGCTTTCAAAGTATACCGCTCATTCCTAATTGAGTCGTTTGTAATATGAGATTCTGTATCACTATATGTTTTAGTTTCCTCTTCAAACACCTCACCTTGTGACATAATACTCTTTCTCTAACGAAGTAGTCGAACACTATTCCTTATTTAAAATTAAATAAGATCCATTATATACAATTTTATATCTAAAGTTAGTCTGACTAATAAGATGAAAAAAACCGTGCGGCTTTAAGATCTTGCCCCATTTGGCTAGTCGCTGCACCAGATTCAAAATAGCAAAAACCTGGTTTCTATTTGAACCAGAATCCTCACGAAGAGTGAAAAACTAGCTACTATAAGTATAAGTACACATATCTCATAGTATCCGCCTAAAGAGGTATTTTATGAGAGCTAGATGCTTCTGTCAATTGGTAAAATTTGTTTTCGCAGTCAAAGTACAGCTAAGAAGCTGTGGTTCATTTAACAGCCATTAGTCCAAAATTAACATGTTACCATTTGTTCGTTGTGTTTCGCCATCCACCACAATGATATGTTATCTTGAAGGGCCAAAACTTGAGGATCTTGAAGGTTATGGAGTGTAGCAGATCACATAAATTTACTTTATATCTCTTGAGAATATTTAATAGGTTCCCTTGAAAGACTTAAACACTGTACTATTTTCAAATAAGGACTTGTGTTTGAAAATGAAAATTACATTAGAAATATATATTCATCTGTATGTATCACAACTTTTTTTAAAATTTATGGTTTCTTGCAAAATATCCATGAAAATCTAGAAGTCTCGAAATTCAATAGAAACTTTTAACTATTCATTGAAGCAAAGCCGTTAGCATGTACTGTTTATCAAAATAGTATACAAATACAGAAGTATATGGACATAGTCCTTGTTTTATTCTTGTAATTGTTCTGGTTAAGTGCAACCAATTCTGTCTGCCAAATTCGCACGGGCACGCATTTCGATATCATTATGACCCTGATAGCAGAAGAATCACGGATTGTATTACAAAAACAGTATCCCATACAGCTAATTATATTATTGGCCATAGTAGGTGTAACCATTAGTAGAAGCTGTGTTGTTATAATGTCTGGTGCATCGGATTTTTTATCTAAAGGTATAGATCTCGTTCAAAACGCTATTGATGCCGATACGGCGACAAGGTATGAAGAAGCTTATAAGCTCTATTACAACGGGTTAGACTATTTGATGTTGGCAATAAAATACGAGAAGAATCCAAAGTCGAAAGAACTTATTAAATCGAAGTTTACTGAATATTTAACCAGAGCCGAGCAATTGAAGGACCACTTGGAGAAACAATCAAAGTCCAATTTTGCCGAGGGATCTGCATCTGATGGATCTACGAAGGCAAAGAAGTCGGGAGAGGGAGATGATGATGATACGAAGAAGTTGAGAGGGGCATTAGCGGGTGCCATATTGTCGGAGACGCCAAATGTGAAATGGGAAGACATTGCGGGATTGGAGAGTGCCAAAGAGGCATTGAAAGAGGCCGTTATATTGCCCGTGAAGTTTCCTCAGTTATTCACGGGAAACAGAAAACCCACATCTGGTATTTTGCTATTCGGTCCTCCAGGTACGGGAAAATCATATTTGGCAAAAGCAGTTGCCACGGAGGCCAAATCAACATTTTTCTCCGTTTCATCATCTGATTTGGTTTCCAAGTGGATGGGTGAGTCAGAAAGATTAGTGAAGCAATTGTTTACTATGGCTCGAGAAAATAAACCATCTATTATTTTTATTGATGAAGTTGATGCATTGTGTGGTCCTAGAGGTGAAGGGGAAAGTGAAGCGCTGAGAAGAATTAAAACTGAATTATTAGTGCAGATGAATGGTGTGGGTAATGACTCTGACGGTGTATTGGTTTTAGGGGCAACTAATATTCCATGGCAATTAGATGCTGCAATAAGACGGAGATTCGAGAGAAGAATTTATATTCCATTGCCTGATTCAGAAGCAAGGGCCCGGATGTTTGATATCAACATTGGTACGGTTCCTTGCGAATGTTCTACTCATGATTACAAAATGTTGGCCGATATGACAGAAGGATATTCTGGTCACGATATTGCTGTGGTCGTAAGAGATGCATTGATGCAACCTATCCGTAAAATTCAACAAGCAACGCATTTCAAGTCAGTAACTGGTGAAGATGGAACCGAGAAATTGACGCCATGTTCTCCTGGGGACGAGGGTGCAAAAGAAATAAGCTGGCAAGATATCGGGACCGATGAATTACAAGAACCTGATTTGACAATTAAGGATTTTATTAAATCTATTAAGAATAATAGACCTACGGTCAATACTGCGGATATTAGCAACCATATCAAATTTACAGATGATTTTGGTCAAGAGGGAAATTGAACTATCTATCATCGCTGTAGATTTCATGTAAATATATATACATATATTTTGAAGAACTATACAGTCTTATAATACATTCTAACTTTTTGAATTAAATAAAGCATCTAGTAAAAACTCAATCTTCATCGATTCTCATTGGAGATCTCGATCTTTCCCTATCTCTAGTACTAGTTCTTGATCTGCTTCTACTAGCAAATAAGTCCTCCTCGTCCCTATTGCTGCGCGATTCTCTGGAAGACTGTCTTAACTTATCAGCAAATAAATCCTCTTCTTCGTCTGATTTGCGATCGCGGCGACGATTTTGGTAAGACTCTCTCAGTCTATACGGTTTATTCTTACGTGGCTTTCTTTCTGGTTCACCGTGAAGCAAATAGTAACGAGAGAAAGCACTGGCATTCTTTACTTTCCTATCTGATTGGAACGATTGCCTTACATATAACACAATTGCGCTATCATCTTCATCCATTCCCGCATCATGCTCTTGTATATTTTCTTCAGAATTATCATTGACCGAAACTCCTAGTCTGTTAGACAAGTTCTGTTGTTTACGGAATTCGATAACAGGCGCATATGGTTTGGTTTCTCTTTCTTGAATTGCGTCTTGGATTTTCTGTTCGTCACTGAGATCTTCTTCAACATTTGGGTTGGAGGATAAAGAAATCGCTTTCAATGCGCTGTATGCATCTTCCATAGTTTTAAAAGATACATTTACTGAACTATCGTTAATCCATTGGGTTCTAAATGTTATTTGCTCGTCAATCGGTAATGGTTCATAGACAGTCTTGGTAGATGCCTCGTCTTGGCCTTCGATTTGCTCTTGTTCTTCGTGGCTATTGTAATTGAGATAGTAATCGATGAAGGCTTTTATATCCTCAGTCGACAAACTATCAACTCCACGAATATGTAATGCTTCTGGTCTTAAAGTTTCAGTTTGGTTATTTACCTGAACTTCGACAGCTTGTTCTTGCAACTTAGTTTCTCTTGCTTTTTCATCGTCCAAGGTCTTGGTTAATAAACCACCATATGGTGCAGGTTGGGGCCCACTCATCTTTTATCTTTATATTTTTATAGTAGTATAGTAGCTAATTAATTTTCATGTCGATTATGTATTTCGCGTAATTTGATAAACTATGGACGCTCTACTAAAACTAGACTTTCCGACTTCTATTAGCCAGTAATTAATTAATTACTATTTGTATATATAAAGATACAAATTGACATTATCCAGCAGATGCAATGCTGTTGATTCAGTTGTCAATTTGAAAGATTAGTGCAACTTGTAAACAAGTTTCAGGCCAATCATGAAGTCTTACATCAAAATGACTCCTTGGCTTATTGTGCCTCGGTTTGTCACTAGCATCAGATGTAGACAGAATATCCCTGGGGTCTATGAGGCAATTTACTGGGAAACACCTGAATCTACGAAAAATGGATTGGCTCATCACTTCAATTTTCTTCTTCCATCTTTGTATCTACCTCATTTTCACCATCTTTGGTTCCTTGGGTATCTTCTCTCACAAATAAGACATTATTACATCTGATGAATATCTCACCAATGAGTTCTTCTTTCTTTTCGTCGTCCTCGTAGATAACTTCATACGTCTTGTCCAATTGCAAATTCATATAATTGTCAATAGAGACCAATATGCCCTTATATTCCGTTTTATTCCACTTTAACCTTACGATCACGGGTTTATCGACTAGAGTTTTCAAGAATGGCTTTGGATTAATTGGTTGGAACTAGTATGGTTAGTAAATGCTCTTAGTTTTGTTCGTAGATATGATGCCTAAAAAAATCACAAATATTCAAAATTTCGAACACCAAATACTTCTCAATCAATTAAGATACATACACTTGACATGGTTATATTCAATACGTTGTGTAGTTGTAGATTTAACGTAGTTATTGGACAATAGTACTGTTGTTTGTATGACATTAAAAAACCACGATGGAAATATGTGCAGTACTGAAAATACCATCAACAGATTTCACAACACGTAGATTAGTGATGGTTCTGGGGTTATTTAGGGATAACATATTATATACTAAGAAAATGGACAAATTGACATTGGTCTTCTGTATTGGAGCCCTCATACGATTCGGAATACCTACATTTTTACCTCAGGTTACCACGAATTTATCATCAGTTATAGAAATATCGACCCCGTTAAATTCTTTCAAGTCATTACAAGAAGCATTTTATTATTTACAACACGGAATTAATCTATACGATGGAGGAGTCAACCATCACCCACCTTTATTGGTTGTTTTGCTCAATTTAATCAACGAATACTTGCCAAAGGATATTGCCAGAATAGCATTCAATGCGTTGTACACAGGGATTGATTTGTTGATTGCATCCAGGCTAATTCAGATAAACAAATGGTACAATAGCCATGCAAACCGTGGGAGAATCCAACAAGTTAAGGGGTTTGATAGCGACTTGATTGCGGCGTTTTACTTATTCAACCCGCTTATTGTCTTGACCAATTTGTCACACTCAACTTTATGCTTCACATTGATGATGATAACAGAATCCATATACCAATTAGCGATACTGAAGAACTTAGCCAGAAGCATGATTGCAATTGCAACTGCGAGCTACCTTTCGTTTCGCCCGATCTTTTTGACGATTCCACTTTTGGGGTTGGCCCATTCGTTGAACAGAGATTGGAAGATGGTCTATTCGCACGGAGTTTCAGTCTTCCTCGTAACATATGGATTATTCATATCAACATCGTTTGTCATGACATCCTCATGGCAGTTTATAGACCAATGCTATGGAATTATTATCAAATTCAATAAGATCAGTCCGAATTTGGGACTCTGGTGGTACATCTTCACAGAAATGTTTGATTTCTTCACCCCATTCTACGTCGGGGTGTTCAACTTATACTCAGTGGTATTTGTGATCCCATTGACCCTAAGACTCTTTGAATTTAACCACAAGTCAAGCAAACCGATCGGCGACGCCTTTTTGGCCATAGTCACATCATACTTATGGCTTTCGTTCACAAATTCATACCCATCAGTCGGAGATCTCGGGTTTGCATTGTCGTTATTGCCAATATTCCAATCTACAGTCATTCCCCACTGTAAGTGTCTTTTCATATCCAGTTTAACCCTTTTGGTGGGCTTACTTTTGTCTCCCATTTTCTACTATTGTTGGATCGTCTTAGGTAACGGAAACTCTAATTTCTTTTACAGTATCAGTTTGGTTTGGGGTGCAGTTCACGGCTTGCTACTTATAGATTTGGTTTGGGGCAAATTGACCTACGATTACATCACTATAAACGACGTCGCTCCAGAAAAGGTTTCAAAATTACGCCTTGCCCAAATTTAAGCTTTCTTCTCACATACACACCATATTTAGAGTCTCTAATACAGTTATATATATCTCCTATACTTCCTTCTCGTAGCTAAACACTGGTTCCAAGTATACCAATTTACTTTTGCACGTGACACAAAAATCTGCCAATCAACAAACGAGAATTTTTCATTTCGAATGAAAAGCTCACTTAAAGAATTATACCAACAATTGAATTTGGTTAAGTATATTAATTTACCAATTAAACAAATAATATCATGTTGTCTCGTGTATCTGCTCGTTCTTATAGTTCTGCTGCCCAATCTATCAAATTAACTGCTAGAGAAGCCCCAGGCAACTTGTCCACCTTGTCGGTTGTTGTTAACAACGCAGGTGCTAAAGTTGGCAAATCAGGTGTAGCCCATTTGTTATCGAAATACAACTTCTTGAATACTGAAGTCAAGTCAGCATTGAGATTCACCAGAGAAAGCGAATTATTGGGGGGTATCGTTAGCTCGAAGGTCACCAGAGATTCCATTGTTTTAAATACCCAATTTTTGAAGGAAGACTTGCCATACTTCGTTGAAGCCTTAGGTAACGTTTTGACCAAAACTTCTTTCAGAGATCACGAATTTGTTGAAACCGTGTTACCATCCACTTTAGCTGAAACTGCTAATGCCCAATCATCCAATGCTTTCAAGGCCTTTGAATCGTTACACGAAATTTCTTTCAGAAAGGGTTTAGGTAACCCATTATACTATGACGGTACCACAAAGGTTAGCGTTGAAGAAATCAAACAATTTGCTTCCGAAGCCTACAACACCTCCAATGTCTCTGTTTTCGCATCTGGTGTTAACGAAAATGACTTAAACCAATTCATCAACGAATCAGCATTTTCCGCTTTACCATCTGGTGCTTCTAAGTCCACCCCAGTTGAGCTTTTCAACGGTAAGGAATCCAGAATCAGAGCTGCTGGTGGTTCTGTCGCTTTAATTGGTGTTCCAATCAAGGCTGCCGACTTTGCCAAATATGAAGTCTTATCCGCTGCCGTTGGTTCTTCACACTTACCAGGCTCCTCAGCCCCATTATCCAAGATCCCAGGTGCTATCTCTAAGGTTGTCAAGCACCAAGATGCTGGTTTGTTTGTTGTCTGCGTTTGTAACTCTGATGCTTCCGTGGTTGCCCAAGGTATTAAAGAAGCCAAGAAGGCCATCCAATCCGTTTCCTCCACAGATTTATCTGGTGCTACCAAGTCTGCTGAATTAGCAGTTGCTTTACAATCTACTTTTGAAGCCCCATTAGACTTCAAGATTGATGCCTCTGCTGCTAAGCCAGCCAAGTTCGACCAATTCAACTATGTTGCTGTTGGTAATGTTGATGTCTTACCGTACGCCAATGAATTATAAAGAGTTTAATTAAATTGAAACTCTTCTTTCATTCTTTGGTTTCCATGTGCATATTTTATAAAGATTCAAAATAATTAAAAGATGAAGAGAAAGTTGTGTTGACGATTTGTATTGTTTTCATATAGAGGAGACGAACTCAAGTACTAATCCTTGGGTTATCTTTTTTTATAAGGTAAAAAAACCCTTTTATATTTTTATTTAATTTATATTCTATCTAGTTTTTCCTTTATCTGCTTTATTACTGTTTAATATATTTATTAAAATGTTATTTATGATATTGGTATTATCAATTAAGTCGTGCGAAATCAAACATATAGTGAAAAAATTTAGACGATTCAGATATGATGATGTATGGAAAAGGGTGTACTCGGATTATAACAAGAAATAATTCTACAGTAGATAAAATAATTATAATGTCAGACTTAGAAGAGAACGCTTATAACGAGGGGGCGGAAAACTTTGATGATTTCGAACAACCAGATCATTTTTCAGAAGAAGAATTCAATGAGCCAGTAGAAAATGACACCACCAATAATGGTGATGTTGAAATGAAGTCAGCAGATGGCAGAACTATCATAAATGGTGGAATGGGCGAGGAGCCACAGCCTAGGGCCAAGAGTGCAAGGGAGTTGGCAGTGCCAAAGGAACAAAGAACAACTACGCCATATATGACCAAATATGAAAGAGCAAGAGTATTGGGAACAAGAGCATTACAAATCTCACTTAATGCACCAGTTTTGGTTGATATCGAAGGTGAAACAGATCCATTACAGATTGCTATGAAAGAGTTGGCTCAACGAAAAATACCTTTGGTTGTTAGAAGGTATTTACCAGATGGGTCGTTTGAAGATTGGGGGTGTGATGAGTTGATTATTGACCACTAATTTGGTTCGGGCTCCGTGTCAGACAGTTTTATTACGGGCGCTTCGTGCCCTATTTGTTTCATAAAAGTGCTTATCGTTACTAAAAGTTGCCTCTCTTGCTTCATTTGCATATTACAATAGCCGTTTATAAAATATTAATAAATGTACATTACTAGAAACTAACCACGTAGTTCTGACTGCTGCTATTCAGTCTATATAAGCATCCATCCATTTTGAGGCTTGGAAAACCTTTTTACCATCGATTTGTTCTTTTACGAACCCGTCGACCATGCTATCAAACGTGGACCTCGACAACCTATGATCACCTGAACCAATATCCCCTAATTGCACTGAACAACACGCTTCCTTTAGTTTCTCCACATCAACCATAAAGTCCTCACTATCTTTGCTCTCCGAAAATACTTTTAAGGCTCTGCTAATGGTTTCCCTGTCTTCGAATTGCAGGAGTTCTTTAGCCATGATATTCAGGAATTCGGTAAAATTTATACCTTTTTCCTTTTTCAGGGAAGGTTCATCTGATGTTAACATATCATCCAACTGCTTATCCGTTGGTGCTTTCATTCCCAAGGTTCTATATAAGTTAGTTAAATCTTGCTTGGTTATGATTGAGTCTCTTGATTCCCCATCTATTAATGTGAATGCATTTCTGAGTTGTGTCTTCTGATTATTAGAAAGTGTATTTAATGCCAGCATATTGTAATACGGTGTAGTTTAGAATTTGCAATAAAAGAAACACTTATTCTTACTGAACAGTTCCAAATCGTTAGTTTGAAAAACGTAAACAAAATACACGCGCAAAATGATCTGAACCTAGTTCAGTAATATAGCTTTATTTTCAACTATCAAAGGTATTGTCTAAGGAAAGTATAGTTAAAGGGTGTAATAAACCCGTTTGCATAATAAGAATAGAATATTGTTGTATAATTGGCGTAAATGGAATCTGAAACGCTATATAATCAACCGGTTGTCATTGATAATGGATCTGGGAATTTGAAAGCAGGTTTTGCAGGAGAAGACAAACCAAAAGCGTTTGGAAGTGCCGTAATAGGAAGACCAAAGTATCAGAAGGTAATGGCGGGATCATTGATATCGGCAAGTGATGAGACAACAAACAAAACTAGAGAAGAAACATTTATTGGTGATGTAGCACAACAAAATCGTGGGTTGTTGAAATTATCATATCCTATTGAACATGGGATAGTTAACAATTGGGATGACATGGAGAGACTTTGGTATCATACTTACACCCAGGAGTTGAAGACAAACGCAGAGGAACATCCTTTATTAATAACTGAGGCGCCATTGAATCCACGGACCAACCGACAAAAGATGTGTCAAATATTATTTGAACTGTTCAACGTTCCATGCATATACGTATCGATCCAAGCAGTATTATCACTTTACGCGTCGGGTCGTACTACAGGGGTGGTTATCGATAGTGGCGATGGTGTAAGTCATATTGTACCTGTTTACGAAGGGTTTTCATTGCCCACATCGATCAAGAGAATGGATATTGCAGGAAGAGACATCACAGAGAATTTGTCATATAATTTGAGAAGGATGACAGGCATTTCATTGCAAAGCAGCTCGGAATTAGAGATAGTACGATTAATGAAAGAGAAGTGTTGTTTTGTATCCAAGGATCCATTGAAGGATGAAAATCTTTATTCTGCATCTGCTTATAACCATTACCTTAATTCCAATTCTCAATCATTTAAAGAATCCGAGTTATTCTCGTCGTATAAGTTACCTGATGGACATACAATTCAACTAGGGGCCGAAAGGTTTCGTTCAACTGAGATTTTATTTAACCCTCAATTGATTGGAGATGAATCCCCAGGGTTACATGAACTAGCTTCTCTTGCTATTGCAAAAACAGACCTAGACTTAAGGCCTACATTGTATCAAAATTTAATAATATCGGGAGGCAATACATTATTGAAAAATTTTGGTGATAGGCTCTTAGTTGAAATGAAGAACCAACAACAACAACAGAGTAGTTCTAGCATATGGGGTAACTCAAGAAATAGTAACAGTTATGATACAAAGATGAAAATCAAAATACATGCTCCACCAGAAAGAAAATATTCCACTTGGATCGGAGGCTCAATTTTAGCAGGATTATCGACGTTTAAAAAAATGTGGATCACGTCGCTGGAATACATGGAGGATCCAGAAATAATACATAGAAAGTGTATGTAGTTTACAGAATTAGGCTTGTAATAATTAAAAGATTTCATATCTAAATTAAATCAATATCTAGATCCTTCAAATACAATAGTATCTGTCACCAAAATCACCCAAGCCAGGAACAATGTATTTGTTCTCATCTAACTTTTGATCGATACCACCAGTAATGATCTTGACATCGGGGTATTTTTCATGGAATGCCTTGATACCTTCTGGTGCTGCCAATAAGTTCAAAAAGAGAATCCTGTCCATCCTCACTCCTCTACTTAACAAAACTTCAACAGCCATCATAGCACTACCACCAGTAGCTAACATTGGGTCCAATAAGAACACATAACGTTCGCTTATGTCTTCCGGCAATTTCTCGTAAAACAATTTGGGCAAAGCAGTTTCTTCGTCACGTTGAATTAAAATCTTTCCAATTCTAACGGACCTGCAACAGTCTCTAAGACCCATTTCCATTGATTCACCTGCACGGACAATACTAACACCACAGATCTTGCCCAAAAACTTTGCACCTTTATATTCATTATTACCGTGACATTGAATCACAGCTTCCTCAACTGGAAGTTGATTCAATCCTTCTTCAACTAATAATCTAATGATTCTATCGGAGTAGAAGACAAAGTCTCCTCTCTTAGTTGTGTGGTCACGGATAATTGAATATAATCCTATAAGTTGATTGGTCTGGGGGAGCAAAACAACGTTATTACCTACTTCTTCTGCCGTACTCATGTTGACTAACCTTACCTGCTTTCAAGCGATGAGTTCTATGTTCCAGAGATAGGTTATTAGTACCCGCAAAAAAAGGTGGAATATCACCAACAGCGCTCACAACCAGAAATAATATAGACTTCAAAGGAACGACTACACCAATCGAAGAATGGTCGAACCATTGGCAAATGATATGGAACTTATCCTTATATTCGTCTGAATGGAAAAGACAGAAAGAGGTTTTGGAAAAGGCTTTTTTTTTGGCTGTGTAGTTTGATTTATAGTTCCTGGGTCACTATAAATCCTAAAAATATATCAAATATTACGGTGGTTTTTAGAAACCAATGGTCCCGAAAAATCCCTACAAACAAATCTATGAATTCATAAGTTATCTCTAGAATAAAAAGGAATTGATAGGCCAGGCCAATAATTGCTTCAGAATTATATCACTACTTATAAGTGCAGTTGTTATAGTTTCATTATATTGCGAGGGAATATAAAATTATTATACAATTAGTTATTCTTCTTGGTTGGCAAAAGGGTTGTCGATGACTTTGCTGCCATCGACAGGAGAGATAGTTAACAATGATGGGCCTCTAACCACCACCAAACCTATATCTCTGGTTTTTTCAGTCAAAACATTGTCATCTTCTGGGTCTGTTTTTAAGTTAGTATTAGTTCCGCGAGAGCGTAATTCGCTAATCTCTATTGGAGAATAAATTTTAAACATACCTCTGATATTTTCTTTACCGTCTTCCAAAACCAAGTTCATGAGCTGGTCAAAACCCTTCAATACTCCAATAACTTGTCTTCCACCTATGAACTTGACTCTGATTTGCTTATCTTTATAATTGTTTAAATCTAAAATAGCTTCTCTTTTAGGACCGTCAGGTTTTGAAGCATTATTTCTTCTTCTATTATTATTATTATTATTGTTGTTTTGTCTTGGCTAGAAAGCTAAGTTAGTATTGGGCCAAGTTAATCATCCACAATAATGCATTGCAATAGCACGTTTTACATACGTTGTCCATTTTTTCGTAGTATTTGTAATGAAGCCTTCAGTACAGTATACCTCTAACTACCAATTTCAATGGGCTGAAGTTGAAATCTCGAAGAACGTATCACGTGATTTACATATTTATTTCCATTTAGTATGGTGGTAAGCTTTGTTGAAACATTCATTGATTATGTACTAATAATAGGCAATTGAGGCTTAATTGAAGAGAATCACTACATGTCATACTATAGTAGTAACTTATATTGAGCTTGTGTTAATATTTGGATATTTTTTTTTTTAGGCACTTAAACTTAAAGTTTTACCCCAATACAAATAAAATGGAAATGTACCGAATAGAATAGCTTGCAATTAGCTTAGTGACTAGCAATTGCAATGTCTGACCGATTCTTGGTATTTGAAGCAGAAGTAGTTGAAATCTACAAAACTCTAGTTAAGAATTATGTTATGTACAGTACAGTTGTTTTTATGTAAGAAATTATATGGTTGTACTGTTTGACATTTCCATTAATCAACCATGAGTGATATTAGCGTGTACGTAACATCTGATTTAACATCATCAGAGAGGAGAATATCACCTCAATGGGATTTGCATTACTTGAAAACAAAGTTGGAGCTCGTCACAGGTATTTCGCCCAAATATCAAACTATCCAGTATTACTCAATACCCAAATCCAATGAATACACCATAATTTCGAATTCAAGAGATTATTCGGAAGCCAGAGACAAGGAGACTCACGTTTCCCAGTTTAGTATCTCGTCGTATAGTCGCTTGCACATTCAGGATAGCGATCCAAATTCGCAATTGGACCAGTTGCAAGACGAATCTTCAACACAAGAATTCAAGCTCTCGGAAGAGGAATATGCCAAAAGAACAGACTCAGTATTGAATTGGAAGGAAACCAATAAATTGGGGAGATTCGATCCCACTTTTGAGAAAGAAAAGGCTAGAATTCTTGACGAAAATTTAAAAATATCCTCCAACTTGAAGGTTGGCGATCGGTGCCGGATAATCAACATTCAAGGCGAAAGGAGAGGTGTCATTAAATATGTTGGCAAAATTATGCTTTTGGATGAAGGAGAAAATATTTGGGTAGGTCTTGAATTTGATGAACCGGTGGGAAAGAATAACGGTCTGATCCAAGGAACGAGAATATTCGAGTGCAAACCAAATCACGGAAGTTTTGTTAAACCTAAGCAGGTGGAGGTAGGTGATTTCCCGGAATTGGATCCATTTGCCAGCGATGAAGATGATGCTGAATTATAGACTTCAATCTACGGAGTCTATGTAAAAATATAGAGCTACTTAAAATATCCAATTTAGGAAGACATTT
Organism: Debaryomyces maramus; assembly: GCA_030583545.1. Taxonomy (NCBI): domain Eukaryota; kingdom Fungi; phylum Ascomycota; class Pichiomycetes; order Serinales; family Debaryomycetaceae; genus Debaryomyces; species Debaryomyces maramus. The sequence continues at coordinate 1,167,639 of JAJMIL010000002.1, forward strand.
CTTGCTATACTATCACTTATATACCCTAATGCTTGTCTTTCGAGCCATCGTATCATATACTTCTTATTATGTATTGTATTATCACTGGTAAACCCGTAGATTTCATGGCTTAATAATGGTCGTGTCCAACAATTTGATTTGGCCGGTCTGAGCGGACCTGCGATGAACAAAATACTTTAGAGGCAAACAACTTGTTTTTCTTTTTCAACATATAGATAACAACAGACGAAGAACTATCAACAATCCACAATATGTTTGAGTTTATCTTCAACTACATCGAAAAGGATACTTTTTACAAGTATTTTCGTTTATTGATTTTGGTAACGTTATACCTCATGTTCCGTAACTACTACTCCGAGTGGGCGAAACAGAAGCAAATCAAAAAGCAACTTGAAATCGACGAAAAGGAAAAGTTAGAGAAACCAGAGAAGGAAAGAAAGGAGAAATTAGAGGCCCAACAAGCTTTGCAAGAGGAAGCATCATCTTTTGGCTGGGGTAAGAAAACTAGAAAGAATGTAAAGCTCCAAGAAAGCATGTTGGCACAAGAAGCAGCCGTATTAAGAGAAAGACACCAAACTGCCTATGATGCGGCCGAAGATCACGACATTGAAGATCTTTTAGAGGATTGAATTTTGCATACGCTCTTACTTGGGTCCCTAATGTTGTAATTAGAATTTGGAAACAAAAAAATCACACGGTTTTGAGTATTACGTGGTTTACAAACATTTCCTAGTAACATGCTATAACCACATTGTATTTGTTACTTTCCATTATAATTAATTGTATAGTATAACTGGATATTCATGAATGTATTCAAGCGTAGAAATCACGTGATATTGTGATGAGCTCTGCGAGTAGGTTGAAAAATTTAGGTAGATTTTAAAAACTAATGTAGGTAGAATAAAAGTGTTAAAAGGCTTATACTTTATTTTAAACAACGAATCAAGGATATAAAAGTAATCATGGCAGGTGATCTGTTTTTATCCGACCCTTCGAAGAAAAGAAAGCGTTCCGGGAAAGCCACCAGCACGACTAATAAGGTGAAGAGATCAAGTAGAACGAGCACTCCATCGGTATCGAAAGAACAGGATGAAGAAATTTCAGGACGAAGTGACTCCGAGGATGAGCAAGGAAATGTTTCAATAGAATCTGGAGATGAAGTATATGACAGAGACAATGAGGAAATGGAATCTGATGAAGAGTTTGCCGATGAAAACGCAGCAGATAAGAGAAGAAGATTGGCCAAACAATATTTAGATAATTTGAAGACTTCTACAGAATTGGGTGGCGAATTTAATGACTTCGATGCCCAGGAATTGGATGATGATATATTGGCAAGACGTTTGCAAGTCGACGTCGCTGAAAATAAAGGTTACGTCTATAAGTTTATAGGGGAAAAGGTCTCATCTCAAGTCGATGATATTAAAACCATAATTACAAGAATTGGATCCAAAAATTTAACAGGATTATCTATCAGATACCCCTACTTATATACTGTTTCTAAGGACATTGAGATTATTAAGTGGAACATATCAGCCGATAAGAAGAAGCCGCAAAGAATAAAGCATACCAGGGGTGGTTCAAAATATTTCAAATTGTTCAATAATCCAAGCTTAAATCATCACTGGGATTCAATAAATTGTATTGCAGCATCACCAGATGGTAAATATATAGTAACAGGTGGTAATGATTCTCGTTTGATTATATGGTCTTCTGAAAACCTTTCTTGTTTGAAAGTTTTGGAAACTAGATCGGCAGTTAATTCCATATCTTTCCGTCGTGGCACTGATCAGTTATATGCTGCTTGTTCTGATTTAAGAGTAAGAACATTTTCCATTAACCAATTCACACAATTAGAAGTGTTATACGGTCATCAGGATAATATTACTGATATCTCGGCATTGGCAAAAGAAACATGTGTGTCGGTAGGTTCCAGGGATAAAACTGCAATGTTTTGGAAAATATCGGAAGAATCCAGGTTAACGTTCCGTGGTGGAGATTCAACTGACAAAAGATCAAGGAAAAATCATAAAAAGAAAATTGGGAAGGACGAAGAACCATCCGACGAGCTACCATTCCATGCGGAAGGTTCAATAGATGTAGTCTCGATGGTTGATGAGTCTCATTTTGTTACTGGATCTGATAACGGAAACATTGCATTGTGGTCATTGGCCAAAAAGAAAGCCCTTTTCACCCAAAGATTAGCTCATGGATTACAACCAGAGTTTTCTCCTTCCAAGGCAAGTGCTGAATCTTCCATTGATAAAGCATCTCAACAAATCCCGGACAGACAGCCATATTGGATTACTGCAATCCACGCCATCCCATTTAGCGATTTATTTGTAAGTGGGTCGTTTGATGGCTCTTTGCATATTTGGAAAATATCCCAAGAAGGCTTAAGGTCCTTCGAATTGATTGGAAAAATTCCAGATGTTAAAGGGTGTGTTGTTAAAATAGACAGTGCGGAAATCGACAATAACAAGGTGGTTATTCACGCTTTGTTGAGTAAAGAGCACAGATTAGGCAGGTGGTTAGAGAAGATTGAAGGAGGTAGAAATTCATTAGTAAGTTTTGCATTCGATATTTAAATAAAATACATCCATCTGGATTGATACGGGGTACGTAGAAATATAAGTATCTAGATATCATTAATAAATTTATTGAACTATTATACAAATTAACATAAAATTTACGTTTTTTAAAAGGCTGCTTCATCATCGCCATCATCAGCAACGTCATCGTCACCATCATCGAAGTATTTTTCTGCATTGTAGTCATCATCCTCATCTTCTTCAAAGTCATCATCTATGTCTTCCTCTATCTCATCATTTTCATCATCTTTCGTCCCATTATTCGCACTATTAGAATCCAAATCCTCCGCCATATCCTTAAGTTTGGCCAACATAGACTGGGCTTTGTCATCAGTAGATTCCCGGGCTGTGAACTGTTTCAATCCCCCGTCGGCCTTGTATGTTGATAATGATAACAATTTCTTCTTCTGCTGGTTAGATATACCCATAACCGAATACAATTCATCAGGAAAAAACTCGAGCTGATACGGGTGTTCTTCGATGGTTCTCCCAATCTTTTTCACCTTTTTATATTTGTCCGAATATCTTTCTATGCCATCTGGGGCTGTTGTGCTAGCTTGTTCTTTGGTTGTGTTTAACGTGGATCCCGTATAAAATGGACCTTCCAACATATGTGTCGAAAACGCTAAAGTTTGCTTGGCTGCTGATTCTTCATTCGTTGTTAACGGGCCATTAACTGGCAATACTAGTTGCGGACTTTCTGTATTGTGATCTGAAGAGGTAAGATCACTATAATCCAATCCAAATGGAAGCAAAACACGGCCAGTGTTTCTTGTTCGTAACGACATGGTCTATACGCTATATACCAAATATCCTTTCTTTAGAATCTTTAGAAACCTCGAATTCCTCTATATATGTCTTAATTCATACTCTACCATCTCATGAAAAAAAAAGTTGCAGGCAATATTGAAATGTCGTGCTGATTTCAAATGTCGTAAATTTGGAAAAGTAAACAACGACATTGGAAGATCATAAAAAACAAGCTTACTACAGCCTTCTTTATACTTGGACCGGTATATTTAGTGTATTCTTCAGGAAAAAAATATAATGGCCACTCCTAACACATCTGTAATTGATTTAGATGAGACAAATGGACCAGCGAGTGCAGAGGGAACGTTGGTAATAATTGTTTGTAGGGCAAAGCATCTTCCAAATAGGCGAAAGCTAGATAAACAGTCACCATATGTTACGTTGAGAATAGGCACAACAGCGAAAAAAACACCCGCACATTTCAGGGCAGGACAGACTCCAGAGTGGACACATGAGATTAGGTTCCAGCTCTCTAGGGATAGACGACCGCTCATGAAGTTGGATGTTTTGGACGAAACCAAAAATGACCCTACACCGGTCGGGACCATAGATATAGATTGCTCCGTTGTTTTTTCAAACCCGGGTAACGAGAAAGATGGGAAGTTTATTTATGATAAATGGCATAACTTGACGTTGAATGGAAGACGAGCAGGGATGATTTACTTGGAAATGACGTTCTACCCAAGCGCACCTATCTTGCCGCCAAAAGTGACGGATCCGATGTTATATGAAGACGCACACGAATACAATTACATGAGGGGTGCATCAAGCCCGACGAAAGACTTGCCGCCGCCTCCTCCTAGACATCCATCGCAAACCCACGAACGCACGGTCGCAGACGATGTTTTTGTAACTTCAGACTCTGAAAAAGGTCTGAAGCGGTTATCATTTCTTAAGAACTCGGGAGGCAGTGCTTCAAATCCGTTTAGTAATTCAAATGGACCGAAAAACGAACCTCAAGAACCTGAAAATAAGTCGCCAACGAAGCGCACGTCAAAATTGATTAATAAGTTCAAGTCGAAGTTTCTGTCGAAAGAACCAATAGGAGCCTTTTGGCAGAATAATGGGGCATCTAGTCCTCAAAAGCCAGACTCGCCACCTATCAGTGAGTATCGTATGGATAGCCATGATATTCAATTGGATAATAGAAAGCAGAATAGGTCACCAGTTGCGAGAAATGCGGACGCTATATATGATGACGAATTTGAATTAGATGCACCTGCACCACCTCCTCATATGATTACTCATGATAACGAGGATGACATACCACCACCAGTGCCGCGCCATGGTACTAAAAACATATCCCCAAACCGAAAAGCACCTCAAGATATAAGTCTGCCATTTACGAAACCAGTATCAAACACGGCTATTCCATTTTCAGCTGATACTATAGGTATCGATGACGATGAGCACAATATAGGTGACGGTGCATTACCCACTAAAGTCTTCCTCTTAGACCAACAAGTAAAGTCGTTAACATTTACGGGCTCAGATAACTCTTCCCAAAGGCATCAAATGAATCCTGATGAAATAGATCCAAAGTACTATGCGCCTACGCCTAATGAACATTTATCGAAATCAGGGAGGTTTCAGGGTCATAATGGAAAAAAAGTTAAGCAAACTGACTATTTGGGAGATGGGAAATGGAAAAGCAATTCCAAATTCTCACCATCTGTCTTTGATCGTATGCCTGTGGTAGGGGATGAAAATTCTGGGTTCGAAAACAAACCAAATGTTCCGCCAAAAATACCCCAAGGCCTTAGTGAACTGGAGTATTATGTGCTTGAAAAAGAGAAGTATTTAAGAGACGTTAATGGGAGAAGACTATAATTATTTTACAAGATAAGATTTAAATTAATAATACAACATGATATAATACAACATAATCGTAGGCCAAGCAGCTTCTCTAACTATCTAATGTAATAGATTTTAGAAGAAAATTCGTAAATTCTGATTGAAGAAAGCAAACAATAGTCCATAAAAAACGGGTACTTAGCGAAAGTAACAAAATAAAGGTGATTAAAATTTCGAAGTCTAATTATTAAGGGGTATCAATTATTGCACCAAATGGGTGCAAAATAAAATTAAGGTTGGCATTTCATGTCAACTATAAGAGGGCGGCGGCAACAGCACCGATTAAACCTAAAGCAACACCCTTGGTAGCATCACCGAAGTTACCAGCAGCACCGGCCTTTGATGCCGAGCTAGGGGACTTGGTACCTGTCGAGGAAGAAGAGGACGACGAGGATTTGTGGGAGGACTTTTGCTTAGAAGAATGGTGAGCGCCGGAGGAATTGTGCTTGTGACCATTTCCAATCACAGTAGCATTATAACCACCTGCAAGTGGGGTTGCAGCGGCCGACGAGCTAGCTGGAGCAGCAATGGTGGAGTTGGTGAAGCTGGACATAGCACTAGTGGTCTTTTCAACCTTGGCAACATTCTTCAAAGCAGCGACCTTAGGAGTAGGTGCTGGTGCTTGCTTTTCGGCAGCCTTGGCAGAAGCAGCACTAGCAGAAGAAACTGAAGCAACAGAGGCGACAGAAGCAGCACTGGCAACACTGGCAGAAGAAGCAGCAGCAGCCTTGGCCTTATCCACACTGGCAGAAGAAGCAGCAGCCTTGGCCTTGTCCACACTGGCAGAAGAAGCAGCAGCCTTGGCCTTGTCCACACTGGCAGAAGAAGCAGCAGCCTTAGCCTTGTCTGCACTAGCAGAGGAGGCGGCTGCAACACTGGCAGACGAAACAGAGGCAACGCTAGCAGATGAAACAGAAGCCTCAGAAATCGACGAAGACTCCTGTGGAGTCAACAAAGTCTTGGTGATGGTGACAGTCAGGAGCAAAGTCGTTTGACTTTCAGCAGCCTCTGCACCAGAAATGGCTAACAAGGCCAATGGAATAACCGTCTTAACTAACATTTTTTGCAGTTTAAATTAAAGAGTGACAACAGTAGGAGTATTAACGATAGTGGGTGTTAGAAGAACGATAACAAATCCTTAAAAAATTCTTTCCTAGGAAAATCGTTTATTATAAAGCTTTTCGGCGTAAATTTGTGGTTTATACGCTTTGGATCCGTAAATCGACCAATCTGCAATTGTATATGTAGAATTTTCTCGATGAGCGCCGTGAAAGGAAGTCGTATTTCCTATTTAAGCCGCGCGTTCCTTTATTTCGTTTAGCCGTTCATCACAGAACAATACACTAAACAATAATCTCAACGCTTGTTATTTAGATGCAAATCATGTACTTACAAATTTTCGTGTTGTTGTCATTCATCCCATAGTCTAACTTTGTTGTCGTAAGATACGTTCCTTTTCATGACCAATTATAGTTAGACTTTTTTTATGCATATGCCGGGTAGGTTCCATACTTTGGATGCTAGATTTCAAATTACCGCATTCGAACCAACCTTGGAGCCAAATCCAATTAGTATGGGGTCGATTAATTTTCTTGTGAAATGACACAAAAGGAGTCTCGATTTTTGGGCCTGTCGGGGTCAAAAGTCGAAGCGGTTTTTGTGTTCTCTTTTTCCCGAATACCCAGCGGTCGTGTGCCATCAACCAAACCGAAAAAAAAGGTGAGTGAAAAATTATTGAATCACATAGAGTAGTAGTAGTCGAAGCCGTAGGATCAGCAGGATGTTTAAGAATAGTATTCGTCGTTATTCGATCAAGAACCTCCCACATGAGGCACAACCTAAGAATAAATATAATGCACAAAGATCTGCGTTCAATTTGAAGCCAGTGCCTACACAGGGCTTGGTGCACAACCCACCAGCAGCTATTCCTATAGCCAGAAACACACCAAAAGCATTTTTACCAAGCAATGACCCACGATTACACAAGCTCGAAGGGAAATACAAGAGCTACAGCCCGGAGGTGTTAGAAGACATGCCACTTATATACGGGATGAAGAAAGACAAAGAGTATAGCATTACGCCGGACATGGTGACAGAGATATTGAAGTTGCGGGAGGAAAGCCCCAGCAAGTGGACGATATCCAAGTTGGCCAAGGAGTTCAAGGTGTCTACGCAATCCGTGAACGTGATAACCAGGACGCACAAAGAGAGAAGCGAAGAGGTGGCCGCCGAGTTGGACACATTGAGAAAAACATGGTCCAACAAGAAAGTTTTGAGTAGAAACGACAGAAGTAAGAGAGTGCAGATGTGGTTGAGAAACGAATATTAATGTATATAACAAACAATTCATGTATATCTTGTAATAAAAGCCTTGTATTTATAATTTACACGATATATAATACACGATATGATACATATGGGGGTCGGAGCACTAACTCTTGTTTAATTTATTATCCTCTTTTTCAAACTCGTCGAATGCCAAATTTTCCAAATCCTCCAAGTTCAGCTGAATATTTATCTTGAATCCGATGGTGGATTCGATGATTTTCTGAATCTTGTCATGCAAAATAGATCTGTTCGAGTGGATTTCGTACAAGAGCTCGTCGTATTCGATTTGAATGCTCTGGAACTTATTTTCCACTTCGATGAATCCTTGGTTAGTATTGATTTTGATTGATCTCAATTCCCGCTCAAGTTTTTCGATCTGCATTGAGTACGTCGTGGTGTCGTTAATCATGGTTTCATATATTTCATCGTACGTCGACTTATTGGCGGTCAATTTGGCTTCTAACGTTTCAATCTCTTCACGTCTTTCCATTAATAGTTCCGATATCAAGTCTATCTGTTCTTGTAATTTGATTTGCTCATCTTGGTATTTGTGAATATTCGTGTTAATTATGGATTTGTAGTTTAGCAAGTGGATCTTTTCATCCTTTAGGTTCTTGTTGATGATTTCGTCGGGCCTCAACATGTTTTGTGTCTCGCTTATGATCGTATTGTTTCTGAAGTTGATTTCAAAATTATAATCGTAATTATAATTTTTTAGTTGGATTTTATAAATTAGGTTATTGTACTGCTTCAAGAAATTTTCAAGACTCTGATAATTTTTCTGTAGATTTATTTCTTTATTGTGATAGACATCCTTCAATTCCTCCAAGTTGTTATTTATCAAATCGATGGATTTTACCAACTTGTCTCGTTCGTTATTCATATTATCGATGTCGTAAGGGGTGAGACCTTGTTTATTTATTTGCATCTCATAGTCTTTCTTCATGGATTCAATATTATTTAATTCAACCTCGCAGTTTCCTATTTCCGTGCCGATCTTGATGAGAATTTCTGACCATTTTGACTTCCTCGTTTCCATGGTTTCAATGTATGCTTTAAATTTTATTAAATCATTCTCCAATGCCTTGGATTTCCGCTCGGAATTTTCCAATATATCTAGTTGGTTGCTTAGTTCGGTGTACTGGTTTAATAACTCGGAGTTTTCATTAGTTAAGCTGTCAATATCCTGCAAGATTTTGTTGTTCAATTCGTCGAATCGCGTTTTCATTTCGTTGTAGTATTCGGAATAATCGTCGTTTTCTTCGATGAATGCTTTATAGGACTGGGTGATGTAGTTGATGAATATCCTGTCGAACTCGTCGTCAGGGCTTATCAAGTCCACTCGTGAGTTTAGGTTCAACACGGAAAGATTGAGCTTCACGAGCCAGTACAACATCCCCAAGAAGTTGGGCCAATTCTGTCCGCCCACAGCACTGATCTGCGACCGGTTGATCCCATCCAAGTACGGATAGTTCAAGATCTTGAGAAGCACAAACACCTCCGTTTCAATCGACTTCGTGAATCTATAATGCGGGTCGATCTTGCTGTACAAAAACTGGAAGATAATCACGAAGTCTTTCTGGGTCGGCTGCTTCAACGTCTTGAACGTCAACAGGTGGTTCATCTCGAGCTCGAACTTATTGGCCAACAAAAAATCGTAAATCTCCTGCTGGATCAATGCCTGGTAGTTTTTATCCCGCAACGGCCGCTGATCCTGGTTATATGGCGCAGGCTGCACCGGCTGGGCCTGTTGGGCCTGCTGCGATGGCTGCTGCGACTGCGATGACATTTGTGACGACAGCATCGGCGCCTGGAGTAGCGAGCTTTGTCTCCGTCTGTTGGTGGATGCCGGCGTCGAAAGCAACGACTTGCGCCGGCCTGTGTTCGTTATGGAAAAATTGCTACTGTCTATGATGTTGGACGATCTGCCGTTGGCATCGCCAGAATTATTTATGTTCAAATTCCCTAGCAACGACGTCCTTGCGGCACTGGCCATCGACAATCGTTTCCCGTTATTCTTCCTCAATAACGAGGATGGCTGCGGTATATTATTCATGGGGTAATCAACATTCATCAATAGAAAACCTCTGTATTACTTTGTTTATCTTTATCTGTTTTGTTTATGAGAGCTTAACTGTGAGAGGTCGTGCGAATACAAACATTTGTATGGTGACTAGCTTGGAGCTCGATGGATCCCGCTCCTGGCATCGCATTTGACCGCCAACCACTCTCAAACTGAGCTTCATTTGTACTACAGCTACTGGATACCTATTTTTCTCAAGTTTGATAAGCCTGGGCCTTGTGGTCGTTGAACAACGGACCACTGTTTGCTCCAGTACCATACGACTCTGGGGCTATTTGTGTCACTTAGGACGCAAACTGTAAACTCGAAGCGCTAACATGCAATTTCAGAGTCGTAACCTGTACTTTTCCGAGTCATGTAAATATGTTACACAAAGCCGCCATTTTTGCGTGGTCATAAACATCACACTGAAAACCAAATACCAGCAAATTAAGACAGCATTTAGTAGTGCTTTCAATATATATCATCTGTATCGTAATACAGAGATCTACCGATCAAATCATACACAGGTAGAGTGATTCTGATATTAGACACTAGTTTGTTAGTTATATTTACGCTATTAACGCAGAGAAAAGCAGCCTGAGCACAGAATCCGGGACATTTCTCATTGAGACAAGCGGTTGATTATAACGTGGAAAATTAAACAGCATTATTTGGCAGCAGAGGCATTACACATTGCACACGTTGATATAACCAGGAACTAGAAGTAAAGCGGGCGCAGAAACATTAGGATGAGCGGTGAAAAACCTACGACACCGGTGTCTTCACCCAAGATTCCCAAGGTAACCAAGGTGGCGTCGCCAACGACACCACCGTCCAGGTCTAGACAGAAGCGGCTTTCGGCATCGTCGTTCTTGCGAACGCCGGAGCAGCATCCGGAGACACTTGCATTCTCGCCATCGTACAAGAGGACCAGTTCTGGCAGCTACAGGTCGCCGGACTATAAGTTGAATACGCATGGAGCACCATCGCCTTATTCATCGTTAAAGACTCCGAGACATACGGGATATGATTCGGACGACAATAATGAAGGACGAATGAAGATCCAGAAGACGCCCCAGTATTTTTCCCCGGGGAAAAAGCTATTTACTGACGAGCACGCCAATAAAGAAGGACTATCAGAGATAAGTTTGCAATTAAAGTCGAGGCTAAGCTCAGCAGCGGGCAAGTTACAGCAACAGCAACACAACAAGACCCCAGGGAAAATCGATTTTACAGAGTTGTCCTTCGCACCAACTACATCCCCCACTAAGAAGATGAAGCCACGGCAAGAAAAGTGGTCGCCATCAAATTCAATTCAGCAGGCCAATTTGAACTTACAAACCTTACAACAATCACCAGTACCTCAATCATCGCCAACATTTTCCCAAGCACCTCAGTTTGGGCAACCGTCGTCTGGCAGAGCATTAAACCAGTCGCCGGTCTTGGGATCCGACGGCCACGACCATTCTGTCGATATGCCACCAATAGATGACGAAGAATCCAGTGCACATAATGCGTTGATGGCGGCGTTATCGCGGCAAAGAAGGAAATCAAGAACATCCTTCTCAACACAGCGCCGCCCCTCCATGGTTTCAGCTGTGAATGATATTCATGCATCTCCACAACCATCCAAATCACTGTCATTGCAGTCGTCGGCGACATTGCAACAAGTCCAAAACCAACCACCGGTGCAGCCACCAAAGCTTCCATCCATAAATCCAAATCCCCCCACCAGAAATGGCGAAAAACCAGTCAACGAGCAAGACGCAGTATTGTCGCTCATGTCGTTGTCATCCCCCCAATCAGTCAAGTTTTCTCACAGCAGAACTCACAGTTTGAACAATAACTCCCCTGGTTCGTCAAGATCTTCATCGGTGGCTATCAATAGCCCAAACAACCAACCGTCCACCACAAAGCTACCACCTATCAGTGGCTTGATAAACCCAAAAAATTCTCGCGAGAATAAGTCCAATGTTGACAATGATGAAACTGACGTTGAAGATGATGTGACCGATGACGATCTAGACAATGGAATAGATAATGATGCCTAAGAAGTTCCTGTTTTAGTTCATTTAAATTGTGTATTTGTACCCATTAATTTTTTATTCATTCTATTTAATTTATACAGAATCCTAATGAATTATACATGTATTGATATATATGTAAATACTAGTATTTCTCCACATTAAAGAAATTCGCAGCAATTAATTTATTGCATTTAAAATTTCACTCCTTACTGCATTACGAATACTTAAAACAGCAAAAACTCTTAATGTGAGATATAATTCGTGCGTTTCTGCTGCCCATATGGTCAAGTCCGATGCAACATGCTACAGGATACATTTTCCCTGTTACACTCTTCATGTCAAAATCGTATGTAAATCTCTGCTTATAGATAAAATAATGATCTCAAAATCATCAACCTCTACAACATCTAGTGTATAAATTTAAGGTGTTTGCAATTAGTCGAAAAATGTCTAGTTATATACGTTCATTACAAATCCAAATTATATTTTCCCGACCAATGTTCCTCAGGGCGCAAGGGAACACTTTGGGTATACACATTTGGGTAGGTGAATGGTGTTCTTGAATGGTACGGCCTTGCTTAGACAAGGGGTTTTGTGTACAGTACTTCCCCAGACTATTATAAATAGGATCCGAAAGTATCCCTTTTCCTTGTTTTTGACCTATCCATATCATATACTACGATGGCAGCTACGCAAACATCATACAAGGAATTATCCAATTGGGAATATAAGCAAAGTGAAAAGGAATCGGCCGATTGGAAGCCATGCCGGAAGACTACTGGAAATCAAATCCACACCGATTTGTTAGAAAACGGTGAAATTCCAGATCCATTTGTGGATACTAATGAACGAGATGTCCAGTGGGTTGGAGAAGCTGACTGGGAATATAGAACAAGTTTTGAAGTGGAGACATCTAAAAAACATGTTTTGGTGTTTGAAGGACTAGATACATTTGCTACCGTATATTTGAACAATAAGCAGGTGTTATCTACGGACAACATGTTTCGGACTTATAAGTTGGATATTAGTGACTATGCCAAGCCACAGAATGAGTTGAGGATTGTATTCACGAGTGCTTTGAAAGAATCGAGATCATTGGAACAAAAACACGGAAAATTTGAGTGTTTTAATGGTGAAAGCTCGAGATTGCATGCAAGAAAGGCCCAGTATCATTATGGGTGGGATTGGGGCCCAATGCTTCTTACCTGTGGTCCTTGGAAACCCGTTAAACTTGTATCTTATTCAGTGGGCAAGATTGAAGATTTTTTTGTAAATCCTACGGTTGATAAAGACCTAAAAGTAGAATTAAATTTTGAAGTACAAGTCGACGTTATTGAAAAGGGATCTGAAATTAACATCGAAATAATTTCACCAGAAGGAGAGAATGTTGGTACTGAAACTAAGAAAGTCGACAGTTCCGGTATTTGTAAATTCGATGGCATCAAATTAGAGAAGCCCGATTTATGGTATCCTAGAGGATATGGAAAGCAATCTTTGTATAAGTTTGTTGCAAAATTGACCAATTCGAGTAAGACCGTTGACTCAATTGAGACTCAGGTTGGATTGAGGAGATCTAAATTAGTGAAGGAACCGGTTAAAGGGCAGAAGGGTTCGTCGTTTTATTTTGAAGTGAACAATATTCCGATCTTCTGTAATGGTTCCGATTGGATTCCTTCTCATTCATTTTCTACTTCCTTAACTGATGATGATTACATTAGCTTATTAAAATTAGTTGACGAAGGCAATCAGAATATGCTTCGAATTTGGGGTGGTGGAATCTATGAGTATGACATTTTATACAAACAATGTGATAAATTGGGGTTATTGGTTTGGCAGGATTTCATGTTTGGCTGTGGCATATATCCAGGATATAAAGAGTTTGTTGATAACGTTACAACTGAAGTAGTTGATCAATTGAAAAGGTTGAGAAATTACTGTTCTATTGTATTGTATGTCGGTAACAACGAAGATTATCAAGTTGCTGAGGACCTATACAAGAAGAATCAATTTTCCAAGTCTGAATTCCCTGCCAAAACTTTATACGAAGAAGTATTCCCTCAAAAAGTGACAGAATTAACTAATGGAGTAGATTATGAATTCGGCTCTCCATACAGCGGTGAAAATATTGCCACTACTGATACCACAGTAGGGGATCTCCATCAATGGAATGTATGGCACGGAACCCAAGAAAAGTACCAGGATTGGGATAAACTTGTTGGACGGTTTGTTTCTGAATTTGGAATGTTAGCGTTGCCAAATATCAAAACTCTTAAAAGTTGTATTACTGATCCTGAACAATTGTATCCCCAACTGGAAGTCATGGACCATCATAATAAATCAATTGGTTTTGAAAGACGTTTAGCCTTGTATGTCATGGAAAACTTTAAAGTTACCTCCATGGATTTACCTGATTGGATTTACATCACGCAGTTGATGCAACTGGACTGTTTGGCGTACGCATATAGACTCTGGAAGAGAGAATGGGGCTCTCCTGGTCAAAGAAAATGTGGTGGAGCTTTGGTTTGGCAAACGAATGACTGCTGGCCAGTGACCAGTTGGTCAATCATCGACTTTTATCACAGGCCTAAATTGGCGTATTATGCTATTAAAAGAGAAAGTGAACCACTAGTCCTAGGGATTTACAGAACTAGTGTCAGCATCCGGAAACCTGGAGAACCTGACTTGGCAAAGCAAACCCCCTTGCACGATTATGCTCCAAAGGAGTACAGTATTGACATCTGGGGCGTTAACTCAACAATGCAAGAATTCAAAGGGGTCCTAGAAGTTGAAATCTACCATAGTGAGACAGGAGAAATGCTCAAGAAATTGCCTAAGAAGGATATCAACTTGTTGCCTAACCAAACCACCGAGTTAATAACCAAGGCTTCTCTTGCTTCCAACGATCACATTGCCTACGCCAGATTATGCGACGCTGAAAACAATCTTATCTACAAAACAAGTGACTGGCCCCAGCCTCTCAAATACGTCTCTTGGCCAAAGGATACCAAAGTGGACGTATCGGTTCCTGAAAACGGAAAACTAAAATTATCCACCAACAAGCCGGTTAAAGGTATCGAAATAGAGATAGATGGTGACTACCATTTGCACGACAATTCAATCGACTTGTTGCCTACAGATGACCACTATATTCAAGTTGATGGTTTGCTCACTAAGGATGCCGCAAAAGTGTCACTCAGATATTTGGGTCAATAAGTACCGTATGTAACTATTATCCATGTTGCAGCCAATTATAGCATATGTAGTGTAATCACGTATATCCCTGAACCGGCCTCAACCTCCGCTTCCGCAACAATTATCACCCCATGCGTTACCCGACACAAAAACTTATTTCTTAAGTGGGAGACAAGTTTCAAATATTTTTTTGTTGTCAGGATTCTCACTCATTTTCTTAGTTAAGTGGGATTTATCATTTGTACACGACCCGAAATCGCTCATCACGCAATTTTGGTAAAGTACTATAATCTTTTTTATTGGTATTATATTACAAATCATAGTAAAAATTTATTTAATCAGTAATATAAATAGTATACAAACGCCCAATAGTTTGAAAGTATAACAGTTGGTAACAAGTAAACATGTCGAGGATATTATTGTTATTACATCCAACTGCGGTAACGGATGAACAGTTAGTCACCAAAGTTAAAAGTGACATCTCAAGCAAGAATAGTAATAGTGAAGTGGTGCAACATATAATAGATAGAGTTGCTAACCTGGTGGTGAAGTTGGAAGATAATGCATTTAATGAGGTGATATATATTAATCCAAATGAAGGAGAACATAACAGACAGCTACCAGTTCTGACTATAGGGATAATATACAATTGCATGAAGGAAGAAGGAACCCTCAGTGGGGATTTACCTACAAACCAAAATTTGGATGCTATAATGGCTGGATTCATTATAAACGACCAGGGCCAATGGGTTAGACCAAAGGCAGTAGGAGAGACAGCAGCAATTCCCTTGCGCAAAAGGAACGACGCAAATGGATCGTCTGCGAATAAGAATAAATTGCCAGCATTCAAGAAACTTTCGGCTCCACAACCAAGCTTGGGCTTAACCGATACGTCAGCGTCCAATACGGATGAGGAGAATGATGAAGTCAACTTCAAACGGAAATTGAAGGAGACCAAGCTCACATACTTTTCTGAATCAGATGATGAAGATGACGAAGATAACGACCAAATCATTGACGAGAACGACCTTATCAGTGAAGTGCGTGGTAGTAATTTGATCGTACCAAAGAAATGTGAGTTGCCAAACGGAAAGAAAAGAAGAAAGGCCTGCAAAGATTGCACTTGTGGTTTAAAGGAGTTGGAAGCACAGGAGACGTCGCAACAGCAGACCGTCCAGAATTCCATATTGAGCGATATGGTGTCCCTGGCCAATTTGGAGGCCATTAAGATAGAAGAGAAAATGAAGAATTCAATCAAGTTCAACGATGATGAACTTGCCGAGGTCGATTTCACCGTAGAAGGTAAGAAAGGAGGTTGTGGTTCTTGCTCGCTAGGGGACGCTTTCCGTTGTGACGGATGTCCTTATCTTGGCTTACCACCTTTCAAACCAGGTGAAGTAGTATCAATTGATAATTTTGGTGAGGACATTTAGACGTTAGACAACGAATATTGCACACTACTTGCAATGGGATAGCTAGATACGGATTTCGCTAAATATGTCATCAGTCATGCCCTCGTGGGCATGACTTGGATATACGCTAATTTTTGCACTGAAGAGGGCTTAAAATGTATAGAAATAGGAAATGTAATAAATATGCATCTAAGGGTTAAGTCTCTGTGTAATATTATGAAATTACTTCGTAGCTAAAGAAAAAGATTTTTTTCTGCTGTGCAGCTTCTCGTACCTTTTTCGCAGCCCCCATTCCATCTTGCGGTCCATCTCAACCTCGTCTTTCTCACAAAACCAACCAGGGCCTGCTACCACAGCTCCCGTCCATCTCTCTACCCTTTTGCTACATCCAGGGCCCTTCAACGGTGTCGTTTTCTTGATCTACCTAACAATAGTAACTTATTGTTAAAAACATTCTATCATTATGCTACTTGAAAAATATTAACTACCCACAATCCCATTACCATGCTGACAGATCATGTCCTTATTTTTCTTGGATAATACGCCATTTTTCACTTCCATCCCGTATGCCCATTCCGCGTCTCCCGCGATTCAGCTGTCTTCTGCGATATGCATGCCTTTTCCAATTAATCCGAAGTTCGGCGTCAGGTCCTACATCGTCAAAAGTCAACCTCGGTCTTTTTATGGCTATGCAAATGTATATGTAACCATTACTTAATCTACATACTCCATTTAATTTTTCTTATGTTATCTTACTGTCCTGATCTCGTAGCTCTAAATTATCATTGTAAAGGCGTGATGTTTAATCGCGAATCGGATTCTTTGAATCACTAAAATCATTATTTTTCCTTCTACTTTAGGATAATGTTTTTCGCAATCATATAGTTACACAAAAATTATCTGCTGGTGGGTTATTTCATTGAGGCACGACAACTAGAAAAAGACATGTTTATACGATTAGTTGACCCCCACTCCATGATGCATTGCAGCGCGTCATACAGCAAGTCCGTATAAGCTATGCACATATCTGTACAGATATTCGCAGCATTAATTCCGCCCAGGGCTTTGGTCATTAATTCGATTGCCTCTTCTTTTTTCATCTAAATTGGGAAATTATACACGAGTCATTTTAAACCGGTACACGACGTAATTTTGACTCAAGACCTTGTACTTGTATTTGGGTTGTTCGGTTACTTAACAAGGATAAAGGGATAAAGAATAGCACAAAAAAGGTCAAACAAGACTAATCGCATAATAGGATTCAAAGTGTGGAGAATGGGATATTTTGTAGGCTTGTCTTTCTAGTTGCACGAGCGTCTTAAGCCTGGTAAAAAAGTAGTACTCCGAGAGCAGGTGAGATAAGATGAGGCATTTGAGGCATTTGTACGACCCGTCAAAGCGGACATCGACACACATTGACAGGCAGCGAAACTGAAAAATAAGACAATCGATGTAGGCGAATAGTAGACGAAAGAAGGCGAAAGTGAAATAAAACAGAGGCTTGTAGGGCAAAAGAAGGAGCTCTATTGAGCCCACTACACATGTATCCATGAAGAAGTCTAAATTTTACATTAAATAAATAACTAAAATACAATAATGGCCAAACAGCGAAATATACCTTACATTAAATGCCAGAAATAATCAAGGTAGCCGTAGACATCTCTGGACCCAGAACTTCGTTGAACTGAGGTCGAGTCTTTGTGTACGCCCGCAGAAGGAAATCATGATTATTGATGCAAGTTTCCAAACTCAAAGCCGTAGTTCGAGTTCATTGGGGTTGGAAGAGAGTTGAATCTTCCAGACTGGGCGCTTTGGTCGTAGTTTATGAATTGGGAGTTTGCAACCGGGTTCAAGAATTCCGAGCTTGCCTGGTTGATGGCTGGTGCTTGTTGTTGCATAGGAAGCGTCGATAATGGCGACGTCTTTTCCTGCTGCAACTGCAGTTGTAATTGTTGCTGGTTCATCATATCGTTGTTGAAAGCGAATTGAAAGTTTTGCTGTGGGTAAGGATTGGACTGCACAACAAACTGGGTCAAGGGCAAGTTAACCAAGTGTTGGCCAGTGTTGTTGGATCCCATGCTCTGCGGTATTGGGGTCTGCAAGTTGGACGACGATGGCTGTTGCTGCTGCTGCTGTTGTTGTTGCTGCTGTTGCATCTGCAAGTACTGTTGGTACTGGCCCTGTTGCATCTGGTACATTTGTTGGTTGTGCAACTGCACCTGTTGTTGTTTCAAGGCCTTTTGTCTGCAAGCAGGACAGCCCTTGTTCTTCCCGTTTCTTCTAGGGGTGTATTTGTAGCCAGGATATTTCTTAGCATGAGCAACCTTTTCCTCTTCGGCCAACTTGTTCCAGTGGTTCTTTTCCGACACCGACAACGATCTCCATCTGCGGCCTAATTCCCTCGACACATCGGGATTGGTACGGATGACGCTCCCTTCCTCCAACACCAGCTGGTGGTTCTTCTGACGGAACAATATGAACGCATTTCTGGGTCTGGGGATCCTGTTGATGTTGGTCTTGCAGGTGCACTTTTCCGCTGGCGACGACGTAGGGGCCACAAACTGCTGGTTGTTGCCGTTGAAGCTCGACGCTGGCGTCGTGTTGGCCGTGGATGGCTGCGACGACCCGCTGTTCTGCGAAAACACGTCTGGCGATGGTTGGTTCTGGTACACAAACTTTTGGTCCCCGGCGCCCGCTAAAAGCCCGTTTTGGTTGATTGGCACGTTGACAAACGTAGGACTGATCAGCTCGGACGTCTGCTGCGGCTGCTGGGCCCCCTGGCCCTGCTGCTGCTGCTGCTGGTTAATCGGCATGATCTGCGATAAAGATGGCAACGTATGGCTCGAATGGGCATCTTCGACTGGCATGTTATGGTTGGTATAGTATACGGCTGTAGACATTTATCTCGGTTACAACTTGGTATATCAGCTAGCAAATATTACAACGACTTAGCACTATCACTCAAATGCAAAGAATGTAAATAAAGTTAATAAAAAATACAATCTATTGAAATAATAAAATAGGCGATATTCCTTCCATTAAATATGTATGAAATTGTTCCAAATAATTAACTCTATCTATAACCGTTTAACTTTTTCTGCAAAGTGTATGGGGTCGTGCAGCGGATAATTACTTTCTCCCTTTCTGTATGCTTAATGAGGCTGTATTACCCCCAGAAGCAATCCCAGGGATCGGAATTTAAGCTACTGGTGACGAACTGCTTACATAGTGACAATGCATCTTTCGGAGAAGACTCCTTGTTATTACCATCGTATGCGTAATCAAATGCGGGCCACAAGCTTATTGTGTGCGTTATGAGATGTAAGGTACGGAATTTCTAAAGGTTAGCTGCTCACTTAGTATGAGCAATATTTTTGGTGAGCCAAAAGCACGAGGCAAACTGACTATCCCCAAAAGCTCGAAAAAGTAAAGGCGGAGTAGTTTTTGGTTGAGCAGGAAACTAGCGGTGGCAGGCGCCACCGCTAGTTGCCCGTTATTTGCGACAAACACACTCCGACTACCCCTGATGCGACCAGCCTGTTCCGTACAATTTAGAAATACGTCATTGCCACACAAAAGGTTAGTGAATCCACAATAATAGCCGTAACAATGGAGATCTCATCATTGGGTTCAACATAGAAGGGGATATAGAAAAGGGTCTGCATTGGTTATCATCCCTTAGCAATAGGGCGGAACCAAAACACGATCAATTAGGAAGAGGCGTGCAGTCGTGCGTTGTGGTGGTGCACAAAGAGTTGCGTCGTGAAAATACAGGACCCAGTATCGGCATAATGGAATTACTGTATTGAACCATAGCGTCTTCGTATTGACAATTGGCGCCTACAACAAGCCCGCGACAAAGCGCAGTATTTTGAATGCTGGATTCGTCGAAGATCTAATAATTGAAATATTATTTCACCTGCCATTGTGATGGGGAGTGATAGTCTCTTCTCCATTATTACAGGGGAAAAGAGAACGTTCGGCTGGTCCAAGATAAACTATAATTCAGGTTTCAGTCGCCGCGGTCGGTGGGATCCAGAGGGGACGTTGCTGCGTCACGGGCGAAGAAAGCCTAGAGCGCTGGGACAGAGACGGAACAGAACCAGAGGTTTGGTACCAGAATTCTGGCGGTGCCTGGCCACAGCGGCGGTGAAAGAACACCGAGGTAGAACTAGCAGTTGGCCAATAAGGTTCCGTCAGGGCAGTCCTGCAGGACTGCCCTGACGGAACAGTTAGGAGGAGAGGGGGATTTAGCTCTTTTAGTATATGCAGCGCATATGTAGGATATACTTCTATGCTGTAGGACAGTGCATATGCTGGTTCTGCATTGTGAAGATAGACTTTCTTTTGCCTGATTACAGTGGGGGCAGAAAAAGGTCAGAAAAGGTTAGTAGGTTTTTTTTTTTCCCCAGCGCAACTTGACACTATTGCCGTGTATGTATGTGCTGGAACGACGAAGGCGTATTTCTCGGAAGAGGGTCGACACAGGGTGTGGTGTGTAGCTGGACGAATCTTGAAGCTGCGGACCACTCGTTTTTGACGAAGAAACCGATCTTGAGAAATGCTTACTGTATATAGGCCAAAAGAGCGGTAGGGGAAGCTGCTCGATGGGCGGTGGCTATTGTGCTGTAGGACGGTTAAAGTTGAGATTAAGTTGCAGTAGAAAGTTGACGAAAATCCTTATCTAGCGAACGGAACAAGCAAACGACGACCATCGTTGCTGAATCGTGAACGGAGTTCTCCATAACTATGCGCAACAATAGGATGATGGAAACTCCACATCGATGAGGGAACCCTATTTACCCAATTTGTAGAGCATAGGGCCGACACCCAAGGTGGCAAGCAGATTCTAGCGGTAGCATGAGCAACACGCATATACTGAAAGATGGGCAATTAGCCGGCGTGGGGGGATGTTCCAAATGCCTTTGCCCCAGGCTGACCAGCAATAGACGGGAACAATATCCAGAGTTGCATTAACGTTCGCTAGACCAGCTAGTTTCATTACCTTTATTGTAGTCGAAACGTGCACGCAATGGGTCAGTAGATATCCGCAATATCAGAGACGGCATGGGATTGTTCGCAACTTCAGTCCAATATTGAGATTTTTGTAGTCTTTATTGATAATTGCAAAAGTACGGTAAAATGCCATTATATATTCAAGATACGATTTTGTTAGAAACCTCGCATATAGGCCGTCCATGGCAGTATTCCATTGATCCCGCAACACACTATTATCAGCCGACTTCATTTCTTGTCTCTACGGTAATGGGCCTGTCCCAATAAAATGGTTGGCGCACTACCGAATCTCTATTCCACAATACTTACTGCTTAGCGGTACTAAAGATAAGACACTTCACTATTCGTGGTTTGTTTAACAGAGACGTACACGTAATCGAGATTGAGCATAGAAGTGGCACACCTAAGTCGCGCGGCCCTAGCAAAGTACCGATCATGAGCAGCACCGATTTCCATACGAACTACGTTAACGATGAAGCATTCCCATATCCAGTCACCATAAACCGGGAGGAATTTCAGCTGGAACTAAATTCCGGAGAGTTTGACGTGGACAACTTCTTATACAAGAACCATCGGTTCACGTCGATCGACACGTTGATCAAAGATTTGTCGGACCTCTTGAAGAGTCTCAATAAAGAATTGTTAGATTTGGTAAATAACGACTACAATGATTTCATAAAATTGGGGAAGTCCATTAACGGGGGATTACAATTGATACAGAACGTCCAAATAGATTTACAGAAATTCAGCGGCACTCTTACGCTGGCTAGAAAGAACTTCAAGTCGTCGGACGACTTGGTGGAGAACGCATTGAACACGAAACAGGAGCTTGTTGAGTTGAAAAGTAAAGCCAAGCTCTGTCTCTTGTTGAACGACCATGTCAATAACTTTGAGCGCTTGCTCAACCTAGACGAATTGAATTGTGAAACCGATAAATTGGTAACAAAATTGAAAAACCTCACATCGCTCTACTTATCGTTCAGTAAGCTATTTGCGTTGCTCACGACAGACGGAACTGACGATAGAATTGGCTTTATAAATAAGAACCTAAAGGTTCGAATAATGTCCTTGAAATTCGAGTTTAAGGGCTACTTGGACGAACTCTTGATCAAATATAATGCCACCAGATCACAAAACCAAGACATAATTTTAGAATTATTAAACATCTACAAGATAACCGGTCATGAATCTGACTTTATATCGATTGTACATAGGAAGTAGGCCTAGTATATATACAACTGCCTTTGGTAGATATAGGAAGCTGTTGCAGACCATAATTTACGCGCGTAAACAGGTTCTTATATTGGTGTCGCGCAGTAAATTCCAGCACCAACCACGAGAGGACAAATTCTTTGACCATAAGCTTAATATGAAAAACGATCTTCAGCTCAGCTATCAGAAATATTAGATAATAATCAAATTAGCAGCTTTTCAAAATGGTTTTGGGAGATTATTTCATCGGCAGACATAATTGGGAAAACGTTGATAAAAACACGTTGCCAAACGAGATTCCTGAAGTTGACGAAGTTGGAGCCACTTCTGCACCATTATTATCCGCTTCCTATTTTATCGGCAGTAAATGTAAGCCATATAATGACGATTTTATGTTATGTAAAGACGAAAATAATGGAGGTACTTTGGAATGTTTGAAAGAAGGTAGAAGAGTTACCAGGTGTGCAATCTCAGTATTGAAGGACATAAATAAGTACTGTTTTGACGAATTCAAATTGCATTACGAATGTTTGGAACAAGAGAACCATAGATTGGGTCACTGTAGAAGCTCCGAATCGGTCTTAAACAAGTGTATTTTCCAAAACATGAAGTTAGAGAAGAAAATTCCTGACATTGAGAAACAAATTCACTTAAACGAAAATCCAATCTACCAAGGCACCTCTAAGGACAAGGCCAAGACTGCTGAATTTTTGAAAGCTAGAGAAGCTAGCAATTAGAATATTGTCTATTGAATTATCCTACTTATAGAAGTTATTTCACCCGTTTATAACGGAATAGAAAATTTTCATTCGATTTTATGAGGAATAGTCATTGAAAAGGATTCTTAATCGAAACATATCCTATTAGAAAATATCATAAACTTTCATGCATTTATCATAAGAGCCGGTTCTGTCTGCCATTTATTGTCTTCAACCATTTCGGTACATGTCGACAGCTAGGTGTCTTGTTGGTTATTAATAGTATGCGTTATTACTGTTAGTAAATTTTTTTTGTTTACATTTGTTTCAGCTGTTTAGAAGACTAATCATTCTATTATTACATACTTATCATTTAATAAACACTATTATCTTATGTTGAAAGCTATTTTATTATTACTACTTTGAGCTTATGTAATCAGTTGTAAAACTGATCTCTTGAAAAAATCGACCTGGTAAACATAGGATGCATCTCTCTATAAAACACATAATTAAATTCATCAATTGATACAATAGAATATGTTTGGATCAGCGTCTAATAGTTCAAGTGGTGGGTTGTTTGGTTCAAATAATAATGCAGGAGGTGGTTTATTTGGAGCATCCAAACCTGCGTCGAATGGCTTCTCAGCAGGAACGGGAGGAACTAACCCAGGATTTGGCGCATCTAACACCAATAACAATACAGGTGGTGGTGGGTTGTTTGGCGCTAACAATAACCCCAACTCAGCTGGCTCTGCTAATGCGAGTGGTGGTCTATTTGGATCGACAAATACTAATGCTCCAGCTAATAACCAACCTTCGGGTGGGTTATTTGGGTCACAGAGTAACACAAATCAACCTTCTGGTGGTGGGTTGTTCGGAGGTAACAATAATGCGGCCTCTTCTAACACTGGAGGAGGTTTGTTTGGAGGTAATGCCAACACCAACACCAACACCACTAACAATGCATCTTCTAATGCCAGTGGTGGGTTATTTGGTGGTAATGCCAATAATGCATCTTCTAACACTGGAGGAGGATTATTTGGTGGAAATACCAATAACGCATCTGGTAATACTGGAGGAGGATTATTAGGGAATAAGCCTGCGTCGAGTGGTGGATTATTTGGAGGAAATTCTAATACCAACCAAGGTAATACTGGAGGCGGGCTATTTGGAGGTAATACGAATAATAACCAACCAGCAGCGCCTGCTGGTGGTAGTAGTGGTGGATTATTTGGAAACAAGCCAGCTTCTAGTGGCGGATTATTTGGATCATCAAATAATTCTGCAAACACCGGAAGTGGAGGTCTTTTTGGATCTAATAACCCAACGAATTCTGCAGGAGGAGGTTTATTTGGCTCTAATGCAAATGCAAACGCAAACGCAAACGCAAATGTTCAATCAAATACTGGTAGCACCCAAACAGCAGGTGGGTTATTTGGACAAAATACTACGAATAATCCTCAGCCTTCTTTTAACTGGAGTCAAAACCAATCCTCAAACCAAACTTCGCAACCCCTATTTGGTTCATCAAATAATCTAAACAATCCTAATCTCAATAACCCAAGCACATTAACATCTAACAATAACTCAGCATCAAACTATAACAATTATACTCCCGCTATAAATGATCAATTAATCAAGATTAGGGAACAATGGGACCCTAACTCTTCGAAGTGTGTATTAAAAACGCATTTATATAACAAGTTAAACGATCAAGAGATTAATGTACTCCTAAACCAACAAAGACCTTCTAATGAATCTCCCGAAGATTGGGATAATGCAATGTCAAATAGACCTAGTCCTCATCATTATCCTATGAAAGTGACTTCATTCTCAGATGTTGCCCAACGTATTGAGATCCAATTAGACCATGTTGCAAAATCAAGGATTTTATTGAATGGTATCAATGATAAACAATCTTCCTTGTCGTCAAAACATGATTTGGATAATACAACAAGAATATTAAAAGCGAAAGCCAAACATGCTAAATTGCTGAGAAGATTATTACGATTAGCTACTGTTTTAGCAATTTTGAAGCTAAAAGGCTATCCCTTATTACCAGAAGAGGAAGAAATTTCCAAGCAATTTGAATTATTGAATCAAAAATTAAGTGATCCAAGTGGTTCATTAGGGAAGTTGAACGATGTTTTCGCAAGGCTCGCTATTTTGAAAGAGCGTTCTGAAGATTTAGCATATCAATTTGACTCCTCTTTGAATTCAATGAACAGTTTAAATGGAAATCCTGAAGACTCTAGTAATGAAAATGGTATTATTGACGATGGAAAGAATAATGATGAAATTATCAACAAATTATCTAAGCTATTATTGAAACAGCAAATTGGTTTGAATCATCTAAATGACGTTTTAGAAAAGGATACGGACACAGTCAATAATTTATTATCTAAAAATTAATAGATTTTTATTACTCTGCATTGCAAAATTTGTTATTACTATGTACATTATACATTATTAATTCTATGTGTATCATACGGAAAACCCTTTAAACCCTCCAGTTAGCCTTTGTAATTTTAGATCTATTCCATCTTCGTAACCTTCTATCTGTATATCAGAATTGATGTCCATCAAATTATTGTACATGATTTCACTGGGTAACTTAATATCGGGATTTAACTTTCTTCTACCAACAATCTCATTTATTTTAGATATTGCCGGGGAAAATGAAATATTATCGAACTTATGAAACTTTTGAAAGTTGTGTCTCATGTTTCTCTTGAAATCAGCAATCATTGTATCAGACATAGCTATTTTCGCTTCTTTTTCCGACCCTGCTACTGAAGAGATGTACGAAAATTGATCTGTTACTGTCGATGGAGATACGGTGTATTGCTTTTCATATTTTATACCATCTCTATTCAATCGATATTTGAACGGAATCTCGATTTTACCGTTAATATACTCTTTATCGTTTTCAATAAAGGAGTATCGAGGTATGGCACAAATTGATCGTATGCTATCCGTCAACATTTTTTGTTGATTCACTAGGTCCAGATTTGTTTCTTTAATATCATTCATACCATTGAAAGGGTCAAATTGTGATAATTGAAATGATGGATTAAATATTAACGTCGCTTCGTTGCCATATGTGTTAAGCCCAGTTCTACCTCTGCTTATTTCAAAATATTCTAATGAACCTTGAAGTTTCTTGAAATTTTGGAATAAATGTTGCACTTCATTCGCTGTAGTAGGCGATGGTGACATTCGTATTTTGACGAATACATGATACTTGAAGTATATACTTAATCTGCTATTTATGTTCATCAAATTCATGCTAAAGTATTATATATTGCAACTGAATATTATTTCAAATCTGATAGTGCTCGTTTTTATCAGAACATCTCAAAATATTTTGATATTTAGCAAATACCTACTGCAGAAATAATGCTGCTGAATAATGATATATTATCTATAATAACGAAAGAAATATCTCGGCAACTAAAAAAACCAATAAATGATGGCTTTACAAGAACTTTGGTTAAATTTTATGTAAAGAACAATTCATTACAAGCATTTCTCATCTATACAAAGGCCTTAGGATTTCCAAGTGAAAATGATAGTAGCATTGGCAAGGATATATACAAGCTAATAAACGACAACATTAGTAGTATAGAAAAACTAATGAAAAGTAAAGATGGATTTAATGAAGCAATTATATCAAAGAGATCGGGCAGTAGTATAGATAAGAAGAAAGGAGAGAAGAATAATAAGAAGGCGAAACTTACGTTATCATTTGAAGATGACTATGAAGTCGAAGAAAGTCAATCGCATTTACTGCAGAGTTCGAATGTTGGTTTCAAAAAGCCAGGCATTAAAAACCCTAGTACCATGAAGAATAGGACGTTAGATTTACTTGACGATGATCCAGAAGATACTTTGGATGATGAAGAAAAACTAGAGAACGGTATCACGAAAAATAAGAATAACCCTCCTCCTAAGATGAAGTTTAAGAAAATAAAGAAGGAGGATGCTATGAGAATAAAAAATGAAGATGTTTCTCTTCAACAGCATGATAAACTGGCCGACATTACAACCAACTCGAAAAAAGAACAACATGATCATCTTAGTATTAGCAAACAAGTGCCTCTGTTATCAGAGTTAGCATTGTTAGAGAAGACGCTGGATTCACAAAAAGGTACGAATGAAGAACTGGATTTTGAACTACCAATCGATAATGAGGATGATATAGAAAATGATAGGGAATGGTATATGACAGATGAACTTGGTCATAATATGGGGGAAAATTATGATATAGATGATGAGATGGTTACCGATCCGTCTAAAGGCAACACTAAGTATAATAAACAAAAGTCAAACCAACGAAGTAATGATGGAAGTACTGGTGGTGGATTCGATGAAATAACTGGTGAATATTACGACTACGACCATTCTGATGAGCAAAATTCTGACGCTTCCCGTATTCCAATCACATCACATTATTTCGTACCTCCATTCTTGGAAAATTCAAAAGATTATTTATCTATACAAATTGGTCTGAATGATAGGACTATAAAAGGCATTGGCCCAACAATCTCCGCCATTAAAGATCCTGATTCCGAATTAGCAACTATGGCAAAACAGGGAAGTATAGTAGTTCGAGATAGAAAATCGAAATCAGAGAGAGCGAAACAAGCAAAAGAAAGATCAAGCTTGAGTGGAACTGCGTTAGGTAATGTTTTAGGGCTTGAAGAAGAGGCAAAAACTAGCGGTCATAATGGTGATTCGAATGGTAACAACTTTATAGAAAATACTCATTTACTAAACAAAGAGGAAAGCTTAAGCATTCAACAGCAAAGACGTTCATTGCCTGCATTTGCTGTTAAGAGCAATTTACTAAGGACCATCGCTGAGAATCAAGTTACTATAGTTATTGGTGAAACAGGTTCTGGTAAGACTACTCAGTTGACTCAATTTTTATATGAAGAAGGTTTTGGTTCAAATATTGCTTCAAATGAAAAGAAGAAAATGATAGGTTGTACGCAACCACGTCGTGTTGCTGCAATGTCCGTGGCTAAAAGAGTAAGCGAGGAAATGAATTGCAAGTTGGGTGAAGAAGTAGGGTTTGCAATAAGGTTCGAAGATAAAACAAACCCTCGTAAAACTATTATTAAGTATATGACAGACGGTGTCTTGCTAAGAGAAATCTTAGTTGATCCAAATTTGGAAAATTATTCTTGTATCATAATGGATGAAGCTCATGAAAGATCTTTGAATACAGATGTATTATTGGGCTTGTTCAGAACGCTATTAACTAGAAGAAGAGACTTAAAATTAATTGTTACTAGTGCTACTATGAATGCTGACAGATTTACAACATTCTTCGGTAATGCACCACAATTTACAATACCTGGTAGAACATTTCCAGTGGACATTATGTTTAGTAAAAGTGGATGTACAGATTATGTGGAAACAGCAGTTAAGCAGGTTTTGACTATACATTTACAAAATAGTGCCAAATCGAGCACTAATGATGGCGATATCCTAGTCTTTATGACTGGTCAAGAAGATATTGAAGTAACTTGCGAACTACTTCAGGAGAAGCTAAGCTTATTAGATAATCCTCCACCTCTTGACATATTTCCCATATACTCAACTATGCCAGCTGACCTACAAAAGAAGATATTCAATAAAACCAACCTTTCCAGGCGGAAGGTTGTAGTTGCTACTAATATCGCAGAAACCTCGTTGACTGTAGATGGTGTTAAATATGTTATTGACACAGGATTAGTAAAACTTAAGGTTTACAATCCTAGATTGGGTATGGATACCTTGCAAGTCATACCTATCTCAGTTGCAAATGCTCAACAACGTAGTGGTAGAGCAGGTAGAACGGGACCTGGAATTGCCTATAGGTTATATTCCGAAAGGGTTGTTGATGAACAAATGTATTTACAGCCCATACCCGAGATACAAAGAACTAACTTGAGTAATGTAATGTTACAATTGAAATCGCTAAAAATTGATGATATTCCAAGTTTTCCATTCTTGGACCCACCACCAAAGGATTTACTTAGTTGCTCATTGTATGATTTATGGAGCATAGGTGCAATTGATAATGTTGGCGATTTAACAGACCTTGGTCATTCTATGTCAAGATTCCCAATGGAACCTACTTTGTCAAAGCTTATTTTATTATCATGTAAACCAGAATTCCATTGCTCAGAGGAAATTTTAACTATCGTAGCGATGTTGTCAATACCATCCGTTTTCTATAGACCTAAGGAAAGGGCTGGCGAAGCGGATGCTATAAGAGAGAAGTATGCGATTGCTGAATCTGATCATTTAACTCTACTCAATGTCTACAACCAATGGGAATCCCAATTTAAGAGGCACCGCATGAATATGAAAGGTTTGACAAGCTGGTGTACCAAAAATTTCTTCCATAGCAAATCATTATTAAGAGCTAAAGATATTAGGAACCAATTATTGCTTATAATGCAGAAAAGTAAACTAAGATTATTGAAGTCGAAGTCAGACGACGATATCCGCAAGTGTCTATGTGCTGCATTTTATCAACAACTGGCTAAACTTATGAAAGTCAATATAGGAAATTCAGGGAATTCTGAATATATTAACTTACGTCACAATTACATGAAAATGTATTTACACCCAACGTCTGCATTAAATGGCGGTACAAGTATGGCACCGTCGTACGTAGTCTACCATGAATTGATATTGACAAACAGAGAGTATATGAGTTGTGTGACAAGTGTTGATCCATTATGGTTGTTAGAATATGGATACGTGTTTTATGAAATTTCTCCTAAGGTTACTGCAAACATACAGAATCAAATCAATTTTGATATTATTCATAAGGATCAATTAGAGAAAACCTTGCTGAATGATAGAATAAAATATCAAGCAAAGTTGGAAGATAAAAAACACAGAAAGAAAGGCTTCCAAAGTATCAATTCTAATAATGTGAAAGCGAAGTTTAACAGGAAAAGGGCATTTTAATTCTCAAGGTTTGTATATTAATGTCTATCAAGTATTTTATAAAACTTTTTAATTAATGAAGAATAATATTATCGATCAATCTGAGTTCTTCATCACTA
Organism: Debaryomyces maramus; assembly: GCA_030583545.1. NCBI lineage: Eukaryota > Fungi > Ascomycota > Pichiomycetes > Serinales > Debaryomycetaceae > Debaryomyces > Debaryomyces maramus. Next base: position 1,197,914 of record JAJMIL010000002.1, read on the forward strand.
CCTTCTTTGGGGACTCTTATGGCAATAGACATAACAGCACCTACACCTTGCTCAACGAATTCAAGATCTTCTAATGATTCGGGATGACTAACGGCAAGGTATTCTAGTTTGAAATCAAGACTTCCGTCTTTGAGTACAGTTAAAACGTTTTCAATGATATCAGATGCTTTTGCTTTGCCTTTGGAATCATTCTGTTTATAGTATAATTCACCTGAGTGCAAGGCTTTGTAAATAATTGAACATTTCTCTTTCATGGATTCCGACAAATATGCATTTCTGGACGACATAGCTAACCCATTTGGCTCTCTTAACGTAGGAAGCACATTGACGCTTGTATTAATAATCAAGTCCTTGACCAAGTTCCTTATAACAACGCATTGTTGAGCATCTTTCTGGCCAAAATATACCTGATCCGGAGTAACTATGTTCAATAGTTTAGTAACTACTGTAGCCACACCACGGAAAAACTGTGGTCTCTGGGATCCTTCTAGTTGTTCGGAGCAACCCAATACCGAAACAAATGCTCCCTTTTGCTTGTTCACATCTAAGGTGATACCAGATGGATACATCTCCGTAACTTTAGGAACAAAAACGGCGTCTACTTTACCGTCAAGCTTAGACAACTTCTCCAAATCAGAGTCAACGCTTCTCGGGTAAGCATCAAGATCTTCATGTGGAGCGAACTGCGAAGGGTTGACGAATATCGAAATTATTGTACGATCATTATCCTTCAACGATTGCGATACCAACGAAGTGTGTCCCGCATGCAAGGCTCCCATAGTGGGCACGAAGCCAACCGATTCTCTATTAAGAATACACAGAAGTCTCCATTGCCTAACTTGTTGGACGGTACGCAATATTTGTATCGAACTGGACGAATTAGCAGCCATGGTACGCTAAATAATCAAATGCTAATCAAAATTTTTTTGAAAAAGCGTCGCTTATATCTTTAAATCTAGAGAAGAAAATCGACTCCGATCAATTATGCGGCAAATTAACGCAAGCTTTAGAAATAATGGCCGACTATTACATATTCATAACAAATGCCAATTGCTATGTAGTTGACAAATCATATGTCAATAGAATACCCAGTTATTTGGGCTTATGGTTAATATAGTGAAAGCAATTGGGAATTCTTGATTTCATGCTCTGTCTCACACCGGTCGGTTATACCTCGGCTTGAGATTTTGCGGAGACATTTGTCTATAGGTATATATTTCACATAATTGCTTCTACTTTCAGATATTTCGAAAGTTTATACGAAGTTATGTCGGGATTATACACATTCGAAAGGAAAACAACGGATGCAGCATTTCCAAGAAGCGCAGGGAGTACAATCTGTGCCACGGACAGGTTGAAGGTAGTGTACAATAAGTACTTCACCTCTAGAAATGCCTTTCCCAAAGATACAGTTAAAATCAACTTGATTTTCGCTCATGGAACCGGCATGAACAAGGCAATTTGGAATTACCATATCAATAAGTTGTATGAGATATCAGAAAGGTCTACAAATTGGAAGTTGAATTCGGTTTTGGCTATTGATGCAGTTGGGCACGGAGACTCGGCGATGCTTAATGAGGGAAAACTCGGATGGATATACAAATGGGAAGATGGATCGAAAGATATAAATCAAGTCATTAAGCACGAGCAGCTAACCGACAACGAATTTGTCAATAGCACGTATACGAAGAATATCTTGGTGGGACACTCGTTGGGAGGATTCCAAGCCGTTATGGCAGCCTTCTACGAGCCCAGCTTGTTTGATGCTATTGTTCCTATAGAGCCGGTTATTTATATGGACTTGAGCCATAAAGAACGTTTTGTAAAGCTTTTTTCTAAGATGTCCTCGTTAATTATCGATAAGTTCGAGGACGAAGGGGAATTTAACGAATACTTCAAGGAATTTTCATTTTATAAGAGTATGAAACCGGAAGTTTTGAAGGACCTTATGGCCGACGAGAAGGCCACATTCATCGACGCGGAAACAAAGGAAACAAAATATATGACAAAGGCTTCCAATCCATGTCAGATGGCTACATATTTGTCTGCTGTCCTCTCAATTCCAACTGGTATGGCTGCATTGCCCC